>PPJA03000006.1:0-681199 GCA_003707425.3 Kodamaea restingae
CCGAGGAGCTTCCGCCTAAACCCCCCGTCATTCATATCTTTCCTACGGTTTATATATGTATAATAAGTGGCACTGGCCAAAGGTGCAGCTTTTTGCCCTTTTTTAAGTTTCGCATGTGCCAGTTCGAGTCTTGCCCTTGTTAAATTTGTTCACACTGTAAGACTTCATAACTTCGGTTTGATAGCACATTTTTTTAGGAGCGGTTTAAATTTGTCTACTAAATTGGCTGCAAAAAAGAATTTCATACTGTTGGAAAGCAATCTTTTAACTTTAATGTATATAATATATAAGAACTATCTGCGAGGTGTTTATTCGAACAAGCTTTGCCTACGAAAGGTTCTGTAAATGTAGATTCTGTGAAGAAGTGTGTAGTACAATATTTTACTATAGCATATAAAAAAGGCGTACTGTGGAAACATTTCAACTCGTAAACATAGTTTCTCCTTTCTTGTCTTTAGTTTTTTCTTGATTCCCATTCTCTTCAACAGCTAACTAGGGACTTGATTTGATCAAAATATATTAATGTAAATTTTCGAACAACGTATGTATTCACTACTGTAGAGATATTAAATCCTTAAATTTTTTGAAAGCTTTGTGTGTATTGATGCTCTCAAATGAATGTAATCAACTATACAATAATTCAGTCGTTCAAGGTTTAAGTTGGGTATTTTTTTTGTTCTCTAAAATATTCAAGTCTCTAAAATATCGCGGACACATCTTTCCAGAAAGATCAATTTTAGATGCAAAATTGCCCTTACGGTTTTATAGAAAACCTCGTTTTGGCGAATCCCTTCTTACTCGATTAAAAAATTATATGGGTTAGCGTTTGGTATTTCAATTTCCATTGTTTATTCTTTGGTAACCTTTGGTTGAATTGTACTTTCATGAAGATTACTTCTTGGTCCCTTATACCATTTGTGTGCAGAAAATAAGAACCAGGCGATCACAATTGATAAAGGAGCAAAGAAAACCAAGCAAGTCCAGTTCATGTTTTGTGGGGTAAGCTCTGAACCACGTACAGTTGGCATACAAAGAATAGGAATCATAAACGCAATGAATGTTACGGAGATGATACCGAGTGGAACGGAAAGTTTTCCGTAATGAATTGGACCCGGCTGAAAAGTTGATCTCGAGTATGTGATCCTCAATAAAGTAGGCATCGTGAAGGAAATAAAGCCTGCAATAGCACCCACAGAAAAAATAGCACTCATGGCAGTCGGGCCAGCGAACATCATTAAAAGAAGAAGCTGTCCAATGACGAAGTTACCCCAGACAGCATACACTGGTGTTTGTGTAACAGGATGTACTCTCTTCCAATATTTGGATAAAGGTAAGATGTGATCACGAGAATAAGCAAAGGTGACTCTGGAAACTCCAACCATACATGAGCAACCCATGAAAAACGAAGACACAATTGTGAGTGCAGTACACAAATTGACGATGTTCTTAGGCAAAAACTGAGTCAAGTAAGTAACAAATGGCTGACCAAGTTCCAATGGGTCTTGTGCTACCGAATTGATATCAACAATAGTATATGCCATTGCAATCATGAAAAAGAACCCGATTGAGCCACCGACAATACTGGTTGAAATGATAGAAATTGGAACGGCCTTGGAAGCATTAGCACACTCTTCAGCAAGGTGAAAAGAAGCATCGTATCCACTCATACTCCAAATAACACCCAAAAATGACATCAAGGTGGCAACACCTTGTGGGTAATTGGTAAGGTTCTTGAGGCCCCAAGCGTCGCTGTTGCTATTAAATCGAGGCATATCTTTGTACATTCTTGGACGGTCATTGGATACGAAAAGAACAACGAAAACGATAATCAAAAAGATGACATTGAGAATTGCCGTAAAGGAGTTCACACGGGCCAACCACCTTGTTGGAAGACTTGAAATAATAGCTTGAAGCGTCATCAAAGCAGTACTAACACCGTAAACTATTCCGTGTGTTATCTTGAAGTTCGGGTTGTTGAAGGAAACTAAAGCCAAAATCATCGCTGCCTCACTGGAGTTGATCGATGGGGGTCCAGTAATCTGAGAGAACCAGTTCGCCCAACAAGTCGACCAGTGCAAGAGTGCTTTATATTTTGGTGGAGCGAGCTGGGAAACAGCATATGGGGCACCGGCACTGACTGGGTAAGCCGAGGCGATTTCAGCAAGCGAGAATGCCACACAGGAAACCAAGACGATTGCAATCATCCAAGGAACTGGACTGGCTCCTACAAGTAACTGTTGGTTGAAGAAAGTCGCAGAAAGTGAAGGGAGTAGACCAAGCAATGAGAAAGAGAAAGCGAATACAGAGAGAGTAGAAAAGTCTCTCTTGAATTCCTTCTTGTATCCCAATGACATCACCTTAGCATCGTCGGCTGCAACTCCCGATAATGAGATCTCATCTCCAAAGGCCTCAACTACCAGACTCACCCTCTGAGACTTTTCAGATACCAAGTCTGTGCTCTTTTCAGACTTTGAAGAATGACCATTCATGTTTTGAGTGAATCTGAAGATATCGAGAAAAGAGATGCCTTTAATTTTTTCTTGATAAGGTTTTATTTTTGTGATTCTCTTTTTGACATTGACAGTCTTGGCATTCAAGCAGGTACAATATCACTTCCTGCTGCAAGACTTTTGATGTATTCGCTCGCAGGTACGCGAAAAACAGAGTCACTAAAGTTAATACTGGGACGACTATCGGTAAAGACTCACCATTACTTCCCCACTAAGGGGAGTTTCTTTTTCCCACACGATCGAATGGCTCAAAAAAATATATCGGGTCTAAAACTGTGCCTGAGTAGGAGATATTTTACGATCGGTTAAATCGTAAACCACATAAGTACCTCAAAAACAGGTCCCCTAAAATAGCTGGGTTGCCTTCATCATATGGATCTACAGATATCCTGATGTTCAAAATACAGTGCGTAATTTGGTTTTGCAAAGCATCTTGAACAGCCAACGAAGGAAATGATTGGAACTGCAACTGACAAGTCGTCAAAAGTGAATCTAGCAACTTCATCAGGACATCATAGTTCACTATGTAGAGGCCAGTCTGACATGCGAAACTTGCATTTTGCAAAGTGCTGGTTATGGCCTCAACCCAAGACGAAGGAAGTTTACAGACAGCTCCCAATAATAGGCGAAACTCTGAATCGAATTTCTTTCTATCCGCTCTGAAATCAGTTGAATTGACACAACTGATTCTCATCAGCTATAGGAAGCTCGACTATCTAACCAGTATACTTGCTTGTATCAATTCCACCGAATAAGAAGGACCCGGTAGTAGATTCAGGTCCATTGCGATATAAAGAATAATAGTTCTTTTCTATTCCAGTACTGATCTGAGCATCGATTTTCTGCTTGGTAGACCCCAATTCAATTTATAAGAAGTCTTCTTGTTTATCAATTTGGTTGTAAAACTTCTCTTACCCTTGGGAAACCTCGTGAAAGGGTAAATTCGACTTCCAAACCGCTTCTTTTTGAGTAGCTTAAAGCTCGGATGCTAATGATATTAGTGAGCAAATCGCTCTGAGAACACAGAGATAAAACCCGAATAAAAGAAATAATAAGGTTCAAAAGAAGCACTACTTCCATGGACAGCAAAGCAAACTAGGTTCATTACATGGATGGGCCCTTAGGTGGGATATTCATATGAGAAAAAAAAGATGCAGCATGTTTAAATTGTGAACTATTGAATTCTAATTATATTTTTGGGGCACAGGCTGATTCAATTACTGATCTCCTCCTATACCCGCAATAAAAGCTAAGGACCAGGTCCTTGACATTCCGTTATCAATCAATCTATCATCCCAGTCGCTTCTGGCGAACCACTTCCAGGCTTCACGAGGATTGAAAAGTGCGAGATTCAACATGAGAATACCTTTCCACCCATCTGGAATCTGGTCCACAATCTTTCCCATTTTTTGCTCCCACTCCTCCTTAACAAAAGTTGGAGTCCTAATGTACGACGAGATAGGAGTCGTTGGAAGCATATGGATCCCGTGTATCCACTCATCAGCTATAGTCCCTCTCCCAAAATATGTTGCAAAGTCAATTTTGTTCTCGAAGGTAATACCTGCAACCTTGTTCTTTATGAAATTCGCAGGCTGGATCTTGTTATCATCACTAAAAAGCATGTACATGTTCATTGCTCTTTTCATAACTGCCAACATGAGATTCGATCTCTGTTCCATTTCCTCGTCTCCAATAACTTTGGCGTATAACTTCATACCGTAAGCAAAATGGTAGTCTTCCGAACTTGACTCCTCGTCTTTTCCATCGCCCGAAGCAAATATACCATGGGCAAAGGAATGACCGTGGTACCAATCAAAGGATCTCGATTGGGGGAAAAACGCATCTTTCTGTGGTGAGGCAACATCGCGCAACATGGTATTAGCATAGTTGAGGACCAAATCATCATTATTGTGCAACCATCCAGGGTCAATTCTCGCAATAAGTGCTATAGCATGGATATGGTAGCCATAGTGGAAGTGATGATCGTTATAGTTAGAGTTTCCAAAGTCAGCCCCCGGCTCTGCAGAAGAAATGAGTCCCTTCCATGTAGTGTCATACACGAGAGGAAACTTTTGCTTGTTCTGCGCAAAAATTTCGATCGCTTCCTTCACACGAGGAAGCACACTCTTGCTGAGCTCTTCATCGCGCAAAATAAAGTGGCATACATATGCGATATATGCAAACTTGTCAACAATTTTTCCTGAAGTGTACATGGAGTCGATATTTGCCATTCCCACTATGTCTTGCTTGATATCTTGCTCGGCAGCGCTCCTAATGAGTTCTTTCGTGGAGTCCGAGTACTCTGGTGCTTTGTCTGAAAAAGAGGCCCAGGGATCCCAGTTAATTTGGTAAGGAGGCTTGTCCTCCACCATCTTCAATACATTTGTAGCATATGCTTTCATGGGTCCTTTCGTGGGTGAGTCCAACACCAAACCGGTATCGTGCGTATCTGGCAGTATAGTTTCTTGCTGGTGAGGCAAGCACCATACGATTCCTGTGCCACTGCGTGAGCTTCCAGTCATCTCGTAAGAAAATTCGTACGAAATGGAATTCTGCTCTGCTTTACCACCAATGGACACTTTAGTTGGCCAAGTTCCAGAGCAATTGTCATAGAACTCAGAGCTACCTTTTGCAAATTGCACGGTGAAAGTTGCAGTGTTATTTGCGACTATATGATTAGGGTCGCGCAAAGTTAACTTGACATCACTTTTGATAACGTAAATGGACCAAACCACCTGGTTGAACAATTTAACTTGGTATTTAGTATTTCCGTCACTGGTTCCTACTTCCTGAAATTCCTGCACGCCAACCTGGGATGCGATAACAGCCTGTACGTTGTTGAACAGCGCGGTGATAAAGCCCATACCCTGCGCAAGTGGGAACTCGATGCTCGCGTCGTTGCTCACTGACAATTTTGCAGTGGCAGACATCTTCTCATGGTTGCTAATCGTCAACTGGGTGTTTTCCGGTTGGAATCCTTCACCAGAAACCACGAAAGACTTGATCCTTGGGGGATTGAAGTAGAATTGGACAGGATCGGCGTTAGTATCTGGACCATATACAACCTGGGACCTGTCTGTATGGTTGAATGCCATACCAGCATTGTCACCAGGGTCTTTAGTGAACCACAAAGAGTATGGAAGAGTCCATATGGGGAATGTTTGGTCCTCCAAAGTCAAGTTGTTGTAGAAGTTGTTGGTTTGGATTGGTTCGGAGATTTCACATCCTTTTGGAGGCTGTGCATGTTCCACGCGTTTGAAAAGGGATGGTGGCTCGCCACCGGGGAATGGTTTGAATATGTCGGTCATGGCGAGGAACTTATGATATTAATTTGTCGTGAATGAATTAGAACTAATTCAATGGACCACGAACTGATTGTAACAATTGATGATGTAATGTTTGAAATTTGGGCCGAAATTTAGAGCTGATGACGTAATGTTCGTGGTTTGGTCTTTATTACGTAATCGTCCCCCACAAGCCGGTCATGGCACCGGAGTGCAACTTTGATAAGTGTGTTTGTCTACATGCAGTCTCCGAAAGCTTGGAACCGCTTGATCTATCAATGCTTGTGGAAAAACCAGGCTACGCCAAATAGTCCGATTCCTCTGGGATTCGAGACAACAGCTCGCAAAATTGCCGATTCATTGTTATTATTCCCTCTCTACTCCATATCCTTCTTGTATGAGTCTAACAGATCTTCCTGTCCATATTTTTTCTGCTGTTAGTCTTCCCCAGATTTTTCCCTCATGTTGGTGACGCTGATGTTCAGTTAACCTCTGGTCTCTATGCACTTTCACAAACAATATAAGTTGTTACAAGTGTAATCGATTTTCACTATTTCTTCTATTTATCTTGATCCATTAACCATTCAACCTTCACCAATCTGATCATTTTCTCTTATCTGCTCACTTATTGACTCACACCGATTTCGCTTCCCTTTGTGAGAGTGCTTACTGTAATCACCTTTGCGACTCACACCTACCCACAATCACTATCCTTTCCAACATCTCATCCCTCACAGACCCATGGGTGACTCTCATCGCCCCAAAACAGCCCGCTCTTCAGCGAAGCCGTTTAGCGCAACCAGTTTCCCAATCCGGAAGTTGCAATATAAAGGCAACTTTTCGCACTCACTGCCCCCACAATGAAATTCTCCACGCTACTCGCACTTGCTTCTCTGGTGTGCGCCCAAATAACGCCAGATATCGATGTGTTTTCCGGCTCCAAGCCCCCGTCACTCGATGAAATGTGGGGTACAGAATGGCCTTTCCAAGGAATCAACACATTTGCACATCTAGACCACCACAAGTGTTTGGTGAGCCCCGACGAGGACTTTGACATCGCAGTAGTGGGGGTTCCGTTCGATACGGCAACCAGCTACAGGCCCGGCGCTCGTTTCGGGCCTCGGGCAATACGTGCAGCTTCTCAAAGACAAACTTCCTTGAGGGGCTATAACCAGCGTGCAAACTTAAACCCTTACACCAGCTGGGCCAAAATCATTGATTGTGGAGATATCCCAGTGACGCCAATGGATAACACATTGGCGTTCAAGCAGATGACTATGGCGTTTGAAGAATTGTTGAGGCGCAGAAGTAGCACTGGAAACGTCCCCAGGTTTGTAGTGTTAGGGGGTGATCACAGTGTGATTTTACCTCACTTGAGAGCATTGCACAAAATCCACGGGCCCGTAAACTTGATTCACTTCGATGCTCATTTGGACACCTGGGCACCATCCAAGTACCCTTCCTTTTGGCACTCAGACCAGCTGGAGGTGAACCACGGCTCGATGCTCTGGAAGGCCCATCATGAGGGTTTGCTCTCAGACAAAAACGTGCATGTGGGGTTGCGCACTAAATTATCAGGATTGGAGGATTATGAGGACGATGATTCCCAGAACTTCTTGAGAATTGACGCCGACGACGTGTGGATCAAGGGTGCTCCGTGGATTGTGAAAACCATTCTTGACCGGATCCCTGCTGACAGTCCAACATACATTTCTGTGGATGTCGATGTCTTAGACCCTGCATTTACCAGTGGCACCGGTACGCAGGAGCCAGGAGGGTTTTTGCCGCGTGAATTGCTCTATATTTTGAGGCACATAGACTCGTTGAGTGTCATTGGTGCGGATGTTGTGGAGGTTTCTCCTGCTTTTGACCATGCCGAGATTACATCTACGAATGGGGCTCAGATTGCCTATGAGTTGATTACTAGTATGGTCAAGGTGCCTACTGAGAGGAGTTTGGAGGAGTCAAAGTTACAGCAACCGATGAAATGGCAATCTTAGAAGGTAAGAGCGCTAATTATGGCAGAGGTGGTAGGATTCTTGTGGTGACAGCTAGTGATAGGGTATATACGAAATTATGCTATCGTTGTAGTTTTATAGTAGCATTGTAAAATTATACTGCCACTCAGAAACGAATATTAAACAAATAGGTCCAGATTTTCTATCATACGATTCCAGAAGTGATCAAGTATACTTCAATTGTTTCTGTTATGTAGCAACCACCACATCTAGATAAAATCAATAATTGTGGATGTATTCACCAGACTAAATATCGTTTTCGCAACTTTTTTGACATCATTGTCTTCTTCCGTATGATTAACTTGAATTAGTGAAGTTATTGAGTAGATTTGTTTCGTCATATATAGCCTTACTCAAAATAGGTTACTTGCCTCAATGGCATCGTCGCTCGAATAAGTCCTTGATCTATTTATTACGTCATATTTTCTCTGTTCAAGTGCAAATATACTGATTTTTCTATATTCATCTATTAGGTTAGATTTTCTCAATGGTTTGGTTTCATTTTTCCCTTTTTATCCCTTGTATTCACTGAAGCTTTTGAATTATCCCTATCATAAATCCTGCTATTCAATTACAAACCTATTAATTGGTATTGGTAGGCTTAAAATTTTCTATTTCTGCATAATTTTTCACAAAATAGTACAATCGAAGATTTCAAAAGGACTCGAGCTAATCTCGAACACAAACTGTCAATGGCTCTAATATTGTTCAAATTTGTAGCTTCTTTATCATAATTCTCCTTGTTTACCCGCTCAGTCAAAAATATGCGATACTAAACTCATTATATACCTCTGTCAGTGCTCAGTTCAAATGCCTTCTTCAGTTGAGTATTCTGGCGTCTTTTTCCCTTCCACTCTTCGCCAGCTAGCTGAAACAACTGTTTCGTCCTTCGTCTTCATCTTCTCTCCTCATCACCTTCAAGTCTACACATTAACATTAATTAATATTCCATTCTAAAAGCTCCATGACTTACATAACCAAAGCGAGGGCAGCAGCAACCACACCGACAGCACCCAACTGAAGAGCGTTGTTGGTGGAACCAGCACCGGCACTAGAGGAAGAAGAGTGGTTGGAGTGGTTGGAGCCGTTAGAACCGTTGGAAACAGCTCTGGCAACCAAGACGTTCTCGTTGTGACCAGATGGCTTGACGTACAAGGTGGTGGTCAATGGGCCCTTGGTCTTGTCGAATCTACCGTACTTGTGGGTTCCGGTGTACTTGGAGGTCAGCTCCTTCTTGGTCTTGTCGAATCTACCGTACTTGTGGGTTCCGGTGTACTTGGAGGTCAGCTCCTTCTTGGTCTTGTCGAATCTACCGTATCTGTGAGTCTCGGTGGAACCGGTGACAGTGACAGTGACGACTTCTCTGGTGTGGTCAGCAGCAGAGACCACAGCAGATGCAGAAACCAAACCAATAACAGCAGTAGTGAACTTCATTTTGCTAGAAAGAAACTGTTGCGAGTTTTTTTTAAAACGCAGTTGCACTTTTATTAATCACTCACGATTTTTGTCTGTCATAATAGCAAAATTTTGTTTGTTGTGGTTTGTATGTTTCCGGAACTATCGTGAACTTTTTTGTATAGAGGTGGAAAAAAAGACGGCTTCTTCAGACAAATGGAATTCTCGGCCGGACTTTTATTCCGGAAACAGACAAAAACATTTCTGTGTTCGGAATTTGAGCGATTTTTCCCCAGCCAATAATACCCGATTGCCAAGTTCATTGAAATAGTTCCCTTTTGGGCGTTCCGCATTATCGAGCCGGAGGTTTCTTTTGTTTTGTCTGCCATAAGTTCCGGTTAAGTGAGAGAAATATTCGGACCGACGAACCCAATGATGACGCAGCCAGAGAAGAGTGAGCTAATTTCAGAATGACTTATGATTGAGCGATGGGTGGACAATTTTGGTGGACTGAGCAAAAGAAACGCTCCTCGAAAGGAAGCTCGAGACGATATTGTTTGTACTTGGTATGTACGTGAAGAATTTGTAATTCTGCTATAAGGCACATAACCCGGTCTCGTGACCCATTTTCCGAAGCTTGATACTAATGTACCAATTCTTTGATAAAGACTTGTCTTCAATCATTAACTATCAACATCTAATTCTTAACATGATATAGTCTCAAATGTATAATCTGAGTTATTGTAGTTAATCTCAGTTATTCAGTCATTCAGTTATTCAGTTCTTCATTTATTGTATCTCAATGACCTTCATCTGATACTCCAACAAATTCTTGCCACATGAGGCACCTCATACGTCTTTACTTTGCTCTCCATTTCGAGTAAGGGCGCATCTACAATCATAGAGAAATGCGTATATTGAGAGATGCAGAGATGATGTCGAGAGTCGGTAACGACAGCTCGAAGAAAACGACAGCGATAGCAGTCGCAGAACACGAGGAAAGGGAAGGCTACAGTTGCAGCCGAAGAAACCAAAATACACACGCCTAATAAGACATGAGAAGTAGTCTCAAGTACACGCCAGGCTAGCACAATGGCAAAACATGCCGTAAGACCACTTAAAACTGGAAGTTTTGCTGCTGGTTAGGGTCAACACCGAATCCATAAGCATCACCGTAAGCCTGTGGGGCCAAGTTGTCTTCGTCGAGCTGGTCGTCGTCTTCACTGAAGTATTTTTCAATGATGTTGTAGGCCTTCTGGTAGATCTTCTCGTTTTCGTTGTGCTGACACTCAAAGATCTTCTCCATGCCGCCGGCCTCCTCGATGTACATGGCATTTTGGTTGAAAGAAGCGTTGGTAGCCTCCTTGTCCATCTCACCGGTCTTCAAGATGTTCTCGAGTGAGTCCAAGGTGACCTCGATGATTCTGGCGTCAGCAACACCCAACAAGTCACACAAAGGCTTTATGCACCCCTGGCTAACCAAGTAACGAATCTGGTCTGGACGCGAAAGACCTCCAGTAGATGCGTTGGAAATGGCCCAGCACGCCTCCTTTCTGGTTTTGTAGTCACCGGCGCTCAACAACTTGATAATCTGTGGAATCAAGTTGGCGTCGATCACAGCCTGGATCTGGTCTGTGTTACCCGCAGTGATGTTGGAGATGGTCCAGCAGGTCTCCTTGCGGATGGTCTCCTTGGCGGAGTTGAGCAATGGTGCCAAAGCAGGCAAAACACCAGCGTTAATGACAATCTGTGTTTGGTAGTCGGTACCAGTGACAATGTTACCAATGGCTCTCAAGGCAGGTGTCTGCACGAGCGTGGACTCGTGACCCAACAACTCCACCAAACGGTGTGGGATACGTGCATCAACAACAGCCTGAATAGCCTCTGGGGTACCGTCAGAAAGGTACGAAACAGCCCAACAGGCGTCGACCAAAGTCTCTGGGTCGATAGAGTAGATCAACTTGGCCAAAGTAGGGATAGCCAGCTGCACGGTGTTCCAGTCAGGCTGTGGGTTCTTACCTCTGCACAAGTTGGACAAGGTCCAAGTTGCAGTACGGATCAACGACATCTTGGTGCTGTTGAAGAGACTCAACACTGGCTCCATGGCGTTGCACCTCAACACGTAGTCTCTGTACTCAGAGGAGTCTCCTGCAACGTTACCCAAAGCCCAGATCGCCTGCTCCTTGACCTCAAGCGACTGCGAGTGAAGCAAGTTGACAAAGAGGGGAACTGCATCGGCATCGACAACCACTTTGGTCTGCTTGGACGAGCCAGAGGCGATGTTAGTCAACGCCCAAGCGGCCTCCAACTGCAACATCTCAGGGTGAGCTGGCTTCATGAACTCGACCAACACTGGAATAACACCAGACTCGATCACCAAGTCGATAGGTGGGTTGTGTTCACGCGACAAGATCTGGCGGAACTTGACGGTGGCGGCCAACTGGCTGTCGAAGTCAGGCTGGCGAATCATCTCGAGCATCTTAGGCAAGTCCTGCTGCAACTTGTTGTAAAACTGCGACTCGTCTGGAGACAAGTTGTTGGAGAAGTCATCTTCGCCATCGAGCTCGGCTTCTTCGTCCTCAGAGTCGTTGGCGTTGTTGTTGTAGTTTCTTCTCTTGCTGAGGACCTCCTCTCTCTTTTGCTTTCTAAGGTCAACCTGATGGTTTTCTCTTCTTCTTCTCAATTCATCACTCTGGAAGCGACCCTTGTTCTTGAAGTTGGTACGGCGGTAATCCGGCACGAATCTGTTGGTTGATTCCGAGTCCATTATGGTGACTATGAGGTGTAGATCAAGTTTGTGATGAACGTAATTTTTTTTTGGTGGCGACACGTAAAATCATAACCGAGTGATATCTGAGCTCTTCGGTGACGACGAGCTGAGCACTGCTGAGCGAAGAAATGAAGAGATCAAAAGGGAGATGGATTATCGCTGAGTAGGAAGAATTTAGAATTGGCAAAACCGAGTGATAACTAATGGGGAGTGATAACTAATGGGGCCAATAAGGGAATGAAGGGCAAGCTAATTAAGGGTAAGCAATGGATACCCGCGTGTAGAGTGAAGATTCAAAACTGCTCCGCATAAAACAAGGCACGTGTAAAACAAGGGCAAGCTTTGATCACCGAGAACTCAATATATCACCAAGAAGTGGCGATGCGCGTGTGAATACCCGAGAAGATGTCGAAGAGCAGGCTGAATTTTGCGCCCCCACATCCTGCACACAAACCAGATAGCTGGGCAAACACAGTTGACAGAGACTAATAATGAGAAGTGACCGTGATAATGCGACGGCCAAGAACGCCGCTAGGTGTGATACCGGGATCGTAGACGGACGTGCACGCGAGGTTAGACTCAACAAGATACTATCACGTGACTTAGTCGTTATTGATTCGTTTTGGTGACGACACGTAGCGAGGCGCTAGTACATCACGTGACAAAACACCTAAAGCGTAGAAGAGTAATGTCGCAAGATAAGTGTGGAACGGACCAAAGTGGGTATACAATGGCGTAATCCTTGTCGGAAGCACGCGGTTGCTGATATGATTTCTTGGTTATCATCAGCTACTTGCATTTGTATGCGTACATTTGCATGAAACTTGAGTGTTTTTGTGGAGTCGATTACCAAATTGATTTACAAGTTAAATCATATTGTTTCAGTTGCGGGATTTTACAAAAGTTAACCCCTTAAATGGGCACTATAAGTATGTGAGGATATCGCTTTGGAATTAATTATTATCCTATTCATGATGTTTAATAAATGCAAGAATTATGGGGACAATAATTTCGCGGTGGAGGAGAAGGATGAATCAGTGACTGGCGAATGTGATGTTGACTGTAGTGCACTTGATAGGCTAGATAGTTTGAGCTTATACAAACATAAGAAACCCTCCAAACTCGCTAACTATACTACAGACAAACAGCAACAATCAGATTCCTGTAAACTGAAGAAGCTATCTAAAACGTACTGTAAGCAAACCCTTGAAGACCAAGTTCGCTTATTAGCAATATTTGTCGAAAATCCAGATACATCTGTACCCAAACCCGCTGTTGAAGCAGGGGCAAATTCATCAACAGAATATAGTTGGGTCAAGCGGGTCAAGGAGGATAAAGAATTTAACGGAGATATTCCTCAACAGAGAGGACTGGCTGCAAAACCGAAATTGACTGCAATCTACCAAGATTTTTTGACCTGTTGTGTTGGAAATCAGCCTTCTGTAGCCTTGCAAGATGCGATGAACAAGCTGCTGAAGAATTCCATTGGATCGAATATCAGCCGGAGCACTGACCATGCTTTAATAACTGTTGTCCGTGACTTTAGTTTCAAACCGATAAACAATACAGTCGAGAAAAGTATTCTTAGATTAATTCAGGCTAGACAAAACTTTGTTCAATACATCAGGAAGAATAGTATCGATTATTTGAAAGACTGCGTTTTTATTGACGATTGTGGCTTTAATTTTAGTATGAAACATCAATCACCGTCAATTAAAGGCAATCCGTCCGTAAAAGTACCAACAATAACGGAGAATGTGTCAGTCTCTGGAGCCATTTCTTACCGCGGAGTAGTCCATTTGCGTACCCGTAAAATAAATCTTGCCGTGGCTAAGGAGTCAAGCTTGATAGGGCAAGACGAATATGGTACGACAGAACCAGCAGCGGATTTTAAGTTCTTTTTGTTGGATATTCTTGATGAGTTGGATATGTTCCCAGATTATAAGGGCTGTTATTTGGTTATGAACAATGCAAGGATTAAAAGTGATGTAAAAAGTATCATAGAGAAGAGAGGCTATAAAATGCTCTACTTGCCCCTGTGCTTTCCAGAACTTAATCCCATTAACCATTTTTGGCACTTACTTGCGACTAGGTTGAAGAAGCAGAGGTCAAGAGAAGACTCGTTGACTCTAAGGATTGTCAGTACTGCCCTTGGTGTTCCAATACACCGGTTACAAGCTTGTATCAAACATTCTATTAGCCTGTTCCATATATGTGAAGGCAGCGAACCTCTAAAACAGAAAAAATGAAAGTTTGGAATTTATCGTTCAACTGAGGCCACCAGATTTCAAGTTTGTTTCTTATGGTCTAATCATTTTCAATCTCCTTGGCTGCAGCAATGACGATAAAAAACCGAACGGTAAATTTCGGTTTCGCAGTATCTTATGTTTAGTTTCATACTTTGCTAGTTTAATAAAATAAAAACCAATTGTAGGCTTTGTGGAAACGGGAGGACTTATGAGGGCTGGTGGGAGTATATTTTGAAGGACTAAAATATCCCAAAGAGTTCATTCAAGCTGACTTGAGTTTAACTAAGCTCAAAATTCCTTCAGCAGTGTAGCTAGTCAGGTATTTCATTTGCAATAGACCTTTAAGATTATTACACGAATATTACGTAATATGGCTGCAACAGACGAAAGAAGAGGTGCTTTACAATAAGGATAAAGCTGTCGATGAGTGAATGTTAGGAAAATACACGCTAAACCACGTCTAAGCTGTTTGATACAAACGAAAAGGTTTATTATGAATTGATCAAGAAACAGATAATCCACCACAGTGACGTTGTATCCAGCGTTATTACTTTAACAATTGTATCAAATGACTCAAGAATGAACTTGTTGGGTTTAATGTAGGAAGAATCCTACTGAACAGTTTCTCCATGTATATCCACCGACTATAATTTCATTTCGTTACCTTCAAACACTTTAACGTTACTATCTCAGTGCATTATGTTGGCCCATCAGTTTTGATGTCAGTGAATCAGGTAAAACACCTAGTGTGTGTCGGTATATTAGTTATGTTCCTCATTTTTGATTAACATGTTCACTCTTCACACTTCATCGCTCAATCATTAGTCGTTATCAACTAGCTCGCTCTTCATATACTACGGCAGTTAATCGCTCAATCATAAATACTCATCAACTCAGCCCGCTCTTCACTGAGTTTATCACGTAGTCATCCAGTTATCCAGTCATCAATCTTCATCGCTCAATAATCACCTTTCTCGCAAAATACAATTTAATAAATCATCAATGATACGATTTACTAGATCCATATCCTCGACTGCTGCTATCCGCATTAAACATAAGACCACCTACAAGACTGCAGATTCTACAGTCGACTCAGATGAGATCGTGTCGGACAACAACCCTTGGTCACCTACGTTGTACAATGACGTAGTTCGAGTGCGCAAGTCATCGTTGCCTTACTCGACGTCGCTCCCAGATAACTACAGACTCTCGTACAACCCGTTGTACGAATCCCCTGGCGCCAAGTATGTGGGATTGCTTAAGAGGTTGACGCTAAGCTTCTCTGTTTTGGGGGTTTACGGCGCCAAGTTGTTTTATGACTCCCCACAGTTTGACGACATGTATGCGGTGTTCACGATGCTTGGGTGTACTGCCCCGGCAGTGTTTGTGCAGCTCAAGACAAAGGACTATGTGACGAGAATCTTCAGGTTGTATGACAAAGACAAGCCGCAGACACTTGAGGTTTTGACATCCAATGAGCAGCTTGTCATGGAGAAGTTGACCTTCACAGGCTCGAAGACGTATAACCAGCTTCTTGACATTTCGAACAATCCTGATCTCAAGTTGCTGCTGAAGACGCCGATTTTGGGGCTGCAGTCTACTTGGACCGACGGCAAGAGGCTTTTCAACGTCATCGACAACATCGGAGGGATCAAGATGGACAGGTTGTGGGGGATTGTAGAGAAGAATCTGGGGGTTGACAACGGGAGGTATATGGAGCGGGAGAAAAGATGAGAAGGAGAGAAGGAGAGAAGGAGAGAAGGAGAGAAGGAGAGAGGGAGAGAAGGAGAGAAGGAGAGAAGGAGAGAAGGAGAGAAGGAGAGAAGGAGAGAGGGAGAGAAGGAGAGAAGGAGAGAAGGAGAGAAGGAGAGAAGGAGAGAAGGAGAGAAGGATAGAGGATGATAAGTGAAGAACTTGAGAATGTCGAAAGAAGAAGAGATGGATCACAGACAAATAGGGACATGTATAAAATTCAAGCATCAACTAGAATGTAGAGAAATAGAGCACTGAACCTTTTAGGGGTTTCAAACGTTAAACAGTGGAAAACTTGTAACAAACATGGTTATTTTAGAAGATAAGCTAGACGTTATTTATATTGCAAGATAGTCACTTGGTGTGGGACTTCAACATTTCGTACATAAAGAGCGCTGGCACGGTGGCTCGTACTAGATTTTTTAGCTCCGGGCTCGGCAGGAACCCAGTTACTATCATGGCACGTGCCATATCACGCGTTAAAGTAGGGCCTTGCAGGACTCTATACCAATGAATCTTGCTTCATAACAATGTAGCTAGTACTGTTCAGTACCCATGAAACTACCATGAATTGCCACCAGATGGCAAGATACTGGAATAGCAGAATAATCTGACAATGCGACCTTAAAAATACCCCAATTCAATTACTTCAACAATCTAAAGAAATACAGAGTGATGCCCAACGGCTATCCATTAATCTTATGTTTTCGGGAAATACGAAGAGATCTCATCCAAATCAAATTTAAGTGTCTTCAGTACAGTTGACATTGGGCGATGACAAAAAAGTCAGTGACGAACTGAAAGTAACAACAAAACTTAAAATGTTGTTCCAGCCTCTCTGTTTTGAATATACTATTCTGTAGCTTCTTTTTCTTTATATCCTTCAGTTAAATCCTCTTATTCATATATTTCTGGCTCGCTTCACACAATACAAGCCTCAAAGCCACTATTTCCTCCACGCTTGCTGCGCTGGTGCTGTTCAATTTAGTCTGCCTTGCTCATCTTCACTTTTGTGCGAATTCCACTTCGCCGAATTAGTCTTGATCTTAAAAAAATCGCTACCCCCACAATCAGGCTCACATCGCATCATGCCCTTCTCCTTCGGTAATTCCCATAAGGGGAACAACGATGCAGAACCACCTGCCCAAAACAAGAAAACAGGCCCCTCTGCCCTGAATACAGCGACCGCTGACTCGAGCGAGGCAGAAGACACCGCCAAGAAACTCCCCAAGGAAGACGCACCAAAGAGAACGAAGAATATGGACGTGACCGACCCCGAGACACAGAAAAACACCAGATTGAATGCTTTGCTATACCACACTTCGGATGAAACTGTTGATTTATACAAACGCGAGCACAACTCGTCCGATCTTCTTGGCCGCCTTTACTACGACGACTATGACTCAGACTCGCTTGCATCGCACAATGGGACGCCCTTGCTTTCGCCAAACATAACGGGAGGCCCCTCGATATCGTCGCCACTCAGTGCGCCGACATCAGATTACTTTCAGAGTAAGCTAGCGACCATAGGTTCCGCATCCGCGCACACTAGCGTAAAACCAGCATTACCGCGAGCCATGTCTTTTGAAAGAGGCGTTTCATTTGACACATCGACGGACGACCATCGTCGGTCGTTGACTTTCAAGCTCAAGCATCCCGAGTTCAAGTTTAGGAGAAACAACAAAACCATGTTGTCAGGCTACAATGGCGACCAAGAGTCCCTCAAGGCTATCCAGTGGTTATTTGACGAGATGATCGTGAATGGCGACACCGTGATCATATTGCAGGTCTTGGATGAGAAGCACTACGACAGGATTGATAAGAGAGAGGCCAATAAAGCCGTGGGAAAGATCGAGCAATTGAATTCGCACGCCAAGAAAATTCGCATAGTGTTCGAAACGGTGATTGGGAATCCACAGAAGCTCTTGAAGAAGGCCATCGCAGAGTACAACCCGCAGATGATGGTGATAGGTACTCATCACTACGAGCTGTCGCAGACATCGAAGTCGTTCCTTTCAAGGTCGTCTTTCTCCAAGCATTTCCTTGAGTGCGCCTTGGTTCCGGTTATTGTTGTTAAGCCTACATATAGACACATTGAGTATTTGACGAAAGCTGTGGACTCTGAAGAGTATTTCGCCGACATGATCAAGAACGTGGTCCACAAGTCTTCGGGTACTGCGGATGGTGGCCACCGCAAGATATCCAGGTTGTTGAGTCCGTCCTCCTCCAGAACCAACTCGTACACTAACATGGCCGCGTTGGCTGGACCCATGCACCATAATCTCGAGGCGGAGAGGCTTAAGGAGAACCAGAGTTTTGCCGGTGCCGAGAGGCATAAGGAGAAGGTGGACCTGGACCGTGGTCGGTCTTTGGGGGACGAGGAGAAGGCAGAGAGCAGGTCTACTTCGCGGTCTACCTCACGGTCTAGATCAAGGTCGAGGTCGACATCGAGGCTTTCGAAGTTTTTCCATCATTAAACGATTCAGCCTGTTAATCTTAACGGAACATCAAAAAATGTTGAGGTACTGGGTGGTAGAGTTTTATGTGAGAATTGTGAGCGTGATACACACCCTCTGAAAGCAAAACACAGTATATTTCGAATAGTACCAAAGGATGTTGAAAGAAAATGGCCTACTTCAAGTGGAAGAAAGCTACTAGGACCGACAGGGGTCTGGAGGAAAATCAGCAAGTTCCAACCGACGGGAGATAGATGCATGAGAGAGAACACAAATTGGCAAGTTAGAAATGCAAGCAGGTTGAGTGAAATGAATTGGCGCGTAAAGGAATTAGAAAACTGTATTCGACCAAGAGTCTCTTCCGATTTCTCCATTTTTAATTTATCTGATAAAACCCCATGGCCTAAAATTCATGACAACTGTTAGTCATTGGTAGGCACGCAGCACCACCTCTTCCGTAAGTAATAGGGGAGCAGCCCACTTTAGCTTAGTTTTTCATTGTGTAACCTGATTGCGCATCACCACAATAGTGAGTAAATGTGAATGTGATATTTACTCTGAATGGCTGCAAAAAAAAAAGAAATTTCAAGTGACAAGGGAACGTTGCGATTAAGAGAGAATAAATCGAGGGAAGCGAGGCTTAGCGACACTGAGGAGCGAACGACAAGGAACATAGGTACGGTTGAAGTGAGTGATCGAAAAGAGTATGTTGGTTTGTATGACAGTGAGAATTCCAGGGTACAGATAGAAGAAACAGAGTATGGTTTTATGACAGTGAGAAGCCCAGGGTACAGATACAAGAAAAGTATGTTTGTATGAGAAATCCAGGGCACAGATACAAGATACAGAGTATTTTCATTTGAAATAGATCATAGAGTATGTTATAACGCGAAAAGTACTGGGATTGAAAGTGGCTCTCAACAAGCGCTTGCCAACTCATTATTATGGCAGAATGATATGAGAATAGTGTTTCGTTAACCGAGTTGAATGTATTGTGGTGACACCCGGGTCAGGTACCCAATCCGGTAATACTGCCGTCATACGTATACGAAGCATAAAAACTGGCAACGAAGTAGTATACAGTATCAAGTCAGTGTTGATCCAAAAGCGTGGTCAGGTTGAGCTGCCACACGAGATTTTGGAAGAACCATACTATTGGATACTTTCTACAGCTATAGAGCACGGCTAAAATCTCAAGGAACAGTTTAGGTGTGCAGTTAATGCAAGCTGATGGAAGCTTCGGCCCAAATTTGATTTTCGCATGACTACGCCATAAATGACTACAGCAAATGACTATTGTGAACAGGAGATGGGATTTTTCTTGCTCGAGACCAATCAAAATTGGCCCATATCAGTTGATTGATGTTCTCGCAGGCCAGCCATCATGTCTAGGTTTATTATGCCTATACTTTGGTATATTCGATTTGGTAGCAACTTTTGGTCCCCACAGCTATTCCATTTCTCATAGCAATACCCTCACTAGCCTTGCATGCATTCCTTAGTCCTTCAGTAAATCGTCCACTGACAATGTCATTTCATCACTCAGCCTACCGCCCATTCTGCATTCGGGCCTTTTTTTCGCTTGTGCGATCTTTCTAAACGTGCACAGCAATATACGAATTCGTTTTGCAAGTAGATCGTGATGAGAACCACTACGTCGAGGCGTGAGATAGGAAACCCTGTAATCATATGCATTGACGTATTGTCGCTTTTAATTGGAATCTACGGAGTCTACTACAACATATGGACCGCTGAACTACTGCCTCCACTCAAGAAAGCCGGTCCGTGGCAGTTTCTCACCAACCTTTCGTTGTTGTACTCATTGGTTGTATTTGCTCTTGGTGCTGCTGCACACACACTAAAGTCCAAACAGTTGTATGCGTTGAAGAATTTGCTCCACCCCATAGGACTCGCCCTCGAGAGCATTGTTGCTTGTGTCTACTGGCCACTCCGCATATTCTTTATCCACTTGCTCACTGCTGAAAAGAAGATCCGCATTGGGTTCACGGTCGACTTGGCTATCCACTTGATGCCTGTGGTCTCATTGATGATCGACTACCTTGTATTCATGCCCAGGTGGACCATGAGTGCGCGTGCCGCGCTTGTGGTGGTGACGTTCTTAACGGGGTGCTACTGGGTTTTGTTAAAAAGATTGATAGATATAGAATCTGGCGCCATATACCCATATGCATTCATGAACGTCAAGACCGAAAAAGAGCGGGTGTTGGTGTTTGTGGTTGTTGGCTCGGTTGCTTTTGTCCAGTTTTTGTTGTTGAAGCGGTTGTATGATGTGGTGGTTGATTTGAGAGATATAGAGGAGGAAAAAGAGAAGAAGGACAAGTGAGTGGAAGAAGCCAGTGAAAGCCGTATGCCCGAAGTCAGTGAAAGCTGTATACCCGTGACATAATCGATACTGACAACTGTGTCATCAGTATTCATGGAGCCATCGGTAATGACTGAATGCAACCGGACTCTGAGCGTGGAGTTAAAGAGTAACTATAGTTAGAATGAGCCGACAGTTCCCCTGATACTTGAACTGCTGGCGGCAAGTGTTTCCCCAATTTGTTTTTGAGCCAATTTTCTTTGTACTTACTGTTGTCAACTTTGTACAACGTGCGCTTTGTGAAGCTTCAAATGTACTAAAACAAAAATATGTGGGCAGAAGTATGGCACGCTGGAACATAACAGTAGGGAGATTGATTAGATTAGAGTGTCATGCCAGAATGCAATAAACCACTCAAACTTATGGCGAGAAAATTCGTTAATGTAAGTTTAATTGAAACCCACCTTGAAAGTATAATCTGATAAGACGAGTGGTTGATTACATAATACACCCATGACGCAAGGTCCCTTATGTGATCAAATCGAGCGATCTGTCTTCATTCAAACTATAGTGACTTTTCTGTCGATTAAGCAAAGGGATTCAAGTATTAAGCTATTTTCAAGTGTTATTTCAAGTGTTAGCGATTTTCAAGTGTTAGCGATTTTCAAGTGTTAATTTTCAAGTGTCAAGTGATTTTCAAGTGTCAAGCCATTGTCGTGTATCAAGCTATGTGAAAATTAACTAAAGTAGCTCTGAGGAAAACATCTTCGCTTTTTAAATACCTGACACTACCGATGAATTTACCCCCAGAGATCCTCAGCCTCATTATCGGCTACCTCCCGAGACTGGTAGCTAAAGAGCTCGTGGATTTACCCTTGATTGGAACACATGCGTTTCAAATAGTCTACCAAGACGCCGAGGTCAGAGACTGCGACGAGGAGACTCCAAGAATCGTGTACGATGATATTGCATATCCTTTACACAACAATCACCAAGACGAAGTAGACACTTTCAGCAAGCGCCCTACGTGGTCCAACAAACCATGTGACTTCCAAAACGTATACGCATACGAGAGATTCCTCGATAACAACAAGAACAGACTTATGCCAAGAACCATCTCATTTCAACTGGTTAAAGCCTTGCTAGTTATCCATAATTCGCATCCTGATGTGCTCGCGGCGGCAGAAGAAGTTCATGTGGATGTATCTCCCAACCGATCAGAATTCGATATTACCAGCTACGTCGATAAGTTGAGTGCCCTACTTCCATTACCCTACAATTTCACACGACTCTATATTAACACCCATGACAGAGATCTTTCTGAGTTTGATGACATTTCTCGTTTTCCCCAGAGTGTTCGCGAGGTTATAGTTACCACACAAGCTTTGGAATTTAGCGATGGAGAACTCAATGCAGGCTTTGATTTGCTCCGCCCTTTCGGCAACTTCGAGATACCAGAGCTCTACATCACTATACCGGGTACCATTTGTGATAGTTTAGATAGTTGCCTTCCTCAACTGCTTAGAGTCCTTGATTTGACATTCAATTTCGAAAGGCACTTTAGCTTGAGTGGTTTGATCAATTTGCGAGAATTGAGATTGACAGCTTACCTGTCCACCTTTGACAGTACTATTGATCTCCTGAATCTTGTCAATGTACGCGTCTTGACAATCTTCGATTCGTACGTTAAGTCACTCAACCAATTTCGTTTTCCTCCGCACATCAGAAAGCTTCTTCTAGACCGGTGTGGGGAAATCAAAACATTAGAAGGATTGGAGAGCCTTACAGAACTCGTGGATTTGCGTGTTTCCTACTGTATCGACTTGAAGCCAGCGCCCCTCCCTTCAACTTTAGAGCGATTGACACTCCAACATTATGCGTCGGGAGATAGTGAAGACAATATAAGACGTTTAGATGGGTCAACGGTGCTCCCTACTGGGTTACGTCATCTTGAAATTTGCGGTGGTTTTGAGGTGTGCCCCGATTTACGTCTTCCTGTGGGCCTACTCGATTTCTACGTCCAGTGTACCTGTTCTCTTCCTCAGCTCCCCGACTCCATTGAATTTCTAGATCTTGGTCAAAAAGTTGTTACTTCTGTGGAGAAGTGGCCTTCGCTGTTGGTTGCGTTTTCGATCTATATTGATTCTTTGAAGTCACTTCATTTCCGGAGTTTATTAAGCTTGAAGAATCTAAGGACCTGTGCTATTACACTCCGAGATCATTCTGACATGATTGAAACAATAAGGGCTATTTTCCAGACCCGTCGTCTCCTGAGCGACCTTTTAGCCTCAATATTGGATAATATAGGGAAGAAGGAGGAACACCAACCATTAAATGCAATATCTGAAAACAATAGCCCGGATGAACTATCACAAGCTCCCATCAATGACGTGCAATCCTCTTTGGCTGGCTTAGATATATCCACTGTATCCCCGCTCAGAGTATTTTCATTGAATGGCTTTAGAATTGATTTTGAATGCGGCATATCGAGCAAAATCTCGTGTGACGGAGACATTAATCCACACCTTCTCAATCCCATTCTTGACGAAAAGGTGGACCCTAATCGTATCCGATCCAACCTCAGAGCTTTAAGTCTTTACGTTGAAGAATACGACACCTTCACAAACACTATAAACAGACTTCCAACATCACTAGAAAATCTAAATATATTCACAAATGACGACCCGCCTCTTGAGTCGGTTTCTTTAGAGCTTCCAAACTTAAGGAAATTGTGTTTGGATTGCTATTGTGAGAGCATAGATATCACCAAGTGCTCGCGCCTCACGGAGATCACTTTGATCCGTTGCAAAGTTGAGCAGTTGAACCTAGACGCTTTTCCCACTGGGCTCAAGACCTTAGAAGTTATGGGTGCACATATGCAAAGCATTGTTGGCTCTTTGGAGAGATTCCATCAAATTCAATCCATAAGTTTCTCCCACAACAAACTTAGGAGATTCCTTGCGCGCAACCAGCTCGTTATACCGAACTCGGTGATCTCCTTAGATCTTTCGACCAATAATTTGAAGAGTTTGGCGGGTGTTGTGATTGGAAATAGCACGAGGGTTGTTGACCTCATGGGAAACAATTATCTTGACTGGAAATCAATTGCTGCTATTTGTTCTCAGGTTGAAAAGAGAAATGGGGTTGTGTACGCATTAGTGGACCAGCTCTACGATGACATGGACAGCGAAACTGGAGAGTATGAGGACACGGATACTGAAACTGGGGAAAGTGACATGGAAAATGCATGTGATGATGCTTTGGAGGAGATTTGGGAAGAGAGAATGCTGCAATTGCAGCCATTTTTTGACTCAGAAACTTTGTTTCAAAATCAAAGTCGATCTGACCGTTCAAAATGGAATTTCTACCCCGGGTTAAATGGATGGACCAACGCTCTGGTGAATAATACTGAAGACGGAACCTGATAATCACTGCTGACACTTATTTATCGTACGACGCACGTGGGTGAGTGGTAGTGAAGGTAGTTTTTACTGACCTTCCAAATAGGTGAATGTATATATTAGCTTGTCAGAATGATGTTTGAAGGGTTAAATAGATATTGAATATTCTAGACCTGGGTTCATTCCTGGTAAAGGAAGCTAACTTTTTGCAGAGAGAAAGGATATCAAAGCATCATCTTTTATGGCTTGTTCTTTTCCTGTAGATGAAAAACTGCGACTAGTCTGATACTACATATTGGCTTTGCCAATTTATCCTTTTCGGGTGTCTCAGTAGATGAGTTTTTACCATCAATGTCTTCGTGCTGCCTATTTTGAAATATTTCCATGCTCTCGTGTGATTTTACTGTCCTTCACTTACTATCGTGTTTTACTATAGAACTTCGCTCACTATCTACTTCAACGCAAGTAATAACTCACTATCCTATTGGCCAGTGCGATCGCGCAGAAAGACAACATGTAGACGCTCCTCCCGAATGCTGACGTGCGGTTGAGGAGTGGATACGGGTATATCACGCCCGTAGCCCACACAAACAACTCGATACAACCCCAATACGCTAATACATAACCCACCGTTAAGAGAACGCTAACATTGCGTGTTTTTTTGGGAACCTTACTGGCTAATGCAGTCAACATCACGTACGGCAACAAATGGATTTTCAAGTCCAAGGCGAGAGAGACATCGAAGCTGTCAGAGTTCAATTGTGATGGGGCGAGGAACATCAAACCCCAGTAGGCGGATGTAATCAAAAACTCGATGTCCCAAATGGTTTGGTAGAGTGGTAATATGTTCCTCAATCCGTATATCCACTTGAGGATAAAGGTCAGGATAGTTACTCCCAAGCTGATATTGGTCAAGAATTGGTAGTTTCCGCCTTTTTGCAATGCCACGGGCTGGGCGAGTGACATTGTTTCATAGAAGCCATTGCATAATATGGCAAACCCTGTGAGTTCAAGAAGAGTATGCATTGTACTAAAAAGTGGACAAAATGGTTCTTACATTTTGTGGGGACTTTGATTAGCGGGGTAGTTTTGTAACACTTGAATATGGGAGATTTTCAGCAAAATTGGAGATCTATTTATGGACTGAGAAAACAGTGAAATATGAGCTGAAGAGAATGCCAGGAAGATAGTGGGCGTGGCATTAAGATTTCAATAACTCTTTATTCCACTCTATCAGTCATCGATTTAGTTTCGCAGTTCAACTTTATGCGTCCGATATGATTTACTAAATCTTTTTAGTCCACCGAAAATAGAGGAGTCGTTATCCGCAATGCTCATAGCTTTCTAAACTTGTTATACTACTTCTATCAAACCTTTGGAGTATCTTACAAACCACTCAGGTACTCCTGCTCATTTTTCACTTTCCTAGTCTGCAAAAAGATACAATATTCGTAGAGTTTCTTTAATTCTAGATGGTGATGTTCCTGAATGTCTTTTAATCTTATGGGTCCAGTGAGCACCGAATGCTAGTTTTTTTGCAGCCAGTTCGGATGCCACAAAGTCTGTTGAATAAACAAACGTAATCAAGTCTGGGATGATGATAAACGGGATACTAGAAAGCCCACGGTTGGCTTGAAAAACACAAGTTATAATCAAATAGTTCCAATGAGCGTTTTATGGTAATTCCTAATAAGAGAGCTAAACAAAATACGGGGATATAACGAGCACTGCACACTTTTCCACTAATGAGTAAGTCGGGGGAATCTGTCACTTTAAAGACGGCGCTTTTATGCACTGAGGAGTATACTTAGGAAAATGACCACGCCTTTCGCGATTGCTGCAAAATTACAGTCAAAATGGAACAATCGAAACGAATGCTAGCAAAGAGCAAGACCATGATGTAAGAGCGTGAAAGATGCTTAAAGGTCTTTTTCCGATACTGAGATTTACCTTTTTTACTATTTCTCACGATGACTTACTGTATATGAATCAAAGTGCTTTCAGATATTCCACAGCAGATCGATGTCAGTTATAACTTATGAGATCATCCCAAATTTCTCAGTTCTATATTTCTCAGCTCTATGTTCTCTTCATAACACCCATTACTTTCAGTCATTAATTGTCTTGCAGCATCCATTCCTTTCAGTTATTCATTAGTTGTCTTTTCAACATCAGCTATCGCGACTGGATCACTCATAACTCTTCCCCTTCCTCAGCACTGTCCAGTATACTTGTCTTCCAACTTTCTAAGGTTACACTTGCCACACAATTCTCTTCATTGTCCCGTCGTCCTCACCTCCATCATTACCTTAATCGCCTTTCTTCCCTAACTTTGTCAGCTCGTAGCAGACCTGGTTGATATGCCGAAAACGCAGACCCCCAAGCGGAACTCCCCCGTACCACCGCGTCGCGATCAAAAGGATGTTCACAAGATTGTTCTGAACAAGCACCTGCTCAAGCATCCTGTAACCAGCCCCTCCCTCACCATTATCATTGAAACCTTGCTGAACATTTACAAACTCATACTCACTCCCTTTCGACGTCTTCGCGATCAATCTTTTGTCGCCCGTTCTCCACGCTATCATGTGCGGATGACTTGCATTCTTATGAATCGACTTGTGTTGCGCAAGAAACTGGGCCAAAATGCCCGGAATGTCTTTCGCATCAGTCAAGGGCACATGACGCGCCTGGAAGCGGCTTTTTCTATCTGTAACTATTCTAGAAGCGTTCCATTCTGTGATTGTCAGGAGCATACGGCCCCTCAACATGGCAAAAACTGATTACCTAAACACGAGACAAATTTTTTTCCACCAACCATGATTTACTTGAAGTCGTTGTTGAACGTCATCGACAACTCTGGCGCACATGTTGTTGAGTGCATCAAGGTTCTCCGCCATGGACCAAGGAACTTTGCCAAGGTTGGAGACGAAATAACTGTGGTGGTCAAAAAGGCCAGACCCATGGACTCTGCTGCCCAAGCTGCTGCCAAGGTCAAGAGAAGAGATATATGCAGAGCCATCGTTGTGAGAACAAAGGCGCCTTTCAGAAGACCAGACGGTTCCATCATCAGATTTGACGACAACGCTTGTGTGTTGGTGAACAAGAATGGGGATCCTTTGGGAACGAGAGTGTCGTCGGTTGTGGCCAAGGAGTTGAGAGACTTGCAGTTCAACAAGATCGTTTCGTTGGCCCCGAAGACCTTCTAATGTAAATAGTAATGATTACGAATGGCTACAGGTGTAGACTGAAGGGATGAGGAAGTGCGAAATCCAGTGGAGACTTATTGGGAGGGGGATGAGCCGAGAAGCGCGGAATCCACTGGAGACGTATTGGAAGTGGACTGAACAAGCAATCCAGAATGATATGCGAGGAGCTGACTAAGTAGTGATTTAAGTGGCTCGAATAGCAGTGATCCGGAGCCAAGCTGACTTATACGTGATATCCAAAGGATGAATATTAGGGTGACATCCGAGTTATGATCTGGTTAGTAATGAACTGGGGAAAGCCGAAGGTATTAGGTACAGTGGAAATAGCAGAAGTGGAATCAGTACAGTGGGGCCTTGGTTAATCGCTCCATCAAGTGTTTATTTCTAGCATTGCATACAATGTTTGGACACCTTGAATGCTGACACCAAAAGATGAGGGTCCCGGGTCTATTAAGTTACTGGTTGATACATACCTGGAGAATCCCGTTAATGTAACAAGAGGGCCGCATGAGTTAATGGTATATCTAGTAGTAATGGTATATAGTAGTAATGGTATATCTAGTAGTAATGGTATATAGTAGTAATGGTATATCTAGTAGTAATGGTATATAGTAGTAATGGTATATCTAGTAGTAATGGTATATCTAGTAGTAATGGTATATCTAGTAGTAATGGTATATCTAGTAGTAATGGTACAAACGCACATGTTGCAAAATCTCACATTGAAACTAACGCCAAGCGGCCTTGAAATATGCCAATCCCGCGGGTGAACAATCTGACGAGCAACATATATGTTGCAGATCAATTTCCCACCCGTAATGCCATACTATTTAAATATCTGGCCAAAATCCTTTCCACAGTTCGTTGCAAGCTACTCCGGACAGAGATGTGAACTCATCATACTGACATGTGGAAAATCAACGAGCACGGCGAGTTAACGCTTGTGTTGGGAGGCAGAATTGTGCAACGTACCGATTGTGCGGTGGCAGCATTGCTTGTAAGTAATATTTTTGTGGTGTGAGTGACCTGATCAGCCCATGAATCAGGTAATTCAACAATCCATCTACTCAAAGGAGCAGGTATAAGAGAAAGAGCTCTACAAAGCATTGTTTCTGCATACCCGTCTTTATTACATTCTATTTTGATTATTATTGTTTGACAGTCTTTTGTGCAGGGTTTTGCATTGTGTTTGGCTCAGTGCTTCAGGGTCTATAATAATCTGATGCCAAGCATTGTTTGGTCTTGATCTTGAATCTTATCTTGCATATGGTGATTGGTGTTGTGTTTTATCGGTATTTGGCGATTTCACAGGTTTTGGGTTCCCGGGTGATG
Organism: Kodamaea restingae; assembly: GCA_003707425.3. NCBI lineage: Eukaryota > Fungi > Ascomycota > Pichiomycetes > Serinales > Debaryomycetaceae > Kodamaea > Kodamaea restingae. The sequence goes on from PPJA03000006.1 coordinate 28,697, forward strand.
GTCTTCACAAGATATTAGTGATGTCAACAGTATTGTATTTTGATGTGAACAATACCTGAACAATGCGAAACATTTCCCGCCCATATTGATCTTTCACCCGTATTAATCTTTGGTCATATTGTCCTTGCCCAACACTTCACCAGTTCGGCTTATTCATGCTGCTATAACCAACCGATCTCAGCATTACACCTCCTCTATCTCTTATCCCTCACTTGAAAGCACCTACGGTCCGCTCGATCAGCATGATCAAATCCTTCAAATGACCCGCATTCGTAACACTCGTAGGTGTGCTTTCCGCAAGATCTCTCACCGATACTACCAACTCCGAGAAATTGCCTCGTATCGTCGGCTGCAACTCCAGCGAAAGAGAGTCGAGGTAATTGCCTAGCGATTCCACAGCCTCTAACGGGTCGACGTTCAAAACATCCACATCCAAACTCGTCAACAGGTCGTAGGTCTCGTTCAAACTTCGATATCGGTCTTTATCGTACCCAGCATCGTCTATCAACGTGTTGGTCACACTTCTTGCTTCAATGGGAACTTTGGTCACCGGCTCAAAGCTCCCTTTCCACTCCTTCTCGGGCTGGGCGGTGTTGAAGTCCGCGCTTTCGACGTGGTCGCGGAGTTCTGTGAACAGCTTGTAGATATCGTCTAGTGTCGATGAAAGTCGGGTCGATTGTAGTGAGCTCAACCTCTGCGATATGGCTTCAAGCAGCGAAACGTGCTGTGAGAATACCAGTTCGCTCTCATCGAGCAACTGTTTGAACTCTTCCATCTAGATGAAAAGTAAAGATATGCCCCACTCTAGACGAGAAGATACTGTTAGGAACAATGTGCAGGAATGTTTAGCCGTGAGCCCAAATAGAACATTGGGCGATGACTTTGATAGGAGAAGTAGGTATTGAAGAGCTTTTGGATTCAGTAGCAAGATATTGAGGAGAAAGCCGAGTTACTTAATGAGGAGAAAGCCGAGTTACTTAATGAAGAGAAAGCCGAGTTACTTAATGAAGAGTGAACTGAGTTACTTAATGAAGAGCCAAAAGAAGAACGGTGATTGTTCGTGAAAGCAAGGAAGTCGGGTCAGCGTTGTGAATAATGAACGGTCAGAGGATTGGCCATGAGTCAGAGTCAGTCGTAGCTGAATGAAGTTGTAATAACTCAGTAATTAAGACACACATATTGTCACATATTAAGAACCCTTAAACCCAAGAAATGAAAATCATAGCTACTGGAGTTCTTGTACACTACCCAGGACTTAACCAACCTAGGCCCTTCTCGCGTCACTGCAGACATAAATGCGCTACTCAACCGCATCTTCGCAACCTTAAACAATCATCCAAGTAAAACTGTTGCACTCCACAATAAGCACATTAGCTCGGCACTCTTCTGCTACCTCCATCGCTCTTCGGTTCCCTCCTCTTAAACACCACCGCTCCCTCAGTTCGCTCTGATCAACATACAGATTAAGAAACACGAAAAATTTCCATTTACTCACCTCGACTATTTTTCTTCGCGCCCTTCTTTTTTTCAGTCAACATGTCAGCACCTACTGAGAAGCTTCAGGAGTTGTCCGTCAAGGACCAGCCCAAGAAGGAGCAGAAGCAAGCTCCGGAGGGTAAGAAGTCGAGAAAGGAAAAGAAGAACGCCTCATCTTCTTCCAACCCAGTCTACCTCGACCCACAACCAGCTTTCCTCGATGAACGTATCAAGATGTTCGAGGAGTTGAAGGCCAAGTACGATGCCGAAATCAGCGCCAAGGAGCGTGTCCCAATCAAAATCACATTGAAGGACGGCACTGTCAAGGAAGGTATTGCCTACGAAACCTCTCCTTTGGACATTGCTAACCTGATTGGTAAGTCTTTTGCCGACAGACAGGTTATTTCCAAGATCGACGGTAACTTGTGGGATCTCCCAAGACCATTGGAGGGCGATGTCAAGTTGGAGTTCTTGGACTTTGAGCACCCTGAAGGTAAGGCTGTTTTCTGGCATTCGTCTGCCCACGTCTTGGGTGAGGCCTCCGAGTGCCACTACGGATGTCACTTGTCGCACGGTCCTCCAACCGATGACGGTTTCTTCTACGACATGTCCATCAACTTTGGTGAGACTGCTGTTGCTGCAGGTGACTACGGTAACTTGGAGACCATTGCAACCAAGGTCATTAAGGAGAAGCAGAAGTTTGAGAGATTGGAGATGACCAAGGAGGACTTGTTGAAGATGTTCCACTACAACAAGTACAAGGTCAAGTTCATCTCGGACAAGATTCCAGATGGAACTTCAACCACCGTCTACAGATGTGGTACTTTGATTGACTTGTGTGTTGGTCCTCACATCCCGCACACCGGAAAGATCAAGGCCTTCAAAGTCTTGAAGAACTCGTCTTCGTACTTTTTGGGAGATGCCAAGAACGACTCTTTGCAGAGAGTTTACGGTGTTTCTTTCCCAGACAAGAAGTTGATGACTGACTACTTGAAGTTCTTGGCTGAGGCCGCCGAGAGAGACCACAGAAAGATCGGAAGAGAGCAGGAGTTGTTCATCTTCAACGAGTTGTCTCCAGGATCTGCCTTCTGGTTGCCTCACGGTACCAGAATCTACAACACCTTGTGTGAAATGTTGAGAAAGGAGTACAGAGTTAGAGGATACGACGAGGTCATCACTCCTAACATGTACAACTCCAAGTTGTGGGAGACCTCGGGTCACTGGGGCAACTACAAGGAGAACATGTTCGCCTTTGAGGTTGAGAAGGAGACCTTCGGTCTCAAGCCTATGAACTGTCCTGGTCACTGTTTGCTCTTCAAGTCGCGTGAGAGATCTTACCGTGAGTTGCCATGGCGTGTTGCCGACTTTGGTGTCATCCACAGAAACGAGTTTTCCGGTGCCTTGTCTGGTTTGACCAGAGTGCGTCGTTTCCAGCAGGATGACGCGCACATCTTCTGTACAGCCGACCAGATCGGTACCGAGATTGCCGGTGTGTTTGATTTCTTGAAGAAGGTGTACGGTGTTTTCGGGTTTGAGTTCAAGATGGAGTTATCCACCAGACCAGAGAAGTACGTGGGAGACTTGGAGACCTGGAACGCTGCAGAGGACAAGTTGGAGAAGGCCTTGAACGAGTTCTTGGGTGAGGGCAACTGGGACTTGAACCCAGCTGACGGTGCTTTCTACGGTCCAAAGATCGACATCAAGATCAGTGACGCTTTGAACAGATGGTTCCAGTGTGCCACCATCCAGTTGGACTTCCAGTTGCCAAACCGTTTTGAGTTGGAGTACAAGGGTGAGACCAACGAGAAGGGCCAGGCCGTCAACAGACCAGTCATGATTCACAGAGCCATCTTGGGTTCTGTTGAGAGAATGACCGCCATCTTGACTGAGCACTTCAAGGGTAAGTGGCCATTCTGGTTGTCGCCAAGACAGATCTTGATTGTGCCAGTTGGTCCAAAGTACTACGACTACGCACAGAAGCTTCAGAAGAAGTTGAACGACGAGCACTCATTCTACGCTGATGTCGACGTCACCGGTAACACTTTGCCAAAGAAGGTCAGAAACGGCCAGATTTACAAGTACAACTTCATCTTTATCGTTGGTGAAGAGGAAGAGAACACTGGCAGTGTCAACGTCAGAAACAGAGACATCACCGAGGAACAGGGTAAGAACGCCATGGTCAAGTTTGAGGATGTTGTTGCGCAGATGGAGAAGTTGAGAGACGAGAGAAGAAGCGACAACAAGTTGGTTTAGGGGTAGAGTAATATAATTAGCGTGAGCGTAGCGAACGTGAGTAAGAGTAGAAGGAGAGAGTAGAACAGATTAGAAGTGAGTAGAAGGAGAGTAAAGAGATAGGAGGTGATTGGGAAAATATAAGCAAAAATAGTCCGTTTATAGCCGGACTAGAGTGAGCAGTTATCAACAATACCCTCTATTTCATTTTCCTTTTTCGAAGAGATATAAGTGAGTTACTATTCGACAGAACTCGTGTGAACGTACATGAACGCCCCAATAGTAACATCGGGATGTCTACCAAAATTGACACTCATAATCACCAAGACCCATCAACAAATCTGGAAGTAGAAGTGCAGCAAAAACGAGGCAGAACATTCCCCCAAGCTCGTCGTACCAACCATGGTACTACATAGTGTGTACTCATCAGGATTTAAAATTGCACTACATTTTGGAATCGAAATCAGCTCACCAGATCCACGAGCAACCGCAATTTTAGTATATTAACAATTTTGAAACTCACAAGAATAACCATATAAGCTAAGGAGCGCGGAACATAAAAGTCAGGAATTTCACCAATCAAGAGATCCACTTAGAATTGCACTCATCAGAAGTCCATCCCTCAACCATTCCATCAAACCTAAACATTTTTGCCATCCACCCACATGTCTGACAAACCTCAACACAACCCTCTTCTTGACAAGCTTTCGCCGCTGCAATTTCAACACACTGTCCAATTCTATGAAGCAGACCAGAAATTGACACCCGGTGACCGCGAAGCCATCTCCGACGATTTGATGCGCAGAGTCCGTGTTGCTACTTTCGGTGGAGTAGCCTCTTCAACATTGATGCTCTTTGCACCAACAGTGTATGCTCGCTTCAGAGCAATTCCTCCGTTTGACTCTGCGACTCCGCTCATAAAGCGCCCCAGAATGCACAAGCCCTTTTTGTCCTTTATGCTCGGCCTTGGGACAATGATGTTGGTGCACCAGCAATTGTGCAAGTACGAATTCACCAAGCAAATCAGAGAGTTGGAGGACAAGGGAAGCTCAAAGGACAACCAGTTGGCTGCGTGGAAGGCAATGGATTATCATCAGGCCGGATTGTTCTTCCTCTACTTTAAGAAGACTGCCGAAGACCCGTCGTATATTTTGAGAGACCCAAGGACTATGACAGATGAGTCTTTACATGAGGTACGCTACCACCCACCGAGAAATGCTGTCAATGGTGACAGTTCTGCGTGGAACAAGATCAGAGAGCAGAACGGATATGTTCAAAAGAAGCCCGACGGCGAGCCAAAGGAAAGCGAGAGCGAGCCAAAGGAGAGTGAGTTCTCTTTTGTTGAAGACGAACCAAAAAGCCCCAAGTCGTCTTGGGAGGCCATAAGAAAGAAGTAGAAGTTCTAGGTTGCGAGAACGACATGGTGAAAGAACACATGATCAAGTGTTCTTTCAGGAGATCAAGTGTTCTTTCAAGAGATCAAGTGTTCTTTCAAGAGATCAAGTGTTCTTTCAGGAGGTCAAGTATTCTTTCAAGAGATCAAGTATTCTTTCAAGAGATCAAGTGTTCTTTCAGGAGATCAAGTTGGGTGGTAGGTCAGTGAGCTTGATTAGTAGATAGTCATATCGGTTATATTAGTAATAGACTGGTTAAAAGAGGTTATTGCGGATAAAGTAATAAGGCTAGCAAAGTGATAGGCATGACGATGAAGAGTGAAAATACACCGTTAACGTGAAAGTTGAGGATAACTAATCAAAGCTTTGTTAAAGTAATTACTAGCTCCGATGAAAAGCCTATCGAGAATACTAACTATACATAAGAGATATACATGGTTGTTCAAGAGGAACAAAGAACCATGATCGCACTGAAAAGGAACTATCGGAGTAGTCTTTTCTCGATAACTGAATCTTCTCTTCATTTATTCAGTTGCTACAACCGACAAGACGTCTTTCACAATCACTTAGGTTTCTCTCAGTACTGACTTATCTACCTTCTTGAACTTATCTCAATTTGTGTTTTTGCTTTTTCCTTAATCACGTACTTTTACTACGTGTTTTTTCAATCAACTACCTTAAAACAAATACAATGGATGACTTCGGTGAGGGCGAGCTCTTTAACATCAGAAACCAGTTCTACACAAACCAGCATACCAAGGTGGTAGAGTATAATGTCAACCTGTTCTCTCCTGACACGCAATTGAAGGTTTTGGAGTACAAGATCAGGTCGTTGATCGCCTTGGGACAAGATGCTTCGTCGGCGATTGAAGAAGGAAGGGCGCAATTTCCAGAGAACGACGAGTTCTTCCTTTTGCTCAGTGCTTGGAACGACTTGAAGTCTTTTGGAACAGATGATTCCACGTATTTCCAAGACCTCGACGTGCCAAAATTCGAGTTGCAGGCTGTTTTGTCCGCCATATACTTTGTTCGTTTTGAACATGACATCGAACTGGCCATCAAGCAGTTGTCTGCTTATATCAAGGCATTGTCGGGATTCCAAAAGTTCCACGAATTAGAGCCATACATGGTGTTGATCCAGTTATACTTGGCAAAGGGCAACTTTACTGCCGCCAATAACGTCTTTTTGACCTTCAGCGAGTTCCCAGACAACATCAGAGACAACGTAGTGTACCAGGTTGTCGAGGCGTGGATGAATTCTGTCAAGGGTGAATCTGACAACATCAACAGTGCACTTTTCTTCTACGACGAGTTGTTGAGCACCGGCTTCAGCGACGAGGAGGACAAGGTGGGCAAGTTTAAGGCTCTTTCTCTGTTATTTGCGTTGGAAATCAAGTTGCACCACTACCCTGAGGCACAGGAGAAGATCAGCGAGATAGAGGCTTTGGGAGTTGCTCCGGACGCTGACTACATAGCGAACAAAATCACCTTAGACTACACCATTAACAATGGTGCCAACGTGATGACTTTGCTTGGAGAGTTGCAGAGCGTGGACGAAACCCACCCTTTCTTGGTTGATTTTAAGGAGAAGAATGCGAAGTTTGATGAAATAGTTGGAAAGTACTCTGCTTAAATAAGAAGTGAGACTATCGGTAAACTGACAAATCAGTGAGGTGAAGTGATGAAATGAGAGTGGTAAAAAGGTAGACGTAATAACAGCGTGATGATCGAGGGTAAATGAGTATAAACTCTGTAGAATGATAAGTGAGTATAAGAGTTAGTATGAATTGTGTAGAAATTGAGTATGATAGAAGTTCTGCAAATCGGTGAAATGATCTTATTTAACTGAAGTTCGTGTATGATTTTTCGTGGGTAGTTCGTTGCTCGTTTACATAATATCGCTCTTAAACAATCTGTTCAATTTATACGTAAATACTCCTAGAAGGTATCAGGTAAACATCAACGTTTTGATGTCAAATTTTGCACCCAAGCCCTTAATGCTACTGGTTTCGAGCTAACATTGGTGCAGTACGAAGGTGAACCCATATAATACGTGGCACTACCTAAAATACCCCATAAATTCCGAGTGGCTTCTCTCCAAATAAAACCCGTGAATTTCAAGGTCCTTGGGATCTCCCTAGATTACAACACCTTGGCTTAATCATCGATCTTGACGATCTCGTTATCTTCGTTCAACTTCAAGCCCTCAGCAAGCAATCTCTTCTCAATCTCCTTCAACTCGTTCTCTCTCTCTAAGAGCTCCTTTCTCTTGTTGATCAAGTCTTGGTGCACTCTCTCCTCAAACTTCCTGAGCCTCTCCTCCTCAAGCTTGATCTGTTCTTCCTTCATCAAGTAGTTAGACTCGTCCACAGCGACACCAGTCTCGGAGAAATCGGTCTTTGCAAGATCACGGCTAGCCGCACTACCATCGGCAGCGCCATCAATAGACTCTTTGCCGTCGATGTACTGGAACTGCTTACCAGAAAGCGCCTCTGTTCTGTAATTCTCGTAGATCACGTCGTGAGTCAACTCCTTAAACTCGTTCAAGTGCGTGATCAACAAAACGTTCTTCAAGATGGTAAAGTCGTTGATCTCCGGGTTCTCGACGTTTATGGGCTTGGTATTTATTGGGTTCAAAATCCTCAACTTGAGCAAGTCGTCCTCGTCAGGGTTGGGATTCTCCTGGTACTCGTTGGCGCCAATGACCGCAAACGGTATCAAAGAGTTAAGGTATTTGTTATACTCAACGATCTCGTCGTCAATATAGTCCTGCTCGTATTCGTACTCGTTGAACTTATAGTAGTTGATTCCGTAGTTCTTTAAGTCCTCCAAAATCAATCTCTTATTCAACTGCAACTCCTTAGGGGTCAAGCTGTCAGCCTTGGCAATCACCGGAATAATGTTGACTAAGTTGTTGACGTGTTGCATGAACTTGACGTCGATCTCTGAGAGCCCGTGGCCAGTGGCGTTGATCAAGTAGATTAACACATGGATACGTCCGTCTTTGAAACGAGGGTTACGCTTGACACGCGATTCCTCTAACAAAACCTCGTCGTATTGATGCCTGATGAAATCAACAATGATCTTGAAGTCCTCGTCACAGTTGATCAGGTTGGCAAAGTTGGGGGTGTCAATTATATTGAGCGAGATCTTATGGCCTTCGTTGTCCTCGAGCTCGACGTTTTCGTGTCTCAAGGTCAATTTCTTGGTGAATGGGTCTTGGTTGACCGTCAGCGAGGTTGGAATGATCGAGTTACCTCCGCAAAGCGTGTTGATCAACGTTGATCTTCCAGATCCACTCTCTCCAATGATCATGATTGAGAAGTTGATAGACTTCTTCAAGGTCTTGCGCTTGCGCAACGCCGCTGAAGACGTGTTCTCGATATTGTAGATACCAGACATGTTGTCAGTTTAATTTTTTCAACAAATGTTTTAAACTTGAATGGACAGGACGTAGTGTAAATGCTTGAACTCCGGTAGCAGTAACTAATATGAGCTATGCTAAGGATAGAAGGTTGGTATACGTAAGAGTATCTGTCGTGGCCAAAGGCTGGATCGTCAATTTGTTTGTTTACTTGCGAAAAAAGACACGAACAAACTGACGAGGTGTTGAGGCAGAGTGTAATTTATGAGCTGCGCAATAGACTGGAATTGCAAGCTGATGAACGTGGATGTAACTACTATTTAGAAAAGAGTGGGGGACCGGAAGCGAGTGTCAATTGAGCAAACTATGGTGACGCAATTGGATAATAGGCGAAATGACGTGGTGTGTTATGGGCACGTTCAGAGGAAAATATAAAGCGGAACTGACGAAGGCAGTTAAGACGCGCTGTAGGCAGAAAAAGGTGAGTGCAAGGTGATGAATAAATAGAAGCAAAGAAGTCACGAAGACCTCAGCTATACATCATGCTTCTTAGTTTGTCCGCAAACTTGTTTTGTATTTCCCGAGGCTTCACAGGATCCTCTTGGTACATCAGAAGTAATCAGTTACGAAAAGTAAATCGGTTCTTAATAATGATTTTATAAGCGCTGAATTCGGCTTTCACAGTAGAATTCGGCTCTCACAGCAGAATCCAGTTCTCCATAGAATTCAGTTCTTCTAATTCGGTTCTCTCCGTAGAATTTAGCCTTACTCGTCTAATTTTCTTACTCTTTCTTTACCTAATTGTTACTGTTAATCGGACTTCCTGTCAGCCCACTCTACGCTACTTCACAGCGAAGAGCTCTGTACATGATCTATGCTATTTTTTTACCCAGCTCTTCTTCTTCTTCAACATGCGGGTCATCTGCTCCACCAGTCCTCGCGCACTAAAGTCTCCCAACAAATTGCTCAATGCAATACAGGCCCAAGCCGGGAACCAGCCGAGAACGACAATGTGCCACGTCCACAGCTGCAACTCCTCGCCCGAAGTCAACAAGTTCTTCATCAAGTGCATCGACCCGTTGGTCTTGTCCAAGTAGGTGCCCACAACCAAAATTACGACGAAGGGGTTCGAAACAACCAAACTCAAGGATGTCTTGACGGTGCGAATAAGACGAGACTTGGCGTCACCTTCTTGTGCTGCCCTCAATGGCTGAACAAACATCAAAGGAATCGATAAAAGCCCCACAAGAAGTGCGAGCGAAAAGTTGACAATCAACAACGTAGTGATGAGCATGGCAATAAAGAAAAGGGCAACCGAGATAAGTCCCAGGGTAACCACCTTGCTGAACTGAACGCGCGACTTAAACGTAGGTGCAACAGCCAAGGACACACTGCCAAATGCTAACGAGTACAAAATCTTCACAGCAACGGCGCCTTTGGACTCTGGTGAAGCATTGCGAACAACACCAGGCAAGCTCACGAAAAGAACGTAGCAAGCACACTCAATGGTAGTAAAGCCCGTCAATATCTTGTCCATGCTACTGAAGACCTGGTGAATCTCAATGTTGCTATTCAAGAGAGCACTCAATGAGCTCAAGATAAACGCAAGTCCAACGAGGATCGCGGATGGCAAGTAAGTACCGATGGAGACAAAAAATCTTGGAGATAACATCAAGTAGAAAAAGAAGGACTGGTGGAACTTCTCCAACAAGTTGTTCACGGATCTAAATGTCGAATCAATCACTCTGCCAAACTGAGTCACGTCATTCGGGCCGGAATTTCCTCTTGCCGTAATCGTGAAAGCTTGAATCTGCCACCCCGAGAATGCCTCGTGGCCACGCGTATCCTCCTTCAAGCCCGACAACACCAAGCTGAAGATCCCGCGCAACAAAGTCCTCAACCGGGTGAAGTACGTGTTTTTGGTGAGTTCCGCGCCAGGCGTGTTTTGTATCGAGCAATGCATGTTTTCGTGATACGCAATCAAGTTTGCAGTGTTGAGTAAATCCAAGTTCGGTAACTGGCCGTTCAATCCCTCGTAGGCCATTTCGTAGTATTCAAAGTGATCGCCGTTCTTTCCATATTCCAACACAATCGCAGCATCAATAGATCCTCCTGTGTTCTCCAAAGACGTGTGGTAGGCCTCAACCCATGATCTCAATGGATAATGGCCATTTTGGGGGTACACGAAGATGATGTTTTTTGACCAGATCGACGCTTTGCTGAAGTATCTCGCCAAAGCGAGAGAAATAGCAAGGCCTCCTTCATTGTATTCGCCATCTGCTGTCATCCATGGGACGGTCAAAACCATTGCCTCGGTATCGTCTCCTCGAGGAGCGTGCATAATGCCGTAAAGCGTGTCAGCCACCTTGGCGTTGTGGTGGTAAGATGTTACGAAGCCGAACTTATTCATCATGCTTTCGATGTACTTGTTTTGCAGATCTGCGTCTGAGTGTTCGTACTCTGCAACCACGTCCCTGTACCCTCTGACAATGTTCCATTCGGATTCCCTGAAGTAGGACATGACTTGAGAAGGCATCAACGCGTTTTCTGATATGTACGTGTGTCTGTAGTTACCTTCGATGGGCAACACAAGAAGCCACGCAATGCTGGAGAGAGCTAGACATACAGAGATCACTGGGAGGAACTTGATAAGCTTGGGTACTAGTCCTAGCTTGTGGACCTTCCTCAAGAATGTCTCCGCTAACGCCATGGTTGTGAAAAATAGAATGGAAAGTGTCGTTGATTCTGAACATGTGGAGGTACGATGTCGCATGTCGCAAACACAACAAAACATACAGACATAGGCAAGGTATAGCAGCCATATATAAGGTGATGAGAACAGTATCTATTTGAACGAAGCTATAATACCACTTCTGGTTCTCTTCTTTCCAAAACCCTGTCAAATGGCTAGTAATCTTTTTACATAGTGTACACTCTAGATCCAGTTACTTGTTCTCCTATAAACGACACATGTAGTTGAATTACCGTATCAGCGGTGATCCATGTAGTTGGGTTATCGTATCACCAATCGATCCAGGGATGTTTCAAAAAGTAGTAAAGACCTAAAATCTACTCTCATCTGCTAACTCGCTATTCTTTTTTATCTGGATTTATGACCCTTCGGGCATACAAAAGGCTATGTGTAGGCATACAAAGGCTACCGCTTCCCAATGCCATCGTTTCCAGAGCTATGCGGACCCTTAGAACAGAGTTTCAGCTGCAGCCGCGACTAGATCGCAAGCGGGTCCGCGATTACACTCGGCTACTAAATGCAATCCTCGTAGACGAGAAGTACAACCAGGTAGCGGACTTCTTGGATGCCATGTACAAGTCCAAATCTGACTGGATGAAAGCATTCGAAAAAATGGATTATGTGGTCTTGAAACCGTTCTGGCCCCAGAAGCACATCTTGCACGAGTTAGGCCGCAATAAGCTGGACCTCTCGCCCTTTATCGACACTTACAATAATGCACTCAATGGAGAGAAAGACACAAACTTCTCTTTGGTGGCACATTTCAATTTGAGGGACAGCGATTCTCATATTCGACCGGCCAAGCGCCCAATGGGAGAGAATAAAGATCTGGCAGAGTATATTTTCCGTCAGGTAGAGCAGTTGTACGCCTTTTTGTTCAAGAACCAGGCAAAATTGGCCCTGGCGAATATCCAGCCCATGGAGGTAGTTTACGGTACTTCCAGGTATGCGGTACCGGTCCATCCTCATAAAAGGGACAAGCAGTTAAGGAAAAGAGTCACTGCCACTAAGATATTGTTCTCCGCAAATAGACCATTTGACCGCGTTGATTTAGAACAACTTATCCAATTGGCAATACTGAAACCAACAAAAGAGGCCAGCCCTTCAAATATTAACCCAAACTACTTCCGCTATATGAAAAGAAAGCACACAGCCGAGTCCCAAACCTTGAGTCCTATTGTCAAGTACTATACCCGGTCTAAAAAATTGATTGCAACAGACAACAACATTAGGAAGTTGCTTAGGGCATATGCAATGAAGCAATATTTTTATGATGGGCTGAATTACCAATTGAGTCCAATGTCAAACTTTTACCAGAATGACAAGCCCATGATGGATCCTGGGTATCTTGCGATTTACGAGGGGCGGTTGTGTAGGAAATGAGAAATACGAACGATAGGTGAATGCTTGATCGATTGAAACAAAACGGACCCTCTGTCCTTATGTGGACAAGGCATTCGCCAGATGAGATTCCTGCATTAGGCTGAACCTGTGTTCAGGTCAACACATGTGTAAATATTGAAAATGCAACAAAGGTGATGAGATATGCTGTTTAGCAGGATAAAATATCATCAGTGGATCGAAAAGCGAATCCATAAGGTAACCTCATACTAATTGCCTTTTAACGAAGTTGTAATCATACTTTACAATCAATTATGCTTTAAAAGTGACCCAATGAAATGAATCTTAGTCCTGGCAATTAATACTTCATCATCTGTTCAATTCCAAAGGGCATTATAGAATTCAACTACTTCTATTCGCATCACAAACTGAATACGACATAATTTTGCCGATTTTTATCTAACAAACACCCGTACGTTTGGCGTTCGTCCGCGTAAGAGGTTCTTTCGTCTGAGGCTTTCTCTGGCCGGCAGTTAACAGCCAAAATGTGAGGGGACTTTAGCTGTATGTCTTCTTCTGTAAGCAGTCCAAGTTTATGGATGGTGTTGTACTGTAAGTGGCTAGCAGTGGCTTTAAATAATTCTAGAAAATTGAACGACTCGACCCGATACGACGTCAGAGATGTCAGTAAAACCACCACCTCTTTATCGTCCTTAAACTCGTAACGAATCTTAGAGTTTGGTTCAAGTTGTACCACAACCTTAGACATGATGCTATTTTGGATCTGATAACGGAAAAATGACATTTCTTGATCATCACAGCTTGATATTATACAAGTTTGGTCATGTAGATACTTGACCTTGAGTTCACCACTGCAGTCGATTCCAACCAAATGGTCAAACTTCAAGTTTGTTCTAACAAAACCCTTGAAGTTTTCAAGCACAGCAGCAAAAACTGTACTGAGTGACATTTGGCGCTCCTTCAAGCTTTGTGAAGGGGGTCCCGCTTTGAGAAGACTGAATTCCGAGGTATCGATTTCAAAGTATTTGAAACACCTGCTGCTCAAGAGGGGTCCGTCGACAAAAGAGAAAAGGTCGGCGTGCTTAAAGACTTTGGGCGGACTGGCCAAGTATGAAGCAAAGTCGTTCTCTTTTGAAAGTTTGTCTATAATCTCTGCTTTTACCCAATCAAGAAAATGCAAGAACTGCTTCTGTTCTTCGTTCAAATCCCATATGCAGTTGTAGAATGACTTTATCATAACCTCTGAGTTAGAAATAAGTAGCCCAATTTGGCTGGATGGGAAACATCCACCAATTGCACTCTCGCTTTCTTCATACCACTCAGTCATCGCTTTCAAGTCTGTAAGTATGACCATTAGTCGCTCAAGAGATGCAATTATTTTGGTAAATATGACATTACGTGCCAATTCGTAGACGGCACTTCCTGTGCTGAACATCCTCTTGTAGCCACGTTCGCCGAACTGGTTCAACCAGTAGTCTTTTTGAGACTCGGGTATCAACCCCGTCAAAATAAGATCATACATGCACACACGGATCTTCAACTCCGTAGACTCCTCGAGGTCGATAGAGTCGTTAAAGTTGCACAACTGACGGTCGCAGTATTCAAAGAACGCGCGCAACTCCTTGCTGATGACAGCGAGTTGGTCCTCCACAAAATTGATGATTGCCGCCACTTTACACAACTTCAATATGATATCTGTTAGGTGCTTATGGTTTTTATGACCAACGCATAGGCTCATCTGCACTAACTCATGGTTTCCGGCTGCATTCTTCACCAAAAAGAACTGCTTGAACAAGCTGTTACTGTTGTCGAAGTAGTGGGTGACGGTCGTCTCTTGTGTGGGCAACGATATGCCTTCAATCGTAAGCAAATTATTGAAGTTAAATGCAAGTTTGTTGGAGCTCTCTATGAGCACCAAGAAGTTCAAGGTGTCGAGGTCGAGTGCGCTTATGTCATTACTCAGCGATATCTGCGCCGCCGAAGCCGAAGGCAAGTCCCCAGTACTTCCCTCAGCACTCAAAGTAGGTAGTTTAGAGAGAAGTTCAGTCTTGAAAAGTTGGTCGTAGGGGCCAGATGGCGCAGAACAATGGTAGTTGAAGCTGATTATGTTCACGTCAGAAAAGTTCTTGTCGACGACCTTGGTTAGATTTCCGTTGTTGCAGTCATATATCTTTATACTTCCGTCAGTCCCTGATAAGCAGAAGTAAGCGCCATCTTTCATGAAACTTATTGCGGTGATGGGTGTCTTATTGTTGACAGAGTAGACTCTCTCGCCGCTCAAACGGTACACCCAAACTGAAGTTTTGTTCATTGATACCGTTAACAAGTTGAGAGACGGACACCAGTCGAGGATCTTGCCATCTGCAAGTCCCATAAACTTGCTTCTAGACACAATCTCCAACATAGCGGCCAAACAAGTATCTGTAAATAAATCGGAACAAAAGAGATAAATTGTAAATATCGAAGCATAACGGTAAAAACATATGATCAGGTAAGGGATGTATGAGTGGACGTGGGTAATTAAGATGAATTAAGCCCTTAGCTGGTGCTCCTTAGCGGAAATCTAGCTTAGTCCTTTGGCTGGCGCGTCTTTTTGCAGCATAAACGTTTTTTCGTGGTCAGATTTGCAACATTTGGAGTATCATGTTGTGCTTCACAACATGTTGATTATGTGGCTATATCTCGTGATATTCAACAAGAGAATTGCATCGCTCTTGTATGATTTATGCTGCTCTTGTTTTAGTTTACCGTTTCACAATCAGTATCCAACCTTCCTCCGAGCATCACTGATAACATCTCGCTCAGTTTTTAAGGCTTCTACTCAACTGGCCCTCTTCAGGCTTCCCACCTCATTTCTCACATATCAGGCTTTACTCAGTTATCACTACTCCTCTATTATCTATATACATTAGAGATTCTTAAAGTTGATCACCAAAGATGGACCGTTTGTAGAGCTCAAACAGGTCTGGCCCAACAAGTTGGGCTTCTTAGTGCCTGGAGGCTGCGATTCGTATATGGCCTTGGATGCTGCTTTCAAGTTCTCAATGATTTCCTTGTCACTGAAATCACACCTGCCGATAGGCAAGCTCAAATGCTGATCTTTCTGCTTGAATGGCAAAGCGCCGACAGACTGCTCCATCAAGGACTTGATGTCTTCTGACACAGTTCCCTTCTTTGGTGTTGGCATAATTCCCTTAGGACCAAGGTTTCTTGCTATTGGCTTCAATTCCTTGAGGAACTCTGGAGTAGCGAAAGAATGAGTGATGTCATCCAACTTGACCTCTCCGCTTTGGATTCTCTCCACCAAGTCCACGCCACCAACCTCTGCTGCACCCAACTCGCGGGCCAACTCCACGGTTTCTGGGACCGACGAAAACACAATCACCTTGTTGTCTTTCATTGGTTTGGGGAGGTATATGGAGCCTTGCAAAGGTTTGGATCCTTTTTCAGGCAAAACGGTCATCAATATGGACACTGTGGTTCTTTTGACGTTGCGGCCCACCTCTGCTGCTCTGAGAAACTTCATTGCGAGTGGGACGTCCATGTAGAGTGGGTGTGATTCTGGGGCTTCCTTGTTCTTGTTTTTGGCGGCCTGCTCGCGCTTCAACTTCTTTTTGGCATCATTTTGCTTAGCCGTTTGTTTGGCGAACGAAGTGGGTGAAACCGAGAACGTGCGGATGCCCACAGTTCTGTGTATCCACGGTGCTTGTACTGCCGCTCTGATCATTGATTTCTGAAATTTTTTCAAGCTCACGTGAATCTGAAAAAAGGCAATAATAGCAGTGCTGAGAACTGGCGAGCAGATGGGTTCCCTCGGAGAAGTGTAAACTAAATCAGGCAAAGAGGTAATTGAGAGCGTAGCTGGATCGAAGCGTGCTTATTGCGAGCAGGATATTACTAGAACCTCGACAAGTCATTTTAGTTTATTTTATTC
This sequence comes from Kodamaea restingae, assembly GCA_003707425.3. NCBI lineage: Eukaryota > Fungi > Ascomycota > Pichiomycetes > Serinales > Debaryomycetaceae > Kodamaea > Kodamaea restingae. Next base: position 45,211 of record PPJA03000006.1, read on the forward strand.
TCCAACAGACTGGCTGATACCTTGTTGATATTATGGAGAAGTAGATGTGACCTCATCTGGGTAAAAGACTATAATAAGTGTGTTAATTGGTGTTGATCGCCAGTTTAGCGTTGTAAGATAAATGCTGGATTTCTCCATCTGAATAAAGTTTGTGAAAAACGTTTTCGAGTATGTTAGCCAAGTTCACTGAGTTCAAAGATGATAAAGGTGATCTGTGCGCGCAATAAAGATGATCGAAAAGTACTGATTAAGGCCCCTATTGAATAGTCGGCGTTAGGCTATCTCATCAATAATTCTCTGTCATACTCCCTGATCCTCCAATGACCCTCTTTCAAACTGTCGAATGTTCTAATAACCCTCTTTGAGACTTCCCAATCAACAACCCTCAATGAATCATATAAACAATGCTCAAATAAAGTAATGTGCTTTTCAGTGATTGTGGTCCCAACCTCGGATTGAGAATTTTCCACATTCCAAAAAACTCAAAGACATATGCCCACCCATTACCGGAATGTGAAAGGTGCAGTTACGGTGAACTTAGATTCCGACTCAAAAGCACATCCCATTATTCAATCTCGTCATATTGTGCAACGGAAATTAAGATACTGTACCCGCCAAAGCAGAAAAGTCGTTGTCAATGTCGAGCATGCTGGTTGTATTAATAGAGCTTTGTTTCGGTTGCGCTGTCTAAGACTCCGAGTTTCGTGAGCCCTGCCTCAAGAGTGGCCTTTTCCGTCCAGTACACAAACCCTGCGCAAGACTTTTTTCGTGCCCCTACCCCGCACTAACCCACTGTCCGCCACCAAGTCAACACTGTAGCTACGCGTAGTAAGGTAACTTTGCTATAGATGGCTGGCGGTAGGGTCTCAGAGGTAAATGGTAGATTCATTGGGCACGGGCAAAACAGATGGGGTCCAGTTCACTTTCGGTTGAAGGTCCGTGTCCACAAGTGGGTGCAAAATATCGCGAAAAATAATAGTTAGTTTAGACTGCGTACACGAGCTTTAATTATGGTCTGTGAGGTACTCAAATTATTGATATCTGACGACAATTTTGAAGGGATGGTTGACAAAACGCACAATGGATTGACTTATTACCATAGTAATTACTGATCAACTCATAGTAATCATTTATCAACCCATAGTAATCATTGAGCAACCCATAGTAATCATTGAGCAATTACCATAGTAACTGTTGAATAAGCACAGAATACACCATACAAAAACATTGCAGTGTATTTCGCTACTGTCAAGATCAAACGCGGTCAGGATTCCCATTTTCAGGACCGATACTATTATTCCCCTTTTACATGATTCGCACGAATATTACTGTTAACGCGCATTCTTCCTCTGCGCCATTTCGCAACTACCACTCGATATGGGTACCAAGACATGTCCGGCGTCGTCAGCCATTCTACCGTGAAACTAATTTTGTGTAGACATTTGCTCTTTTGTACCTCGCATTTGATGGGATGCATCAACACGATTGTGAGCCTCAAATGCAAAATCGAACCATTATATGCAATAATTCATCTCACAATAAAATCCAACTAAAAAAAGGAAACTATAGTAAACTGCAACTCAGGCTAAAAAGAAAACTATTGTCAGCTGCAACCCAATGATCTTGTAACCTAATGAAGTCTGAGAAACGATAAGCTTCAGTAGAGGTAGCAATACAGGCCGCGCTGTTTTGAAAAGCTTGTTGTTGAGTTGAAAATAACACACTACTCAGCCTACTAAAATACTTTCCACACTCGCGTCCTGGTATTCATGGCGCACATGTTCGCTTAAATTACACTCCACATCACTTTGACTTAAATGAACTCGATCTCCGTCTGCATTCGACTCGTGAACATCCGGGCTCGTAGAGCTTATTAAACCAAATATCGACACAAACTTAAAATAGTGATTACGTGTTACGGGTGCAGCCAGTTAATAGCCACAATATCGACTCGACCATGATTAGCACATCGAAGGTTGTCGAAGTGCGTGTTCGTCGAAGTTTGTCGAGAGAACGTAGAAGCAAGTGCTAATATATTATTGCGTCATCTTACATCCTGATAATAGTTGCTTTCTGATTTTTCCGCCAGTCCCTTCTGTCTGCGTCTGTATTTCCGCAATGCTTGCTTGGAAAATATGGGATCTTGTGGTATTCAAGCTGTCGCACATTGAGGCACTCTAGGAGTATAATTTCTTTTTAGCTGTAACGGGTTAGCAGGCTTCAAAATCTGGAGAAGCGTAAGCCGGCATCTCCCCGAAGACGCGCCACTGCGCCTAACAATGAAATTGCAAGCAAGCATAAGACGCACACGGGGGTTTTACGGTACAGGCATACTAATGTGTGCTTGAGGCATCTTCCCTTCCCTCCCATGCATCAATCTCCTCTTGGTTTCCTTTCACCCATCTTTAATTACACCTTGCTGCGGATATCAGCCCCTGATCAAAATCGTTCTGTGCTTCTGATTAGCTCAGCACAAAATGTTTCACGCAAAGAAGCTTAAACTGAAACTTCGAATAGCACAAAGCAGATCTGCTTTTGCTTCTGGCTTCTATAACATGCGCATGCGCGGCCATGTCTGCCATGCGCCGTTTACCTGACGTCACAGGCAACCTCCCCACATCTACGCTCTACATGTGCGGCATCTGGCAGTGGACAAACCGCGCAACGACAAGACATTCTCTTGATACTGCATTGGCCGTAGCTAGTGCTGACCATCATCACTTGACGCCCAGTTGACAATTAAGCCCGTAATGATTACTCTTGATTACCACAATTCGCTCTCACATGATATCACCCATGAAGAGCTTGAATGTCAATCTTCAACAACTCGATTCGCTCATTTTTGACTTCGTCTACGAAAGGCTCAGCTATATCGCTCAGTTATCTTTTCTTTTTGTCCAACGTCACAGAAGATTGATTGTGCAGATTTCAGAATATTTCTTTTCCGGACCTTTTTATTTATCATCACCCTAAGATCTTGCTACAAAGGCTAGTCCATGAGCTTGAACTTATCCAAACAGAAGGTGGCATACAACCTGTCTCCTTTGTCTACGAAGACAAAGGAAAACACTCCACGTGTACCGCATGTCGCAATTCCAGAGACCGAGGCTGTGAGGCTGCCTAGTCCGCACACAGAAGACAACCCTGACGACTCATACAATTACGATGTGCCTCCGGAGTTCCTCAACAGATTGGCAACATTCCCCCTCTTCAACAAGGCCCCAAAGTCGTTCCACTCGCGCATAGCCGCCGAGCTCACCTTGATGCAATACCACCCGCAGGAATACATTATTAAGAAAGGCGACCCCTCAAGGTCAATGTACTGGATCCTCAAGGGCACAGTCGCTGTGACCTCCACAGATGGAGAGTCCACGTATGCCGAACTCGCACCTGGAGACTTTTTCGGCGAAATAGGGATTCTCTTCAATAGGCCGAGAACCGCCACTGTCACCGCAAGGACAAAGATTTTGGTGGGTGTATTAACAGCAAACGCGTTGAACTCCGTACTCAAGAACTACCCTCTCATCGAGCGCCGGATTCGCGATGAAGCGCAGGAACGTTTAGCGATGCTCGACAAGAAGAAAAAATACGACTTGCCTAGTGTGATTGGCAACTCGCTCACGCCGTCCATAGAAAGCCACGCCCCAATCCACTTGACCCAGGCCATTATAAATGACAGCCTCATCCATGGAGGCGTGCAAGCAAGTGCATTGGCCACCAAGTTTTCCACGCTCCCAGGACCCTCCATCCCGCCAATCACCCACTCGAAGTCTCCGTTAGCAACTTCTAAACCTTCTGACAACGTCGACTCGTCAGTCTCCATCCAAGCATTCATCACCAGCATCCCCATGTTTCAGAATCTACCACCCGATATCATTCACAAGATGGCCTTGGAGGTCGAGCCACTCCACATGAGCGCATTCGAGTATGTTTTCCATAAGGGCGACACCGCATCCGACATGTACTTTGTCATCAACGGCGAGGTCGAAGTCATAGACTTTTTGGAAGATCCTGCGCGGCCACAGGATGTGGGCATGGTGGAGAACATCCTCGGTCGTTTGGGCGCAGGGGCGTACTTTGGAGAAATGGCGTTCCTCGACCTTTTAACTGATAATATGGATGCTTCCCAAAGAACTGCATCCGTGAGAACCATCTCAATGGCTGAGTTGATGGTTGTACGAAGTGACAGCTTGAAAAGGCTTTGTGTCGAATACCCCACAATTGCCCAAGATATGAGCAAAACAGCATACGAGAGGAAAGTGTTGAACTGCTCCACCAGAAAGAAGCTGTTGGAAAAGTCGCGCTTGTCGATTAACTACCTCATGAACGAAACAGTAAGGGCGCCGCCACAGTCACGAAGCACTAGTCCTGTGCCTTTTTCGACCCCCATGCTCCCCAGTCAATCCACAAAGCAAACCCCCTTCTTATATCAGCCTCTGGCTAGGCGTGAACATTCTGTGTCCTTGTTTAACTCCAACTGGGACTTTCAAAAGGGTAAAAGCACCTCGCTGTCATCGTCAATGAACACTCAGTTTAGCGATCGTATACAGTCGCGCTCTATTTCTCCTATCACCAACACGGGCTCTCCGGATGAGCTGAAGAAGCGCCCATTGTCGAGCCTTAAAAACGATGAATCGGCAACCTTGCACTTGCACCTCCCCCCTGTAAACCCAGTTGCACCTTCGCTCAACAACTTCCAGAATTTTCTGGTGAGTGGGAACAACAGTCGCCGTTCCTCCGTATTTCAATATTTGCCACAGCACAAGAGAGTGCGCTTGGCAAGTGTGTCTGGCCGCAGCAGAAGGAGATCCTCCGCTTTGAGCAACAACGGGCCGCTTCCTGACAAGATTCTACTCCATATTTTCGACTACTTGCCTCTTCCAACTTTGATGAAGTTGCGTTTGATGAGCAAAAGGTGGCGTCAACTCTTGAGTATTGCCCCGAACTTGTTCAAGACTTTGTCGTTGTCGCAGTGGAACACTTCGATAGATGACAGGGCCTTAAAGAGCATCACCGACTTTGTTGGTCCGCGGCCACAGAAAATCGACATTTCCAACTGCTTCCACATCACAGATGAGGGCTTCAGCTACATGATCAATGAGATTGGTATTGCAGGCAAAATCAAAACCATAAAAATGCAGAGCAACTGGGAAGTCAGCGCAATGGCGATCATGGATCTTACTGTGCCACTGGTTGGCCAGCACATTGAAGAAATTGACTTGAGTAACTGCCGGAAAGTAAGAGACAATGTCTTGGAAAGACTCATTGGCTGGGACGCCACTGAGATTGATGATGAAGAAATGGTGAACAGGGTTAATGCAGAAGAATTGGACTATGACATGGGGCAAATCGGCTGCAAAAACTTGAAGATCATAAATGTTGGCTACTGCAAGCACCTTACTGATAGCTTCATGTACCATTTGGCTTACCATGCAAATGAGCGCTTAGAAAGTTTGGATCTCACAAGATGCACTACTATCACCGATAAAGGTTTTCAACTGTGGGCATACAGGCCATTCCCAAATTTGAAAAAGCTCTCATTGAAGGACTGCACATTTTTAACGGATCGTGCCATTATATCAATGGCAAATGCATGCCCAAATTTGGAGATTTTAGATCTTAATTTTTGTTGCGCTTTGTCCAATGTGTCTCCAGAGGCATTGTGTTTGGGGTGTCCCAACATTAGAGAGTTGGATTTATCGTTCTGTGGGTCCGCCGTAAGTGATGCTACGCTAGTGGCAATATCTTTGCACTTAAAGAAATTGGAAAGGTTGATCTTGAAAGGCTGTGTGAGAGTCACGAGGGCAGGCGTTGACGCATTGTTGAGTGGAGCGCCTAGTTTGAATTATCTCAACGTTAGCCAATGCAAGAACGCTCATATTTATCCTGGCGGTATCCCTGCACAGAAGTTGATGGTTAACCCACAAACTAAATCTGCATTCGTTACTGCTGGTCCTGGTCAAGATATAATTGAGATTGTTATTTAAGCTGGGCTTCATACATCAATTGTGAAGAGAGTTCTAGTTTAGTACATCAGGTCCCTACAGGTTGGTCATTATTTGAAGCATTATTCATTTTGTATACTGCGTAATTACACTTAGTGTCATCTCCCAAACCACTAAATAATAATTTTGTAAGTTGCGAAATCCTCCGAGAACGTTTCATGTCAATACATCGCTCAGTCGTCACTCGATATCCTTCTCAGCGATTATTACCCCTAACTTTTGCGCTTCTTCTTGACCTTGTCCTCAAAGTCAATGAACGATACTGGAACCCCCTTCTCCCTCAAGAGTTCTATAATTAACTTACCATGAGGTCCCTGGACCAGCACTTCTGTTATCTTTGGGTTCTGGACGCATGGCGCTATCGTGGTGGACCCAGAACACTTTACCTTCAACTCGTTTGCCAAGATGTGCGGTTTGATGTAGTAATCCTCAAAGTCCAACACTCTAGTCACGATTTTGCGACCGATTTTCATCTCAGTGATGATTTTGATCTTTGGGGGCTCTCCCTTGTGAATATCCCCATTTTCTTGGCCAGGCTTGGCTACTTGGAATAAGTGTGTGAATGCTCCCAAGAATGCCTTGAAAACCTTGTCTCTGTGAGTTGCCTCGGGTCCCAAGTTGGTCACTTTATTCAAAATGTCATCTATCTTGATTGTTTTTGGGTTCTTGACATTAATCAACTCTACTACCTTGACATATTGGTCAAAAAGCTTCTTCAACTCGGGGCTCGTATAGTAAGGCGCAACCTCAATATTGAGCTTGTTAAAAAAAGCACGAAGCTTGTTCCCAGCAGGCTTATATAAGTTCACTATAGTGAGCTCGTGGGCCTTTTTCGACTGCGTGGGTTCTTTTGTACCTGAGGCCAACGATCCCATTGGTTTGTGTGTTACGAAGTTCTCCACAACACTATTTGATTTCTCCATCAATTTCACTACTGAAAGATCCTCGTCCTTTCCCTTCACCAGAAGATATCCTTGCTTATCCATTGCTTTGAGGAACTTCGAAGTCTTTTTCCACGAAGTCTTTTTCACGTTGCAGAATGCGGGGTCCACCACGGGGAGATTTTTGTAAATATATGAGGACATGAATGTCGATGCGTTCACGGGAAGCTCGATGGTCTCGGTTTTGACTGTTTGGATGAGCGATCTTACAAAGAAGTTATCTACCTCTTCGACCGTGAGACTGTTGACGACTTCTGCGAGCTCACTTATTTGGGCATGCACTGGGCCCTCTTTTTCACTAGTGTTTTGAGAAGTTGGTTGAGTCTCGTTACTGGTATTGAGGATCTCTGTGTCTTCATCTTGGACGTTGTCGATGTCTATGACAAGGCTATCTGGTACGTCGATGTCTGCATATTTGTTGAGTTTGTACAACTCATCTTCGATGCTGTGTACGACTTCGACCGCAACACCTGTGGTGCCGATGACTTTGTCAATTTTGCTCAAGTCCTGGCGACATATACCGACTGCTTTGACAACAGTAGGGTTTGAACTGCTAACAATTCCCACAACAGTTCCTTTGGTGGCACGCACGTCGAAAGGAGGAACCGTTCCAGGTAACATCAAGTCAGCACCTCTGCAGAGAACCTCAATGACATGTGGATGAGTCTTTATCAACGGAACCACAAACGGGCATTTCCAACACGTATAAAGAGACGGATATACCTGTGAGTCGCGGGACTTGAACCAAGTTGGGGTTTCGTTGTCGTCGTAGTATATGCTTCCTGAGTAGCCTTGAATGCTTTTGAAGGCTGCCTGTTTGGTGTTTGCGGGGAGGAGGTCCAATAAGCGTTCTTTCCCGAGCAAGTCTTGGTCCAAGTTGTATGCGGTGCATATACTCAGCAAAAGCTTCCTTCGCTCGGAAGATTTGATGTTTGCCGATGCTTTTGGTTGTGGGTCTTTCTTGAACATGGCTCAAGGATTTCTAAATTTGAAAAAAGCACCAAGTGGTGGTGAATTACACGAACTGAACAGCAAGAATGAAATGCGATGATTAGGGATTATTAGAACGTGGTTTTAGCAGATTCTTGAACATTTTACAATGTCATTGACGTGCTAGGTAGTGTAGATAGCGGGGAAACCAACTGGTTAAGGCAGTGGTGTAAATGGGGTTGGCATACTTCGGCTTAATGATAATTCAGGATTGATCTCGCAGTTTATAATGAGTGATTGATCATTGACCTGGTCTGGCCTCATGTTTCTAATCATTGATCTGGCCTAATCATTGATCATGCATCACAGTTGATGTTGAACGAGGATTAATTGTTGCAGTTTGTGAAGACTAGAGTAAATAAAGAGAGAAGGCTGCTAGAATGTGGCTTTTCTGTGGAATATTGTACCCATTAGCTGGAAATGATTAATGAAGTAACATCAATCGTCTCAAGTGGCAAAATGAGGTAATCAGAAAGGAATAGATAATTGTCAATCAGTTGCCACTCACCAGCCTTCACATTGGTCTATTTCGTCATTTTTCAAAAAGCTTATACACTTAGTGTCAATATCTATAACATTGCCGCTTACTGTCCCTCTATATCGCATTATACCTCGCAAGCAATTCACTCAAAGTGGTTGTCTTGACTGATTTGCCTTTCCCTTAAATTGCTACCAACAATGATATGACGTCACATTACATACTTCCAAGGAAGATTCTTAAAATATCTACAAGGGAAAAATGCTATTGTCTAGTTGAAACACCGATGGAGCTATTAACAGCCTACGAAATCGATCACAGATCCGTCTTTTTGTGTCTCCCGTCAAAGGGTTGACAGGTGGCGACACGACGAGCCTTATAGGCTCAGTAGAGAAACAACAGGTATTTACAGTATGTAAAGAAGCAACTGCTGCATGAAATTGTTTCGGAGCACGATCGTAGACTTTTGGTTGATAGACGTCGGTATACTACATAAAGCGATGCAAGTTTCGACTGAAAACGAGACACAGTAGTAAAAAAAGATACAGTACCAACAACAGATCCCAGCAGTAAGATACAGAAAGCCGGACTCGTAGAATGTTTTTCCAGCAGGCAAACACAGCTTCCAAAAGGGCAGGTGTTAAGATCAGCAATTGCGGCAGGCTAAGCGTCCGTTCATTTCCCCTCTCACATTAAAAAAACAAACCACAAATCTAGTCCCTGATCATCCCTTAGCAAGTTGAAATTCCAAGTCACTCTTTTAGCAGGCCTGTTCGGCTGCAAAATTTTGCATTGTCTTTGGTTTTAGCACCAGCATATCAGATTATCCGAAAGACAATTATTGGCTCGTCGTTTAATATGATCACTGTAAGTTTGTATATCGCAACTCATCTCTCGAGGGGGGGAATCTAAACAGATGAGATATAATTAGATGAAAAAGCACGAAGACCCCAAAGTTCTAAGAATAAGATATAAGTGAAACAGTCACAAGATCGAACAATTACAGTAGATCAAACAATTACAGTAGACTAAACACTTACGAGATCGAACAATAAAGGTCGATCACACAACACGAACAAATCAAACAATAAATTGGACAAATAACTACAATCAAAACAATCGCTGGAAATCAGGCAGCCACAAACATCAAAACAATAACAAATAGTACAAACAATAGACACAACAAGTAGATCAAAAAGGCACAAGATACTCGAAACCCCACAAGCGGATCAATTACTACTTGCGTCAACTCATCACTCGTGCTAACCCCTTCCCTGATTACGCATGCCACTCTCATCTCTCCATTAACAGCACTATCTTCCCCAGCTCATCTCCTCTCACACAAACCCTTTTCACCTCATCGGAGTTGTACATTGCTACAGAAACTTTTTCGCGCTACCAGTTGCAGTCAGATCAATGGAGCTTGAAACAATCCTGTCACCGAAACAGGCTTGTCCACTCCTCCAATGATAGTTAAGTATGAGCTGGTACCGTTGGTCTGTTCCAGCGCTCCATTTTACTCCATTCTCCACGACTTGTTTTTTCCGTATCAACTCTTTTACCGTGACCGACACGCTTTACTCTCGTCAGTTCGCCGCCAGTATTATTTCGGAGTTGCACACTACTACCTTGAATCTCAAACCTTGTTTCGCGCTACCAGATATCACACATTCTGCGGTCAGCACAGAGTCTAACTCGAAAGTTCACTTTTCCGGCGACAACTCATCCCCATTTCTCTGCCTGCTATCTTGCTGCCCATTTATTCTTCATTAACTAATCTACTCATTAATAGTAGTCTACATTTTTGCTTCTCCAGTATCACTTTAAACACTTTTACCGCTGCTCACTTTTCACACACTTCATTTTTTTTGCTCACCATGATCGAGATCCCCGACTTGGAGGACCTACCCGCGGTCACAAATGCTTTTCTGACACCATCCACATCACAAAGCTCCCAATTCGCACATCCCCCAGACTCTCTGCGTGCGGTACCAACGCCACTCATCCCTGTGACGCCTTCGTCGCGCTTTTCTGAGTTGCGAATCGGAAACAGCCAGATCTACACAAACGAGGGCGATGTGAATGGCTACAGCCAGGCCGAGGACTACAGTCAGAATAGCAACTATCTTCAGAACGGCAATTATATCCAGAATGGCAACTATGACCATAATAATCCGATCAGCATTCCGATCGAGAGTAATCAAATCGATATCAGCAACCCAAATGGGGCGATCGAAACAAGCAACTTAGACAACAGCAACAAGATCGACCAACAAGTCTACACTAAACAGTATGGAATCCAAAACCACGACGAAAGCCAAAGTTACAATGAAAGTCATATCGATGAGACTACCAACCCCAACCCCAACCCAGCACCTTTTCAATTCAATTCTCGCGTGTTGAGCTATGATGAGCCCCGAAAACGTGCAAACGACCTCAAAACACCGGCCGAATACACGCTTCACATTGTGTTTACGCAATTTGTGCGGTATGCCGAAAGGAAGCTCAACATGTGTCTCGAGTTTCCGCTCAATGAAGAGCCGCCAATCATCGAGCTCCTTGCCGAAGGCATCGACACGCACTTCGACACCATAATCAGCCTGTTAGGGTACATTGCGCGGCGTAAGCCCAAACCAGTGATTGATTCGGTAATGTTCTGGCGAAAATCCAAGAGCGAGGTGGCGCTGATGGCCGCAGCCGAGCTCGAGCGCGTGATGCTGGCGGCCAAAGCAACAGCAAACTCATCAAATGCAGTAAATTCAAAGAACGCAATCCCAAAGAACGGCAACTCAAAAGTGAAGCCAAATTTAACCTCAGCAAAGTCCACAAAGTCAAACACAGAAATGCCTGAGGTCAGGCCTAAACGTAGCATCAGTTTATTGCGCTCCCGAAGCATCAACTCTCACAAACGTGTTCCGAGCCTGAATCTGGTGGGCACAGGTGAGTCTGAACGTCGTGTCGCCGAAATGCTCGAGTCCTCTGCGTCGCAAGCTCACGAGACCGCAGTCCAGGCTGAACGCAAGCTGCTTGCCTCCATCTACATATTATGCCGTGTTCTCATCGAGGTAGTGAAGCAAACCGCGTACACGACGATGGGCGACGACCTCCGCGCCAAGCTTGAGGACATTGTGTACACGCAGTTAAAGACGACGGACCCTATCAGCACTAGTCAGTCACTTGTGCGAGCGGCAAACTGGAACTTGTTTGCAGAACTCCTCGGACACATGTCGGAGAAAAGCTTCGTTAGTGTCAGTGATCGGTTCATTGCGGATTTAGAAAAGATGCCGGTTGTGTTGCGCATTGAAGACGAGCCACAGCTCCATCTCTTGATCCACGGCATGCGGTATTTTCGCCTAACCAATTACCCTATAGAGGTATTTGAGGAGAGTGCGGACTTTGTATTGTCACTCGCCAAGTTCTTTGGCAAAGCGCGCAACGATACCATCGTGTATGCCTACTGTGAGATATTGTCGACGCTATTGTTTCCGCTTGCGGGAATATTGACAGCAGAAACGAACCATCCAACGTGGGCAGATGCGACCCAACAGATATTTACACGCGCACACCAGATATGGCTCGGTGGAAACACCTCCGTAGTCTGGGGATACCTGGTGACCTTGATGACAGCAGCGTTATGTGTCGCACCCAAGGAGCTCTTTTCTGCAAACTGGTTCCAGCTAATCGAGGACAACGCGCATAAGCTCAAGCAGAAGGACGCCAGTGAGGATAAAGCCACCTTTGTAATGTGTGTGGCAAGATTAATGTGGGTTTATATATATCGTGTTCCTGATACCCTCAATAACACAGTCAAGAAGTTGGACGCCCTCTTTGCGATGTTTTTCACCGTTGGCAAAAAGAGCCAGTGGATGAGTGCGGACCCTCAATTGTTGAGTGCGTTGGTGGAATTAGTGCGTATCGTTGGTTACCACCACCTCAATTACGTCTTGGACAACGTACTCTTGCACATCTTGAAGACTGGGTTTAATGGGAGCACACTTGAAGGCTTAATGTGTGAGCGCTTGATTGTTGCAGTACGGTCATATGTGGCTGTTCTTGAAGACTACGAAAATACACGCAGGCCGGTTTTCCCCGACGGAAAGCCTGAATCCAAGAAACAAAAACTGTCTTTTGTGTTCCTTGCACGGTCTGCCAATAACGCTTTATCTCACGATGAGATCTGCCGCACTTTTGCATCTTTAGGACGCCTCCTTGATATCCAATACGGCTGCGCTATATGGCGCCGCGACTCAGAAGATACAGGGCTGAAGGCTATCCAGGCACTCCACCATCTTGGCCTCGACTTTTCCTCTCCAAAAGAGCTCCATATTGAACTCTTTGCGACATTGGTGGAGGCTGTACCATGGATGGTGGACGTAAGTTCGAATGGTACAAATTGCGTTTCGTTCAACTCGGTTGTGGAGATGTTGGTTCGAAACGCTGTGCACCCCTCGGTGCGTGTGAGTGAGGCTGCAGTACGAGCTCTTCGGCGGTTGGCCTCGCGCAAAAATCCCACAGCTTTGATCGCACTCTACGCCAAGATTGCTTTCCAGCTTACCGATAAACCGGGCCCGGCGCTTCATATGGACTACTTGCACCTGGCAGAGTTCTTGCGACTTCTTAAGGTGTATGTAGAACTTTTGGGATGTTGGTTGGGAGAGATGAGGGGTAATGAAAAAGAAGGCGATGAAACAGGAGACGATAACTTTGAAGACGATTTTGGACTTGCCTTGGAACCCCTGGCATCTGTTGATGCTACCCGTGACGAGCTCGAGTGGAAAACTATCGTCACTGTCGTCGAAGACATCGAAGGAAATGGGTTATTTTTTCTCTGCTCACAAGACAGCAAAACCAGACACTACGGGTTATGTATCTTGCGGATTGTCGAAGAATTTGACACGGTGGTGCGTGAAAAGACCGAGGGAGATCTGAAGAAAGAGGGGGAGAAAGACATGCTGAGGTGGGAAAAAAAGATGGAGAGGGAGAAGAAGGTAAAGGTCGAAAAGGTCGAAGACACTTCTGACGACTACGAAATAAACCCACAGTTCAGCAGTGGAATACAGAAAAAAGTGGATGAGATTCAAGACAACGGACTACAGAACAACAATGAAGGATTTGGTACAGAGTCAGGACAGGCCGTTGAGTCGGCCAACCATTCCAGTCCTAAGTCGTTGTATGCCGCCCCAGCCGGGACTCGCCTCATCCATATCCTTGACACAATTGATTTTGTCAACCTCATCAAACCCCTCAGACGCCTCCTCTCTGTGCCCGAGCGACAGCGTCTTACCAAACTCAAAGGCAAACGTAGCATCCTCGTACGTCTCGCAGAGCTGGACCATGGCATCGACCTGACGCTCTGGTTCCGACTCTACCCCAAGCTCCTCGATCTCTTTTTCGAGCGCTGCCCCATGCCTGTGGCCATGTGCCGACTGATCGTGTGCGTGCGGCTCGTGCAGATGCACGAGATGGTGCTGGAGTTTCTGGACTCACGCCGTGGCAGTACGAGCCTGCTCTTTCTGCGTGCGGCTCTGGGTAACCACTTTCCACCAGAACTATTAGTCAACCAATGGAAGCTCTATCTCATTTTTGCATGTTGCCTGCTCACACAAACTAACGACCAAAAAATCTCGTTTCCAAGTCAGCCCACACATGGTCGCAAGCGCCTGATGCAGATGTTCATCCAACACCAGAAGATCACAAGTGCGCGACTGGTGTTTCGCATGGCACTTCCATTACTTGGTCTGGAGCAGCCTATGGTGCGCGATGCGGTGATTGCCGGCTTGAGCTGCATCAACATCAACATTTTTCGACTGTTCGTGGAGTCCATTCCCGAGCTGGTCACAAGATGGGACCTGTCAAAACGCGATCCCTCGCACGACCGACTCCGCATCGAGGTGGTACACATTCTACACAACCTCTCAGCTCGCTTCTGTAGCGACACAGGCATCTACGCAGATGAGTGGCTGGTTGCCAACCTTGTGGCTGTGGCCAAAAATGTCAAAGCATTCTTGCTGACACCGCCGGTGCAGACAGATGTAGCCTTCCAAAGGCTCCGTCGCTATTTCTGTGGTTTTCTCGAGAACTTGTTCGTGGGGTTGCGTGAGAATGGTGTGCTCGAGCGCTGGTTTCCGTTCGAAGCGCGCATTGCTTGTTTCAACTGGCTCAAAGAATGGTGTGGGTTTGGTACTGATGCCGAAATCGCCGCTGAGCGCTACAGTAAAATGGGCAAAGAGCCACAGGCGCAGGCCATTATGGAGGTCGAGCGCCGTTTATTGGAGGCCGCGGCCTTGAGTTGCATGGGCGTTATGGTGGGGGAGATCGAGAAGAGAATGACGGTGGGTGTTCAGAATATCCACAAACAGAGAAACCAGAGCATTCAGAGCATTCAAAGTACCCAAAACGCCTTCCCCTCGTTCGACCCCTCCATCCAGCTCTCGTTCGATGTCCCCGCACTCATGGAATGGATCGTTTCGCTCCTTGCATCTGAGCACGAACGGCCTCAAGAGATCGGGCGCAGTGCGCTTCGCCGGGTGCTCCAACATAATTTGATGCGCTCCGATGTCTACGAAGAGTCGGTGCGGCAGTCATACCTTCCGCGCGTGCGGGCGTCCTACTTCCCCATCTTTGTCGAGGCCTATATCGAGTGGTCGAAGCAAGAGGATAGGGTATGGGAGCAAGTTGATGGGTACCTCACGGATTCTACGCCGATATCTTTCCTCGCATTGGCGACTTTCCTCGTGGGTTGCGACCAAAAGCCGGTTAGGACTGCAGCAGCTTCCCTCATCAGCCACATAGTGGAGCTCCACAAACTAGGCGGACCAGTTTCTGGTATTTCTGCGGTTTTTTCTTCTTCGAGACCCTTGTACAAGAGCGCGGCCGTAACGATCCTGGCATATTTGAGCAATTTGGCTATCGACTGCGCCCACTTCATCAGCTATTTGTGTCTCTACTGCAGCCGCGTCAGCACAGCTGACGACCGTAGTGCGGTTTTCTCAAGCCTCCACCCGTGGCTTGCAGCACATGACAGGCTGGAGTCTGCACTCAAGGTGGACTCGGAATACAGGCTGGCCGCCCACCACATGGTACTCGACAATCTCATGGAGATGACTGTGTTGTATGGGCATGAACCTGGTGTTGCACAACTCTGGAGCACTATCACAGACTCTGTTGCCGTCCTTGACTATGTCGTTGAGGCATGCTTGGAGCGCCGCAGCGCAGACTTTGTGCAGCATGCACGCGAGATGGTTTACTTACTTGCAGCCAACGATCCTTCAGTATTTGACCGCTTAGTTGAGGCTCTCCAGCCACGTCTGATGGTTCCAAAGGTCACATACAGGTCAAGTCCCGTATCTGATGGATATGTTTATCACGCACAGCCCCAGATCCCCGAGAAAGACTGCGCGTTTTCTCTCGGCCAGTTGTCAATGGTTTTTGCGGTAGACTTGATGCAGGGTGTTCCTGAGAGGCTTGCAATTTTGTTGCATGTAGGTACTGTTTTGTTGGACCACTACCTAGGCGTTGTGCTGGACCAGGGAGTGGCACTTTTGGTTCATTTAGTGGGTGTTCATGCAGATGGCGTAGTGTACACAGATTACACAGGTGAGCACGCTGAGCTCGCAGCTGATCGTGCAGCTAATGAACCCGATCACGCGGCCTCCCTCTACCGTGAAACGCTTTCCATGCTCTCCCAACCGCTCTGGCTGTACGATGACCTTAACAACGATAAGCGTGGTGCACGCACCCCTAAGCTTATGGATCACCTAGTACGCAACTTGCTTGAGCTCTTCCGCGAAACTCACCCTCAACTCCAGGAAGAATGGGCACGCGTGCTGCTCTCGTGGGCCACGACATGTGCGGTGCGCCATATTGCGTGCCGCCTGTTCCAAGTTTTCCGCAGTTTGCTTTCGTTCCTCGATCAGGGAATGCTCAAGGATATGTTGCACCGTCTTCTGAACACCATATCCGATGAAACAGGCGACATCCAGGGCTTTGCTATGCAGATCCTCATGACATTAAATGCCATCACAGCAGAGTTGGACCTGGCCAAGTTGATTGACTTCCCGCAGTTGTTCTGGCTGGGTGTAGCATGTCTTCTGACTATCCACGAGCAGGAGTTTGTTGAGGCGCTTCTGACCATGAGCAAGTTTGTCAGCAAGATCGACCTCGACGCCCCAGACACCGTCTCGTGCTTGATCTCCACCTTCCCACCCAAATGGGAGGGACAGTTTGAAGGCTTACACCACGTCATTCTCACAGGATTACGCCTGCTGAACCTGTGGGACTCCACCCTCAAGTTTTTGGACAAGTTGAACACGCTCCGTGATAGTGATGTGATTGGTATGGGGCCACGCCGTGTAGTGACCGCGGTTTTGAGCAACATGCCGCGCTTCTTGCATGCTCTCGACGTAGACAACATTACCCCCGAAATCGATAACGCTGCGCTTCTGCTCAGTGAAATGGCGCAACATGCAGGCTATGCGCTGCTTGCGCGAATTCTTGTGCTGTTAGCGAAGAAACGTTTCCGGTCGAAGAAGGACTTCTTAGCGCAAACGGTACTGGCATTGAACGCAAGTTTTTTCCCCGAGCATGCTTCCACGCTGTTGGTTCTCTTGCTCGGTTTGCTTGCTAACAAGATCTCATGGGTCAAAACTGAAACCATGGCGCTTCTTCGCGCCATCTTCCCCTTGGTAGACCTTCTGCGCGATGAGTTTGTGGGTGTTGGTGCCGACTTAATTCTGCCCTTACTCCGTCTCTTGTTGACCAACCACGCCGAGGCTGCGCTCGAAGTTTTGGATGAGGCGCGTGTTCTTTCAGGCTCCGCACTTGACAAAGACATTCTCCGCATGAGCTTTAGTGTACATTCACTGAAAGAGTACGACCGCACAGCAACATTGTTTGGAGTTCCAGACGAAAACGGATGGGCCGTGCCAATGCCCGCAATCACTGCGGCTAGCACGCGTAACAATATCCATGCGGTGTTTGCCACTTGCGTGGTGCCTACAGAGGAGCCGGTAAAGGAGGAGGAAATTGAGTTCCACATGGAAGAGTACGGAGGGGCAGAGTCGGTGCAGGAGCACGAGGCGTCGTTGAGTAATGTGTGGGCTGCGTTGGACGACTTCGATTCCTTCTTTACTAAGGATGTAACTGTACCCATGTCGCATCAACACTCAGCACTGATGGACACGGATAACTCATTTGAGCCGATGGATGTGCCGACGGTGTATGATAAGAAGGCGAGTGTGATCTTGAATAGGAGCTTGGCACGGACACAGAGTAACATGAGTTTCAAGAATGGGTTGGCTGAGGTGAGAGAGAAGCGGAGTTATATTCCGTTCAGGAAGAACAGGGAAATTGATTCGAGAGTCATATCTGAGTGATGAGGAGTCGGTGAATAGGTCGTTAATACGAGTTTTATCGGGGTGAATATCAGACAAAATAGCAAGGTCTAAGTAAAAAAAGTCAATGATAAAGTCACCCAGTTGGTGAGGTGAGATAACGAATTATGATGATTGCGATGAGACGCGTTGGTGTGATTATTGAATTAGTCGCAAAGTGATGATGAGCTATGTTCAGCTGACTGCCATTTCAACTCGGTCTTGGATATCTATTCAGACTGTGATTCCTGGAGGACATCTCAGGTGAGGTAGGAAACGAATTTGATCGCGGGTGATCTAGGAGCTGGGGTAAGCTGAAATTAGACTAATTATTCGAAAGACTGCGCGCATCGAATTGAAGACCACACAGCCTTTCCATTTATAACTACTTATAGAACACGGTTTTACCAATTGTAGGATAAAACTCACGGTACGCAAAAGATGTTTTTTGTTTAACGGTGCCAACAGTGGGTTTCTAACTCAGTTACTCTACTCAATCGTAATTTGCGTTATGTGGAACCTTACTTAGAGACTATTGACCAATGAATGATTAGCTGGTGACAGTAACAGCAATATGTATACCTACCACGCCGCTCTTGACACAAATTCTCTAACTTTTGACATTGGCTCGGGATTCAGCCGTTCGTGACTACTCATCCTCCAAATATTTTTTCATACTTGCAATGCTTTATGGTTCACCGTGATCTCCAAGTCTCCATATTGTATGTTAATATATTAGATATGACTTTGCAATCACACTAGTCTTCTGATGAGGAAAACGCAGAAGTCGTGTGGACAAGAGTGTATACGATCTACCTGACGAGTTTTAGGAAGCGCCCACTCACCAAGTAAGTTGGTGCTAAAATCCTACATATCACTCCTTATTGGCGTCCTTCAACTAGATCAGTGGCTAAAGCTTAGATATCAGATACTTCTCTCCTAGCTCGCTCTTTACTATCTATGTCACTAGTATCCTTACTTAGCTCGCTGCTCACATACCTCGTCACTTGTATCTCAGTCATCACCCAATATCACTCAGTATTACTCAGGTCACCACTGATTTCTTCATCACCCAGTTATCACTCTTCATCAGTACTTTCTTCGAATTTAAATTTTTTTCACCTAGCAACTCAACACCATGCCTCCCAAAAAGAAGGTCCCACAGATTTCAGACAAGAACAAGGCTAAGGCTAAGGCTAAGGCCGCCGGTGACAAGACCTTTGGTCTCAAAAACAAAAACAAGTCGAAAAAGGTCCAGCAGCAGATCCTGCAAATGCAAGCTGGTGTCGATGGAGGAGCTGCGAAGCGTAAAGAGGCAGAAGCAAAGGCCCGTGCTGCCGAAAAGAAGGCCTCTGAGGAGGCTAAGAAGGAGGCTGCGGCTCTCCTTGGTGTTACTCAACAGAAAGTACCTTTTGGTGTTGACCCCAAGTCGATCTTGTGTGAGTTCTTCAAAAAGGGCCTCTGTACCAAGGGCCCCAAATGTAAATTCTCACACGACATCAATGTTGGTCGTAAGGATGCTAAGAAGGACTTGTACACCGATGCAAGAACTGAGAAGGAGGAGGACACCATGGACAAGTGGGATGAAGACAAGTTGAAGGCCGTTATTTTGTCCAAACACGGAAACCCAAAGACCACCACCGACATTGTGTGCAAGTTCTTTATCGATGCAGTTGAGAACGGAAAATACGGTTGGTTCTGGGTCTGTCCTAATGGTGGTAACGACTGTAAGTACAGACACTCATTGCCTCCAGGATTCGTGTTGAAGACCAAGGAGCAGAAGCGTTTAGAGAAGTTGGCTGCGGACCTGGCGCCAAAGATTACCTTGGAGGACTTTATTGAGTTAGAGAGAGGTAAGTTAGACAAGTCCAAGTTCACTCCTATCACCATCGAATCGTTCAAGGAGTGGAAGGCTAAGCAGCAGAAGAAGAAGCAGGATGAGGCCGACAAGAAGGAAAAGAGTGGTAAGAAGATCTTGACTGGTAGAGAGGTTATTTTGAACAAGTTTGCAGACAAGTACTACGAAGAAGAAGACGGTGAGGAGTCCTGGGACTTGCTGCAGTTCAAGAAAGATTTGCCTGTGGATGAAAACATTAAGGATTACGGTGATGGTCTGAATGCCCAGGAGTTCTACGATTCCGCCAAGAAGGAGGAGGAGGTGAAGGCCGAGGAGGTGAAGAGTGTGGAACAGTCGTGATTGGGAATGACTTCAGGTACGCTAGCTGGCTCACACGGGTGAGGAATAGCTTTGTTTATAGAACTGAGGGTAGGAATGATGATTCTTGTAGGTATGAGCTAACTATACAAGCTGGCTAGTTAGTGAAAGTTAAAGCTTCTAGAAGCCCAGACTGCATTTATAGCTTTTGTTCTCCTTTCGCTCCTAATTTTCCTTGCTCCTCTATACAGCTCAGGGAGAGAGCTGAGTATTGAGGTTGGATGAGTAGATTGCACTCTCATTTGCAGTGTTATACAACTATGTTTATAATGCTATCGATAGTATTGAAATAATCCAGGCAGATGTGAGAGAGACTGAGAAAAAACTATTCTGTAATTAAGTCATCTGGAGACTTATGCCTTGGTAGCCACTGGTGGGTTATAGGGGAGGGTCAACATAGCATTTCATCAGCTCATTTGGTTTAAATTATAGTACGGTCAGTTAGTCACATGTAATACTCGAAAATCATACGCCAGACTTGCGGTATCGAGGACGTACTTCACTAGTAGGGATGGATATTTATGGCTAATTATACTAGCGATTTTGCCTAGAAGTCTCGTCTCATCGCCCTCATTCTAATTTTCCGTGTATTGATCTGATTTTATTATTTTTCAAAATATCGCCCAATTCAGAAAGAAACAAAAAAATGGTTGCAAATATTGAATAAACTACGGGGTATTTCAATTTTGTCGGTGGATTTAGACAAAACAAGAAAAGCGTTTCTGTAATTTGAACAAAATCAACTAGTCAATACATTATTGTTTGGTTCAGCAGAACAGCATACCAGTAGAAGTTCAAAGATTTAAAACCAAATTAATCTATTTTTCAGTTCATTTGTACGACTCTTTCAAAAACCGAATTGAGTAATGATCGTGAAGCAAAAACCTTTTGCAGCCAAAATATACAGGATCCTAATACCCTGGACTTTGAATACACCACCCTGCCCCGATAAAATTATAAACTCAATAATGGGTTTACTTACTCCAGCCTTTACAATAACCTCAGCTCATCACTCGATTAATTTCTCCGTCTAATATTCACCTACAGTTGCTTGAATAGCTTTTCAATACTTTCTTGAGATCATCGCGTAGTCGTAACACCGGGCAGCTCATCTACTTCCTCCAGTTACCGCTCGGTTAAAATTCTTAGACCCTCGTTTCTCTGAAAAATTCCAGTTCGTCGTCTCGGAAAAAACGCACCTCCGTGTCAGACTCTTTCAACAACTCCAATGCCTCCACCACTCTCCGGATCCACAGAGCACCTCGTTTGTCCATCTCCTCCATCTCATGAAAGCTTTCACTCGAAAGAATACCGCGGAGATTGGCGTACGTGACTTCTGTCAAGGGAGTGTACGATTCATCTCTACCAGTGAAGGGGAAGACATTTCCCTGTTGCTGTATTTCATTAGGCACCACATCCCGGGTAGCCTTCCCTATCCGATCGCGCGAGGGAAGCGGCGGCTTGCGCTGCATCAGAGCCCCGCGCAAAGCGTCGGGCTTTTTTGGAACCAAAGGAGGCAACTTGGCCTTAAGATCAATTAAGTCCGCAACAACCTTTTTAGGCTTTAACTTGAGAAGTCTCGTAATTTCCCCAAGTATCCTCTTGTCGTTCATGTCCGACAACAGGTCCTTCACGTAGCGAATATAGATCCCCTTGACTTGCCCCGGATACCTGGCAGCCAAGTCGACATAGGCCTCAAAGTCGTGCTCACCACTATCACCTACACAAACGAACTGTTTTTGTGGGAAGTCGTTCAAAATCTTGTAAAGAACGCGTCTCTTTCGCAGAGAAGATGGCTCCATGAGCGAGCTGATGATGTTTCCGGTATACTGCTTGAGATGTATGGAGCTCACACGAAGATTGGCCCACGCGAGGTACTGTGCGATGGTCAGGTAAAGCTGCCACGGCAGGTTCGAGACATAATGGAAGGAGACGTTTTGCATTGAGTGGTACCAGCGAATCACCTCGGGGATATTCCACAGAGAAACCTCCTTGAGGAGGAGATTCAGCATGAGCTCGCGCTTATCGCCAATGACTCCGGTAAGCTTAATTGTGTCATCGATATCACTGATTACACCGATTCCTGTGTTTTCCACTATGTTCACATCCTCGAATGCAAATATAGTCTCGTCTGTATCTGCACGCACCAGTATTACGTTGGGTTTCGACGTACACGGTATACTCATTTCAAAGTGACCGTTCTGGTCAGTCCGAGCACTACACTCAACAGGAACTGCGTCAACGGTGCCCACAGCGATGTTAAGTTTTGCAAAGGGAATCGAGCGAGATATGAAACACGCAAGACGCTTTTCGACCATGTCAGGTGTGGGTGTTGATGGGCGTGAAACGCTTGAGTCCAGCTGCAAACTGCTTGCAGAGTCTACGGGCCGGGGCTCTGGCAGGTTTGGCGATGACTTACCTTGAAATGCATCGCTGTCTAAGCTTTGTGCCAGTTTAATACTCATCTGATCATCTTTTCCCAGTCTGATGCTCATTGCATCTTCTTCGCCCAAAACATCCTGCAGCAAACTCTCGTCCTCGAGCCTGTTGATGGCAGTCAGCGCTGAGGGGCTGTATCGTGTGATCTGGCGAGCCAACGAAAGAATGAGTCTGTTCTTTCTGGTCATGAGACCAGGGCACGAGAGCCATCCACGCACATCTACTACCCACTCGCTGGGGCCTGTTTGACGCGTGTACGAGGGGAAAAGCGCTATTGTAGTGTTCTTGGGGAAAAGGAGGTTGCCTGTGCTGTCGTAAAGAGGGTCTGAGGTTGCTAATTTGGGGATGTAGGCATCGCGTGTGGCGCGGGCGAAGCCGAGAAGGCGCTGCCTACGCAGCGTAGGCTGTTCATCCTGTAGTGACATGCGCTTCCTCCACAACTTGTGGAGAAGGAGCTGGTGGCGCGACGGATTTGACGGAAGGAGTTCGCGGTAGTCTTTGAAAATTGACGCGAGGATAGATGCGCGTGAACGGAAGATACGTCGGTATACTGCGGACGATGCTCGAAGTAGGAAACGGGGGGCCCTCAATTTGGTGTGTGCTCGTGGCGTGAGTGGAGAAAGGAAAACCAAAAGGAAAAAGAGAAAGGATTGCAATTCAGGAATGAGATTTAAAGAGAGGATTGAATGAATGCGTTCGAGGAAATAAAGCTAAAGTAGGAGAAGGCAAATAGTTTAATAGTGAAATAGAGTAGAATAATTGGTGGTAGAATAAAGGTGAATAAAGATGAATAAGTGAATAAGTGAATAAGTGAATAAGTGAATAAGTGAATAAGTGAATAAGTGAATAAGTGAATAAGTGAATAAGTGAATAAGTGAATAACGGATACTTAACATAGTCAAAACCGGAACAATTATTAATAGACACATTAATCTGAGTATAGTTGCAGTGTCCATAACAGTCCATGGCAGAAGTGTATTTTTTGTAATATCTGTAAGTACACATACACGTCAGTGTCAAGACAACTTTGGCTAGTGTCAAACTACCAACACTCTAAACTCAAAAGTCCAAGTACAAGTAGGACTAATGAGTCCACAGCCGTCACCCGCATCTTTATACAGCCCTCGTCCCACACTCTCCTTCACCATTCTCTGATTGCCATCAGATACCCGTCCAAAATGGATAGAACCGCAGTGATACTACGTTGCATGCCAAAGTTTGTAGTCCTACATGAATGCATCTAGTATATATCTTGTATCAGGTTTGTTGGTATTGAAAACACAAAGCGTGGCCCGCATAATTTTTGCAGCATTAAAGTAGCAACTTACAAACAAGTATAGATAATCAAGAACGTCAACGTAATACCGAGATATCCAATGCAGTTATGATTTAAAGATCAAAGGGTTAGTAGTGTCTACTGGTTTGACTCGCCGAAAGCCCAACAATGTCAGGTATGCAATTCCAACACACACCTCAGACAACCGCAGCATCAGGTTCACAAGGAATTGGAATACGGAACTTCCTTCTAAAAAGGCACTCTATTTGTAAGGTTTCCGAATCTAAAGCTTCTGTGTTGCAGGATCATCGAAATGAATGCGTCGTTTCATAATTCATACTTCTGGCATTTATTCTTTTTTCAACATGGCGGAGCTCTCCATAGGAAACGAACTCAAAGACTCATTCAAAACCACCTCCAAGTGGGTCAACAATGGAATCAACTGGCTTGGTGACATCGAGGATTTCTACCGCGAGCGCGCTGCTCTCGAGAATGAGTATGCTCAAAAGTTGCGCGAGCTTTGTAAGCGCCACTTTGATAAAAAGCTGAAGCTCTCCGCACTGCTTTCCGTCGGAGATGAGCCGCAGATCACCCCCGGATCACTTGAATCCGCCTCCCTTGTGCTCTGGACAGAAGTACTTACCCAAACCGAGGCCATTGCGCAGGAGCGCACACTGCTCCATAGCGAAATCACTACCAAGGTTTGTGGCAACCTATCGGCGTTGAAGGTCAAGCTGTCGTCGCTCTCGAAGCAGATCGAGCGCATCAATGACAATCTCTTAGCCGAGAAAAAGGCGCAGGAGGACGAGGTCACTAAAGCTAAGAAGCACTATGACTCCTTGTGCGCACTGACGGAGCTGGCCCGTGAGAAGGCCGAGCGTAATCCGGGCGAAAAGTACAAGTCGCGCTTGCACGAGAAGGAAGTAGACATGAACGTCGGTAAGAACGACTATCTTATCCGAATTGCAGTTGCCAACCGCTTGAAGGACAAGTACTTCTACCAAGACTTACCGGAGGTTTTGGACTACCTTCAGGAGTTGAACGAAACTCGGGTGACTCTCACTAACAAAATCCTCCAGAATGCCAATATCATCGAGCGCAATACCAATGACAAGGTCAAGGAGAAGTTGTATGCTATAGACCTGACCATTGAACAGAACAAGCCATCGCTTGACACGCTGATGTTCATCAAGCACAACCTCACCGGTTGGAAAGAGCCAGAAGACTTCTACTTCGTGCCATGCTCCATCTGGCATGACGACGAATCGCTCGTGGTGCGTGAGCCCGAGCTCACAGATCTCAAGCGCCGCCTAGATAAAGCATCGACCGACTACTCCAGACTCGAGGGTGTGTGTCTTGATAACAAGCAGCGCTTGGAGGAGCTGACCCTGGAGCGCAGAGAAGAAAATGTCACACTAAAGTTCGACAGCAAGTTAGCCAGCACTTTGAACTCATTGCAGAACTTCTTGAAGAATGACGCACAGCGTGTGAGGCGTGAGGTGGAGATTGAGGTCATTCAGAACTTTGCTGGCGATACGGATCTTCTGTATGTGGCACCACAAGAACAGCCCAAGTCACGCTTTGGTTTATTCAAGAAGAAGTCCGTCAAACGCTCCGATACAGATGCCCAGTCGTCACATACTGTGGCCAGCACACCCAGCACCGTGGGCCTGGGAGTTTTCAATTTGCGCAAGAAAGCGCAGTCCATCATGTCTGGGCACTCACACTCGTCATCTACAGGACCTTCGGCCAGGGCACTCTACGCATATGCGGCTACAGGCGACGATGAGGCCTCCGTACATCCAGGTGATGTGCTTGTGGTTACCGAGGAGGATTCAGGTAGTGGCTGGACAATGGTCCAGTTGGCCGATGGTACACTGGGCTTGGTCCCAACGTCATACATCGAGATCACAAAGAAGGCTTCTGCTCCACCGGTGGCACCAAAACGTGGAGCAAAACGTGTACAATACTTGGAGGCCTTGTATGACTATGCTGCAGATGGCGATGATGAGTTGTCGATTCTGGCGGGAGATAGGATTGTGCTTATACAGGACGACTTGGATGGAAGTGGGTGGACTGAGGGTGAGTTGAATGGACAGAAGGGAATGTTCCCAACAAGTTACGTGAAGAAAGTTTAGGAAACGGCTTAAAAAGAGAGATACAGGGAATTTGAAGCAAAAGCAGATCCGATGAAGATCCGAGTTGTAAAGCAGACTGCAGGAAGTTATAAGTTGAAAGTTATAAGTTGAGCTGTAAGATATAAGCCAGCTGCGAAAAGATCTCAAAACGGCAGTGAAAAGTTTACTTGGGGTAATCCGCTGTATAAAAGGGAAGAGAGTTCTAGCCAACTTTACTCTTATAGTACTTCAAACACAGGCTAATCATTGTCTATTTTTGTAGTTCTGAATGGTCTTTTACTAGCTGCGATACTTGGAACCCTTAAAGGAATCATGTTGATTTTTTGAAATCTTTAGTGCAAACAATTACAATTCCTTTTTAATATACATTTTCTTGTGCATAGAAATTACAACAGTGGTTTTTCATTTGGCATGAGTGTGCTCGATTTCATACTTGGTTATTCTACAGAACTTCCTTTATCAACTTTATATGTATTGAACCACATTATACAATTAGTAGACGTCACCTGGGATCTCGAAAACAACCTGCTTACCGGTCAACTTCGAGTAAACCTGCTGGAAAGACTCCAACTTGTAGTCAACAGCAGTAGAGTCCTTGGAGTCCAACAAGACCTTCTGGATCTTGTTACCACCAACCAAGTATCTGACTCTCTTACCAACAATCTCAGTTGGGAAGACCAAGTCCTCCAAGAGCTTGTCGTGGACAGCAGACAAAGTTCTAGATCTTGGTCTCTTCTGCAATTGTCTAGACTTTCTGGCTGGCTTTGGCAAGATTCTTCTCTCAGCAAGGAAGACGACGTGGTAGTCAGAGAACTTCTTCTCCAATTCTCTGGTCAATCTAGTCTGAACTTTCTTGTAAGCTGGCAAAGATGGGACTGGGACGAAGATAGCAAGAGCCTTCTTACCAGCACCGACCTCGATCTCCTTGATGGACTTGAACTGCAATGGTCTCAACTCGGACTTCAAGTCAGCCTGTTGCTCCAAGTCGACGAAAGCCTGGGCGACCTTCAACTCCAACTCGGATGGCTTCTCGGACAAGATCTTATTAGCAGCAGACATATTGGCTCTAATGTGTATGTGTAAAACAGGGAAGACTTGGGTTGGAAAACTTTTTTTTTCGCGGTGATTGAGTGGGAATTTTCGAAACAGAGCTTTTGGTCACGTGAGGAGTGGAAAATTTACAACGGAGAACCTGTGTGTATGTGCAGGTATAGGGGTGTAGCCCTAACGAGGCACGTGTGCGCGGTACCGGTTCCGGCTGCCGATTTTTCCCCACATGTGTCAACGATGAGAGTGTTGCGCGTTCTCCAGACAAGACTATTCTCGATGTCTCTCGTTGAACAAGCAAAGAAATCGGCTGCCTACAAGGCTGTCGACGAGAATCTTCGTTCTGATGCCAAGGTTATCGGTATTGGTTCTGGTTCCACCGTGGTATATGTTGCAGAGAGAATTGGCCAGTTGCAGAAGAAGGACTTTGTTTGCATTCCTACTGGATTCCAGTCCAAGCAGTTGATTATTGATAACGGTTTGCAATTGGGTTCTATTGAGCAGCATCCTGTTTTGGATATCGCCTTTGATGGCGCTGATGAGGTCGACCCCAGCCGCAATTTGATTAAAGGAGGTGGTGCCTGTTTGTTCCAAGAGAAGTTGGTGGCCGCAGCTGCTGCTAAATTTGTGATCGTTGCCGACTACAGAAAGAAGTCAGAGTCTTACTTGGGTGTTAACTGGAAACAAGGAGTTCCTATTGAGATCGTGCCTTTGGCTTTTTCCACTGTTGAGAGACAGTTGAAGGCTTTGGGCGCTAAAACCGTCAACTTGAGACAGGGAGGTTCTGCTAAGGCCGGTCCAGTAATCACCGATAACAACAACTTCCTTATCGACGCAGATTTCGGTGATATCAAGGATCCTAAGGACCTTCACGCGAAGATCAAGCTGTTGGTGGGTGTTGTTGAAACTGGTTTGTTCACTGAGATGGCTGATGCTGTTTACTTTGGAGAGGAGAACGGAGAAGTGCTGAGCTTTTAATGAAGAAATGAACATGTGCAGTGGCAAAGAGTGATGAACCAAACGTTGATAACCCAATGGCATTGAGGAATTTTGGCCTTATCAAAAATTCCAGTCATTTTGTGCAGGTTGCTCTTATGTTGGAACGAGGTGATCTAATTAGAAGCTAGATTATGTGGACGACTGGAAACTCGGTTATTACTACATGAAAAGATATCCGACAAACGTCGTAGACACAAACAATGGCCTGCTACTCAAGTACTCAAAGTTGATGTTGGGTTGAGGTACAACCTTTATGAACCGCTGACTATCGCATCTCGTTAGAAAAATAAATGTGTTTATACAGTCATCAAATATATTCAAGATTTATCATACTAATGGCAGCTTTCAATCACTTTGAGTAAAGTCCAAACATGAGGTACTTCATGTTCACATCTTCTGCATACGTTTTCGAACCTTGCATCAACTCATTTGGGTTGCAGAGTTCAGCCAGATCATATCAATCATCAGTGGCACCTGCTAATACTCAAGGTCCTCACAAATCTATTCCGATAGCCTACACCGTGGAACTCGCGTAAATCACTTCATAAACATTTTACTTCATTCCTTTTACACGTCTCAAATTAACTTTATTATAATTGCAGAGCCTCGCACCTGCTGACCTCACTACCAGAGTTGCATCGCTACGCGAGGCTTAGTAAATACAAACACTTGAAAATACCCCTAAGAGCTTGGCAAACGCACCTTCGTATGTGCTATCCCATACCACACGCTTCACCAGGTGCACAAGTAGAAAGGCTCAAACCAGCTTTTTCAGGTCAATTCAAAAGCCATTTTAAGTGAGATTTCAGATTACCTCTCCACAATTTCAGCTCCTCTGGGTATCCACTTAGCTGTATTCATTCTAGTCAGCATCTTTCCTTATCCGCATAATCCACATTCCAAGGCTCTCGTTTGATCATTACTACTCCAATATTCTTCGAAAACCACTTCAACCTCAGTGAATCGAACTCTATCATAGTCTCGTATTCATGATTTTGACTCAAACGTGATCCTTATTGCACGCCAGAATCACTCACTCTACTTCGAATGACTCGAAATCCAGTTCAATGTTTCCAGCAAGCCTGTACCGTCGATGGCAATAGTGGGGATGACGGACCAGGTGTGCTGTCCAGTCAACTTGTTCAACTCAAACCTCTCGATCAATTCCTTGGTCTTGATTGCACCAGGAACATCCTGCTTGTTTGCCAAAACCACAAGCAAACAGTCAGCCAACTCCTTATCGGTGATGACGCGTAAAAGTTCCTTCTTGGACTCCTCTAAACGGTTGACGTCACTCGAGTCCACCACGTAAATGAGCGCGTGAGAGCCTGTGTAATAGTGTCTCCACAAAGGTCTGATTCTCTCCTGTCCACCACAATCCCAGACCGCAAAGGACACGTTCTTGTGCATGACGGTCTCGACGTTGAATCCAACGGTAGGCACCGTTTTCGAAGTTTTTCCCAACTTCAACTTGTACAATATAGTGGTTTTACCAGCGTTATCAAGACCGAGCATCAAGATCCGCATCTCGCGGTTCTTGAACAACTTAGACATTAAGGCACCCATGTTAGCTAATGTGTAAAGCTGAATTATTCCACCAAAAAAGAGACTCTATTTTCAATTAGACGATAACTGCCCCAAAATGGAACCCAATTGGGACAATACGAAAAACACGCGAAAATTCAGACGCGATCACAAAGTTACCGCCGTCATCGTCAGGAAATAGGGCGCTATCGATGCAGGCGTGTGCCAACACCGCTAAGATATGCGGCATGCATGAGTCCGATACAGAGACCTTTTGATGCCTGGTCAAGGCCTATGAAGGGTTATTGGGAAAGGCTCAGATTTAAAGCGCGTTCATGTGGCATCAAGGTCATAATAAGAAAGCGACTGCCGAAATGTGCCTCAGGGGACAACGTCACTTGGGACGTTTTATTCTCTATATGCTGCGTATATGCAATAAAATTTCCTATTTGATCATTGTACCAACTGGATACTCACGAGGTTGCCTATTTGATTATTGCGCTAAAGGGGTACTTACGAACTTTTTTTCTTTGTTCGCCGTATTCAGCGGGTATATTTCGTTGAACCAGGTAGCTCTCGCCGAATCAAGAATGAGACTCTTTGCATCTGGTAGTTCCTCGGGTGCCTCTTTGGCCCTGTCGAACGCAAACAATCTGTCACGTGACAACACTGCGTGGATGCGATGGGGCGTTTTCTATACTTTAAAGTTTATAATCACAATTTGTCTGTTTGACGTTGTGGTGTCTGGTCTGATTTCCTATGTGTATCTGATATCTGCGCTACTGCGCGGTTAAAATAACGTTAGTACAACTTGCTAACCTTCGTTTACTCTGATAATTCACGTGATTAGCTGTAACTCGTCCATGTCAGGAGGAGGCCCGGAGACCTCGACTACCAAGCCCCACGTATTTCACACGCTTGTGAGTTACGCAAATTTGCGTGTCTCTTAATTTTTATGATCTTAATCTTCTTTTGCAGCCACCCTGCTCTATCAACCGACTACGCATTCAACCACAAAACCTCTCATGACTTTCATCATACACTTCACTGTTCTCCCGTTCTCTATCCTTTTCAAACTCACTATAGTGCAGTACATTCAGTATTAATCGAATCATTCAACAACACTCTATATTCCATCCATTCACCAGTAAGCCTCGCCTACTTCATTTTCGCTTACTTCCAGTTATCTCAATTTTGTATTGTATGTAGCTCGCTCTAATCAGGTTCTCTCCTAGCTCATCTCTTTTGTCTATCCCAAACTCTCTCCAACAGCAACTTGACATCGCCCTTGCTGAAATGCCCCAAGTCATAGTACTTTGGTGCAGTCTCCACCAACCACTCCGGCCTCACCGTCGTCACGGTACGAATGTAGTTCTTGCTCGTCAACACAAATTCGTTGTAAATCACCCACTCGCCCTCCTTCAGAAGTACAGTCGAAGGGTGGATCAACACATCCTGGTTGTCCTTCACAGTGAGGAAACCCTTGTTGCCTGACTTCTTCTTGGCCACCTGCATGAAAAAGCCTGCAACCAAAGCCCTACGGATGTTGTCCCAGAACATCCTGTCTTCAAAAGGTGTCAGGTTGAGCTCGACCTCGTGGCGCTGCATTAAGCGCTCAAGCTGCAGTCTCACGTTCTTGGCCTGATGTAATGAACGGTACGACAAAAAGTTGTCACGGCACCACTTGTGCACACCATCACCATTGTGATCACTGAGGAAACCCTCGTAAACGTTAAGCAACGTCAAGTGGTCACCGTCTGGGTGAGCAAAAGCCATCTTACACTCGTCGGCGCGCTTCTTAGCCAGAGCAGGGCGCACAAACACATTGGGCACAGACAACATGGCCACAATGGTAAGGATCTCCTCGGAACACTTGTGTTTTGGCGAGTGGATCAACATCACAGCCAAAGTTGGGTCCAATGGGAACTGCAGCGCAAGGCGGCCCAAGCTGGTCAAGTCACCCTCGTCCGAGAGACACTCGAGATAATTCAACTCCTCCAAAGCACGCATCATGGTCTCTGGAGCAGGTGGGTCCATGAAGTCAAAGTGCACCAAGTCGTCAATGCCCAACTTCTTCAATTCAAGAACAGTTGGGGACAAGTTACACCTCAAGATTTCTGGGTACGACTGCTCAATCAACTCCTTCTGGAATGCCTCCTCGGTATAGAGTCTAAAGCACTTACCCGGACGTGTTCTACCGGCACGACCAGCACGCTGCTGTGCTGATGCCTTGGAGATCGGCAGCACAAGCAAGGACTCCACTCTGATACGAGGGTTGTACACCTTCTGCTTGGAGAAACCTGGGTCCACCACATACACAATTCCATCGATAGTCAACGAGGTTTCGGCAATGTTGGTAGACACAATCACCTTACGTCCTGGGCGGCCCTTGGTTCCCTCTGGGGCAGGCTCGAAAATACGCTGCTGCTGTGCTGGAGGCAAAGATCCGTATAATGGGTAGACTTTCAAAGGCCCGCGACCTTGTTCACGAGTCAACTCGTCGGCCTCGAGTGCAATTTTGCGGCATGCGTCCTCAATCTCCTCCTCACCAGTCAAGAACACAAGCACGTCTCCCTCCTCGTCCTCTGTGGCGTGGATCTGGAGCACTGTACGAATAGCTGCATCGAGATAATCACGCTGGAACTCTGGCGTGTAGTAGATTTCAACAGGGTGTGTTCTACCTGGAACTGCCAAGAGCGGGGCGTTGTCGAAGTAGTTTTGGAACTTTTCAGCATCCAATGTGGCCGACATGATGATGATCTTAAGGTCTGGACGCTTGACAGTGACCTGTTTGAGAAGACCCATAAGGATATCAGTAGATAAAGTACGCTCGTGTGCTTCATCGAGAATAATCACAGAGTAACGCAGGAGCATGTGGTCCTCCATCGCCTCACGCAAGAGCATACCGTCAGTCATGTACTTGAGGATAGTGTTGTCGCTGGTCTTGTTCTCGAAACGGATACTATAACCGACCTCTTGGCCCAATTCTACGTCCATCTCGTCAGCAACTCTTGCAGCCACAGACATCGCTGCAACTCTTCTTGGCTGCGTACAAGCCACTTGTGTCCCTGCCAAGTGCGGCATGTCGTCATAGAGGACAAACTGTGGGATCTGTGTGGTCTTACCAGAACCTGTTTCACCCACAAACACCATGATTTGTGTGGAGTGGAAGATGCGAAGGAACTCATCGCGCTGAGCGTGGACTGGGAGATCGCGCCTGGTGCGGAGGATGTCAAAGTACTTGGACGAGAACTCATTTCCATTGAATGGATTGTTGGGTGCAGACTCGAGGATGTTGGCAGCGGCTGCCGATGTTTTGTAACGATCGTCGAGGGAGAGAGCTGCTTTATTGAGCTTCTGTTTCTTGGTGGGTTGGTCCATGAGATGAGGAAAAATAAAAAAAGTCACACTGATAACTGAGCGATGAAGTAGCGATGGAGCAGCATAAAGTGAAAAGCGAACTGATGAAACAGAGTGACTATTCTAAGAGGAATTCGTAGTGTTGGTGAGTGATTAAATTCATAGCGATAGTAAGTGAGATGTATAGCGATGAGGGTGAAGACATCGTTAATAAGTGATGAAGGCCATAAAAACGAAAATGATAATGTTTTGATAATGTTTCGCAGGGTGATTATGGGTCGACGAAGAAGTGATGATAAATGATATTAAACCAAAGGAGTCTTTAAAGAGTTAAAACCAATAACAGAGACATGTACCGTACTCCTGTGTATAAACCTATTAAAGATAAACATATCGTACATCTAACTCGCTCAAATTCACCTCCACTTCCTCACGTTAACCCTACACGTTATGATTTTCTCTTCTCTCGGCATATTAATTCAAAACAGCCACTTGTAGTGAGAATCTCTTTTTCAATTTGCAGCCAAGTATTCAGCTTTACTCGCCGCCGACCGTCACCGAAAACTCTCGTGTATACACTTGCTAATATTTACGATCTACGCAGGTATATTACTAGTGATAATTGCTCTCATGTCTGGGTGTTTCACTATTTGTATATCAATGCTGTTATTTCGCTCGACAGACGTTGAAAATCACCCTGCTTTAAGGCAACA
Source organism: Kodamaea restingae (assembly GCA_003707425.3). Taxonomy (NCBI): domain Eukaryota; kingdom Fungi; phylum Ascomycota; class Pichiomycetes; order Serinales; family Debaryomycetaceae; genus Kodamaea; species Kodamaea restingae. Next base: position 78,707 of record PPJA03000006.1, read on the forward strand.
AGGACCCCAAGTAATTCCTGTCAAACCCCTTCCACTAATACTCCTAAAAGAAAAGCTATTTTGTGAACACCAAACAGCATGTAAAAGATTGGTTCACTTTCAGATCTAAACCATGCTCTCATAAACTCAGCCTTACTCAGACCCTCGACCTTAGTGACATATAGTTTTTTTGGTACCGAGGAACTGGCTACTAGATTGCTAGTACTAGGCAATCCTTATCTACTTCTACCGAACAGAGTTCTACATTATCAAAACAAATACAAGCACTTTTGAAACTTTTTCTGAAGAATCCCACCCGTCAACTCCACCTGCGTGTTCTTTTATGTTCTCATCGAAGCAAGTTAGAACTGTTTTTCAATCCCTTTGTATGATGGAAATGTAATTTTCTAGTATCAAATTTGCAGCCATTGTTGTATGCAGGCGTGGGCCTTATTACCAGCAAAGAGTTGGACACACCTCAGAATTCACCACAACAAAAGGGTTTCTTCAGAAACTACTTGTGAGTTGTGTGAAGACAGAAAAACGAGCACAACTTAAAGTGCAAAAAGATAACTACCAAGAGGCCTATTAGCACAAATAATTATCGGTGACTGTTAAAACAAATGCTACGACAATCAATACAAGTGATGAGCTTAAGGGCTTCTGCGTATGATTTGAAGTCTTATCTATTACTACAGATGCAAAGGATTTAAATGGAATTCGTTTAAAGAGAAACAGTGAAATACACGATATGTTATTCAGTCGAGGCACAACAAACAAGGACATGCGCATCGCCACGCTTGAATCCCGCTCATATGAAATTCTGGATTATTAACTACCATCGCTCTTTCTTTATATTCCATCATTCAACCTTGGCTTTTCTTGGCTTAAAGTTCCTAAGCCAGAATTAACCATGTTGGATTGATGCTGCGGAAGCCCACCCGGTCGCGCTCTATTCCAACGGCCCTTGCATGTTACTTCTGAAAAATACGTTCTCCCATTATTTAGAATTTGCGCAATGAGCTATTGTTCAGTATATCACAATAGTTTCGTGCTGTTCCGAAGTTAAATGAAACTTCCAATGATAAACTAGTTCAAGGCAAGAGTATAGTTGCTTTCTTAATTATCGTTGTGGTTGATTTAGCGAGTTGCTGTTTAGGCCACAATTCAATTCAATTGTTTTAAAAAGTTAGCACTTCTCACATGCTGACAACTCTTGGTGCTGTCCGTTCACCATCTTCTATTAAAAGGCTTCTTTTTTGTGGCTCATATGTCTGCCATATTGTCATTTCACAACACCTCTACAAAATTTTGAACCCTTCCCCATATTGTGATAAAACTACGCGTAAAAATAGTCTGCCTCAAGGCTGTCATCGGACGCCAAGTCCTTTTTACGCCTCGAGTCTCGAACTGTTTGTGTAAAACAGCACCAAACACTTCAGACGATCCTTGCCCATTTTGCGGAGTGGGCAGGAAGCCGACAGATGATACATTCTTCTCTGCGCTAGACGAGGCGATTCCCAGATCACAAAAATTACCCCTGTTCAGAACGCCGGACGTGCAAAATAATATTTATAGTGATGGGTCGTCAAGAAGGCCTGACGTCACGTTAAAGTCTTGTCTGGGGTAGTGGGTTACTACAGAGACCTAGTGCATCACTCCCCTTAGCTATCTAAAGACTGCTCTGTGTGCATGTTTGTACTGCTTTCTACACCATTCTTGACGCTAGTACAACTGGTTTCGCTTGTACTTCCCAAAATCTCCTGCCTCCGTCTACATGGCACTTCGTACAATCTTCTGTCTTCGCTGTTCCACTTCATGCAACATTCTTTAATCGACATCCAAATCTTTGGACAGGGTTTATTTGACTTGAGCTACTTCTTGTCAAAAGCTAATTTTACTGCTAACGGGTTGCCCCGTGGTGCCATGTTTCATTTCCTACAAACGGATCCAACAAAATGATCATTGCCCGGATTTGGCGTAAATCTATATATATATATTCATACAATCCCTATGAATTGACGATCGATCGGTCGTCTAAAAGGTTTTCCAGAAGGCTACGCCTCGTAAAAGACACCGTCAAGGGTACGAGTATCTGAAGATTATCTGTTCTCTTAGGAGTCCGTAGTTGTTTGATGCACAATGATGTAAATACTGGAAAACGTGTTCGAGTACGTCTAACATCGTCGGTTAATTGTCGTGTGGGTATTTTTCAGACAAATGTCTTTAAACACAGTTCCGCACACCGTAGCCTAACATCGCTTTGAGACCTCATTGGCCGATCAACCTTGTTTTAAGCCACTTTTGCACTGCCGATGTTTTGCTTGCAGCCGTTATAACCAGCATTAAAACGGGGTACAAATTGATGGCAAGAAAATGCCCTTTTCAAACCTGACACAAGAAATCTTACAATATGCAAACAAACCTATTACCAACTCTTCTTCACTTGTACTTCCTTACTGGTGGTATGTCTTGGTAAATCGGTCGTCCAACAGACTGAACAGGCAAATGCCTGATCGAGTCAGCGCGTTGCTGCACAGTCTCCGCACTGGACAAGAGACGCACGTTTAAAACACAAACTAGTATTTTCTGGCTTATTTGTACCAAAATGGTTTTGCGACACTCTCGTGTGTCACAAACGCGCATTCTATCACCAGCATCAGCAGAATAAAAACAAAACAAAAAAGAAACGCCCAGAAAAGGAGTTTTTGTATTTCGCCTACCATAAATAAACTGCGACTTTGCCTCACGCCTGGTTTTTTGCTTTTCTCTTTTCTTTGTTGATTGTTCGTCTAATATATACCGCACCATCCCCAACCATCCCACCTTAGTCTTTCCTTAATCTAACTTTCGTCACTCCTTAGAATGAAGTTTACAATCGCTGCCATGGTCGCCTTTGCGACCTCTGCAGTATCTGCAGCCTGTACCAACGACGGCGGCAACTGGTACTGTTCTGCTACCGAGAAGGTCATTTTCAAAAACGTTGGTTTCTCCGGTAGCTACCAGGAAGTTACCGCCATGGACGAGTCCTCGGGCAAGTGCACCCAGCTGTCCAAGAGCTTCTCCGGTACCTTGGCTCCTTTGGACGAGGAGTTGAGTGTCCACTTCAGAGGCCCTATCAAGTTGGTCCAATTTGGTGTCTACTACCCAGCATCGAACAAGAAGAGAGAAGAAGAAGAAGAGTGTGCCAGTACTACCTACCACCAGCACCACAAGCACAAGAGAGCCACCCAGATTGTCGAGGTGACCCAGACTGTTGTCGTTGACGCCAACGGAAACTCTGTCACCTCGCAGGTGGCTCAAACCGTTAACGTCGCCGAAGCCAGTTCGTCTGCTGGTTCTTCTTCTGCCGCTGACGGTGCTGCTGCTGCTGCTGACTACGGTGTTGGAAAGGCGTACAGATCGCTCTCCACATCGTCTTACCCAACCACCACCTCCGCCTCTTTGGCAACTGCCTCGTCTCAGGCTTCCAACCTCCCATCCGGCAGCTGGTCCAGAGACTCTTACTACACCCCAGGTACCGGTGAAAACGTTGTTTTCCTTAACAACTACGGTGGCTCTGGCTCTGGTGTTTGGTCGTCTACTTTTGGTAACTCCTTGAGTTACTGTAACGCTGATGCTTCCGGCGGTTCCTCCACCCCTGTTATCTTGGAAGAGGTCACCTTGAAGTCTAACACCGAGTTTGTTATCTTCTCCAGCTCCAAGTGTGCTCTGGGCGACTCCGACTGTGGCTACTATAGAGAGGGTACTCCAGCCTACCACGGTTTCGGTGGTAAGGAGAAGATCTTTGTCTTTGAGTTCTCCATGCCTTCTGACAACAACGGTGGTTTCAACGGTGACATGCCAGCTGTTTGGTTGTTGAACGCCAAGATTCCAAGAACCTTGCAGTACGGTGAGATTACCTGTTCGTGCTGGTCTACTGGATGTGGTGAGTTGGACTTGTTCGAGATTCTTTCTGCCGGTTCCTCCAAGATGATTGCGACCTTGCATGATGGCCAAGGTGCCGCTGCTGGCAGCACCTCTGGTGGTGGTGGTTCTTCTGACTACTTCAACAGACCAACCAGTGGTACCTTCAAGGGTGCTGCTATTTTTGTTGACAGCGAGATCCACATCATGCAGTTGGATGACGACACTGACTTTGGCTCGTCTTTGGACGCCGACACTGTTCTGGCCTGGATCGCCAAGACCGGATCCCAAGCTGTTCTCCAGGGTTAGATATGAATATATTGTTTATCGAAATGATGTAGAAAGCCAACTGAAGGATGAGTATGTCAGTATAAAGAGACTGTTGTCAAATCTGCTACTGCTTAAGTTTTGAATGTTGACTTCTTCAGCTTTGCGACTATTGACGAAGGCCTCTCGGCAAGTGGATCTGGGACTGGGGTCACTTCGTCAGCTCCTCCGCTACATATGCTGCCAGGGATCCAGTATGCGGTCGTGGCATCAGAATAGGAGGCTTTTCTAGGACACAAATGCATGCTTTGGATACTTTAGGAACGTTTACTTGCGTATTAGGCTCATCCTGCATCACGATGTCTTAATATCTCCGATTGGGTTATATGTAGGAACTTCAAAACCGTTATACGGCTATTGTAAAAAAGAAACGGCTCGTCTATGAATAAGCGGACGAGAGAAGGGAAGTCAGGTCGTTTTATATGGGGACAGGAATAAGCAGAAGTGGTGTGAACTATACGCGTATGATCTGAGTACAAATTCTGGTATGTGGATGTTGTGGAGCCCATTTTAAGTGGTGTGATGCACTGCAAGATGTAATATGATCAGATGAAAATGTTTGATAACGCAATGACGAATCTGCAGTACCAAAACGCGGTGATACAAAAGAGTGAGCACAAATGCAAAATGAGGGAAAATATGATCACTAACGGAGCGATCAGACAGCAGATCCGACTCCAGCAAGCATGGTCGCGTTTCGGTAGTCAATGTGTTAGGATTGGAAACAGAGATACCTCCAAGTTCGTATCTGCATTATGACAATCGTGGGTGTGTGAGAAATGAGTGGGTGAGGACAATCATGAGGGAGTGGGGACTAGGCGAAGTCAGTGAAAAGTGATCTGGGAAGAATGGTTCCAAGTGGTGAACTGGCAAATCTAGTGGGAGTAGATTTAGTCTATTGAGAGAATAATGATAACGGTATATCGGGGTAAAGTCACTAGGTCTATAATTTACTAAGGTTTCACTAGGTTTACTTGGAGATAACTCATTGCATTTGAAGTTTACTCGAAGCTGGCCAAACTTCACTTCAACAGTACACCTGATTCCAATCGTTAGATTACTCAAACTTTACTAACTTATTATCACTCTTTTCTCACTCTTTTCCCTACAATGGCCCTTGGCGTGGACATCGGTACTGGATCAGTGCGGATCTACGACACAGTTACCCAAAGACGTAATGAGAGGAACATAACGACCACCACCAGGGGAAAGCACATCACGCAGTCCTCAAAGGAAATGTTTGATCACATCGTTCCGATGTGTCTCGAGATAGCCTCGTATAAAAACCACGAAGACTCTTGTATCACACAGGATGTGTCCAATGCAAAGCCTCTTTTCCCCTCTATCTCCATTGCAGCCACTTGTTCTCAGGTAGTGTTGCTGGTGGAAACAGTTGATTCTGTGGAGTACTTTGTGCCCTTCGACTGCACGACGGGTGAGTATGGTTTGCAAGATGTCATTCTCTGGATGGATACTCGAAGCGAGGCGGAATGCATTGAGATCACCGAGCCATTCACTGAACACGGTGAATTGCCTCGTCTTGGGGGTGCACTTGTACCAGAACTCGGAATTACCAAGATGCGGTGGGTGAGCAAGCGGTGGCTGGGCCTCTTTATGTTTGAGTTGTACGATTGGATCAGCTACTGTTTATTAGCAGGAGGGTTTGTCGAGTTGGGAGGAAAATGGGGTGTTCGCAAATTGGTGGAGGGTATTACATACAAAAAGACGTGTGCTTTTGACGGTAGCGTAAAGGGCTGGCTGCTGCTGTTGCTACGCGACTGTGGAATAGAAACTGAAATTGGCGGGTGTACTCCTAGCACTGCAATTGGTGAAGTAGTCGGTCAGAGTAACCTTGGGACAGTGCGCAGTGGGTGCATTGATTGCTACGGGGGATGGCTCGAATCAAGAAGGAAATCTAAAGGGGTGGAGGTGTCGATGGTTGCCGGAACATCTACCTGCTTCATTTTCGAGGGGCAAAGGGGGTTCATTGAAGGCTGGTGGGGTCCGTTTGGAAACGATCAACACGGGCCTGATTCAAAGCAAACCTCAAACGCCTCGTCGCTACTTTATTCTGCTGGTCAGCCTGCGACAGGCAGACTCTACGAACGGCTTTTTGCAAAATACTCGCATGTAATGAACGCAGTGAATCCTTTCGACTACTTGGAGGAGAAAATCGCTGGGGTTGAAAAGAAACATGGCAAACGTTTCTACGACCTTATCCAAGGCTACGCGTATTACGGGGATGCTTTCGGAAACCGCAGCCCGTATATGGACTTTGCAATGGGCGAAGTGCTAGTTGATGGGGGCCACACCAGTATTTTTGTGGGGAAGCTTGGATCAGACATTCAGGGTTTGATGATAGAATACGCTCTAGTGATGGAGTTTTTGGCGTTTCAAACACGACACATTTTGTCTACTGTTCCTGGTCTCGTGAGCATAGCAATGACAGGATCTCAGTCTCAAAACGGCCGTTTTGTGCAGTTATTGAGCGAGGTGGTGGGTGTGCCTGTGAGGATTGAATACAGCGATAAGTACAGCATTGCGCGGGGTATTGCGCGGGCAGGTCGGGAAGAAAAGGGCGATATGACACCTGAAGACGGGACCAAGACCTTCTATCCTCGATCAGAGAATTATAGCAAAGGCCTTTTGAGTGCTCGCTATGAGAACTATATGGGTTTGGCAGAAAGTCAGAGGGGAGGTGTGCAGAAATAGACAAGAAGCAGATAAGAAGGATCAGAACAGAGGCATACAAGACAAATAGATGTAAGACAAATAGATTCAAGAAAAATAGTTGAAAGCCAATAGCTGAAACCTGAGATCAAAGTGTAGATAGTAGAATTATGAGAAAGAGTGCATATAACCCGCCGATTTTGATCATACGTTGTCTAGCAATGTAGTCGCCCGCACTTGGGATTTCCGTGAAATTTTGAGCAACTCTCACACGAATAGACGACACTATAAATACACGTTTGCTTCACTACTGAGATTTGCAATTAAAAGGAGCTATAACAGGCTGCAAATAAATCATTTGGAGTCTGTGCATTTACGACCAAAAGAGGTACAAAGAGTATTTCTTGCCCGATTTTCGGTGCCCTTGCTTATGCGGCAGACTGTCAATACGCAAACCCACATTGTTGCGTTTCCGAAGGTTGGGCAGCTGTGAGTCGACAAGTTGACCGAGACTTCAGAAATACCATTTACAAAATACCATCCACAAGAAGCTCACAGCACAAGTCTGTGTGCAGTATGAAATCCCGTTCCGCGCGTATGCGGCATGAGATTAGGAGAATACGATAGTTATGGGGAAACTCAAAATTTCGAAGTCCTGGCTAATTTTCACTGGCTTCCTTTTAGCACTGCCACAATATTGTGTGCTCTGGTCTACAAAGTTAGAGAAAAACGCTCCTACTGACTTCTCAGTGGATATTTTCTTGAGATATTCTACCTGTGGTAATGCACTAGAAGGATTATTGTGCACTCCAGATTGTACCACAACGATCTTGCATAATCACCGCGTCGAATTTTCATTAGTGAGTCCGTAGACCCACACGCGCATCACTCTCCTTCCGCTCTGACAGGGAAGATTTTTTACTCACCTCCATTTGCCACAAGTTCCAATCAGCTCGCTTACTAACTTTTGTTTATCATGTACTATTGATTAATGCTTACTAAACATATCGTGCTAATAATAACTTGTCATACACGATAACCACACTCATTCGCATTTAACTTCTTGGAAACCTCTCAGTGAGCTCTTTATTACTCGAACCAACGTTTTGAGATTTTGTTTTTCCCCAGAGTATTATCGCGATGAATTACCTGGAGGCAGACATGAACCCTCTAGATAACCATCTAGGTCCTACTGACACGCACTCACAGGAATTCAGTGCATCCCACCCCCCGATAGAACCTTATGTGCATGCACAACACGGCAACAATCTTCACATGAACATCCCAGCAGAAACACTCAACACAAACCAAGTTAATGTGAACTACCCTATCGGCTTGACGCCTTATTCTTCAAACATAGGCTCACAAGCAGCTAGAAGTTCAATAACACAGTCAGTCTTAACAGGCGCAACTTCAGTTCCAACCTTAACAAACCCATCATTAACAGATCCCCTTGCAGGACTACCAAACATTGAATATCGAAATCTGTCGGTTCCCGGCGATCACGAGCAAAATTCCCTGCTAACGATTGCTCGTACTGACAGTGCCAGCCCAGAGAGCCTGAATAGCCTATCGGCGGATGGCGCATCATCGTCGGAAAAGATCGACAAAAAGGCACGTTTTACAGCAAAACACACTACCAATCGACACCACTTCAAAGACAAATATGAACGCAAGAGGAAATTCAACGTACGCGCTTGTGACCTATGTGCTGTCCGCAAAGTTCGGTGTGATGCAGAGAGACCCTGTTCGCACTGCGTGCAAAACAACTTGGCATGTACGCTGCTACGGACGCGAAAGAAGAGTGGGCCCAAGGGATCCAACAAGATTGGGAACAACTTGGACCTGATTCGTGCCTTAGACGAGATAATCGATGATTCTCCTCCAAAGATGAGCACGACACCGTCAGTTAGTCATGAGAACAACGATAATATCGAATATAAGCTTACCCCATTCAATCTCATTGAAAACTTGCGCATCATTGGAGAAGAGCCTATAATATTTGAGCTACTCAAACCGTTAACCGTACAGCTGCTCATCATGAACTACAGAGAGTTGGTAGATTTCATCCATACAAACTTTGAGGGTGACGCATTAAACTGTGAGATCAACCTCATGCTGCGACATGACGACTCGCTCTACTTGCTGACTCTTTTTGTAGCATTGTCTGTCAACCTCATCGTTGCAGAGATCCTCATCAAACTCAAAAAGCAGCGCTTTAAGGACTTCATCAAGTACCCAAAGAAGAACCTTGCTATGCGCAACTTCAAAACGTTTAAAAACCTCGCGCATTTGAAGTGCATCGAAATCTGTTCCTTGGTGGAAAAGAACTTTATTGTTCCGCCCATAGTTGCGCCCAGCGGTGCCAATGGTAGTGTAAATGTATTGAGCTCCTCCAAAGTGTATTATAACTTGTCGTTGAGTTTCTTCCATTTGTGCAACTACTACCACTGCTTGAACTTGAACAACACACTCAACACCACCGCAAACCAGGAAAATAATTATGGCAATGAGATGCAGGAACACCACAAAATCGTCAACTTACGGAGGAGCGTCCTGTACTTCCAGTTGATCAACCTTAAGACAACTGAGAATGCCACTGTGGTGCAATTGTGTGAGTTGTATGAGAACTTGGTCACCTTTGAGACGTTTTACTTGGTCTATCTGTCCAACAACTACAATTTGAACATCATCCGCAACAATGATGTCTTGGTTCAATTGAGCCTGAAACGCCTCGAACGCACTCGACTGGAAAACATCAATAATTCCTTCAACCCCAACATGTTGTATCTCCTCATGGGAGTTCTCAGGGAGGAGGCTAAACTGTCCGACGTTATTGTCCGCTTAACAAAGTACACGAACTTCAACGTCCTCTTAGGCGCCTCCTCGAGTAGTGAGGCTTACTACCGTATGAAGGACAAGGTCATGGCGCTTTCGATTCAAGAGCCGATCTTTGACCTCATTAGACTCATCTTGGTCTACAAATTTCTCCTCGTGTACCCAATGGATACCAAGGGTAACCGGCTTGAGTTGTTTTCGTTGATGAAGCTCGCAATTTCGATCTTGGATCCTGCGAACCTGGACCTTTTCAAGCTTCAGGTCTCGAACTATCAACTTTTGCAGCCATTGCTCCATCTCTTAAAGATCGCGCTCGATATTAAGGGAGGTTGGGAAGGCCCGGAGCCCCTGCTCTATAGACAGTCGCATTACCCAAACACTTTTGTTGAAGGTGAGGACAATGAACACGAAATCAAGGTCAGGTATAGCGACAACTTGATTAAACATTTCCCATTTTTCAACAACATTAACAAGCTCATTCGATCGAGTGAAGAGCTCAACAACTGGTTCTTGAAGTTGAATGAAAACCGTCTGAAACTCGATGAGAACAAGCCAGGGGTAATGGAACCACCTGCGATACAATACCATGATGTACCTGCCCTGTTGCAAAGTGCAAATGTGCCCTATATGGATGGTAGCAGTTTGCAGCCTCCGGTTTCAGGAAGCTACTCCGATATACTACAGATTCCTGTCGATCAAGAAAGCGGCTTCACGCTACCTGTTAGCGAGAGTGTGAACAATTTGCTTAATATGTTTTCCATGGGCATGGACCAGGATGGTGCTGGCAATCGATAATCCCAAGCTGATGGTAAAAGAACTTTGCCTTCTTGTTATTTGAAACACAGGAAGCCTCAGATTTAGGCAAAGATAGGAGGTCCTCAGGCTGAAGTGAATTTGCGGGTATACTCTAGGGAGCCTCCCCAAAACAGCCCTCTAGTTTTTATTACTACAATCCTCCAAAAATATACTAATGTAATCGGAAATGATTTCGTAATATTGGTTCCGATAATAAATCCGTAGAGGTGCACACAACTCTAAACTGCTTGGCTAAAATACAGACTACAAGCTTCCGCTTCGCGCACCATTGCCCCTTCACCGCATCAGCGAGTTTAACAGAGGATTTTTCTGACTTCGTGAAGACAGAAGCCCTTTATTGAAAGACTAGTTGTGAAACTCCGGCGAAATACCGGAACTAGACCCTTTCTTGCAATTTCGATATCGGTATAGAGTGGCTTATGTACAGGCATATCTTGATCATCTGTGGTGGGGTGCGGGGCAGATCACGTGCTGTGTAGACGAGGCGTCGTGGAAAAAGCATCGCTGATAAGGGAAAGTCCGGCATGATGAAATTTTACGTTAGGGGAGTGTTTGACGAGTGTATTAGAACGTAAAAAGAGTGAGATGTAAGGTGGGTAATTGAGTGTTTGGGCTCCATATATTTCTAATTTCGTAGCTTTTTTGGAAAAATCATCTTGCAGCTTTAGTTAGAGATTCGGCACGGCAATTTCAAAACATCACCAGAGAATTTTCACCGTGAAAATGATATGGACGAAACAGCGTTACCAGACCAAAAAGAGTACTTGGATGAGTAATTATTAATGAGAAAAGAGGATCCACGGTATGAGAGATGCACACTGAAAAAGATGCATAACATTAAGAGATGCAGTAGATTTGGCTTTAGGTATGCTATGAGTTCTTGTCCGCAGAATGACAATAAATCAGTTGCTCTAGGCTTGCTGCAAAACTCCCCATCAAAACCTCTTTGTAGCTCTTTCGGTCACCATATATTCTCTCACAGCTTCTCTCGTCTGTTCTCTGCGTACATTCTCTCGCCCCATCACCCAAAAATTGCACTCCTGATTACGTATTCAGTTTCAACGCTGTTTTCGCCAGGAGAAAAAAGAAAATTTGTTCAGCAATCAACGGACAACAAAACGTACAATACGAGTGAGTACGGAAGGTAATCGGGCATCTGAACATCGAGTACATTTCCAACAACCGCAAAAACAACACCTGTGACAATAGGTACGAACTAGGGCACGTTGCATCTCAGCTAACAGCGCATTGAAACATGGATTTAGACACGGACGTTCCCATGGAGGACGTGGAGGAGAGACAGTTGAAGGGAAGCATAGACATAAACACAGGCAGTGCCTCGGCAGGTGAGAAGAGCGACATTAACGTCACACTGATTAACCAATTGGATAAGTGGATCGAAAAGCTCGGCAAATGCGAGCCACTCCTGGAACTGGACGTGAAGAAACTCTGTGACATGGCGATCGACGTGTTGCAGTTTGAGGAAAACGTCCAGCCGGTGCAGGTGCCGGTCACCATATGTGGTGATGTGCACGGACAGTTCCACGACTTGATTGAGCTCTTCAAGATTGGTGGCCCGTGTCCTGACACCAACTATCTTTTTATGGGTGACTATGTTGACAGAGGATACTTTTCGGTCGAGACCGTGTCATACTTGGTGTGCATGAAGGTGCGCTACCCCAACAGAATCACTATATTGAGAGGAAATCACGAGCTGAGACAGATCACGCAGGTGTATGGATTCTACGACGAGTGTTTGCGCAAATACGGCAGTGCAACGGTATGGAAGTTGTTCACGGATTTGTTTGATTACTTCCCTATCACTGCGCTTGTGGACAACAAGATCTTCTGTCTTCACGGTGGATTGTCGCCCATGATCGAGACAATCGACCAGGTGCGCGACTTGAACAGAATCCAGGAGGTGCCACACGAGGGACCTATGTGCGACTTGCTCTGGTCCGATCCGGACGACAGGGGCGGATGGGGAATCTCGCCAAGAGGTGCAGGATTCACTTTTGGGCAGGATATATCGGAGCAGTTCAACCACACAAACGACTTGAGCTTGATTGCAAGAGCGCACCAGTTGGTGATGGAGGGGTTCTCGTGGTCACACCAGGAGCTGGTGGTGACCATCTTTTCGGCACCAAACTACTGTTATAGATGCGGTAACCAGGCCGCCATCATGGAGGTGGATGAGCAGCACAACAGACAATTCTTGCAGTACGATCCGCTGGTAAGACCGGGCGAGCCCACGGTCACCCGTAAAACCCCAGACTACTTCTTGTAGTGGGCTTGAAGTACTGTGGGAAAAGAGGTACGTGGTGAATATAGTAGCTGCGTAGTGCAAGGAAGAGTTTGAGTGTATCGATATAAGCGAAGATGACCCAAAGTGCACCAAAGCTTTTGAGTGTATTGATGCAAGCAAAGAGAATCCAAGTGTTAGAGGGTGTAATAAAGCTGAGTGTCTAGTTTGGTGAATACTAATAAGGGTAGTTACTGGCTTCATGAGGATCCCTGTGGGCTGAGAGGAGTGTCAATAAAAGCTCTTTCATCATTAGTGTAGTAGATCTGGGGAGTTGTGTGCATAATTCTCTGCTGTATTCTCAATGTTTAGTTGGTTTTGCACTGGTGTGGTAAAGCCCTTGAAAATCTCATGAACATGTCGTATACTAGTGATAATCCCCTATGAACTCGTCCTGTATATCAGTCACAACTGCATCCAATAAGCATTCCCAAATCTATCTAATCCATTATTAGCCTACAAACAATCTTTGCCTTCCTATAAAATTAATCAAGGTGGATTCACTGAAACCTGACACTCATCTGGTCGTCAAGGTGTGGTTAATATCAGCAATATTCAGTACTTGTGCCTAATTCAATGAACTCACGCCCTTCAAAACTCATATAATGACTGTAATACTCTTAGGCACTCGTCAAAATCAACACAGACATCCTACACTCACGTATTCTACATCATCCGTATCGTTTGAGCACACTCATGTCTTCCTCATTTGTTGTTCGTATGTTCGTGCCCTCACCAATAAACCATCCAACCAGAAACGTCAAATTTCCAATACATTGCGAAAAAAAGTCTCTAGCAAAAGTCTCCAGAACCAAGATGATGAAGGCTGCTGTGAACAAGCGTTCGGTCAGAACGCTCTATACGTCGGTGCTCGAGTCTGACATTAACATCACCAAGAATGGCAAGGTCAACATTTCCGTCGGTCCTGGCGGCCGTTCTTCCAGAACTGGGTACACTGCGACCGTGTTTGGTGCGACCGGTTTCCTTGGTCGTTACTTGACTTCTAAGTTGGCTCGTCACGGTACCACCACCATTGTTCCATTCAGGGACGACATGAAGAAGCGCTTCCTCAAAGTCACCGGTGATTTGGGTGTGGTGAACTTTGTGGAGTTTGACGCCAGAAACTTGGCCAGTATCGAGGAATCGGTTGCCCACTCCGACATTGTTTTCAACTGTATCGGTACCGACTACAACACCAAGAACTTCACCATGGCTGATGTCAACATTGGACTTACTGAGAGAATCACACAAGCGACCAAGGATGCTGGTGTGCCGAGACTCGTTCACGTCTCGCTGTACAACGCTGACCCAGCTAGCAAGTCCGTATACTACGCTACCAAGGGTATTGGTGAGCAGGTGGTGCGTGATATTTACCCCGAGGCCACTGTCGTGAGGCCCGCACCAATGTACGGTAGAGAAGACAACTTGTTGAACTACTTGGGCCCTAAGTTGAAGATGTGGACCCCTAACAAGAACGCCAAGCAGATCTACCCTGTTCACGTCCTCGACGTTGCCCGTGGTTTGGAGCACATTGGTTACGACGACTCCACCGCAGGTCAGACCTTCGAGTTGTACGGCCCACAGAAGTTGTCCTTCCTCGAAATTAGACAGATGATCCACGGTATCACCCAGGACTTCTCGCAGGCCGGTCCCCTCTCCTACAACTTTGCCGACTACACCGTGCCACTTCCTTTAGCCAAGGCTGTTGCCCAGATCAAGCAGTTGGCTTGGTGGAAGTTGACCAACCCAGACCAGATTGAGAGACACTTGATCGACCAGGAGGTCGATGCTACTGCCAAGACCTTTGTGGACTTGGGCATCACCGACGTTACCCAGTTGGCCGATGTCTTGTTCACTTACACCAAGCACTGGAGACACCCATTGATTGCACAGAAGGGTGCTCCTTCCAAGAAGGAGTTGGAGAGATTGCGCCAGCTTGAGCATTTTACATAATCCGTGCACGGGTACTGTATAGTCATACACATAAAGGAGAATAATCACGACTTGATACCCACCCACTGTTTTCAGTGAGTGATGGTAGTTAAGCAGCCGAATTTCCCAGCGATAATGGTTTCTTTGACGCAAGTTATGACCAGAGTCGTCTATTCAGGAGATGGAAAGTAGAAACAAAGATTAGAGATTGATCAATGATGGTAGAGAGTGTATGTAATGTAGTACGGGAGCAAGTCTAGCGCACTTAATAAATATCATCATACTCAAAGCCTCGATCTATTCGATACTAATGAGTTGATTTGATAGGACTTGATCGAATAGCTCGTAGCACATGTACGTCTTTTCCTAGTACTGCAAAAACCCGTGCTTTGAAGTATTGCAATTATCCTCTGCAACCACGGAATTTTCCGAATATGAGATAAGGAAAATGTTGAAATACGCAGATTCAATATATTCCTTATAACTCATGATTCCAATTGAAGACCTTCGCAAAGCAACAGCTGAGAAGCAGGCTGACGTACTCGGTGAATTATTCGAACCGTGTGCTACTCTCAATGAAATAGTCATCAAAAAGGTTCTTCCCAAAGGGCATTCCACATATAAAGCCTTGATAGAAGATGTGAGACTGACTCTTCTCCAGATGCTTGCAGAAAATGAAGAGGACCCCAAAGTCTCCAAAATAATTGCTGCACACCCAAGACTCGGGGCCCCAAAGACCGGAAAGATCGAGTTGTCGGCCCATTCGCTGGCGGAACAGAAATCGTTAAGTAACTCGTCCCCAGAAGAAACGGCCATGTTGCAACAACTCAACGAAGAATACGAAAGAGTTTTCCCAGGCTTACGTTATGTTGTGTTTGTTAACGGCAGACCAAGAAGTGTGATCATGGAGAACATGAAGGAAAGAATCAATAGGGGGGACATACTGAAGGAGAGGTCCGACGCTTTCCATGCTATGTGTGACATAGCTTTGGACAGGGCAAAGAAAGTGACAAAGTTGTAGGCTGACTTCCAAAGGATAGCGATATAATCACTAGTCTTTGAGCTAAACTCCGTATAATTAGAATAGGAATTAGTTGAGATAATGAACAGCAGTCGGGTAAGAGTAAATACGGGGTCTTTACGTATACACAAGAAATTAGACAAGAGATGCCACAGATGAACACTCAGGACTAACAGCCAACGTCGTCTCGTTAATCACTATAACTCATGAATCAAGGGTCTTGAGTTTTGAGGGGTCCCCTTTATTCTCCAATACAGTTTCTTTATCCTCATCTTTTGAAATAGAATAATCAACAACAGTCACATTCAGCTCACTTGAAACAACACCAGAGTGCCTCGATATTCATAAGATTCCATCAGTAAACCCACTGTGTAGTGTGCTTCCAATTGTCCTTATCGCTAATCGTGCACTCACCAAATATGATAGGCAAATTGATTGCGCACGACCCCTCCCAATGTAAAATTTCGGTCGTCGTTTTCAGACTAATTAACATTCACTCAACAACAATCAATCAAAATGGTATGTAATTGATCGACCTACCGTGTGTGATAGGCTCATACATCCTTAGGTCGGCACCGTTATACGCTCGATCAATCAAGATTGTAATTTTCGTAACAGCGGGGCCAATTGTTGTCAGTTGGAACGTGTACTAACCACGCAGGCTGGTGCCTTAGAAAATGCTCGCCGTGAAATCAAGCGCATTTCACTCGAAGACAGCGATGAACTGCAGTTGGGTCTGATTTTCTCAGTCTCTGGTCCAGTTCTTGTTGCCGAAAACATGATTGGGTGTACTATGTACGAATTGGTCAAAGTTGGCCACGACAACTTGGTCGGAGAAGTTATCCGTATAGCTGGTGACAAGGCTACTATCCAGGTTTATGAGGAAACTGCAGGTGTTACCGTGGGTGACCCTGTCTTGAGAACTGGAAAGCCCTTGAGTGTGGAGTTGGGTCCAGGTTTGATGGAAACTATCTACGATGGTATCCAGAGACCCTTGAAAGCAATTAAGGAAAAATCTCAATCCATTTACATTCCAAGAGGTATCGATGCACCTGCACTTTCGAGAACAGTCAACTACGACTTCAAGCCTGGCCAATTGAAGGTCGGTGACCACATCACTGGTGGTGACATTTTTGGTTCCGTCTTTGAAAACTCCTTGTTGGACGACCACAAGATCTTGTTGCCCCCAAGAGCCAGAGGTACCATTACCCTGATTGCCGAAGCTGGATCCTACAATGTTGAGGACACTGTCTTGGAGTTGGAGTTCGACGGCAAGAAGCACTCATACTCCATGATGCACACATGGCCTGTCAGACAGCCACGTCCAGTGGCTGAGAAGTTGTCTGCCGACTACCCATTGTTGACTGGTCAGCGTGTCTTGGATGCACTTTTCCCATGTGTTCAGGGTGGTACCACATGTATCCCAGGTGCTTTCGGTTGTGGTAAGACCGTCATTTCGCAATCTCTTTCCAAGTTCTCCAACTCCGACGCCATTATCTACGTTGGTTGCGGTGAGAGAGGTAATGAGATGGCTGAAGTGTTGATGGAGTTCCCTGAGTTGTTCACTGAGATCAATGGCAGAAAGGAGCCAATCATGAAGCGTACCACCTTGGTGGCCAACACCTCCAACATGCCAGTGGCTGCCAGAGAGGCTTCTATTTACACCGGTATCACCTTGGCTGAATACTTCAGAGACCAGGGTAAGGACGTTTCTATGATTGCCGACTCTTCGCTGAGATGGGCTGAAGCATTGAGAGAAATCTCTGGTAGATTGGGTGAAATGCCTGCCGACCAGGGTTTCCCTGCATACTTGGGTACCAAGTTGTCCTCCTTCTACGAGAGAGCAGGAAAGGCGGTCGCTTTGGGTTCTCCTGACAGAGTCGGTTCTGTGTCGATCGTTGCTGCTGTCTCCCCAGCAGGTGGTGATTTCTCCGATCCCGTCACCACCTCCACCTTGGGTATTACTCAGGTTTTCTGGGGTTTGGACAAGAAGTTGGCCCAGAGAAAGCATTTCCCTTCGATCAACACTGCCGTGTCATACTCCAAGTACACTAATGCTTTGGACAAGTACTATAATGACAACTACCCAGAGTTCCCTGTCTTGAGAGGTAGAATCAGAGAAATTTTGTCCAATGCTGAAGAATTGGAACAGGTCGTTCAGTTGGTCGGTAAGAGTGCTTTGAGTGACTCGGACAAGATCACCTTGGATGTCGCTTCGTTGATCAAGGAGGACTTCTTGCAGCAGAACGGTTACTCTACTTACGATGCTTTCTGCCCAATCTGGAAGACCTTCGACATGATGAAGGCGTTCATTTCCTACCACGATGAGGCACAAAAGGCTGTTTCGAACGGTGCTCAATGGTCGAAGTTGGCTGAAGCCACGTCCGACGTCAAGCACGCTGTCTCTAGCTCCAAGTTCTTCGAGCCTTCTGATGGTGAGGAGAAGGTGAAGAAGGAGTTCAGCGCCTTGTTGACCAACATCCAGGAAAGATTCGCTGAAGCATCTGAGTAAAACATTGGCTCAAATTGTCGTTTAATTCTAACAGTTTCATGGTTTCCTTTGTTTATTCCTGCGTACCTAGAGTATACACTTAAAATTATTAATTTGATTGAGCCGTAGGGAGCAATTATCAGATGGCCTTTCTTAAAGGGTAATTTCGGCTTCACCATCTCTCAGCATTCGTAAACCCTCTTACAAATCATTAAACCAGTCTCTGTACATCCCACCTTAATTCCAGCACGCCATGAAACACAGACTAACTGTTTCAGCAACTTGCACATAAAAAAGCTCGACAGAATCGATGAAAACTGGCTCCGTCTCAGCTCGGGTTAATCCCGCACTACGTTTCGTGTAGTTGAGTTCAAACTCGGGAAAAGTGAGTGCTTGAGGGGTTCTCGCATACGGTGGGCCTGTGGTCAATAAGGCTACTGCGTTTGTAGACTCTGTACGCGCAGGAGATGGATTCTCCACAAAAGACTCCTCAGTATTGGCTTTCAATTGGGTGCTACGGAAAATGTGCAATATGTCGGCTGTAGTAGGAGTTCTGTAGTCCCCTGTACTTGTTCGTTGTTCAACTGTTTTTTCAGTTGGCTGCGAAAAAGGTGCTGGTTTCGAAAACCACCCCTTTATTGAACTGAGAACACCTTTACTCTGATCAGAGTTATAAACCTGATACGGATGAAATCCATTCAACAGTTGCTCAGCATTTTGCTGCGAGTCTGTTGGTCTCCAATGAACTAATCTTTCCTCTACTAAATTGATGAATCTATCAGGATTTGCAAAAAGCAGGCTGTTGTGCTGGAGGACAACCCCTTCACGTACTTGGTTTCTCTCGGTCCCCACCTCAAAGGGAGCTTCGTGAGGGGATTTTAGGTTTGGCGAGAAATCAGGTTCCGGAGAGCACCCATAAAGATATGTATAATGATCATCAGGACTCCCTTCTTGACTATTGTCTGTGAATGCATAACTTGAAGTGGACGGGCTCTTGTATTTAGACTTCCATTTGTAGAAATCATTATAAGGATAATCAGACCAAACCTTGATTTCATCTTTCTCGAACAGACTCTGTTCTTTCTTATGGTTAGAGACATATTGTTGGCCGCACTCCATTTTAGAGCTGCATTCCAAAGGACCCATTCCCAAATTAACGTCATTTTTTAAGACTACCACAGAAGCCAGTTCATTCAGAATAAGGGGAATTGCCTGAGATGTGACTTTTACATGTGCCTCCTCATGGCGCCGAGAAAATGAATCTGCTCCTCTTAGATTCTTCACTATTTCGTCTTCCGGCGGGGCCATGATCACTGAGGGTAATGGGCCCGTTCTCAAAAAGGGTGAAAAGGCTAGAAAAACAGGTTTATTATCCAATTGTACTTCGTGACTGACATAGCCAACTTCAGCCGGAGGGAAGCCTTGTAAGTTTGTGCCATGTGTTGAACCTGGTAGAGGAGTATAGGTATATGAGAACAGTAAACTGCGGTGTTTTGTGAGCTCATTTTTGTTGACAGCGTCTAATTCATCGAGAGGAATGCGTCTTAATGTCAAGGAGTTTGAGCGCTTTTGATTACTCAATTTTTTGTATGGTTCGATAGTTCTAGCACGCTCCATCAAATTTGCATTTGCGGCAATCCTCAAATTTGGCCATTTGTGTTGCAACACCTTTGCGCACAAATAGAAAAAATCGACCAGAGTTCCTATACTTGCTGTGAGTTTAGCGTATGTTTTTCGAGGAGGGATCAATCCTTGGCGCAAGAAAGACACCAATGACATAATGGATCATATTGTTCTGCGATATGAAACTGCTCATATTTGTCATATTATCATGGGAAGAGAGCGACGAAATACTGCTTATCCATCACGCGGCCTCAGCGTTCACAGTAGGACTTGATCTCGAATAACCCTTGATATACATGAAATTCAATGAATTTCATGCTTGAAAGCAAATAACGTTCCCCGCAACAAGCTTTGCTAGTCGCAACTCCACACAACTACAGTAATCAAAGTGATCATACATCAATGGTTATCATAATGATCATACATTAAAATAGTGATACGGACTTTCATTAAGAACTAGAAACCTGTAATGCCCAAGCAGCTAGAGCAAACCTTTCAGTTATTCAACCCACCAGAGCGGTCACAAGCTAAACATTGTTGTTTTTCCGTTTACTTGGATCTAGCTCTAACCTTCCGTCTCTTTCTTTTAAGTCTTCTAACTCTCTTCTTTCTCCACTTGTTTCTCATTGTGAATAAGTGTGTTGAGGAAAAGAAGTAAACCGGAAATTGCGAAAATTTATATCGACAGTAGCAGTGGTGCGAGCATGGAGATCGGAGAGTCGTGCGACGGAGAATATGGTTGCGAGTATTTTTTTAGGAGGAAAAAAACGTCACGTGACAAGGGCTAGTGCCCTATATCATAATGACATCATTTACGTGGGTCGATATGGATAGTGATTGAGACAGGGTTGGAAGGGAATAGGGCTACACAGAAAAGAACACAAAGGGGTTATTTTGACCTTCTATTTTCTAGAGTCGACCTATTCAGCGTTTTGACGTATACATGGAACTAGGCTGTACTGTGTTCACTTGCAAGTCTGGTCCACGTGGTGGGATTAATGCAGTTAGCTAGATCATATATGTAGTATCCTTTCTGAGACAATATACAGTGTCTGGGGTCTTAATTCTATGTTTATCTATGTTTATCTATGTGAACTGATTGACGTCGTCGGTACAAAGAGGATGTAGGCACTACTCTGAGTGGATTAGATATGAGAAGGATAAATCTGATCTCGGTTCATAGAAGTATTCTCAAATATAGTTGCACCAGGAGGCTTAGCAAGATGCATTCAATTAGATACTCCCTCAAGCTCAAAGACCCGTTGCATATCACACAGTCCTCACATTTTTTCTTTGCACTGAATTAATCAGTAGTTCAATCTAATTTCCTTGCTCGTTTTCACTGGACATCAATTCACCAGTCATTGTTACCTTTTTGCTAAATACAGTTTATAACTATGGTGTTATCATTGTATTCAGTTTTTCACTCAGAGATTGCCTTTCCAGTAAGATCACTTCGTTTCTCAGAGATTGCTTCACTCAAATCACTTCGTTTCTCAAAGTTGCTTCACTCAAATGACGCCTTCCCCTGGAGATCAATTCTTCGTTGGCTCAGACAGCTTACGTGACATCACCAGTTTATTATTCAACCAGCACGCAGTTCTTTCAGAAGTCGTTCTGGCTTGCGCACTGACTCCGTTAGTTTGAGGTCAGTTCATCACTCTGCAACTTTTTCTTCTCCTGATTCATTGCCTTTACCAAGTCCTCTCTCAAATGCTCCAAATGCAACTCAGCACAAATCTTGTCTATGATATCGGTACTGATAAGCACCTCTCCCTGTTGCTGGAAGCTCTCGTCGAGAAGATGTAACTCCTCAAAGCGGATGTGGCTCGTGCCCGACGACTCATCACCCAACAAGTAATCCAAATGCTTGATGCCCATCAACGCCTTGATGTTACAGTATAAGCGGTAGGCCAAGTAGAAACCGGGAACGTTAGGTAAGACCGGAACGAGTGCAAACGGAAGCGACAAAGGAATGCCGATTCCACACGCAATGGCATACTTACGGTGGTGCGAGTACCCGTTTTTGCGATACAAGGCTAACTGAGACAAGATGCTCAGTGGCTTCTCAAAGCCTGCATGGTAGAATGGAATGCGGTGGATTAGATCGCGCTTAATTCTCAAGGTGTCAATCTCGCTCTGCAACACTAAGTTGCTCTTCTCTGTGTTTTCGGGAGTCATTTCTCTGATCATAGCTTGCTTCGATGGAAACAGCTTCAAGCAACTTTCCTCGTAAGGGATGGTGTTGAGTAACGACTTGATCATGCTGGTAATTTTCACGTTTACCGAAGATTTGCTTGTGCTGAGCTTGGTCCAGACTTTGACTGCGGTGTTGACCAATTTTGTCTCGAGCTTGATCAAGGTTGGGAACTTCTGGGCCTGCGTAGTGGTGAGAATTGCAGGCTTGTGGTTGCAGTATATGTATGACTTGGACGCGGTGATGGGGATGGATATTATAAAGATGGGTCCAAGCGGGGACTCGGGAGCACCATCACCTGCGATGGAGGCTTTTGGCTCCAAACGAGTTGGCAGAGTTGACAAAAGTCTTGAAGGTGCCCTGAGACGGAAATTATTTCTGATCATGTTTGACATTTGATCTTTGCTCTAGTGAATCGTTCTTGGGTTTAGGTGTAGCAGCAATAGGGCAAGTAGAAGTTTAATATACTTAGTTTGTGTAGCTAGTATTTGGGGCACTCTGTTGATACTATAGCGATGATACTATAGTGATGATGATAGTGCGAGGTGATATGATACGCTGTATGTGGTGTTGTGTGGTAGGATTAGTAGATGTCGTATAGCTTATATGGTAATATGAGGCGTATAGCTTATATGGTGTGGGTAGAGATATTGCTTATGGTAGTATTATAACACGAGAGTAAATGGGGCACTGTAATGATAGTAGTTTTTTGTATTCCGAATGTTATATGGTGTGCAACAATCGATACGAGGCCTTGTATTTGTAGTGTATGTTGTAAGTGATACTCCCAATGTTTGTTGTAGTCTTGATTTGTGAGCAGATTTTCATTTAGTCGTACAAAAAAAGAGCAACAGTAAACATGGCAGAGGAGCGAATGTACAGCTCAGGCAGCGATGAGCGAACAAGTAGCACCGCAAACGCACACACACACACGAACAAGGAAAGCTTTGAGAGCGGAATGAGCGCGGTGTCAGGTCACACCATGTTTGACGCCAGGGTTAACGCCTACACGCACAAACCAAACATCGTGCCTCCTTATGTTTTGGACGCCTTATCGCAGGCTCACTACAAGGACCAGCTCAACAACTCCAACGTGAACGTACAGAAGTCAGCTACAAATGTGGAAGAGGAGTACCTCAGCTTCAACCACGACCCGTTTGTGCGGCAAATGAAGGACAATTGGCACGTTTTCTTGCACTCGGTCCAACACCCAAACAACTACTCACGCGATAAACCGTCAGGCGACTATGATCTGGGGGCAAAGCTCAATGGTACGTGGGAGGGTGAGGACCGCTTGAAGCAGGCACTTTTGGGCGGATCTAGAGAGGAGGAAGACTACGCGGGCGACGCCGATGTCGGATGGCGAGGATTGTTTGGTATGCACAAGAAGAAGGTCAAGAAGGGCAACGAAGACGTGGTTGTGAGGTCAAAAGGATATGGGTACTGGATGTCCACAGAAAAACGCGCTGTGGTGCTCCCCACATTGAAGCGGATTTTCTTACAGAACCCGTTGGTGCCATTGTTCCTCAGAATCCTTACCATCATATTCCTGACCACGGCATTAGCACTTGCGGGAACCATCTTTGTGTACTCGCGGCACGACCACAATGGTGTTAAGATCGAGCAGCAGCCGAGCACCATTATGGCCATTGTGGTACAATGCTGTGCCATAGCGTATGTCACGTATATTGCATACGACGAATACTCTGGGAAACCGTTGGGACTCCGTGACCCATGGGGAAAGATGCGTCTCATCATGTTGGACTTACTTTTCATCATCTTTTCTCTGAGCAACTTGTCGTTGACATTTAATACCTTATTTGACGATGAGTGGGTTTGCGAGACTTATAAAGACGACGCGGTGACGTCTCTGCCGGGGATATTCTACCCAACGGTTTCGTCTATTTGTAGACGTCAGCGAGCCTTGGCTGCGTTTTTGTTTTTGGTGTTGTGTTTGTGGGTGGTGACTTTTCTGATCAGCATTATCCGTGTTGTTCACAGAGTGAGTACGAACGAGCATCAGGGCAAGTGGTAAATCAGGCGCTGCCTACGACTACTGAATATGCCTGGACAGGGTAAAACATCAAGCAACACGAAACATGAGTGCACCATATGGCATTGCATGTGTATTAATTCGTTACGATGATGGAGAATATAATATATAAACTAAGAGTGCAACAAGACGACAAGTGCTGGAACCGTCAACGCCCATCACCCTGAGGGGACTTTAACCGCGCAAAAGACCACAAAAGCCAACTAACGCTGCAAAGGCGAGCGACATGTGCAGAGACACATGCGAGGAAATCAAACCATTCATTAGAACCAGCCCAACAAGCTGAAGACAAGAGCTTGCCTCGAATTAGAGAAATTTACGAGGAGCATATGAATATTGTAGATAAATAGTTGGATTGAGACATGTATTGTCGAAACAGCGGAGAGCTATTGAAGTAGGGAGCCAAGAAGGATAACTTAACGGATGGTTCAATATAGGATTGGTATAGGCGGAATATTGGTGAGATTTCTGTCCGCTTAACACCGCGGCGCACTGTGCTTTGTACTAGAATTCATATGTATTCTCCTCAACCTTGAGACTCATGGAAGAGCATCAGGAAGCCCCCGAAGCAGATGAATATACCACATTTTACAGAAAAGCTCAAGGTAGCGCTTCAACTAAGTCCTACAGGACTTTAATTTCTAACCACATATATCTGGCTTCAGTTAAAAAGTCAGACACAACTAAAACATGCTACTGGAACTTGCCTGTAAAGGACCCGTGAATCTCCTCAACCATTTTCTTCACTAAAATAAGTCTCTACTACGTTGATCACTTCTTCTTTTTTACTAGTCAATTCGTTTTGACGTACTGTAACCATCTAGAATCGAGTTCATCACTTGAACCTTATCGTCGTAAACTTCCCAACTGAATTTTGCATTTTTCTGAGGGAAAATGTTCTTTGTTCGCCGCATAAATATCGTGAGTTTGTAGATCGCGTGTTTACCTCTTTCAACAGATAGAGATTTGACGCCATGGAACAACAAGATGTACACTGTCCGTTATGTTGCCGTCAGTTTGAGCTTTATGATTAGCTAATGCCTCTATGTATGACCAGATCAGCTAACTTTAACTCGATTGACCTTTACCTCAACGTATGATTCTACAAACTTAACACACACTCTAATAAGCTAACTCCGTAGATCAATACCACCCTTAATTACCCGCAAACCCCCAATATTGATCATAATTCAAACAGACACTTGACGAATATCTGCTTATTCCCCCACTAATCGTGCCTTGCTCAATTCACAAAAAACTAAATCTAACATGTCGCTTCCCGCTGCTAGCGACTTGCACGCCACATGGAACTTCATCCAACCCGGATTGGAGTTCATCTTGGGGTCACAGGGTGACCAGGGTGTCACGTCCAAAATGTATATGAACTGTTACACCGCCATCTACAATTACTGTGTAAACAAGTCTCGCCGTTCAAATATTGACCATTCAACAGCACTGCTGAGCTCCAACAGCTATCTGTTGGCCGGAGCAGAGATTTACAAGAAATTAGATGAGTACCTTACGCAGTACGTGCGTTCGTTAGAAAAAGACGCGCAATTGTCGTTCCTTGAGTTCTATGTGGCCAAGTGGACCCGCTTTACTATAGGAGCGGGTTACCTCAATAATGTCTTTGACTACATGAACCGTTACTGGGTCCAGAAGGAGCGTGGTGACGGACGTAAGGACGTCTATGATGTGAACACACTCTCCTTGATAAAGTGGAAGAACGAGATGTTCCTGCCAAATGCACAAGTGTTGATTGACGAGGTGTTGGACTTGATCGAGCGCCAGCGTAACAACCAGGTGGTGGACACGCTTCTCATTCTGACTGCAATCAAGTCGCTCATATTTCTCAGTTTCGAGAGCCAGGATGTTAAGAAACCAGGTATCATAGTATACAAAACGCACTTCGAGGGAGTTTTCTTGGAGAAAACCGCACAGTACTACCGCAACGAGAGTGTCCAGTACTTGTCCGATCATAGTGTGGTTGACTACATGAAGAAGTGTGAAAGCAGGCTCACAGAAGAGATTTCGCGCTGCAACAACTACTTGGATGACCATACTAAGCGCTATCTTTTGGACACCCTCAACCGCGTGTTAATCGAGGACCACGCGCAGGCCATGTACGACCAGTTTTTGCTGCTCTTAGAGCAGCACCAGTTGGAAGATATCCAGCGCATGTACAAGTTGTTGTATCGTGTACCCAAAACCATCGACCCGTTGGCCGCTACATTCGAGAATCACATCAAGGAGCAGGCCGAGACGCGCCTACAAGACTTGAAGAACGCTGTTGCTACCAACCCTGTGCAAAGTACAAGTAGCCGCAAGGCGCTTGCCATCGACCCGAAGCTCTATGTCAATGCTTTGATTGAAATCTACCTCAAGTTTAACGCGATCGTAGACGAGGCATTCGACAAGGATACTAGATTCATCAAAGCCCTCGACAATGCTTGTCGTCATTTTGTCAACAAGAACCCTATTGCTACACCCACTCCAAAGTCTGCGTGCAAGACCCCAGAGCTCCTTGCCAAATACTCGGACCTTTTCCTCAAGGGCAACGCCAAGGAGGCAGACTTGCTTGAGTTGAGCATGGATGACATGATGATCGTGTTTAAGTTTGTGAACGATAAGGATGCATTTGAGGAATTCTATCGTCGACAGTTGGCCAAGAGATTGATCAATAGCAACTCCAAGTCTGAGGAGTTGGAGGAAAGCATTATTCAGCGGTTGCAGGAAGAGAACTCGATTGAATACACGCTGAAGATGACCAAAATGTTTTCCGACATGAAGGCAAGCTTGGACTTGAAGTACAAGGTACAACTTGCGGCGGATCTGGTGGTCAAGGACTTCAACCCGTTGATTTTGGCCCAGAGTATGTGGCCCTTCACCTTCTCTAAAGACTACAACTTACAAGTGGCTCCAGAGCTTGAGCAGCCTTTTGAGACGCTTGTGCAGACATATAATGCGCAGCACAGCGGGCGCCAGTTACAGTGGCTCTGGAATCACGGTCGTGCCGAGGTCAAGGCGAACTTGTCGAAGAAGGGTAAGCCGCCGTTCAGTTTCACGGTGTCGAATGTCCAGTTGATGATTTTGATGGCCTTTAACCGCAAGAGCAGCTACAGTATTGGTGAGTTGTACGCGTGCGTGGGAACCGCGCGTCACATCTTTGATGCACAGTTGCAGCCCATGATCAAATACAAGTTATTGGACCCAAGCGATGCCAGCTTGAGTGACAATACAGTGTTGACCATAGTTGAGGAGTATAAGTCTAAGAAGTTGAAGGTCAACTTTATATCATCTGTGAAGCACAGTGAGACCAACACCGAGGCCAAGCAGGAGATGGACGACGCCATGAAGGAGATCGACGAGTCCAGAAAGAACTTCTTGATGGCATGTATCGTGCGTATCATGAAGCTGCGCAAGATCGTGAAGCACAATGACTTGGTTAACGAGGTGATGCCGCAGACTCTGTCGCGTTTCCTGGCCAAAGTTATCGACGTTAAGCGTGTGATTGAGAACTTGATCGAGCGCGAGTACATCCGTCGTGTGGACAACAACACCTATGAGTATGTGTCGTAATTGCATTAATGGTCATGAGAGGGTGATTACTGGCGACGTGTTGAAGACGAGCCGACAGAGTCAGCGATTAAGTCAGCGAGAATTCAACAAGGACCGGTTAATGAAAGTGTGCTGAGATGATGTAGAGCGAACCGAGGTAATGAAATTGATCTCTGAAGGATAAACTTAGTAGTTTATAGCGATAAAAAGTGATGATTTGAATTTAGTAAAAACTGAAAACTGACGGTGTGTTGGTTCAGCTAAATGTAGTCGTGGTACAGTTACAACAAAGCTAGCTCATTTTCATGCTTATATCTCGGTGCATACGAACAGGCTCTATTTTTTACTATTATCTAATAAATTGCAGCCGTTTATTTTTGTCTACTCTAATGTCCCTCATCAAGAAACAGAAAATAGAGACCGAATTCGAGGGACTAGTTCTAGAAGGCCATAATGGGTCTGTCACGAGTGTAAAGTTCAGTGCAGATGGAACATCTTTGGCTACTCTGGGTTCAGATAAGTCAATAATGTTTTGGTCTTTCAACGAGTCCAATGAAGCAGAAAACTATGGAACTATACCCTGTGCGCACAAAGCAGCAGTCACAAGCCTTTCTTGGATCGACGAAACAAGTATAGCATCCAGTGGTGCTGACAATGCCGTGGCCGTGTGGGATTTGACTACTGGCATCAAGACGAGCAGATTCAATGGTGCTGGCGCAGTTAATGAGGTCCAATCATACGATAACACCCTAGTCAGCGTTGATGACGAAGGCCAGATCAGGGTTTGGGACTTACGGACAAAGGAATTAACACGAGAAGTTGATACAGATTACCCTGTTTTGACATGTGCATTGGACGGCACTCGTCTTTACACATCAGGCATCGACCCTACGATATATGCATACGACACGAGAAAAATGGACTCACCAACAACAATGAACCCTGGTAATGCATCAGTGACATCACTTGCTCTCCATAAAGACAACCTTCTTCTTTCGCGATCGATGGACGGCAATGTATTTGTGCACAATGCCCACGACTTTTCTTTGGTGAGAGTGTATCCTACTGGTACCCCGGACGAGACACAACTCATCAGAGCATGCTTTAGCAACGATGGCGTGGGTATATACGTCGGCTCTGGAAATAGTGTTGCTGTATTCGAACAGTCTGTCGCGAAGCGTTTACAGGAACACCATGGTCGTGTTTTGAGTGTTGACTACCATCCTACAAAAAGCTTGTTGGCCTCAACTGCAATGGATGGAACCACTATCTTGAGAAGAGTGTAAAAAACATCGAAGAGTGAATCCCTATGAGAAGAGCGCAGTGATCTAATAATATATGAAACGATTCCCAATGAATGATAATCTCTTGAGAAAGGTTTAGCGATACGGACATGGACCATTCAAATGGTGCCTATATGATATTTGTCACGGCAAAATGTCGCGGAGAATCAGAATCGCACACGCTTTTCCTGCGGAGTGGCCTCACCTACCCGCTTGCGACTTTGTACCTCATCCGCGGGCGCCTGATGAGTTAATCCCCACTTCTTGGACGCCATTTTTGTCAAGTTTGCATTCGTGAAAAGAAACAAGCTCCAAACTCTTTCTTCACCTTCTATGGTATCTCGATGTGACATCAAAGAATACGGGTCTTCTGGAGTTTTGACTAACACGTTCTTGTGAGAGGTTGTTGCTCTGAAAGGGGAGTACTCTTGCTCACGACTATCCACATTTAAAAATTTGTGTTGCAAGATGTAATCTCGCATCTCTGTGTTGTCTGTGAGATACTTGTCTGCTTCTGCACTTGTGCGTCGTTTGTATATCTCCTCTTCCAAGGTGCCCTTGAGAACCAAGGTTTCCACATGCACCTCCCGCGTTTGACCAATTCTGTGAGTTCTCTTGATTGCCTGAGCTTCTTTTGCGCGCTGCCAAACGGGACTCATGAAGTAGACATGCGTAGCGGCGATAATGGTCAAGCCATGCGAGGCTAACCCAAGATCCATGACCAACGTGATGCCACCCGCGAATCGAGAAAACTCTTCGAGATTCTCCGCACGTTGCAGAGGCGTGACAAAGGTTGCGTACATGATATAGCGTATCCCCAAAACATCTAGAAGCTCTGTCAAGTAGTAAGCGCTGTCTTCAAATTCAAAGAAAACTAAAGACTTAATACCACATAGTTGATGCTCAAGAAGCCTGCTCCCCAAGTACAGAAGCTTCGTCGAGGCTGTACCCAATATACGACTTGTTCTCAATTCTTCGCCAGATGATGTAGGGGTTTCTTCAGATTCTAGTCGCAGAGAGCCCAGCAGAAAATGCTCAAGGGGCTCAAAAGATATCTTGTCCTTGATGTACTGGTTCTCAGTGTCTGTCTTCACGTGGAACCTCTCAGCGTTCTTTTTGAAGTTTTCTCTCCAGTAAGAGTTCCAAAAGGGCTTCACGGTCACGGCAAGCTTTTCATGATAGTTCTTGACAAATCGATGTCTATAAAAAAAGTCTTGGATCTCGTGAAGATGAGGGGCACCGAATACACCGACATCATCTACTTGTCCTATCCCGAATGACTTTATAAATATTTCTGGAAGTCCTTCAATATAGTAATTCATCTCATGAAGTAGAGACGACGTCTCCCAGCGGGGATTTGCAAGGGCCATTTGCGCCGCTTGCTGAGAAAGCCTTAAAAGTTTCATGTCTGCATCCAGGTATTTCGTTTTGCTCAAATACTCGTTACAAATCGAGAGCAACGTTTCGACGTCACTGCGTTTAAAACCCGTCCAATGAAGCGTCGATCTTTGTAAGTTGCCCACCAAGCGGCGTAATTGTCCAGCATTTACTGGGTGAAACATATAGTCAATGTCCTTTCGCTCCGAGGATACAGCATTTACAGCAAGGACTGCTGTAAATAAGTTCACGGAGATTTTATTGTGGAATGATGGCTCGAGAAGAACAGCATGATGGTGGAGACGAGGAAGCTTCAAACAGTCTACCTCCCTGTGTCTGATCATGACTGCATTAAGCAAACTTTGGAGTGCCACATCCACCGGAGAACTGCCATTCATGAATGGCTTGATTATATGTTGCAGCCAGTATTTTTGTTGCGTGTGGAACGGTTCAATATGAAGGAAATTCCCCATTAAATTGCCAATTTTGATCAAGTCTTCTCGTTCGTTGAAATGTTCTTTGATGACGTAGTGTGTTGACTGCAAATCCAGATCTACCAGACTTGGCGTTTCCGTCTGGTCCATGTGTAATGAAGTGAGCCCCGATGTCGGTGTTCCAGTGACTGCCCAGCGCCGCTCTGAGTGGAGTTGTCGGTATATATGACTCGCCTTAGATGTCTTAGAGGTGGTACTGTGCCCCTCGTCAATTATAAGACGCTTCCAATAAACATCATGAAGACTTGAAGTATCCTGCTTGGACAAAAAGGTAGTGGTGATGAAGACTACGTCGTGCTTTATGATCTCCACAGCAGGAGGTAGAGTCAGACCCTTCTTACCAGAGGATATAAACAAGGTCTGGAGATACCCTTTAGTCACATGTTTTTGAAGCTCCGTGGCCCATTGCTGTAATAAATTATCGGGGACAATGATCAAAGTGGTTGTACACAATAATAGAGCCCTATGGGAGATTTGTGGCTCACCATTGTCGATGGGATTACGCACACGGCGCAGATGATTAGATTCGTGGTAGTTCAAAAGTGGGATGTAGAAACAGCCTGGGTTTTCCTCAAGAAATCTAACACTAGTCTCCGGTAGATCATGTGTATACTGTTTCCATGGGAGAGAGTTCTTGTTTACCGTGTGTACACATATTTCGGTCAAAGATGGCAATTGTGTAATTTTCACAGGGTCCAGGTGTGTGAGAAGATCTTCTGGAGTTTTAGAACACTCGTTCTTGGTTAGACAAACTAAGCTAAGACAAATAAGGGTCTTCCCAAGACCCATATTTTCTGCAAGTATACCCCCTTTGGGAAGCTTAAACTTAGGAGGGCTCCCAATGCAGACGTAGTTGTCAAGATCGAAGTAATACTTCTCACCAGAAGGAGTCAGAACCTCCCGGAGATTGGGAAGAAGCGCGTAATAATCTTCTCGTTCCTTTTGGTGCATCCTGAAAACCGACTCCAATTGAAAGTGGTAGAGCGTGGAAGATACTCCAGGTACGGCGTGAAGAGTGAGGCCAGAGCTATTGGGTGGAGGAACACTATTGTAAATCCTCTGGAGCTTTGCTAAAGGCAGCTCGTACTTATATTTGGGGTCTTTAATGGGAGAGATGCTGTGCTTCCAGCGAGCGAAATGAATAGCCACGACTGGCCGAGGATCATCTCTTTGTAGGGTGTCTTCCTTTAATTTTGATTTAACCTTTGAAAGAATTTCCTGGGTTTCTTGCCCAAAAGGAAGTATCAGCAATACATGCTGGTTCCAACCCTCAAAGGAAAAGTCCAAGTGTTGCACCAATGCTTCCCACGAATTGCGAAGCTGGCGAATTGTACTTCGTTTTCGCCATACACGTATAGAATGCGAACCTTCAACATCATCGTGGATAGAGTAAACGCGGATCTTCGCGACTTCAAGCCCCCAAACGTCCACAACTCGGTATGTAGCCATAATATACCGTCTCTGTAAAAGAAAATGCAAGTGGTGGATCGCAGAGCTCACAGGCTTTTTCACGCTCATTAGCAAATGCTCCGTATCTAACCATTTCCAAGGTCCACTATGGGTAACTCCCAAGAAGTCGCAACTCGATGGAAGGTCATAAAAGTTGAGCGTGCCGATTGGCTTAAGGTTAGCGTCATTATTGCAGATCGCTGCAATAGAAGCCATGTGTTGTCAGTATGACCTCGAAGATAGCAAAATTCAACCAGCTTCTATGGGCGCTGATAGATGAGGTAAGTTACACGAAATAAGTCATGTATTCAATGTTCACAAGTTTCTTGAATAGCCGCTGCAGCCTTAATCTTTAATTTTGCGAATATTCACTTATCGATTAATTGCTACAATCATGTCTTTTCTCATAGATGTGCCCCTCAAGAAGACCGAGGAGGTAAACTGGGTGAAGCCATTGAACAATTACCTCCTTTCAATATATGGGAACACTCTGGAGTATCAACTGGATCTCCAGGCACTCAACAAGCTCCGCCAGGATCTCCGTGGCGTCAGTGGTGGGGATCCCAATAGCACGACCATGTACTGCAAGTACTACAGTCAAATTGAACTTCTTGATCTCAGAATTCCATTCTCAACCGTCAACAAGCACAAGAAGATCGAATTTGTTTGGCACGATGTGTTTCAGAGGGGTGTCCAGCACTCACAACATGCCTTTCCGTTCGAGAAGGCTAATATATTGTTCAACCTTGGTGCGTCATTATCCAAGAGAGCAGTGATTCGTCACCAAGAGGCTCAGAAGGAAGAATCAGGTGATGAAGCCATCAAAGAGCTGATTCAGCTCTTCCAGCAACTGGCGGGTGTTTTCCAGTTCCTCTCAGAAAACTTTCTTCATGCACCGTCGTACGATTTAAGTCAAGCAACTGTTACATTCTTGAAGAAGCTAATGCTCGCACAGAGCATGGAGGTTTTTGTCTCCAAGGTGATCAGTGGAGACTTGGAACAGAAGAAGAATTCGTTGATCGCCAAGTTATGCAGTGCTACTGCCGCGAGATACGAAGCATGTTTCTCGATGATCAGCCACTTGACAGGCATTGAGCTGGAAGATTCTTATGAAGAGGAGTATGATGAACCGGAAGAAAATGGAATTGAGTCAATCAATGCACCAGCAGAATCTAGCCAGAAGGTGAAGGCACATTTGCACGTGTCATGGATAGCTACGATACACTTAAAGAAGGTATACTTTGAGTCGCTTTCTTTGTACTTCAATGGATTACAGCTCGAGAGTACACGGAAGTACGGTGAAGCACTCGCTTACTTGACAAAATCATCTAACTTGATCAATGAAATTTCGCCCAGCACGCTTAAGAGCATCGCAACAGCCGAATCTAACAGCGCATACGAGATCTTGGATGCTTTTAAGTACCAGCAAGATGCAGTGAAGATCAAGCTTACAGACTTGACCAAAGATAACGACTTGATCTACCATGAAATAGTGCCGCTGCTTGTGACGCTTCCAGACATCAAGCCGATGGACAGCACAAAAGTGGTGCCCATCAGCGAAAATCCTATTTTCCAGCAGGTGAATGAGCACAATTATAGGCACTTCTTGAACAATGTTGTGCCTATCAATATTCACGAAATGATGAGTTTCTATTCAGAAGAAAAGCTGCAATTCTTGCGTAACGAGTTGGATTTGGTGGACGTACTGAACGAGGAAGCTGCGTCCGTTCTTGGGTATCTCGGGCTTCCACAAAGGCTAGTCGAGTTAAAGAATACCTTGAAGGGTGATACATCTGAAACTGTTCCAGATACTGCAAAGGCTGCTGAAAAGGCAGATGAAATTTCAGCCAAGAGGCTTACTGATGATTCTAACCGTGCGAAAATTTCGCAATTGAGACAGCAGATATACGACACCGTATCGGCCACGGAGCTGTTTTCTGCATCACATGAAGATATGCTTCGCGTGAAGAAAAGCTTATATGATGCCAGTCAATCCGATGCGAAGTTGTTTGATTTAGTAGGGTCGGAGCAAGCATTGTATGATGTGGTGTCAGCGGGGCTGACGTCGTCCCAATTTGCAAAGTTATTCACTAACAAAGAGGAAAGCGTTCCCGAAGTAAGTTTGCTTGACTTTGATGATAAGCCCAGCGAGACAAATTTTGATGCCCAAATTAGACAAGTTGAGGACTTGATGAACGAATTAAACATATTATGTACAAACAAGGAGAAGCTTATTGTGGCATTGAAGAAGGAGATCCATGACGACGACATCTCAGACATCCTTATTTTGAACAGCAAGATCAAGCTGCAGAGCGAAATTAAGAGCGTGATATTTCCCGCGGAACTCAAGAAATTCGAGGTGTACAATGTTGAGTTGGACAAACTTGTCAGCGATCAGAAGCGTCTAATCGCCGACTTGAAAGAGAAGTGGGCTAGATTGGACAAAAATAATGAAATATCTAAGAAAATACTGGATCAAAGGGCCAAGGCCGGGCAGGCAGCTTCCGCCGTTAAGCGGATTGAAGAATTGTACACACGTTGGCAGAAGTACACTACAGGATTGACGAAAGGGGTGGACTTTTACACTCAGTTGTTGAGATTTGCACAGTCATCGAAGGCACGCGCTCAAGAAGAGGCCCATGATTCTCGTTTAGATGAAAATTTCGCACGGATGCGGTTGCTGCAGGCTCAACCACAGCTACTGCGCCAATCAACTAGCAGTTATGGTTCCGAAAGCCAATACTCGGGTAACTACGGATCAAATTCCGGGAATTCAATGCCAGGGAGCTATACAGGAGGTCCAGGTTATCAGAACCCACAACTGGGCTTTCAACAGGGCTACCAAAATATCCAGGCCAACCCTTCCCAAAGCCAATATGACAGAAATGCATCATTTGAAAATTACAGCCGCCCCCAAGTACAGATCCCAGGGTCATATCCAAATCAACCTTTATCGCAGCCAATGTTGTATAATACAGGGCCGGGAACCCCTGGCCAACATGCCCCCAGTTTGCCACCAAAAAGACCTTCACAGGCTGACCAGGTTGGCCTGAAACCGGCTCCTGATGCTAGGAACGATCTCATCTATAATCAGCCCTCGACTTATGACCCTAACATGTATAGTTTCTTTGGGAAGCAGTGAAGGAAAGATCTAAGTGACTAGATAATGTTTTGAGATATTTTGAATGTAGTCTATGTGAAAATCTTATATTTAGAAAGAGCCAGTGTTGATAGGACGAACTTATATTTAGAAAGTACAAGCTGAAGACGAGCTTCTATTAATAACGGCGGGGTCGCGGGTTCAATATAATCAATACTACACTATTTTCCTATTTTGACAGGAAGAAGAGGTTCTCGATAATAAAGTTAGCTCTTCAAAAGTGATCATATCTGAAGTTCAACCGTGTTGCTCGTCAGTGCGATGTTTCTTTTTTTTACTGTAACGAGATCGATCCAAAATTGGAAACTTAAGGGTTGCAGATCGCCAAAGCCACTACTACGCCTACATGGCCGCAGCCTTCGGTCGGAATACCTCCTTCAAAACGGTGATGTTTCAGACTGTAAGCAAAATACTGCTCCAACGAGGCGATGTTTCAAAGTCCCGGAGTAAGCAGCTCGTTATGCAGGTTCCTAGTGGCTGAGCATGGTCGAGACCCATAAGGAAGGCGACCTGTAAATACCAAGAAACTAGCACACAAAGGTTCAAAATTAAAGGAAGCTTTCAAAAAGAGAACACAAATAAACCAACTAGTATAAGCCCTCTCGGGCTATGTGGGGATTTCTCTGCTGGTTGCGTGAAGATAAACAAACACGAAGTTTACATTTCCTAAAAGGTACAAATTGGATATCCTGCACGGAAGTGGAAAAAAATTTATAAATAGAGATCGATCTCGAATCAGGTATTTTCTTCATATTACGTTTAAAATGAGGTTTACAGCTTTGCTTGCGCTTTGCTTTGCTTCAGTCGCTGTTGCAGACACTATTACATGTGGAGCAGGTAACAAGTGCCCTGAAAGTACCCCTTGCTGTAATCAGTATGGTACTTGTGGTGTTGGTATTTCATGTCTTGGTGGATGTGATGTGCGTTACTCCTACAACATCAGTGCATGTATGCCGATGCCTATAATGTCTTCTTTCCTGACATCCTTCGAGAACTCCAGTATTTTAGTCGACCAAAACTCATTCTTAGGAAACGCCCTGGAAGCTGATTGGGTTTACTCTGGACATGTGGCCACACACGACGACGCCACCCTCATGCAGATGCCACAGTACAGTGGTGGTTCTGTCATTTCATCTACGAAGTACCTCTTGTACGGAAAGGTTTCGGCCACTCTCAAGACTTCTCACCTCGGAGGTGTGGTGACTGCATACATTCTTTTCTCGAATGTTCAAGATGAGATCGATTTTGAGTTTGTGGGATACAACTTGACCGAGGCCCAGAACAACTACTACTCTTTGGGTGCGTTGAACTACACCAACTCAAAGAAACTGGCTCTTTCAGACACCTTTGAAAACTACCACACCTACGAGATCGACTGGAAAAATGACTCCATTGAGTGGTCCATCGATGGTAACAGTGTGCGTGTGTTGAAAAAGGCCGATACTTGGAATGAAACATCCAATAGATATGAATACCCCCAGACTCCGGCAAGAGTCCAGTTCTCTCTTTGGCCAGGTGGAAATTCCACCAACGCCAAGGGTACTATTGAATGGGCTGGTGGTGAGATTGACTGGAACTCGGATGACATCAAGAAGTACGGATACTACTATGCTTACCTCAAGAACGTGACTGTGGAGCCATACGATCTTCCTTCCTCAATCAAGAAGTTGGGTAATCTGACTGGCAAGTACGTGAACTTTATATACAACTCGTCGAGCGGTAGTCAGGACGATGTTTACTTGACTGACAAGTTGGCTTGGCTCGGAAACGATGAAGCCACTGGATTTGACCCTGACAACGATACTTCTTCGTCTAAGTCTTCTTCCAAGTCATCATCTAAGTCATCTAAGTCGTCGAGTGGCTCTGCATCGAAGACTTCGACCAAAAAGCTGAAGGGAACTTCCACCGGTACATCTACCTCTGACTCTGGATCTGATTCTGGATCTGACTCCGGTTCCGACTCTGGCTCCGACTCCACGCTGTCCTACACAAACGCTGGATTCATGCAGAACAGCCCATCGGGCAAGTCCTCGACAACCTCTACGGCAAACAGCAGCACCCAGAATGACGCTAATGCTGTTAGACAGGGCGTTGTGGGTGCTATTGTTGCCGGTTTGGCTGGTTTAGGATCATTCTTGTTGTAGACATTGGGAAAGGTAACATATCTTGTATAGAATATATGATTGATGACAGAGATAGTATGAAATAAGAATGTCTATTGGCTTTAAAAAGCCCGCCATCGTGCAAGAGTTACGTGAACTCGGCTGAATAGTGTCAATTGGGGAACCAAGGTTGATTTCCATCATTTGGCTACTCCCTCAGCGCCAAGTTTTTTGATCATAACGCAACGACTCCACATGTTTTAGTTCATTTTACGCTACTTTTCTCTCATATCATCTTCAAATCACCTATTCACTCATGTCATGTACACTTTTGCTCTTCCTTCGTCAGCCCATGTATATGTATTACTATACGCAGGATATAAGATCAAGTCCTGTTTAAGAAGTTGGTTTATTAGTTATCATTTTAACCAGTGTGTTAGCAGTTTGGATATAAACTCCACTATTAAGCAGGCTTTTCACGCATCTTTACTGACTGCCCATCTCTCAGTAATCACACAGTACCCTCTCGTATTTAGCTTGTTTAGCTTTTCAGTGGCTTTTTCAGACAGCCACGAAGGTAGTACCATTAAGTAGCAACGTTCTATACACTGCCTCCCTCACTTACAACTGCAGTACACCCTCACGAACTCCAGCAGTACACCCTCACGAACTCCAGCAGTACACCCTCACTTACGAGCTCAGTTACCACTATTTGGTCCACACACGACCTTAAATTTCCACATATTCAACACGTCTCATTTTTGAGAAAAAACAAGTCACCATGAAGATGCTCACCAAGTTTGAGTCCAAGTCCTCACGGGCTAAGGGCGTCGCTTTTCACCCAACGCGACCATGGGTGCTTGTTTCGCTTCACTCACTGACAATTCAGCTTTGGGACTACCGTATGGGCACGTTGATTGATCGTTTTGAAGACCACGTCGGACCTGTTCGTAGTGTCAACTTCCACCCTACACAGCCATTGTTTGTTTCTGGTGGTGATGACTACCTGATTAAGGTGTGGTCATTGAACACTCGCAAGTGTATCTTCACTTTGAACGGACATCTTGACTACATTCGTAACGTTAGTTTCCACCACGACCTTCCATGGATCATTTCTTGTTCCGACGACCAAACGATCCGTATCTGGAACTGGCAGAACCGTCAGGAAATCGCCTGTCTCACCGGCCACAACCACTACGTTATGTCTGCGCAATTTCACCCTTCGCAGGACCTCATTGTGAGTGCGTCGTTGGACCAGACTGTGCGTGTTTGGGATATTTCTGGCTTGAGGAAAAAGCACTCGGCTCCAACTTCCGGTATGAGACTGTTTGAGGACCACATGCAAAGACAGCAATTGCCTCAACAGGATATTTTTGGCAATGTCAACGCTATTGTCAAGTACGTCTTGGAAGGCCACGACAAGGGTGTCAACTGGGCCGCTTTCCACCCAACTTTGCCACTTGTGGTTTCCGCCGGTGACGACCGCGTCGTTAAGTTGTGGCGTATGAGTGACACCAAGGCCTGGGAAGTTGACACTTTCAGAGGACACACAGGAAACGTGCTCTGTGTTGCTTTCCATCCTCATCAGGACCTTATTTTGTCTGTTTCCGATGACAAAACAATCCGTGTCTGGGATCTCAACAAGCGCACTCCAATTAAGCAGTTCCGCCGTGAGAACGATCGTTTCTGGTTGCTTGCACTGCATCCAAATGTCAACTTGTTTGCCACATGCCACGATACCGGTGTGATGGTGTTCAAGTTGGGCAGAGAGAGACCAGCCCACGCGCTTTTCCAGAACAAGTTGTACTACATGAACTCGGAGAAGCAAGTGCAGTCCTACGACTTTTCCAAGAACGAGGCACTGTTGCCTATGCTCTCGTTGAAGAAGATTGGCCGTCCTTGGGCCTCCATGCGCACCATGTCTTACAACCAGGCCGACAACTCAATTTTGGTCACTAATGGTGAGGGCGAGAACGGTACCTACGCATTGATCCAGTTGCCAAAGCACATTACCGGTGCCATTGAACCTAACGACATCCGTCTGGGCGAAGGTAACTTCGCTTGCTTCATCTCGCGTAACCGTTTCGTCACCTTTGTCAAGCAAACGAAGGTCTTGAATGTTAAGGACTTGTCTAACAACATCACCAAGACTATCCAGTTAGACAGCTCTGTTGTTGATGTATTGAGTGGCGTTGGTGGTCGCATCCTTCTTGTTAAAGCACACTCTGTTGTCAGCTACGACGTACAGCAGCGTAAGGAGTTGAGCGAGATCAGCGTTAACAACGTCAAGTATGTCGCCTGGTCCAACGATGGCCAGTATGCAGCCTTCCTCTCCAAGCACACCATCACCATTGCAAACAAGGACCTCGAGCTCATCACCTCGATGCACGAGACAATCCGCATCAAGTCTGCTGCTTGGGACGATTCTGGAGTTTTGTTGTACTCGACTTTGAACCACATCAAGTACACTCTCTTGAATGGTGACAACGGTATCATCAAGACCTTGGCAAACACTATCTACATTGCGAAGGTCTCCCAGAGCACTGTGTACTGTCTCAACCGTCTGGGACAGGTGGAGGTGGTCGAAATCGACCCTACTGAGTACCGTTTCAAAAAGGCGTTGGTGAACCGCAACTTTGGCGAAGCACTCAGGATCATTAAAAACTCAAACCTTGTTGGTCAAAACATCATTGGTTACTTGCAAAAGAAGGGCTACCCCGAGGTTGCGCTTCAGTTTGTTGAGGACCCAGAAACCCGTTTCGACTTGGCTCTTGAGTGCTCCAATGTGCCTGTTGCACTTGAACAGGCAAAGATCTTGAACAACCGCAAGGTCTGGGAGCGTCTTGCTGAGGAGGCTCTCAACCAAGGTAACTTGGATGTTGTTGAGTTTGTGTACCAGCAGTTGCACAGCTTTGACAAGTTGTCCTTCCTTTACTTGTACAAGGGAGATTCGTCCAGGTTAGACAAGATGACCACTATTGCTGAGCACAGGAACGACGTCAGTTCTCTCATCCAAAACACTTTGCACTCGGGTGATGTTAAGAAGCGCTGCGAGGCCTACATCAAGACTGGAATGTTGCCATTAGCATACACTTTGGCCAAGCTGAATGGATTGGATGAGTTTGCTGCCATGATCTTGTCTGAAGCCGGAGTTGACGAGAAGGATGTTCAGCTCCCAGAATTGGGCGAGGTCGTGCCATTGCCAAAGCCTTTGGCCGATCCTCTCACCAACTGGCCATTGAAGGAGTCGCTGACCAGTTTCTTTGAGACTGCGCTTTTGGGAGGTGCACTTCCTGAGACCGAGGAGACCCAGGAATCCACCGTGGCAGTGGACACCGCAGAATACGTTGAGTCCGAAGAAGAAGAAGAGGCCAATGGATGGGGTATTGACGAGGAGTTGGATATTGGCGATGACGAGATAGAGGTGGACGAAGTTGCAGACGCTGCAGTTCCTGTAACTATCGCAGACGGCGAGCTCGCCCATTGGTTGCGCAACGCCAAGACACCAGCATCTTATGTCGCTGCTGGTGCTTTCGAACAAGCGGCATCTCTCTTGAACAAGCAGATCGGTGCCGTGCAGTTTGAGCCGTTGCGTGCTCGTTTCTTGGAGGTGTATGCTGCGCTGAAGGTGAACCTCAAGGGTGTGGATGATGTTCCTGCTATCAAGGACTTTGTCAGACATGACAATGACGAGGACAACCCAAGCAAGTTCCGCCCACTCGTTCCAGGATTTGACTCATTGGAAGACCAGTTGAGTTTGGGCTTCCGCCAGTTCAAGGCCAATCAGTTGACCGAGGCCATTGCAACATTCCGCAGTATCTTGTACACGATTGCCGTTCTTACAGTGGATGACGATGAGGAAGAGGCCAAGTGCCACGACGTCCTTGCTTTGTGCCGTGAGTACATTCTTGGTTTGCTGATTGAATTGGCGCGCCGTGCGGTTGGCGCTGACGATGTCAAGCGTAACTTGGAGTTGGCTGCTTACTTCACCCGCGCACAGTTGCAAACTCAGCATCGTGTGAATGCGTTGCAGGTTGCCATGACGCAATCGTTCAAGAACAAGAACTATGCGAGCGCGTCCTTTTTCGCAGGCGAGTTATTAAAGCTTGTCACATCTGGTCCACGTGCTGACCAGGCGTCCAAGTTGAAGGCCAAGGCTGACCAGGTTGCCAGTGATGCCGTTGAGATTGACTTTGATCCATACTCAGAGTTTGAAATTTGTGCTTCTACCTTCACACCAATCTACAAGGGTGAACCACTGGTTCTGGAGGCGTTGGTGGGAGCCAAGTACAAGCTTTCTGAGAAGGGTAAGGTGTGTAAGATTACGCTCGTGACGGGTATCGGTTTACCTGCACTGGGTTTGAGGATCAAGGCTTAAAGGAGCAGGAGATAAAGAAAACATAAGTGTACATTTAAGTTAACTATAGTAGAATAAGGGAGTGTTATGTGAGTAAAGAGTAACGTAAGATGGTAATTTCAAGTGATGGCACTGATTCTAGTTTCTATTTATAGAAAGGTTTGGGTTGTTATCTAAGAGTGGGCGTTCCTTATATACAGTATGATAGTAAGTAGAGAATACTATCTGAAAGGACGAAGGCTAGATTGAGATGTCTGAAATTAGATAGTGTGATGAGCAGCAAGAGACTCCTGCTATTTAATTTGGAAGTCATCCCAATGCTGTACACAATACGAAAAACTCATCATCAAACTCGATACCCTCTTTGAACAAGGTTTCTTCTCTTGCTCGTACGCTCACTCTGTCTCTTCCACTAACTGCTAATATGTAACGTCCAAATTAGCCACACTGCTTTTCACTTCCTTCTTTACTCTGCCCATTCGCTGACGAAGAGCTCAGTTATCACTTGTTGTATTTTCGCTGAAAAATTACCATGTCCAAAGAAGAAGCCGTTAAACACAAGGACGAGGGCAATGCTCATCTCAAGGCACAGCGCTACGATGAAGCAATTGCTGCATACACAAAGGCGATCGAAATCGACCCAACCAACCCCGTTTTCTTTTCCAACAGGGCGCAAGTGCACATCAAGTTGGAAAGCTACGGCTTGGCCATCCAAGACTGCGACAGCGCGCTTGCAGTGGATCCCAACATGATCAAGGCATACTACCGCAGAGGTGTGTCTCAGATGGCTATTTTGCAGTACAAGGAAGCACAGGCCAACTTCAAAACAATCCTCAAAAAGTTACCCAACGATGCACTCACATTAGCTAACTACAACCAGTGTGTGGGCTATTTGAGAAGACAGGCGTTCGAAAAGGCCATTGCTGGCGACGAAAAAGACTTGACCATCAACAGCATTGACTACGAAGGTATTCCTATCGAGAAGTCGTGGACCGGTCCGGAGCTCACCATCACCAAAAACGCTAAAAAGAGCGATGATGAAGATGTGACAGTCAACATCGAGGGTTTGGACATCGAGTATCTCAAGTACATGATAGAGCACTTCAAGAAGGACGGTAGATTGCCCAAGAGACACGTTTTTGCCATTGTTGCCAAGGTTTACGAGCTCTTCAAGAAGGAGAACACCATGACAGAGATTGTGCTCCCCCACTCGCAGATTTCCAGCGAGAAACAAAACCCCGATGAAATTATTTTGGCCGGAGGCAAGAAGTTGACTGTTGTCGGAGACACCCATGGTCAGTTTTATGACGTTTTGAACTTGTTCTCGAAGTTTGGTCATGTATCGGAAGACCACGCCTACCTCTTCAATGGTGACTTTGTGGATCGTGGATCGTGGTCGTGTGAGGTTGCTTTGTACTTGTATGTGCTTAAGATCATCTTCCCACAAAGCGTCTTTATCAATAGAGGAAACCACGAGACCCGTGACATGAACAAGACATATGGTTTCACTGATGAGTGTGAGCACAAGTACTCAAAGAAGATCTTTGAGTGCTTTACTGAGTCTTTCGGCGCGTTGCCATTGGCAACCTTGATTAACCGTTCTTACTTGTGTATGCACGGAGGCTTGTTCTCGGACGACAAGGTGACTTTGAAGGACATTAAGGCGTACAATAGATTCCCCACGTCTGGAAACACGCAACCTCCACGCGAGGGTATTGCTATGGAGTTGCTTTGGACCGACCCACAGCCGGAAATCGGCAGAGCGCCGTCCAAGAGAGGTATTGGAATGCAGTTTGGACCAGATATCACTACGCGCTTCTGTTTGACTAACAAAATCCGTAAGGTGTTACGTTCGCACGAAGTTCGTATGGGTGGTGTCGAAGAAGAGCATGGCGGTAGATTGATCACGGTGTTCAGTGCTCCAAACTACTGTGACTCCACAGGCAATTTGGGTGGTGTGGTGCACTTTACCGAAAACCCTGAGTATGATGCTGAGAAGGACGACGGAGAGGGATACAGAGAAACGGATGATGCCAACTGTCCATGGAAATTGACCACTGAGACCTTCCTGGCTGTTCCCCACCCAGACTTGAAGCCCATGGCGTACAACAAGGGTGGTTTTGGGTTCTAGGTAGGAAGGAGTGCGACAAAGCAGTGTGTGACGAAGGTGATATTGTACTGGTACATTTGATGTGGACTGTTCTGGCTTAAGACAATAAAGCTCTGAGCTTGCTGATCGGTTTAAACCAAAAGTCGTGAGGGCTAGTTGTAGCTGCAACTTTAATTTGTCGGCTATGGGTAGCAGTGAGCTGGGAATTGTTTCCATGGCTGCGAATAGTGGCAAATGTATTACAATGTACGGTTGTATGTTTAGATAGTAATATACCGAAGTATATATTAGATGTAAATATGACAGTGTAAGCCATCAATGTTTATTGTATGCTATTGATGCAGACCTCAAGCATATGTCCGCTTGTTGCTGCAAAGTAGACATAATGCAAGTTTGATTCTCGTCTAGTTACAATGTCGACCTCGTTGGTTCATATACTCAAGTTTTAACGCGGTGATGTGGGTATAGGACCTCCTGTTTCGGTGTGTAGCACAGTAATATCCCAAAGCATATACAGACATACTCTATTAACATGGAAACAAGACAGGATATAGTACGGCTCACCGGAGTATTGTATTTAAGACACTTCAAGCTTTGAAATAGTTTGGCAGTACCAAGAATCAGTCCATAATAATTTTTCTTT
Organism: Kodamaea restingae; assembly: GCA_003707425.3. Lineage (NCBI taxonomy): Eukaryota > Fungi > Ascomycota > Pichiomycetes > Serinales > Debaryomycetaceae > Kodamaea > Kodamaea restingae. The sequence continues at coordinate 123,395 of PPJA03000006.1, forward strand.
ACTAATGCAACCAACGAGGCCCCAGCAACTGAATGAAGACGACGAGCCGGATGAGTGGGATCAGCGGATAATGAACACTGGTTGCCACGATGAGAACTTAAAGCTACAGCTATGCCATGCCGATACCGGTGACTGGAGAAAGTGTGCGGAAGAGATGGCTGCCTTCAGAAAGTGTTGGGCTGCGAACAACAACAACGAAAGAACCAGAACAGTGGACATGACAGATTCTGAATGATGCATGTAGATTTGTGGTTGTAAAGCAAGTATATGTATATAAATGGACCCTACGGGAACCTTACCAAGTAATAACAAGACACTAAGCTCATGTTGGTAGACTGATACTGGCAGAAGACAATATTCCTACCAGACTTACCTTGCGACAATATGTGTGAGTTTATATTTAACTTGGCAGTGTCAGTACTTCTCATTATATAACCTGATGATCTTGTAGTGCTATGTTTTTCAGGTGTATGCCAGTAGAGATATATTTAAGATCAAACTTAAACCTTCAGCTGATTAGCCGGTACATAAGCTTTTGAATATCTCTGCAAAGTTTTGAATAATCTCTTGATCGAATCGATCCACAGAAGTGATATAACGTGCTCCAGCATTTGACTGCTCACTACCACACATTCGTTGTATAAAAAAACGCGTCGAAAACATGCATTCTCCGCTGGAGATCTCTCCTCCACAGTTCGAGGAGATCGAGAGCTTGAGCGAGGAGGAGGAAGAGAACCCATATGCGCATCTACATGAACGAAGATACGACAGCGAGTCGGACTTCCAGGCTGAGATTGCGCGTCTTAAGGCTGCAAGTACACAGAAGTTCAAGCAGAAGTGGGAGCAAATACTATCTAAATACGCACAAGTGGACGATGCCACGCAAAGTGACGAGATAGACTTGGCCACGGGTGAGATTGTAACGGACAATGGTCATTTGAGGCTGCTTGCTGTCACTGACAGTGTTGTGGGAGAGGTGGTGGTTGGTGACATCTGGAGTGAAAACTGGGAAAGGTTAGACGCAAGCCAGAGAAACAAACAGCTGCGTGAGCGCAAGCGGAAACAGGAACTTAAGAATGAGTTGAAATCGCGTGAAAAGTTCTGTCAAAAGTCCCTGGATGGCCAAATACCCGCTACCTTGGCTCCGTTGGACAACCTCTTGTTGAACCCTTCGCCAACTAAGAGATTTCTGCTGAGCCCAATAAGAAGAAGCCCCAAACTCGGATCACCATATGGAAGCTCTCCACTCAAAAGCGAGTCCCCGTTTAGGATCAGTCCTTTGAAGAGAGGGTATCTGGATCTCGAATCTCCACCGGGATCTCCTCTTGGTCAGTTTAGAGATGGAACACAGAAAAACCGTATAGATATGGGGTTGGAATACGAAAATGAGCAGGAAATTGCGATCAGCGCAGAGAATAACTTCACTGGACTAAGGGCTTTAAATAAAAGGCACATTTTTAACCCAGGTGAGTTTCTGGATGACTTCGAAGCTCTGTCAGATGAAGATGTCAAAGAAAGAACATCACATACCTCCCTGGAAGATCTAAAAGAACAAGTGTTCGAGAAAGGTTTTCTGCAAGATTTCAAACCATCGCATCGCCAGGAGAACGGAGTCTCCAGCCGCGAGGAAAAAACTACAGGCAAGCGCAACAGAGATATTTTCAACAGCAAGGCATTCTCATCGAGACGCGATTCTGCAGAGTTTGAGGAAGAGTACACCATTGTTGACGACTATTCTGTTCTCGGCATAGAAAGCTACACTTCACCCATATACGATTGTGCATTCAGTGATTGTAGGTACTGCACAGGAAACAAATCCATGTACCAGCTGCACTTGCTAGCTCGCCACAGAACAGAGCTTGCTCAGCTAGGCTATCCCATAAGCACGGATTCACAACCTCTGGAAGTCAAAAGCAAAGTAAGCATCCCACCACAAGACATTATCAAGTTGAAGAAAGTATTCCCTCTCCAGTATCCTGTTCCAACACCTCCCGTTACATGTGGGCTTCTTATCAACGGACAGCCGTGCCGCAAGCTTTTCTCGTCCAAGACAAAGGCGCAGATCCATCAGTTTAAGCGCAGCTGTTCGGCAAAGGTGCCTGTATTGGTGTGTCCAATTTTAGGATGCGGATACATGACTGATGGGGGATTCAATGAATGGAGCCTGCATATGTGCTCGGCGAACCATGTATATGAACAGGACTACGAACATATGAATGTGAGTGATTTATTTTCCGATTCCGATGCAGAAAAGGAGAACTTGTTGCACGGCATCCCAAACTTGGAAAGAAGAAAGGGGGATCTGTTACCTAGACTCAAACCCCAGATAGACACAAGAAATGAGGATCTAATACCCGACGTTGTTAGACTCAAACCACGGATAGAAAGAGGAAAGGGAGATTTCCTACTTAAACTCAAGCCACAGAACAACTGTGAGTTTGACGAGAAGGAAGATAGAAAAATCCTCTCGAAGATAGAAAGCTGCGAAAAGCTAGATCTCAGGTTGCGGGAAAACATCGGGGGTTTGTTCACGAAAGAGCGGGACTCATTTCGTACAAGCAATAGGCAAAGCCTCGAGCCTCAAACCAGCACGCCAAAAAAGAATCGCGTAATGAAGGTGGTAGACTTCGATGATCATATAGAAGTGCCTTTGGAGGTAGACACAAAGGGCTACGAGTCGATAGAGGAGTTGTTTAGTTAAGGCCAGTTGGGCTTTATTGTGCCCTAAGGCCAGTTACAGAAAAATTGGAGTAAGATTATTGCATATACGAACGAATTAGTCATTCAGTGGTGGTATTACACGAATTGAATAATATTATTATTGAGAAGAATATTCGAGCCTGACATGAATACACAGATACTTTGTAAGTTTACATCCACATTATTACTATCTTTAGGAATCAAGTACTGTAGCACCGACACTATCTATAAAAATACGTAGCTTCGCCCATACCTAACAATCCAAAGCTTTGCATTGTACACATCCTAATCTCACTGCTCAGATGCGAGGAAGGTTTACTACTGACTTCTCAGACATCACTCTGCAATTTACTCAACCCCGTTATCACTTTTTGCCTCCTTAATTTCGTCGCCAGCAAAGAATTCACTTACCACTCAGTTATCAATTCTATCCATTGCACCTATTTACAATTACTGGTCAGTCTTTTCTCCCTCTCCCTCCTTATCCTTGGCCTCTCTTGGCTTGAACGCATCGCCATGTATGTACTTGTCGAAAGCATCGTTTCTTTCAGGGAATGGACGTGGTCCTACCAAGCGGATCATGTCTTCTCTTGTCAAAACTTCTTTCTTGAACAACTCCTCTGCAACTGCATCCACGAGTTCGATCTTTTCAGTCAACAACTTGTGGCATGCCTCGTAAGCCTCGTCAATCAAGCGCTTTACCTCTGAGTCGATGATTCTTGCAGTCTCCTCAGAGTAGTTGTTGTGGATCTTCATACCATCCTGCGCCAGGTCATCAGCATAGGTGATAAAGCCCAACTTGTCTGACATACCAAGTTTCAAAACCATCTGTTGAGCTAACTGCGTGTTCTTCTTAAAGTCATCAGAGGCCCCTGAGGTGACAGTGTCGAAATGCAACTCTTCACTAACACGGCCTCCAAGAGTCATGATCATCCGGTCCATGTACTGCTCCTTAGAGACGAGGTACTGGTCCTTAGGAAGATACTGCGCATAACCCAACGCACCCTGTCCTCTTGGAATGATGGAGACCTTGACCAACGGGTCGGCATACTTAAGGAACCAGCCACAAATGGCGTGGCCTGCCTCGTGGTAAGCCACGGTTTTCTTCTCCTCTGGCCTCAAAACACGAGACTTCTTTTCAAGACCGGCAATAACGCGCTCAATGGCCAATTCGAAGTGATGCACATCCACGCTGTGAGCATCTTCACGTGCTGCAATCAAGGCACCTTCGTTACAGCAGTTGGCAATGTCAGCACCTGCGAAGCCTGGAGTCAAGGCACTCAATCTACCAGCCAAGTTTTCGACAGCTTTGTCCTTGGCTTCCTGATATTTGCTAAAGTCCACGTTCTGCTCTGTGGCCTTGATGTCTTCGTCACACTTGAGCTTCAACTTGGACAAGTGAACCTTGAAGATTGCCTTACGTCCCTCCACATCCGGGGCATCAATAGAAATATGTCTGTCAAATCTACCTGGTCTCAATAAGGCCTTGTCAAGGATATCTGGACGATTGGTACCAGCAAGCACCACGACATGGTCAGAAGTGCTGAAACCATCCATCTCAACCAACAACTGATTCAAAGTATTCTCACGCTCGTCATTGCCACCCATCTTACCATTACCTCTTTCCTTTCCAATGGCATCAATCTCGTCCACGAAAATAATGGCTGGAGCCATGTCTCTCGCAGTCTTGAACAAATCACGAACACGCAGCGCACCCACACCAACAAACATCTCCACAAACTCGGAACCACTGACACTCAAGAAAGGAACACTAGCCTCACCAGCAGTGGCCTTGGCCAAAAGTGTTTTACCTGTACCTGGTGGACCAGATAAAATGGCACCACGTGGAATTCTAGCACCAAGTCTCTCGTACTTTGCGGGGTCCTGGAGGAACTTGACAAACTCCATGATCTCTTCCTTCAGCTCTTCACATCCAGCAACGTCTTTGAAGTTGACCTTGACATCTGTGTCCTGGTTGAAAAGCTTAGCCTTGGACTTACCAATCTTGAAGATACCACCGGGTCCCCCACCACCAGCACCACCAGCACCAGCCTGACCGGCACGGCGCATGGTTATGTACCACAACCCTCCGATTAAGAGAACAGTTGGTAAAATCGGCAAGATGTAGTTAAACCACAGTCCACGCTCCTCATAAGCGATAGGCAAACGTTCGTCCACAGGAATCCCGAGCTTGTCCTGAACGTTTTTCATCTCATCCTCGAAAAACTCAACAGATCCAATTGTGAATATCACCGCGGGCGAGCCACTTGAGGCCGAGAAGGTCTGGTCTGATACGGCGCCAGGAATCAACTCTGCTTCGACGGCAAACCGGTTGACTACAGTCATGCGAGTGACCAAGCCCTTTTCGACGTAGTTTGTCTTAAAGTCCTGGAAGGAGAGCTGGTCGCGCTTACGCTCACCCAGTAAGGCCCACCCTGTGACCAACAAGGTGAGGATGGTCGAAGCCCCAAGAAACCGTAAAATCTGGTTCTGGTCAAATTGGTAGATCTTCATTTCGGGCGCATTCTTCTTTTCCTTTTGCTTGCGGATCTGTTCGCGAATGTCGCGCTCTTCCTGGCTCTGCTTCTTTTGTTTGTCTGAGGATTGCGTGTTAATGTCCTGTTCTGTATGGTCCTTCTCATTCTTCTCATTCTTCTCGTTCACATCCTTGTCCTCCTTTTTGTTAAAATGGGTAAGCGAGCTACGGAAGTGAGCCACTGGCGAAGAGGAAAGACCTCTCAACGCAAGTGGGCGCATCCTTAGCAGCCTCAACGGGAGTGATCGAATGAGCATGCTTACTTTTTCGAATTTCGAAATCGTTTTTGTAGCGTTTGAGTTGTGCACGATGGTGGCAAAATCATAAATGAGCGATAACTGGGTCTCACCATTAACACCTAGTACCTGAGAATTTCTCTATCGAAGACAGTGAAGAAAGAAGTAATGTACAAGGGGTGATCACTGTGCTTTTTGCTGTCTTTGTTTCAAAACCAATCGGTAATGCTGATTCTGTAGAGCAATCGGTATCTCAGCGGCTCATGTTTTCGCATCCTGTAAGATCCATGATACTACTGTTTACTGTGTTTACTAGAAATCGAGTCGTTTGTTCTTGTATCAATTGCTACAAATAGCAATTTGCTAGCTTCCCAGAGACTGGTCAATGAATTTCTCGAGCCAACAGCCACAATGACAAAATCAGAGTTCATTGCGGAGTCATTTGCTGAAGTAATTACATTTTGTAAAGCACTAGAGGGTATCTTTGAATAAAGCATTAGGGGTGTTTTGAAACTAATGTGTATATTACACTACTCGCTTAATTGCAAACTTTGCAGATACGCTTGAAAATCATTCGACATTAAAGTTAAACTAACACCAGATTATGAGTTAATCCGTGGCACTTAGAAAGCGGCTCAGTGTCCATTGTTTCATTTCTGTTGCTAATGGGGTGATTTGGTCGAAGGGTGGCACTATTTCCGCAATGTGTGTATATAACCTGACATAGTCAATACTACTTGTCTTTCTACTTGTCTTTCTACTTGTCTTTCTACTTGTCTTACTAACACCTCTCTTTCTAACACTGAAATTCTAGAAGGTATCCATACGATCCGCTTACCTAATGGAGACTCTCCATGATACGTATATCGATAGATTATCATAGTATTCCATAAATATTAAATTCAAATTATTGTGGCAGTATTGAGTATTCATACCACTCGGCCCCCTCATGTTGTGTCCTTCTTCATATAGACCGCGGTTTCAATTGGTCATTCAAGATGTAGTTCTCGAGTCATCACGCTCCTTGATTTCTCCATAGTATTCCATGTTAATAGTACTCATCCAACCTCATCCATATTTCAGGTCCATAATTCCATGCCCAACAAACGTTCTATCCGCATATGCATTAACTACAAACTCTGACACACTCTTTCTTCGTCTTCTGTTTCGCATGTTACCTCCCCCGTCTAGCCATGAACTCATCCCAAGAAGTGCCACAAATCTTCAAGAACTTGACACGCTCATTGGCAAGTCTGTCTTGCTCTTCTTTCTCGTCCCCCTCTTTGTTGTTGAAGATCCTAAAGTTGAATATACTCTCATTCATAAAGTTGATGCTGCCAAAGATCTCATCGGCATCGGTAACCTCCACGTACTGCAGCGTCTGATTGTACTTCTCCTGCATTTCACGAACCTCCTCCTCGGACACAGGCAAACGATCATCCTCCGTCTTAGATGAAAAAGTCTCACATTGTGCCAGCAATGGCTGCGACAGAAGTGGAGCAGCTCTCAAGAAGTCGCCATGGTAAACATCCGTGACCTTCTCGGCACCTTTAGTAGACACACGCTTATTACCCTGTAAAACTGCGCCAGGACGTCTACGCTGTGTATGATGCGCAGTTTGTGGCACAGCCATCATTTGTGTGGAATAAACAGGGTTTACTGGTGGCCGGAAGTGTCGACCTTGCACAGCTTGTGCGTTGTAGTAGTAGTTGACGGGCATCTGGTACCGTGGCATAGGTGCTACATATTGCGGTATTCCTGCTCTGCGGTGAGGAAACAGCGAGCCCACCGAAGTGTAGGCAACACGCTGTTCGGGCCGTATTGGCGCCGACTGTATTATTGGTTGCGACGAGCCCAATGGTAGATTTAACGGCGAGGGGATGTAGTTGCGCTTCAAGCGTTTGGCTGTCCCTGGCGTAGATATTCTATCCATTGGTTCTGCTGCAGGAAAGGAGGTTGTTGACGGGGTGGTTTCATCGGTGGAACGGGCAGTGCCTTCCGAAGAGGCTCGGTTGGGTGATTTGTAGTCGGATCCGGCCAGGTTCTGCATCGAGAAAGCTTCTTGGGTGTTATCTTGGGTATTTGGAGTGGTTTCCTGATCTTTCTCCCCTTTCTTCTCCCCTTTACCACCGCTACGGTCTTCACTCTCTTCATTCTCTTTTCGGTCAGTAATGTTTACGTCATGTTTGTCGACAGCATCACCCAGCGGAGTGTCTTTCTTCTCGTCCCTTCTCTCGGCGTTATCACTATCGCTGCCGCTGTCGTCCTTGGATGAGGGGTCTGCCATCACGGACAGGCGCTCTGCAATCAAATGGCGCTGTTGTTGTTCTATGCGTTGTGACATTTTGACTGTTTTTTCCATTTGCTCGTCGAGAGGAGGAAGCCCAGGACTAACTATCCGCAATGCCACGTTAGTATCGCTCGTGAGGTCTAGCGACTGTGGCCTGTGTCTCTTGCGCTTTTCGGCAAACATGTCGATAAATAGACGACAGTTGTGACTTTTTTTGTTGTGAACGTTTTACTTTGATGTGCAAATGTGCAGAAATTCAGATCTCAAACAAAAGACTTGGTCGAAATATGTACTGCGAAACCTTTGCGACTGAACCTGCAGTTCGCGCTAATAACAGGGCTTACTTTTTTCGCCGTTTTCAGCATTTTGCACCTGTGCGTATGTTTCATGATTGTCTCTCTTTGAGCCCTGGACTTTCTACATGCCGGAAATTCTTCGTGTAGACGAGGGGTGATGTGGGGCGTGAAGATAGGGAGCGAAGATCGCAGTCTTGGGTGACATTTGCCATGGGGTGTCATTCAGAAAAGGTACGAAGGAGGACAAAACTGCGGATCGCGAAATCTCACCGAGAATGGTGCGCAAAGACAAACTACCAGTGCAGTTTGGAATGATATGCATGACATGAACTCCGTGGCTTTATTTTTCAGCCTCACTTTCGTAAAGATTTTTCGTTCGTTGATATCAATTCCCCGGACTGCGTGTACTATTGATTTGAGAAGGTTTCCGCCGTGCCAGAATTAAACGGGCGTTGTGTTGGAGTTTATCAAAGGCAGTATTATATACTTCTAAAATCCTTTTTGCGTCTCAGTTTTCACACCACAGGGTATGTAGATCGAATTTTGCGGAATAGTGTAACACGCGCTTTGTACTCCGACGCAGGTCACGGAATTGAGTCGAGTTTTGACACAAGATGGAACTAAAAAGCGAAGCAGGATTATACATTCGAGAGAACGACAAGGGGCATGATTGTTTGAGTTAACCCAAAGAAGATTCAGATATGCGAGCAAGTTGACTGATTGTAAGGGATATAAACATTACACTAGATGATCGGCAACGAGGCAAAAAAGGCAAAAGAAAACTAAGTGAGTGTGAGTTAAACCTAATATTGCTAGCTGCTGAGAAGAGGAAGATACAGGAGTACTGTAGTTTCCTATGATCTAGTCGGATAAATAGGCAACTTTTTCAATGCGTTGCATTAGTTGCTACCAACTTTATTTTTACGTGCTACTGGAAAGACCATAGTTTTTAAGTTGACTTGTACTCCATAGCGTAAATAGTTTGGTAGATAAGCTTTAAATTTGCAGCCGTTCACTGTATTTAGTGATACAAGAGGGGGCATCAAATATAAGTAATGCAAGATGAAGTGTTTCAGTTTGAACTTGCTCTCTCCAATCGGTCTACGTTAGTTGAGGTTTCAGAATTGTGGTTTAGTTGCTCTCAAACATCAATATATCTCACACTGCTTAGCATCGGTCATCATTTTGTCTTATTTTTCTTGTTCCTCTTGCTCAACTTACATTTCTATTCTTCAGTCAGAAACCCCATATAAAATTCAATCACATCACCTGACTCAAATTTTCGGAATTCACCATAAATCAAGCCGAAGCCCTTAGATTTCAGCAAATTTCGCGCGGGTTCTTCAATTGTTGATCCCGGCGTATTTTCTACACTGCATCAACATAACAACCAAACTGTCTAGTAATCATTTCTTGTTCTCTACATTTGATTCTATTTCCCAAACGTCTGTTAAATTCGCGAGTAGTAATATCACCGCTCAGCCATCTTGGCTTTGCTCCACAGGATCCAAACCTGCTTATTGGGTGAAGTTCTCCCATCCATTTGGTCTCTTCTTGTTCGTCAAAGTGTAGAACTTGGAAGAACAAGAGTAACCTCTCCATGTGAAGTCCTTAGATGGGTCACACACACAGTTCTTGGCCTTTCTCACCTCCTTGTCAACAGGACAGTTGTTGAATGGCACGTGGAAGTATCCAACGTCATCGAAGAAATGGACGCGCTCCTTTGGCATGAACAAAGCAACAGCAATGGAGTGCACAGGAGCGTCACCCCATCTCTCGTAGAAGAAACCACCGGCCTTGTCCAAGTGCTCAAAGTACTTAGTGTAGGCCTCGGATCTCCAGAAGTTCAAGTTGGCAATCTCAAAGTTGGACCAGAAGTGACATCCATTGTAGGTAGCACCCTTGTCACTGGAAATCCAGTCCATCAAGTTATTCTCGGCAATATACTGCTTGTTCTGGTCGATAAACTGTTTGGTGGTCTCCCAAAGCGTTGGGATGGTCTCCTTGTACTCAGGCAACGAAATGGTGAAAGAGTAGTCCTTGTTGTTGTCCTTCATCCACTTGAAGATATCGTAGTCAATGTCACAGAAGATCTTAATGTCTGGCTCGACTCTCCAGTAGTATTCGTACTCCATCATCAACTCGTGTCTCCAGAAGAAACCACTCTCGTAACGACACATGTGTCTGTACGACACAGAGTCACCGTAGATAATCTTTTGTTCTCTCATTCTCTCTCTGGTCAACGCAGCCTTCTCCTGGTCGATCCACTCTGGGTATCCCCAGTGCTCCTTAGGAATCAAACCGTACTTGGTAGTACCAGACACAAGTGCCGAAGTCATCTCCTTAAATGTGTCGTCGAATGGTTCATCGTTCAAAAAAACCCAATCGTAGTGGTAGTTTCTGTTGAAACGATCCTCGATGTGGCGAATCGAGTCCAAAATAGAGCTCAAGTCTCTGTTACGTGCAAGAGTGACAAAGGTAGCCTTGATCTTGTCACCAGCAACGGCAGCAGCGGCAGCGGCAGGAACAACGGCGGCAGCAGCAGCAGCGGCGGCAGGAACGGCGGCAGCAGCACTTGGAACAGCTGCAGCAGCGGCAACAGCCTCATTCTTCACAGCAGCCGCACTGTTAGCAATAGGGGCAACAGTGTATGAAGATCCCCTGGATAAGATGAACCCACAGGCCAACAAGACCAATGCGAACACCCCGAACCGGACAATACGAGCGTTAGACCTGGAAGATGCCATGTTTGGATGTGTTGGCAAAAAATAGGGAAAAAAGTATTTATATACGAAGTGAAAAATTACTGGGAGAATCGGACGCGTTTCGCGACTTTGCATAAAAAGGGACTTGAAAATTGGACTTGTGTTAACAAACCAAATCACAAAGCATTAGAGCAAAGAGTTAGTTTCTAATCGCATTTGAAACCCCTGGATTGGCTTTAGTACCTGTTGTATCGTTCTCTCCTACCCCCAAAAAGAAACTCTATTCCATAAAAGCATGTCGCCAAGGCGGTCATACAAAATGCGACGACGCCAGCTGGTAGAATGACAGAGTGGCGAAACCGACGCATATTGATGGTGGGACGTATATCAAATGACGGAACGCATATGATGGAAAGAAACGAAATACACTGTTGATGCACGCGATATCTACAAAGAAGATATCGAAAGCTTCTAGGCAATAGGTTTAGGAGACGCTATCTTGATTGGTGGATTTAGCCAAACAGCTCTATAATAACGCAGAATAAAGCTGGTCTCAAACCGGACGTTCTAGATAACGTGTTCTTAATGCCCCCAGGAATATTTCTTGTGAGTGTATTTGTGTCGTAACACAAGGGTTTGTGTCCCGGTGGCTGGTTTGTGCATGAATATAAGGCGGTTCTACGCAGAGGGTGGGAAACTACCACGTATTCTCTTGAATGGTGCTTGTAATTCAACCAACTGTAGTTACACCTTTCATTTCATCTGCCATTCGGCTTTTTCTCGACTAGCTTCGGAAAGTTGCTCTAGATGAGTTCTGGAGAAGGTTTGGGCACTGTTCAATATTTCATGTACTTGGCAAATTCGCGCCATCCCCGCGCCCTCGAAAACCCCCCAGTTGCATCCTATGTGGACCATCATATAAACTGGTGTATCCACTTTAGGTGTTCTATTCACGAGGTCTCTTTGGGCCCTCGTATTATATGCTTATTATCAACCCCCACATTTCATTCGTAAGTTCCAATACCAGGGCTGAAATCATGTATAAATCTTATTATAACCCCAGCTATGGTTGAAATGTTACAGACTATCAATTACAGGTCCCTAAAGAGCTTAATATGTGGTTTCCTTATCTCGTTTTCTAAAAAGTCTAGAAGAAGACTATATGCACGACATCCAATTCATAGAACAGGTTGTTACAGTTTGTGATACTTACATCTTTTGCTGTTACTAATTAATCTCTTCTTTCACTAAATAAACTCTTTTACATACAACTTCATATTGGCTGACTACAGCATTTTCTCGTCAGCCTTCTAACTGTAACATCCTTATACCTTGTTCTGGCCTCTGTTTCATTCTAAAAATATATTCTTTGTTGGAATGTGTCATGGTCAAGATTCCTTTATTCTTTTTCTAAATATAACTTCGTCCTTACTCTTCTATCACATACCATAAGTTCTGTCTGTATCTATCACATCGTCACCTCTTCCAACTACTTACATCTTTTGAAATGTACTAGTCCTTGCCTCTCGAAACAACCGCCGTTGTTTGTTTCAAACACTAGATATCCTCCATTCTGTGTATTAGAAATCACTCCTACTGGAAGTGCTCCCACTCCTTAGGCTTAGTCAACTTCATGACCTCATAGTACTTCTTACCGCAGGAATATGGCCTGAACGTAAAGTCATCATCAGGCTTGCAATGACACTTGTGGTTGTATCTGTACTGCGCATTCAACGGACACTGGGTGTATACACCATGGTTGTAACCAACGTCTTCGAAGTAGTGTATCTGGTCCCTGTTCAAAAAGAGTGCAGCTGCAATGGAGTGCACAGGCGCATCGCCCCATCTCTCATAGAAGAAGCCTCCCGTCTTGTCCAAGTACTCAAAATATTTTGTGTAGGCCTCAGATCTCCAGAAGTTCAAGTTTGCAACCTCGAAGTTCGACCAAAAATGACACAAGTTGTACTTCTCACCTCCATCATCGGAAATGAAGTCCATCATGTTATTCTCTGCCAAGTACTGTGGGTTCTCTTTAATGAAGTCCTTGGTGTGTTTCCAAAGCGTTGGAATGGTAGCCTCAAACTCGTGGATCAGAATCGTGAATCCGTATACCTTGTTGTTGTCTTCCATGTACTTGAACAAGTCATAGTCCAAGTCACAGTGGATCATGATATCTGGCTCAACTCTCCAGTACCAGTCATATTCATCAAGCAAGGGGTTCCTCCAAAAAAATCCACTCTCAAAGCGACACATGTGACGATAACTCTCCAGATCAGCGTAGATAATTTTTGCCTTAGTCATCTTCTCTCTCTCCTCCTTGGCCTTCTCCTGGTCAATCCAATCAGGGTAGCCCCAGTGCTCCTTAGGAATCAAACCATACTTGGTCTTTCCACTGACAATTGCTGTGGTCAAGTCTTTGAATTCTTGCGTGAAAGGCTCATCGTTCAAAAATACCCAATCGTAGTTGAACTTGCGGTTAAATCTGTCCTCCACACTGCGGATGGATTTGATCAAGCTGTAAAGCTCGCGATTACGTGCTAACGTAACAAATGTAGCGTTGACCCTTTGAGGTTTCTCCGGAACCGCTGCAACCTCTGCGAAAGGAGCTGCATTGTTGTCTGTCAAAACAGCGGCATGCTGCTCTGTTGGTGTATTCTTTGCGGTTGAGTTTGATGGCACGTATACAACATCGTTGTAACCCAAGTGCATAAACGAATATAACACGAGGAGTGTAGCAACCACAGCGAGCACGCGGAATACAGGTATTCTTGCCATGTTGTCTGTGATTCTATTTCTAAATGCAATCTATCTTTGCTTTCACCGGATTTTTTTTTCCGCTGCTTGTACCTGCGTTACTAAGCCTTGTAGGGTTGAAAGAGGCTGAGACATAGTTGACGGGTAACCTTATGGCGTTGTTTATTTCTCTTGCTCTCGTGGTATATCTACATTGTGTATGAGTACTAGAAGTCAAATTACGAGACAATCAGATTGTACTAGCTTGGTAAATGAGTGAACTGTGAATGAATTTCATGTACAGTGCTTATCGTACGAGCTCCAGTTACACAAGGAGTGTTTTGCAATAGTAAAGTATTAGCGCGTTAAAATAAGTAACGTTTATTGAAAAGCAGGGTGATCCTTAAAGGACCATTCTTAGCGGGGATCTCAGAAGCAGATTTCCAGTACACAAGATAAGCCTACCGGAATTGAGTCGTAGTGTTGCCCTTATGCAATGACGAAATGTTCGTCATTCGTGTGTTTTTTAATTATATCTCTATATGCTCCAAAGTCCTTCAGATTACGTCACGGAAAATTTCCAAGTCCATTGCAGGGTCCATTGCAGGGTCCTGTAACTGAGAGCGAGACAAAGCTTCCACAGTTTTGGCACTGAAGAATGCATAAAATGCTTATTAGGGACTGTCAAATCTAGCATGGAAGTGATCACTGGGCAGCACTGAAGTTAATCAAATATACTCTTAGGTTTAACTAGTGCCCCTATAATGATTGTGCGTTAAGGTTAACGCAACCTAATATCACAATTCACACACAATCAGAATCTATTCTTCAAAGCACCATAACCGTTATTATCCGTGATACCGCGGCGACCTTTCAGGTTACACTATCCTATAGTACCCTATAACAGTCATATAAACAGCGCCTCCTTCTATAAAATACTACTATAACAATGATTTGAGAACATCCCATTATAATTCTTGAAAATTGAAAAAAAAATGTACCTCCTTCGGGTGGTACACTTGTCAAATTTAACAATACAGAGAAGATTAGCATTGTCCTTGCATAAAGATGACACGCTTTTCAAAGAGATTTACCATTTTTTTTTGGAAACCCGTCAAGGACCCAAAAGCTCACTACAACTGCCGGATATCTTCAGTCCGCTCATTCTCTCTAGGCCACCAGAGACAGCATCCATATCGTACACTGTATGTTTCGACCGTTCGAACCCATCGTAGCAATTTTTGAGTTTACAATTTATAGCCTCACTTCAAAATATTCACCACGGAAAGACCCATATATATCAGCCCATTCAGCCCAAGCCTCTGATATCGTGGACCCAGTGACTTGTTTACGTCGCACGCGCAATCACATGGCCAAAAGATTGAGTATATTCCCTCAAGAGCTGGTGACGCTAACGCCACAGCCGACAAACCACAGCTTATTTGGTACCACCGAGTGGCCCAAGCCGCTTGAGAATAACGATGAAAGTGAAAATTTGCCCTTGGATAGCTTCGGTAGCCTCCATCTGTTTTCACCGCAGCAGCTTTCTCGTCTAATTACTCTAAAATACAACGGGGACCCGTTGCTTCTCGTACGACAGCTTTCCCTAGAGTTGTGTAGGAAAGATGACGAGTTAAGCGTATTGACACGCGAAAAGTTCACTCGAGAACAGAAGCTTATACGTTTATGTAATGAGTACGGAAACTTGAGTACGATGGAGATCGACAGGAAGCTCCAAGAAAAGCACACTCGAAAAGCAAAGGAGGTTCAAGAAGGCAGAAAGGAAGAAACTGCTAATCAAGCAAATCCCCAGAGTCCTGTTTCAGAAGACGATAAAGAACGACAAAAATCTGTTGTTTCAAGCAAAAGACATCTTTCTAGAACCAAGAGAAAGCTGAAAACCACTGTGAAAGAACTGCCGGAAAAATCCCAATCCAGCACTCGTGTGCTGAGCAGTGGCTCAGTTAAACTTACAGACATGTTACCTCGAACGCGGGCCTCTAGAACGAACTCCAATGAGTCGTTTCTCTCTGTGAAGCCCCGTGAAAGTCAGTCAAAAGATGTTTATCAAAAGTTACGCAGTTGGTTCAATTCGCTGGATGACTTGACCCTGCAGCTGTCCCTTCTGATTGAAAGACGTGCCATCTCGATTTCCAAAGCTCCAGTTGAACTAGACAACTTTGCTGACGAGCGCAATAGTGAAGGGCTGAGCGATGAAATCGACCTTCCTAACGAAGTTCACGTCGACAAATACGGTTTCATCACCGATTTCAAAGAATTACAGAGACAGCGCGAAGAGAACAGAGACTTTTCGCCAAATAGCACGACGGACCAGCCTGGATTTACTAAGAGCCCACAGTGTTCAATCTCCGAAAAACCATCTTTGGGAGAAATCCTGCAAAGGGAATTGCCTGATGGCAGCATGGAGGATGCTGCAATTCTCATTGGGAACAAGAATCGCCTCCAGACTATCAGCCAGCTTAAACAAATTTCGGAAAAACACGATAGCATCAATTTAAAGTATGAGCAGCAATGGGATACGCTTCTCAATAACATCAAACGAGACTTCCTGAAAAACAATAGAGACCTTACAAGTAATGCAGAGATGGTCGGTGTTCGTGGTCTCAACTTATTAAGTTTAGATGCACAGGAAAGAACCAACTACCACGCAAAATTTGCCAAGTTGGTCAATAAGGTGGGTATCCCCGCAAAACATAGACTAGGCTTGTGGCTCGAGCTCTCGGGTGGAGAGAATCTCCGGGTTCATGGAGAATACAAGCAGCTCTTGGGTGAGGTGGAAGTATGTCGAGAAAGGAAAGTAGAAGATCTAGATGATTCTCGATCGCAGGAGATCATCAAAAATGTTCTGCAAATAGATTTAGATTTGCACCGAACGCTTCCGCTGAATTTTCATTTCAACAACATGCTCACATTTAAACCGGGTCCAAGCTTCTACAAGTTGCAGCGAATCTTATATGCTTTCGTTGCATACCGAACAGATATAGGTTACTTTCAGGGTATGAACAAGATCGTGGGAAATCTTTTACTTTTGCTGAGCAAAAGTGGAGATGAAGAGGACAAATTTAAGGAAGAGGATGTCTTTTGGATATTTGTGGGTCTTACAGAAGAAATACTTCCCAAGTATAGCAACAACAAGCAGATGTATTTTAATGCATTGATGGACATTAAACTCGACCAGATAGTTCTCCATGAAAAATATATCAAAAAGCACCTTCCACGACTATACGAACACTTCCAAGAGTTGGGCTTGGAGGTCGAGATTGTTACCATGAATTGGTGGCTAACTTTGTTTATAGACCTCCAATTCATGGATTTGGAAACCTGGTTCAAGCTTTTTGAAAACCTTCTAGTCGACTCAACTATTGCATTGGAAACCGAGAACCTGGATGATCCAGCAGACCAGGCCTTCAGGTCCGCTATCAAGCTCATTAGTTTAAGCTTATCTATCTTGAAAACCCTTCATGCGCACTTGCTTGCAATGACTCTGGCTGATGATATATACGTTTTTCTCTCCAGCAACAAGGGAAGCACAAATTCATGCGAGGGCCAAAGAACACTGGTGAAATTCACTGAGTTGTTGAGTCATCACCGGTACTTTATGAGTTCAATCAGCGTACCCAGCTTCAAGAAACACAGGCTAGAATTGTCAAAACCGGAGTAATTGCATACTTACATCACTTCTTCATTTCTCATTTTTTCACTATTTATAGGAATATGTGGCTATTTATACGACATCGCTAATGACTCTCAGTGCCTCTCTGTAGGTTCTCAACAACTCCTCGCACTTCTCACGTTCGGCCTGAATGCCCTCGTCTTCCTTCAACAACTCGTCGAACAAAGCCTCGTTGTACAAGCGCACAACCAAACGGTTTTGAATGTGTTGCTTGATGTAGTCGACTAAAAGACACATGATGGACTTCGGCACCTGATCCTGAATCATCTCACGAACAATACCAAAGTATGAGACAATCAACCTACGGATCAACTCGCACTCTAACTGCTCGCGCTCAGTTAGATCGTTAATCAGAGGATCATTATCAAAGCTATCCGTCTGTAAGTAGCTGTTGTCGTTAAGACTCATGTGTTTCAAGTGCTCCACAGGTGTGCTGCCATTGCCTGGGTGTATTTGGATGCCATTGTTTATGAAATTTGTGTTAAACTGCAATGTTCCCTCCAGGTGGTTGGGGAACTTGAATGGCGTAGGGTTGAGCTGCGCCTGGGTTTGCAAATGCTGTTGGTGGGTCACGGGGTCCTTACCGAAGAAATAGTTGAGGTAAGATTCCTGTCCACTTGCGCTTCCTATAGCCTCGGATCTGCTCGATTGAGAAGTCTTCATGGAGTCGCTTCTCCTTTGTTTGATAGGCTTGATTTCGTCATCCACAGTAGTGATGTCATCTTCCAAAGTCTTCTTTTCGGGGTCACTTGAATCGTCATCTTCCACTACATCGCGGTTCTTGTTCAAAATCCTCTCGCTGGCCAATCTCAATTTGTTCTTCGACTCTATCTCTTTTTGCTTGTGACGCTCCTCAACGACAATGCTCATTGCTTTTGCGGCACCCACGAAGTTGGGGTGGTTCGTGTTGATGTATGCAGTGTGAATCTCAATCAAAGATTCAACATACTTGATGGTGGGGCCCAAACGCTCACGCAACAAATCACTCACAACCTCGATCAACTTACTTTGCAAGCGGGGGTAGCGGTTCATCTCAACGCCAATCTTCAGCGAGCACACGTTGTGCACAATCTTCATCAACTCCTCATACACCATCTCCACACACTGCTGACTTGGCTCCTCCAACAACTTGATTTGCGGCTTGACCAAAAGATCAAACGCAAGCTCGGGAACAAAAAGAGATGGTCTAGGACCAGTCAGGTTTCTGATCGCTGTACGGATGTCATGCACAGACAAGTTGTGAGTAGGGTTAATCTGTGCCAACTTCGAACCAAAAACTTCATTGTAAATGTAGTAAATACGGGCACCGCCGCACAACTCCTTGGTAGACAACTCGTTCAAAGAAGTTCCCTCAATCGAGTTGACAAAAGTGTTGGCGAATTTGGTCATCAAACCCAACACCATTGCAGCGCGGGCCTCCTTCGAGTCGTTGTTCATAGGAACTGGGCCGTAGCTCAATAACTCATGCTCGGCCTGGCCCATCAAAGTGTTCAACTTGGCTTTGATATCAGGCAAGCGTTCCCTAATGTGGTTCATTAATATCTTGTTCAAGGTTTGAGCCAAGAAACGAGTGCCACATTTGTTGGAGATAGCCTTGTATGCCGGGTGATTGGCGAAGAATTCGGTCTCCAGGTGAAGGGAGTCCTCCATGGACTTGCTTTCAGCGATATCTTGCTGGGAACGGTTTACAATTCCAACAAATCCCAATTTGAGGGGGTACACATTGCCCTTTAAAATGTCAAGCGCATTGGTACCTTGGTCCATCAAGTCCAACTTGGTCAAAACACCAACAGTACGACGACCAGTGGGGTCCACCAGACGTGCCAACTTTAAAGACTCCGAGTTAACCAAATCGACATTAGCAGGTGAGACTGCAAGGATTATACAGTTAGGCTTGGATATGTACTCCAAAATCAAGTTCCGTGTCTGACGCTCGATGTCGCTGGGCTGGTCGCCGATAGGGATTTTGGTCAATCCAGGCAAATCCACCAAGGTCAAGTTGAGGACTTTAGTGGAGAAAATCTTCAAGTTAATTGGGATGCGGGAAATACCCTTGTTCTCTCCAGCAATGCGGTGAGTCTCTGATTCAATCTCACGACGAATATCCGCAAAGTTGTAGAATCGCTTCTTTGGGATGTGCAAAAACTCGCCCCATTCGATAGCTGGTTCATCAGTGCGTTCTCTCTGAGCTGAACCGTTGGAGGTGCCCTTCATATGATTTCTCAAGTGCTCCTCCAAATTGACCTCTCTGGGCTCATCCGAGTCGTATTCAGAATGCCTAGACAGTTGGGAAGATGCGCTACTCTCGTTGATTATGGAGTCGCCATGTTTAATGTTGATTAACTGCAACACCAAAGGTCTTCTGGTGACAATACCAGTCCCTCTGGGCAAAAAGTCGCGCCCGACAATGTTCTCCAAAACAGACAGCTTGCCACAAGACTGCGAACCCACCACCGCAAGAATGGGCAAATCGATTTCGGACAACAGAGTGGTCGTCACGATATCCTGCAACTTGTTAACCACAGGTATGAGATCCTCGAAAGACATGGCTTATTGTTTTCTCTTGGTTTGCCACTTGGTTGCTGCTCAAAATTCAACAGAACTAGAGGTGTTTTTTTTCGACTTTGCCATTTTTAGCGCCCGCTTTTGATTCCCTCTCGTTTTGATTTGCCATCACAAAAATGTAGAACAAGGGCATGTTAATGCTCCTTTGTGGTACAAAGAAGAACAACTACCACAACGATATCAGTAGCTAGGTTTTGTTCACCTGAGAAGCTTCAGCTGAATAAAAAAGGTACCCGAGGAGAAAGAGATGAGAAATTTAGGCGCACTAGATATTTAACCAGTGGCAACTACTAGAGTCCTGATGACAAAATTAACATAAGAAGAAATGGGATTTGGGTGGCGCGGTGTGACCTAAAGACCTCAACAGTTGCACGTTTTGCTAACACTATGTATCCCCAGTTTATATCTTTAAAGTCTAGCTACGTATGGTCTTGCTACACAGGGCTAGGAAAGCAATCAATTTTAATAATCCGTCTGACCCTTTGTGTAAGATGAAGGTGAAATCCCGAACTCTTTGAATTATTCTTTGCACACACGTCCAGATAAACCTAAGCAAGAGATAAAAGGGACCACTGCAAGCCGTGGCCCACAGCGAATGTTAATACAAGTGTATACTCACTATTTAAGTGCTCTCATCACCGACGTTCAGGCAATTGGATTTATCTTGAATACTATTCACTGTTCGAAAAAGAGTTGTGATCTTGAACTCTTTTCCATTCAGTCATCTATGAAAGTCAGATTCGCCAGGGTCCTTCATCAGGTTCCTTATGGTACCCTTTTGCATCCATTCACGTGCTCTTTCACGTGCTCTGCCTTGCAACTTAGTTTTTTTAATTTTCAACCGTGTTCACTTCCACACTTAACATGGTCAGGTCAATTACCGCAATCTACGCGGCATTTTTGGCAACTGCCGCTGCATTCTCCCTACAGAACATTGATAGTTCTCTGTGGACAAACAAGCAGTATGAACGCACGATCGATGTCTCGAAGTCGTATGTCAAGGAAGCAAATGTTATCGAGATCGAAAACACCGGTTCCAAGCCCCAGGCTGACTACTTCTTCACACTCAACGACGGCTTGGATTTCGTTACCGGAATATCCGCTATTTCGGTTCAAATTGGACTGCAAAAGGTGACCGTAGTCCCAGATGTTGTGACTGACAACACCACGGCTGAGACTGCTTATCACATCGAACTCCCCGTGGCATTGTCACCGCGTTCTTCAGTTCAGCTTTTTATCAACCTTGTCTACATCAACGGTGGAGAGCCTCTCCCCGCCAAAATTTCGTTGGATACCACTCAGCAGCTCTTGCTCAAGTTGAACAAGTTTGCATACTCGCCTTACCCAACGGAGAACTACTCGCTTCACTTCACCGGTTTGGTCAAGGGTCAGGAAATGGCCTTGCTTGCAGACTTTGGCGAAGTCACCAATGTGGATGTCAGTAACTTCATGCCTCAAGTCAGCGGCAAGTCCCTCGTCTATGGTCCTTTGGACAGCACATTGAAGCCTTTCACGAAAGTGCCCATGGGATTGCATTTCGATCACAACCGTCCACTTACTCGCGTTCACAACTTGAACAGATCTATCTGGGTTCCGCTGAGTAATGTGGAGCAGTTGCCGATCGAAGAGTACTATGAGTTGACCAACATGGCAGCTGAGTTGGACAAAGGGTTCTCTAGAGCCGACTGGATGATCGGCCGTTATGACTCCGTCCGCAACCACTGGGCACTTCTGCACTTGGAATTCCCATTGGCTGACGAGCAGTTCAACGACTACTACTACTCCGACAAGGTCGGTGTAGTGTCGCTGCACAAAATCGTGCAAAACCACTTGTTGTTGCAGCCCAGATACCCGATGTTTGGTGGCTGGAAGTACAACTTCACCTTGGGCTGGAACAGTGATGCTCTGGCTCATGTGCACAAGTTGAAGAACGACGATGACACTTACATTCTTCGTGTTCCGTTGTTGAATACTTTGCGTGATGCGCTGTACAACAACACTTATCTTTCATTCTACCTTCCTGAGGGATCTGAATTTGTCAATATCTCATCTGCCATTCCATTTGAGTCGCTCGATGTGTCGTCTGAGCTTTCTTACTTGGATGTGGAGAAGGGCCATGTTAAGGTCACCGCACACTTTTCTAACTTAATTGATGCCTTGAGCAAAGTCGATGTGTATGTGGTTTATAAGTACCCAAGTGCTAGCTACACTTGGCGCTTGTTTAAGATCCTGGGCTTTGTTTTCGTGGGATTGTTGAGTTACTACATTTTGGGCTTGGTGGATATTTCCATCGACCAGACTAAGTAGATAAGTAGATAATTAAAATGTATAGAGCAGAAGGACATAGTGTGAGTAGACCAAGAAGATTATATTGCATATAGTGCAGATGCTTGGTGTAGATGGGAATATGAGAAATTATTGTTACTTTGGATAGAGGCAATTTTTAAACTACTGGGCTGGACTTAGGCAATATATTGAGGATCTATAGTACATGTTACATAACCGGTTATTGTGTCTCTATATTCATTATTCCAACGTGTGTTGTTTCCATGTTCAAGTCATCTCTAGCTCATATTTCCGCTTGAGCTCCTCTAAATGCTCTTTTCTGTGAATGAAATCCTCCAGCATCAATCTCAGCCGATCAACAGCATATATCAGTGCCACTAAATATCTTCCTCTGTAGTTTACTCCGTTCATCTCCAAACTCGCCTTTGTAGCACTAGACATGTTGTTGTACACGATAATGCATGTGCCTGCATTTTCGTTCCCGTTGGGAACCCGCACCTGATTTATACTTCCGTACGGAGATGCAAGTTCATATATTGCACTTGTGGAGGTGTTGTACGGAAGGTTTTTGACTTGAACAATGGGGAACTCTTTTGACATCGGGTCCCTTCAATTCTTAAAATTCGCGAAAAACGTACAAAAAGTGAAGTGATAAATTTGAAAGACAGTCGTAACTGAACGTAAATCAGGGCAGTTGGTTTTGAATCAGGTTCTTCTTTGTGAAAAGTTTCTAAGACAAGTTAGTTCCCATGTTGGCTTTTTAGGATCAACATGTAAAACATAGTCAATATCCCTATCAAAGCTCTATCGCTTGTATATACTCCCTTAATGCGACAAAGGCACACTTAAGTATAAAAGCATGCATATTTCATCGTATGTTCCTTTACTATAAAATATCCCTCTTATTTGGTTCGGCTACGTTAGTGTTCGGTCACTTTTACACTGATAATTACTCTGAACCCCTTTTCTGGCCCATGGAACACGCTTTCCCTAGTACTTTTCAATTTTGTTTTGTATTTCTGTATCTACTAACGTTAACAATTTTGATGGTAGGCGACTTTCATCATACGTAAGTCTTCACGTGTTCTTCGCTTATGTTAACTTAACGTTGATATTCTTATCTTGATTGCGATCAAGTTCACCTAGATTACTCTGCCACAAGTTGTTTAGAAGTATGCGGGATCCTTGATGTCTGTCGTATACTGCTTCCTGTGATGCCAGCGATTGTAGTAGAATAGCCCACAAACCACAACAAGGAAAATCATCAAGTACATGTACACATGCGGCTCGGAAACAACAATTTCCTCATACGTAGGAGTCACCTGGCCCTCTGGCGCATGTGCAACACCATCATTTAAGTGACCCAATGATAAAACACTGCTTTTGGTGATGATGATGTCTTCCTCAGGCTTCAGAGAAGCCTTATCCACCTTGACAGCGCTGATGGCTTGCAAAACATCAAACCCACCAATCAACTGACCAAAAACGACATGAACGCCATCTAAGTGAGGCGTTTGATCTACATTAGTGATGAAAAATTGCGCACCATTTGTGTTTGGACCAGCATTGGCCATCAGCAATCTGCCCATTTTGTTGTGACTCAAGTCAAAGTTCTCGTCGTTGAACGCGCCGCCATATATAGAATGACCACCAGTGCCCACACCGCGCTCAAAATCTCCTCCTTGGATCATAAAATTCTGGATGATACGGTGGAGTTTGCATTGTTCATAGCCATAGCCGTACGTCATGTTGGCCAAATGAACAAAATTCTGGACAGTCTTGGGAACAACAGTACCGAAGAGCCCTAGGGTAAGGTTGCCGAAGTCCTTATCGCCACTAGACTTACGCTGGGTGATCTGGAATGTGACCTTGTGGGTGATGACGGGATCGTTGGCAAGATGGATGATTTCATCTTGCGAAAGTGGCGGCACCAACAGAAAAAGTGCCTTGTCCTGCACTGTCGCGGCTGCTGCGAGAGTCGAGAATGCCACCAGAGCGAAAACCAGTAGCAACTTCATGGTGTTGTTTGCGTTTGTGGTTTGTACCGCTTACGTGAGAGACTTTGGACTGAAAAACCAAAACGAATCAAAACCAAAAACTTTTTAGTGGCAAACAATGAACGGAATCTCAGTGGACATCAACCACCTCAAAAAAGGAGAAGTGAACTTGGGAACTTCCATCATGGCGGTCACATTCGCCGATGGTGTGATTTTGGGTGCTGATTCGAGAACAACCACAGGCACTTACATCGCCAACAGGGTTACCGACAAGTTGACCCAGATCCACGACACTATATACTGCTGCCGTTCAGGCTCTGCTGCGGACACGCAGGCCGTGGCCGACATTGTCAAGTATCACATGCAGACCTACTCGCTGCAATTGCCATACGGTGAGAAGCCTACTACGCAGATCGCTGCCAACATCTTTCAGGAGTTGTGTTACAACAACAAAGACAACTTGACTGCAGGTATCATTTGTGCGGGATACGATAAGAAGAACAAGGGAAGTGTGTTTTCTATTCCAATTGGTGGTTCTATACATCAACAGGACTATGCGATTGCGGGTTCCGGCTCGACCTTCATTTACGGTTGGTGTAACGAGAACTGGAAGAAGGATATGCTGAAGGACGAGTGTGTCTCCTTTGTGAAGACTGCTTTGAGTGAGGCCATAAAGTGGGATGGCTCGTCGGGAGGTGTCATTAGATTGGTGGTGTTGACCGAAAGAGGTGTGGAGAGGATGATTTTCTACCCAGATGAGTACCAGAAGTAGGTGTAGAGATTGAATGATGATTTGATACGAAATGTAGAAGGAGTTTATTTACAGAATTGTATTGAGTGGATGGGGAGATGTTGATTTTGGGGTGTTTACTGGAGTTGATTCGAACGCTGGTTTGGTTGAAGTGTTGGTTATATATATTACATGATTGAGGTATCCTCAAATATTAACGAAGATTGAGGTTTCGGTGACTGGAGTGGCGTATAACATGCCAATGAAATTATAGACTGAAGAAAGTGGAGCTGTGGAAGGTGAAGTTTCCAGTAGGGTATATCAGGAAGATGATATCATGTGTAGTTATGTGAGGTTCAAACAGTCAGAATTGGGGATCTGAATTGAAATTTTGAGCGAATCGTTTGATGTCATCTAGACAAATAACATATGGTATTTGTAAATTCCAAAGTAAACGACAGACTTCAAGTTTTGAAGCTTGAACCTATTCAAAGACGCTTTTAAAGCTCAATTGAATATTTGGACTTACATAATTTAGCTTAAATCTCCCTAACTTGAGCACGAGCAGTAGACTGAGTGCACTGAATTAACAAAACTATATATAGTGACACCAAGTGGAACCAGGTGCAATACAGTTTAGAGGCAAGAATCTGAAGGCAAACCCGAGCAACACCAAATATTTAAGGCTTCTAAAATGTTTAATCTCACAGACTCCAGCCTTTTGGCTCAGATAATCCTTTTCAATGTCATAAATACCGAATAATTCAGTGAACCAGTGAGTCAGTGAGTTGACTCAGCAAAGACGGCCTAAAGTCAAAGGCAACGCCGGACCGGCAGAAATCATCACGTGGTTAACTCCGAATACCAAAAAAACGTCAGTTGGTGGGTATCCAGTCTGTATTAGCTTGTAATAGTGTACCTAATCGTTTATCAGTAACCATAGCCCACCACGATCGCTTGAACACTCACGTTTGATAACCACTCAGAAGCCCTTCTTTATTAACTGACTCCACTTTCCAGTAAATTCGTTATACATCGATTGCCCTCCTATAGCCGATTTCCCCATAAATCTCTTTTTTCACACTTCCTGAGTCACAAAAAAAATTAGTATATATTTGGCCCAAAGACAAAAAGATCACCAGCAGAATGTCCTTCAAAGCATCTGATATCACCATCGAGAAAACCTCTACACCCAAGACACCTCTTCCTAAGGAGCAATTGGTGTTCGGCAAGACATTCACCGACCACATGTTGGAAATCGAATGGACCGCCGAAAAGGGCTGGGGCAAGCCTCACATCTCGCCATACCACAACTTGAGCCTTGACCCTGCCAGTTGTGTGCTCCACTATGCATTCGAGTTGTTCGAGGGTATGAAGGCATACTTGGACGAGAACGACAACGTGCGTACCTTCAGACCTGACATGAACATGGCCAGAATGAAGAGAAGTGCCATCAGAGCTTCTTTGCCTGACTTTGACGGCGAGGAGTTGGTCAAGTCGATTGAGCAGTTGTTGCTTCTTGACAAGAGATTCATCCCTAAGGGTGAGGGATACTCTTTGTACATCAGACCAACCTTGGTTGGTACCAGTCCATTCTTGGGAGTGGGAACTCCAGACAGAGCTTTGCTTTACGTTATCTTGTCTCCCGTCGGACCATACTTTGGCAATGGTTTCAAGCCAGTGTCTCTTGAGGCCACCAACTACGCTGTGAGAGCATGGCCAAAGGGTGTCGGTGAGTTCAAGTTGGGTGCCAACTACGTTTCGTGCATTCAGCCCCAGAAGAAGGCTGCTGAGAGCGGCCACAACCAGAACTTGTGGTTATTTGGTGACGAGGGCTACATCACCGAGGTGGGTGCTATGAACGTCTTTTTTGTTTTGAAGACCGATGACGGTAAGCTTGAGTTGACTACCGCTCCATTGGATGGTACCATCTTGCCAGGTGTCACCAGAGACTCTATTTTGGCATTGGCTGGTGAGAAGTTGGACAAGTCGCAGTGGATCATTACCGAGAGAAAGCTTACCATTCACGAGGTGAAGGAGAAGGGTGAGAAGGGCCAGGTTGTCGAGGCCTTCGGTGCAGGAACTGCTGCTATTGTCAGTCCAATCAACAACATTGAGTTTGAGGGCCACCAGATCAAGATTCCATGTGGTGCTGAGGGTGCCGTTGGTGACTTGACTGCTCAGGTGAGCAAGTGGATCCAGGACATCCAGTACGGTAAGTCTCAGTTCAAGGACTGGTCCAGAGTTGCCAAGTAAGTGTGTAACATGAGAGTCTGCTAGTTTTGTTGGTTGGGTGTTGATTACTCATCAACTGTGTAACTACATTTCACGCACAAGAAACAGGAGATCAAGTAATGAAATACATTTGAAATCAGGGCCGTTGTAGTTTTCTTCATTTTCTGTTGCAAAGATACAGTGTTGAGCTTCCGATTCCAGTCGTAAAACGAAAAAACATGGCGGGCAATATCAATGTACTTTCCGTGCCGATGAATTGTAGCCAACTGAAGTAAATCTAGAGGGAAATTACAAGCAACTTTAGGCATTGTGGACCATATAGAGCGAAGCGAGATGAATCATAGAACTTTCAAGACGAAAACTTGTTCTCTTAATTTAGGGATCTGTTTTTGGGTAAAATAGATGGAGCGTTCAGTAGTTGCGAAGCACTTGGTGCAATAATATACATTTTCAAACACATAGGGAGAAAGTTAGGGTTCGTCCACGAGCCACTCCCTAACCCAGTTGGAAAAGAACATTTCAATTATAAAATGATCAGTTTTCATGTATGGGTATCTCAGCAGCAGGCTAAACTTTCCATGCGAGTTAGTATTATTGAAAAATAGGCTTAGCCTCTTCGATTTCACGTTTAAGAGGAATCGCTATACTTATACCGACAATTTAGCTCACAATAAGGTCTCTATTTTTCTTATTGTCCGTAATGAGACTGACTCGTTAGAGAATGCTCAAGCCAAGCAACGGGACTCGTCTTCAAATTCAACTGAAGATTGTAGTGAGACCTTCACCAAAAAATTAAACAGGAAGTAGTATCCTTTGGTTTCATATTCACTCGCCGTTTGCACTGACTCGGTACAGTCCCAATTCGGGAATAAACTATCAATTTCATCTCGCAACTTATCTTTTTCATCAGTGGACTTGATCAATTTTCGCGTTGTGATACTGTATATATTCATGAATATTAATGGTTATCATTTGGTACCAGTCTATGTGTGCTACTCTTTTCCATCTTCCCCACAATCCGCATTCTTCCTTGAACCCTTGATTTTTTCTGTGCTTCTACTTTTCTCCCTCCCTTCTGTGTGCTCTCCCGCTCTAAACACTTGTGGTTCAAAACGCTGCTCAAACCTCAAGACTGTTTACCCACCTTCAATTGGCCTACTAGTTTACCAACTAGCTCAAGTTTACTCCGCCCATGTTTGCCCGACTAAGTACTGGTGACACTGCTCATAACCCGGTTTGAGCCCGCGCCAAACGGTACAAGCAGACCCGGCAGGCTTCATGAACTCGGGCAGCTCGCAGACACGATATCAGCTACGGACCTTCCAAGTACAATAAGTACAGCTAGCCACTGGCTGGTTCCGTAAGATCGGCTTTTCCAGCCTTTTCCGACTTCGGGCGTGTTTAAAAAATTGGCACCGCAGTCATATTCGACGGAATGGCGAATTAAAACGCTTTCAAGCTCGCAATGTCTTTACCCGCAATCTCCCATAGCCCTCAAAACTTCCATACCAATATCTTGGTAGTGGGAGGCGCATTCGCAGGTCTCTCTGCTGTGCGTGCTTTACGTTCGCAGTTCTCCAAGCGTCCCAAACGGCTGCAAACTGTGAAAATTACAATGATCGAACCCAAAGCCGGCTTCCTAAACATATTAGGAATCCCCAAGTGTATTGTAGACGTCAAGTTTGCACGCACACAGTACATTCCGTTCTCCAAGTTGAAGGGCTTGACCTTTGATCACACGTTGTCGACTGATGCGACAGTCGCACGCGACATCTACAAAGCGCGCTGCGACGACCCCGAGGCAAATGCTCGCGTTGGTTTGGAAATTACGTACGTGCAGGGCCGAGTCACTAAACTCACCGAGTGCCATGCCAACTACGTTCTTGTGGAGGAAGACGAAAGCAGAGAGGTAGCAAGTGAAACAGAGACGACCGTAATCGCAGAGAAAAGATCCGCAGAGTCTTTGGCAACCTCTGAAACATCTTCGGAAACATTGGAAAGTGGGTCATCGAGCTCCTCGATCTCCTTCGATTACGTCGTGCTCGCACTGGGGAGAGACAGACTGTGGCCAGTCACTCCAGATGCGTACAACATGGACTCCTATTTGTCAGAGATGCAGAAGGCTTACGACGAAATTGACAGCGCCAACGATATTACCATCATTGGCGCAGGCGCGGTGGGTATCGAGTTGGCTGGAGATATCAAGCACGAGTTCCCAAACAAGAACGTGACGTTAGTCCACCCACACTCTACTTTCCCCCCGGAGCCGCTCACACTGGAGTTCAAGGCTGCGGTCAACAAGTCCCTCGAGGACTCGGGTGTTGTTGTGCACACAAACACCCGCATTGTGAAAGAGCTTGGTGATGGACGCCTCCTCACCACAGACAACCGAACCATTGACAGCAGCTTGAACCATTGGTGCACTTCACACAAGAACAACACTCATATCCTCGCACAGGAAATTCGCAAGGCGTTTGTGACTCCAGAAAACAACATTCTGGTTAACGACTACCTCCAGCTTACCAGTACGGAGAACGAACTCCCGCACTTTTTTGCTATTGGCGACTTGGTTCAGTTTCCAATAATTAAGTCTGCGGGCTGGGCCATGTATATGGGGCGACAGGTGGCAAACAATATCACCAGCTTGATTTATGACGGTGCTGTTATTGAGCCGATGCCCGATCTTACGAAGATGCCACGCGGAATGGTATTGGTTGCCGGTGGCGGCGAGATTGTCAGCGAGTTGACCGGTGAAGTAGAGGTCAATAATGCTCACTATGTCAAGGAGTACAAAGACTACTGTATGGGGAAAATCCGGGCCACGCTAGATGTTTAAACCGATAGATGAGATGCGCAATTTTAACGAAGAAGTTATTACACTTCTCTGGTGGAATATGTGCAGGCTCCATAAAATCAGTCGTACATGGCCATGCAAGTCTACTAGGAAAGTAGCAGTAACGTAACCTAGTTTATACGCAATGCTGAAAGATGAAGCAAACATTGATGATTACTGTTGAATCTGGGTGATGCTGAGTACATTTTAGTTTCAACATAGTTTTGATGGTCTTTGTCTGGATTAATATTTCAAACTAGGACTGCGTGAACATATACCGTAGTAGTTTTAGGCCATTGTTGCGTTCTGGCTTTGTAAGGTAGGTCTTCGACTCCTATCAAAAGAGACTCACAGTATGCAACTAGTAGCAAGAAACGTGACCATTAGCACACTCAGCAGACAAAATGACCATCAATGACCTCAATTCCAAATCACTTCGGCCGAATGGAATACCACCAAAATCAACTTCTGGAACACTTTAGTACCATTCTTCAAGTAGCCACGATCTCGAAGCCAGCAAGTTCATCCACAGTGCTTTCCTGCGTAGGTTTTTACCCAGATACTATATTGCACACGTTCTCGCAGAAGCAGTAAAATCCACGTAAACTTCATATGTTCAGACCTGAGGTTCTCTTGTGTTCTAAGCTTAGTTATAGGAAATCAACTGTGAAGCAATTTCAATCACACCTCATTCGTCCCTCAAAGTACTTCTTGCGCAGCTCCTCGCTATAGATGCAGACGTCGTAGCCATTCGAACTCTCTGTGGCTGAAAGAACCATCTTTTCAGAAGCAAAGCACGGCAGCAAATTACGGTACGTGAAAACCTTGGGACGAACTCCGAGGCTGTCAACCCAGTAGAGCATTAAGGTCACCATGAACGGGCCATGAACCACCAAGCCAGGCAAGCACTCAACATCGCGCGCGTAGTTCAAGTCCCAGTGGATATAGTGGGTGTTCTTGGTGAGCATGCTGTACTTTAGCAAGTCCATAGGAGAAAGACATATGGTTTTCAGGAAGGTGGGCTTCTCCTCTGGGGCTGTACGAAAGTTATCTTTGAATGGCGCATCGGTATACATCAAGCTCCTGACCTCGGAAATGATCGGCATCCCTTGCTGTTCAAAGTTCTTGCTAATCGTGACAAGCACCAGCTCGTGAACCTTTCGCACCGAAGTGACCTTTTCTGTGATTTCAAAGGCGGCAGAGTCCTGCAATGGTTGATGGAAGTGGAGTTCGCCTTTGACCCACATTCGGCGCTTGAACATGCTTCTGTAGTTTTCTGCGACTGGGGCCTGTTCGTTGTCGTAGCCATCCGAGCCGAGATGTTTATTCTTTTGCAAGGTGTAGATGTAGCTGAAGCCTTTTTGGAGGGAGTTTGGCATTGGTGTTGGGGGAGGCGTTCCAAGTACTTCGCTGAGAAGCTCCAGCATGTGGAGGGTGAGGCCTGGCGAGATGCGCTCAGTAATGTTCCAGCTGAGGGATTTGACTTGATTTGCCCAGGCCTGCAACATGAGAAACACGAAGAAGAAGGCCACAAGTATGAACTCACGAAGTCAATGAGTGAAGTTTGCAAAATATCAGACAATATTAATAACTGAGTAAGAATGTCAATGCGTAAGAGTGTCAATGAATAAGAATGTTAACTGAATGGAAATGTCAACTGAACAAGAACGCCAACTAAATAAGAGTTAAATATGAATATCAACAGAGTAAGAATATCAACTGGATGATGGCCGCAACTGAATTGTAGATCAACTTGATAGAGCAGCAATTGAGCAATAGTACTGCAGAAACCAACTGTAATGAATTGATCGGGAAAATCACCCTAGCTCAGAGACTGATGATTGCGTAATCTATCCAGCTCATAAACAGTGCATCAAAGAGATTACAGTGGCTAAAACAATTGCAAAGTAAACAGATGACGCAACAAATACGAACCAATGAATCCATAGCTTAATGAACGATTGTTGAACTGAGAAGTTAACGTAGAATGGACAACTGTTACAGCGAATGCTCATGATGAGTGATATGATCAACAGATGCGATGGATTCAGAATACAGCTTCCAGAGCCAAACCTCACAGTTGGAGCTCCTAGCATCTTTCTCTTCCTTCTACAAACCTCTTCTCGCAACCTCCAAGTCTTCTCTTCGTCCAGATTCCTAATCCGCACTGGCTCCCTTTCTGCTCTCGGACAATCTTTTCTTCCCCATCTCTTTTATGATTTTCCTTTTTTCTCATCCCATCTCATCATGTCTAGCACAAGCGAGGCTCTCAAGAGCATCAAAAACAAGCAGCACCGACAAAAGGTGTATGGGGAGATCCAGCATGACAAGGTGAAGCAGCGCCACAAGATGCGTACGGAAAGAGCCAAGGAAGAAAGAGCCAACCCCGAGTTGAAGGCAGCCCGTCT
This sequence comes from Kodamaea restingae, assembly GCA_003707425.3. Classification (NCBI taxonomy): domain Eukaryota; kingdom Fungi; phylum Ascomycota; class Pichiomycetes; order Serinales; family Debaryomycetaceae; genus Kodamaea; species Kodamaea restingae. The sequence goes on from PPJA03000006.1 coordinate 155,639, forward strand.
CCTCGCTAATGTCCCTGAGACCATCGAAACCAAGAGAGTGTTCGATGAGACCATCGCAGCCGATGTAGAGGGAGAAGACGAGTTCCAGCAATACTTTGAGAATCTCGGCAAGGACCCCAAAATTCTTCTTACCACCAGTCCCCAGGCTAACAAAGTGGCCTACGAATTTGCAGACATGTTGATGGACTTCTTGCCCAACGTGACATTCATTAAGCGTAAAAAGGAGTACTCGATGATCGAAATGGCAGGGTTCTGTGCAAACAGGGGATACACCTCACTTATAGTCATCAACGAGGACAAGAAGAAGGTCTCAGGCATAACATTCATGAATTTACCTGAAGGCCCCACCTTCTACTTTTCCGTAACATCCATCATTGACGGTAAGCGTATCAAGGGACACGGAAATGCCACGGACCACACCCCAGAGTTGGTGCTTAACAACTTCAACTCGCGCTTGGGAAAGACCGTCGGTCGTCTTTTCCAGTCCATCTTCCCACACAAGCCCGAGTTACAGGGCAGACAGGTGGTGACCTTGCACAACCAGCGTGACTTCATCTTCTTACGTAGGCACCGTTATGTGTTCAGAAACGAGGAAAAGGTGGGCTTACAGGAGTTGGGCCCGCAATTCACATTGAAGTTGCGTCGTATGCAAAAGGGCATTAGAGGGGAGACGGTGTGGGAGCACAGACCGGACATGGAGAGAGACAAGAAGAAGTTCTACTTGTAATCCAGGTTCAGGCACACGAGAAACGGCTTCGGTAACTTCGGGGTAATTCTCAGACTATGCATGTAGACATTGTGACTGCCATGGAACAGGGAGGTGGAAGGTTTCCGAATAATGAGAATACAATAGGTGAAGCAAAGGATATAAAAATAAACAAACCATATTGAGCGAATCTTTGGACGAAGTTCAACTAACGGTCCAGTAGTATTTTTGTTTTGTTGTAGGGTTTGAAGCGACTTTTCCAAGACTTGAATTGAGGCTATATGAAGAGTCTTGAAAAGGCTGATTAAATAAAGTTCCAATTTTGTGATCAACTTATAATCTACTGGCACTTTAAAGAACCTCAGTTGGACAATCTGCACCATGATAACTCTAGAGTTCACTCTATAATTAGCTCTATATTGTACATCAAATTACCTCTATATATTGTGCTAGATACTCTATAAATAGTATCACAAATAGCTCTAACAACTGTCAACCCTACTAATTCCGCGAGCTCGGCAACCACAAACTGTAGTATAAATAGACTACTCTTGAGCTCACCGAACCTCACTTTTACCAAACATACCCAAATCTACTAGTAACCAACTCCGCCTATTTAATTGCCATTTCTACTCAAGTACCACAAACTCAATCAATATGCACATGTTCGCCAATCCAATACATTTTAGTTGCATTTAGCTAGGCTCACCTCGGGCTCATCTCTGGCTCAGCCCTCACCATAATATCCCTCATATCATCACACTCTCATTCTCCTAGTAATCCACAACCTGTGGTCGGTTTCCACAGACTTCCACGGTTATCTTTCTGTATCCGGCGTTATGTGCAGTACGCATACTGAATCGGAAGGTGACCGGAGTGTGAACGCAATAACCTCAGCAATTCCTCGCCAAAATTGCGAGCCATGCGTTGAGATACGATTCTAGCCGTCTCGTTCGCACACAATTACCCAACCAGTTATGTATTTAAATTGGGCTATCATCTTTGCACCATTTTTACATCAACCATGTTTGAATTAGGTGCCACTCGTCGTACGTTTAACCAAAGCGCTAGAGTTACCGCTGCGCTTGCCCTGATACTCATCTTCATTCCCTCCGCTTACTCCTAACTGACTTTGCAGCCCACTCCGATATACAACACTATATGCAGTATACGAAGGTCAGCGGAGGGGCTATATCAGTGTCAATTAACTCAATTTGGCATTGGCGTGTGTAGCAGCTCTTGGGATTTACTCTGTAATTACTTCTTCGCCAGTCATTGCTCCTTATTGACTCGGATTCAATGTGCTAATTTTGTCTGCGAAGAGCACAGGTATCAGTGTTCATCACTGGGTATAGTCTACATTAATACAATTCAATCTTCACAGGGCCCGTCAGAGAACGGCTCCATATAGTCTACATTGATTGAGTTAGCTATTGACCGAAGCCGTTGAAGAGTTCAGTTCTCGTCGAGATATTGCTCAGTTTGCTTCCCACCGACTTTGTCGAAGAGCTTAGTTAAGTTTTAAAAAAACATCATGAACAACGAAACCATCAACCACATCACCAAGGTCCTAGGCGTGGTCTACTCCCCAAATAGCACCAACGAAGAGCGACGCAGCGCGCAGCAGTTCCTCGAAACCGTCAAGGCCAACGACGAGCTGCCCTACTGGGGCTACCAGTTGGCCAACCCAGAAAACTGCTCCGACTTCGTGGTACGGCACTACGGACTTTCGCTCCTCCAGCACTCAATCAACACGCGCTTCCACACTTTCGACGCCGCAAAGGCGCTTGCGGTGCGCAATTGGGTCGTGGAGCTCTCACAGAAGGTAGTTGAGCGCGACCCGCATTACCTCCGCGAGAAGTTGGCGTTCCTCTGGGTGGCAGTGGCAAAACGAACATGGGGCTCTTTCCTCATCAAGGCATACAAGGCCGGTGAAAAGGCATCGGCAGAGGAACAGGAACTGGGATGGGCACAGATGGATGCTGATTTGTGGCGATTGTGGAACGGAACAGTCACCACACGCGAGCTCTCGCTAGTCATATTGCGCACGCTTTTTGAGGATATATATCTTCTTGACGATCCCGTGGCATCCAAGCGCACAGTAATACTCAACCAACTTAGTGTGTTAGTAGTTACCCCAAACTCCGTTCTCGACAGCATCTATGAACACAGCGAAAACGTTAGTTTATGCAAACACTCTGACCACGGGTGGTTCACAACATGGAGCAAGTATCTTGTCGAGGTATTGTCACAGAATGATTTGGAGTCTGCCACCTGTCAATCTTTCGTACCCAAGATCCTCACAGCTTTCAAAACGTGCTTGCACTGGGTGCAGCCCGCCGTGTTGCGAAGCGAAAATATCATGTCCACGTTGGTGGGCGTCCTTGGGCTCGCAGATGTGAAGCTCAAGACACTCGCGGTGGACTGTATGCACATCTTATTCACGCGCAGCTATCTGAGCATCGAAGACTTTGATTTCTTCATAGGTAGCATATTCACCGCGGAGGGCGTGGCCCAGCTCTCGCGCTTCTACCACCTGCTCGAAGTGGACCCGGACGACATCGATGACCAGGAGTATGCACTTCTCAAAAAGACTGTTGAGATGATCGTGCTGCTCAGCGAGTACCTTAACCTCGCACCAAAGAACAAGATCCTGTGGGACGACAGTGACATCCACGGCTATCTCCGTCTAGTATTGCACACCACCAATCACCCATCTCTTGTGGTGCTGGAGCTCTCGCTCCAAATGTGGGTCACGGTGTTGCGCTTTGACGAGTTGAGCTCACGCGCGCCCGTCGATGCCATTCTTCTCGACCTCCTCGAGTGTGCTGCAAACCGCACCATCACCTACACGCACGGCGCCGAGCCCGTGCTGCAGAAGTTCCTCTCCACGGACTTTGACTCCGCCGGAGACTCGCTGCTGTTCCTTCACAACTACCGCAAGTTTAACGAAGACATTGTGCGCATTACCGTGTGCAAGAAACCCGCACAAGGCCTTCAGTGGCTTGAGACACGCCTCCAGACATTCTTTAGCCTGGAAATGGGCCGCCAGTGTATCGAACAGTACAAGCTCGACGAAAAGGGCGCCCCGCTCAACTACGGTACTGCACAGTTTACCATCATCGAGAACTGCATCCGCGGTATCTCACGCTGGCGCATATGGTACACGGGCGAAGACTTGGACAAGATCAACGACGGACTCAACAAGCTTGTCGAGCTGCTTGGCGAGCGCCTTCTCGCGATGAACTTGGCCAGCCCGCTTCTAATTCGTAAACAGGTGCAGACCATGGTACAATTTGCGCCCTTACTCAAGGACGTGAGCCCACTCATGTTCCAGGTATTGGAAAAGATACTCACGACTGCCACATTTGAATACCCCGCTGACATTGCTGATGACGAGAAGGAGCTCATCCGCGATTTGCGCACCTCGTGCGGCACAGAACTTAACCGCTTGGCCTATATCATGCCAGAGCTGCTCAAGAAGATCTTTGATGATTTGGAAAACGTTGTCGCCAATATCTTGCTGCTGAAAAAGGTGAGCGACCACGAGATTGTCGCTTTCAAGCTGTTTCTCCTTGTCATTGCGCTGCGCCTGTCGATCGCCGATAAGGACGGGCTCTTTGCCAAAATCGTCGACCCAGATCTCGCGGCGTGGTCCAATGCAGAAACGGAAAAGGGCCTCCTGGACTTGCATTGGTTCATGGAGCGCATTGGTATCGTCAAGATTGCCGACTATTTCCAGCGTCGCGGCATATCCGCAACATCCAACTTACTCGACACGCATATGGACGACGAGGGCAAGCAGCTCAAAAACAAGCTCAAGGATCACTGGCTGCTGATCTTCCCCATCCGTGCAACACGTATCTTCATGCAGTACAGTATCGAGAAGCTTGCCCATGACTCCGTCGAGTACCTTAATTTGCTCAAGCTCTGGCAGCCGCGTGTACAACCCATCATCCCTCATATTCTCCAACTTCTCACACAGATCCAGGCCTACCACAACCCGGCTAACTGGAGCGACCTCCCACCCGCTGTGCAGTCATTTGTCAAGTATAGCACTACAGAGCGCTTCTGGCAGCAGGGTGTGTCGATACAGCTGAAGGAAACATTCATCGAAGAGAACGTCAAGGCCGCATTGACTTTGCGTGACTTTGCTGACCTGGTTGGCCATCTTGTGCGCTACACTCGTGAGTACGCTTTTCTTACCATTGGCCTGCTTTCTCAATTGGAGGACACTCTTTATGAGATACCCAACATTGCCACTATGATTTGGAAGGCCGTTGCGGGAGATCCCCTGGGCATCACTTTGCACAGCTGGAAGCATATGATCAACAGCTGTTTGCGTAGTGTGGTTAAGTTCTGTCCTGTTAAGTTTGTCGATGTCTTTATGGCGGAGTTGCTTCCTCTTGTGTTCCGCGACCTTGATATACTCTTGGTATCCAAATGGGACAAGGTGTACCAGAACGGACTCCAGCTTCAGGGAAATGAAAATGATGAGACCTTGAGTGAAGAGATGATGGAAGAGCACATGTTGCGCCAGTTGACTGCCACCGTGGTTCGCCTCTTAATGGACATCGCAAGCCAGCTCAATGCAAAGAGCATCACAGACACTCAGTTTGCGTCGCGCAGGCTCATCATCGAGAACCAGCAGGTCATGGCACCCTTCTTGCGTATCTGCTGCCACATCATTACCTTCAAGGACACAAAGTGCCTGTTCAATACCATTCTTGTGGTGCGAAACATTCTCCAAGACGTCGTGCTCAAGGACGACGATGTCGACCGCTATATCTGTGACAACTTGATCAAAGCTTTACTTCAGGTGCTCTTGGATGATTATTTTGTCGAGACGCATGGCGAAGCTGCGGTGGCATTGGCGACACTCTACTGTGCTTTGCGCTCCAAAAACGACTACCCAGCGCGTATATTAACGCAGTCCCTTCCCAACATCACCACGCAGCATGTTAGCAACTTCGAGCGTTTGTTGGTATCTTCCAAGTGTTTGAAGCACCAACGCTCGGCGCTTCTTGAATTGGTGAGAATACTGAAGGAAAACGGTGGGGTTGATTTTGACGACATGAGCAAGAGAAAGAAGCAGTTGGAGGCCGTTTCAAGGAAGAAGAAGGGTGCAGTGGATGTCATGAATGATCCATTTACGGAGAATGGAGCTTTGGACAACTTGTTTGGCGAGTGAATGCAAGCGAGGATAGAATAAGAGTTATTACGAGACCGTGAAAAATATAGAGCACCTGACTTGAGGAACATCTATCGCACATTGATCTTCATGACCAAACATGACATTGTCATTTTCTTTGTGATCAAATATTACTGAATTCTTGGCAACTCTGGACCATCTAAAGACTGTTGTAACTGATGACTGAGTTATCCCACCAATAATAGCATTTCAAGTTCAATCATGTTAAAGTTGGTTATAGTTAACCAAGTACTACTGACCTAGTTTCCGTCACCGACTTAGTCTGACCGGGCTGATCTTTGCAAGTGGAAACATCAGTTACTGTCAGTTTGTTCTAGTGCCATTTAGTTACTTCGCCCTACAAGAGATTTCCAAGTTTCAATCAAAGAAATCTACCGAATTTAAACTGACTTATGCCAAGTTTAAATTCACGGTATCTAGCTTATTGAGATTTCATTCAGAATGGACTCACCTGGATAAGTTACTTCACAATAAAACAAAGGTCCCCACAAAAAGCAATAACTACAAGCTTTCGCCTTCAACTAGTTCCTCTTTACCAATTAAATATATTTTCTAGAGGTCAATACACAATTCACTGGCAAAGTCTCCCAAAAGAGCTTTTGTAGGTGCTTTTGTCCGATCGCAGATCGGCTTCAAAAAATACTCCACAAATCAAATGTACTAAGCACAAAATCGATCACGGTCCTCATTTGTAGCTCTGGGATATTAAAGCTCAATTGTACTCAACTCATATGAGCTCTTGTAAATTGGATGAATCAAGTGCTACATTGCAAGTGGATAACAAGTCTCTCAGGTTCTACATTGTTCCTTCAATTCCCCGCATACCTCTTATCACACTTTGTTCTGTATGACTTGTTGCTGTAGCCAACAAATCTTGTACAACCCTCAAAAATTTCCACGTATTCAGCTCTTCCGCTTCTGAATCTTCACAAACAGTCATTCGTATCGGTAAAATCAGCCCTTTAAACAAGTCTTGACGTCTGTATAAATTATATTGTCGTGTGCAACACAATGATCCACCTTTTTCAGGCCAATAAATTACCTTTGACAACACGGACAGCTTGACCACTACGCGTATCGGGCCTTACAAAAGTATCTAGAATGCCAATTAAGTCATTAGAGTCGTACTTGTTTGAGCGCAAGTTAGCGCACACAAGCTCAATCGAGATCCTACAAAATGCGACTGTCGGGATTGATGCGGAGCACTATCTCAGTCGTATTTACACTTTCAAAAAGGAGCAATTCTTACCTGGAATCGGCGGCGTACCAAGCTCTCTAAAAGAGTACATCAAGTCTGACCTCCAGGTCTTCAAGGAGTTCAACATCAAGCCCTTGTTTGTGATTTCGGGCTTGCACATCCAGTTACAGGACGTCACATATCAAACCAACGAATACTCGCCACAGGAACTGCACCACGAAAGCAGCTGGGCAAACTTGGGTAGCAAACAACCATATGTATACAACAATACCATTGAGTCTTTCCGTTTGTTCACAGACCCATTGCCTTTGAGGCCAATGATTCACGATCTCATCAAGTATTTTATAGAGCTCGGTATTGACTACATCATTGCACCATACGATACATCTTTCCAGTTATCGTATCTTTTCCAAAACAATATCGTTGACACCATTTACGGATCAACTGACTTGTTGTTGACTAAAATTGACAAGTTTATCTTAGGCATGGAGTTCCAGTCCAAGGACTTTAGATTTATTGATAAAAATAAGGTTTTGACCGAGTTGGGATTGACTGAAAGACAATTTCTTGATTTGAGTTTGATGGTCGGTTGCAACATTCAACCTACGACATTCCCCAACTTCCCTCCTTTGCCAAAACCTAACCCTGTGCAACCATATCCACAACTCAGCTACTTTAAGTTGGCATTGGACATATTCTTCCAGTACAACCAGTTCAGCGGTGGCAAGGCAGCCGACTTACACGGCTACATTGCAAGTCTCAATGACCCCAAGCTCTTGGAACTCTACTATAAGGGACATTCCGCGATAAAATACGTGCCTGTGTTAAACAAGGAGGGTTTGGTGGCTTTATACAATGTTGAAATGGCTAAAGCAGGCGTTGAAAGCAACGTTGACTTTTTGCTGGAGGAGGAATCTAACACCCCGGCCTCAGAAGCAAGCTCCAGTTCGAAGCCATCTTCAAAGAACACCGCATCCTCTTCGGCCGAAGGTTCACGCGTAGTTAAGGTCCCCAACGATATCCACGAGATAATATCCCAGAGATTACCACCTGAGTTGTACTTCTACCAGTCTGTTGGCTTGATGCCAATTGCTATTTTGGAAGCTATTGCCAAAGGTCGTTTGGACGTGAGGCCACCGTTGGAGGCTGGTATCAGTGAAAGCTACCGCCGCTTGATCTCACTGCCATTTTACGTTGATTTGTTGGACAAACAGGTCAACTTGTTGACCCAACTTTTGGCAAGATACTACCAAGTCAAAAAGATAAACGTCAAGTACTGGTACAAGGATGCCATAATCGAGGTTAACAACAGAATGACACCTACAGTTTCTAAGAGATTATCAAAGTTCTTTATTTACACTCCGGAATCTGGAGACACGTTCAACCTTGGCAAGTTTTTGAGTAACTTGCCTGATAACGGCTCCAAGGTGTACACCACGGATAAATCAATAACTTCGAGAGAAGACATCGTGTCTACCGTTTTTTTGAGAACTATGATATTGTTCAAGGCAATCGACGAAACCACTCAGGAATTGACCCCAATCGGAAGAATATTGAGACGTGTTGCCTCTGAGGTAGAAAATTTGCTGGCCGAAGACTTGCAGCAATTGGCGCTTCTTTTGCTTTTGATCAACTCGAAATCGCTCAAGTTGACCAATCCTAACCCTGAGTTTTCCAGCGTGCCAGCCTCTTCAAAGTTAAACAGTGAAGGTGCTGATTTAACTCCAAGAGAGTTTTCTTTCGTCGCCATGATTTCACGTGTTTTCTCTCTTCACAAATTGAACGTTTCGCCCATCAATTACCAAGGCCCGATCTCTCGTAACTTGTTGAATTTCCGGTCGCACTTGCTGTTCATTGCAGGTCGCGTCATTGATACGATTCAGTGTTTAATGGTGGACATGATCGTTCAGTCGCAGCAGAACTCTATTAAGGTGAACTATGGTGGCAAGAACGATTGGTACAAACTTGTTGATCAGTTGCCATTTTACAAGGACATCAACAACACTTTATTGGGTGTGGTTGCTGAGATCTACTTGGAAGTCGCTGCCAAACTTACTAAAGGAGGTATGAAGCATGAGGATGCGAAAACAAGAGCACGGGATCACTTGGTTAATGGAGTGTACCAAGTGAAGAGCTTGACATTCAATATCAATGTGCACGGTATGAACTCGATTTCTGCTACACAGCTATTGGACGACTTTACTAGTGGTGTTGGATTCTGGAAGAAGTTTGTGCAGTTGGCTAAGATTGCACATGAGGAGGATTCATCAATAGTCGATACAGACTACTTGAAGAGCATCACTGAAGCCGATCTGTGGATGGATCAACTCGTATGATATTTCGTTATCGACTGTCATGAGTTTGATTCATCTAATAATCGATGGTAAGTTCACAGATGTGAAGAGCAGTTTGGCGTGACATCTCATGTTGGAGTTTGATTATTGCATTCAGCATGAATGACTAATTATGCCTCACGTATCTCAATCCGGGTTCAGTTAAAATTCCTTTTACTAAAGCTGCTCAAGCTTGGTGTAAGATCTGGAAGGCATACGTCTGATTGCGTTATGGCATCGTAAAATAAAAGATCAGTGGAAGCTTTGTAGCAAGAGTCAGATCTCTACGGTAGATGGAGCTATATTCTCATAGTACAACCTCATGTTCGTACAACCTCATGTTCGTACAAAAGAATCTGGTTTAGCCTTTGTACTTCAAAAACTTTGTAACCAAAGCTTTTCCACTTTTTTGACATAAAAAACTGCTTCTTTTTAGGCCACCACGATGAAGCCACTGCCATCTGCCGCTGGGATACTAGCCAGGATAAAAGCATTTTCCAAGGGGTCCCCTAGGTCCACTGTGAAACTTGCTGATAAGCCCACAGTGACATCTGCCGGACCTTTCATAGAGCTTCCGAAGTTCACGCTGATGGGCTCACTTCTCAATGTAACCGTTCCGGAATCAGCAGCGTTGAATGTACGAAATGGGAATATCGTGGCAATTGATGGAGATGTGCTGGGTATCACCAGCAGAAGTAAGATTTTAGAAGGCGTCACTGAGTATCAAGAATTGAGCCTGAAGTCGTCTGTGTCGTTCATGCTTAGTGGAAATGCAGGCAATTATTCCACCATAGACATAAAAGACGGGTCCTGGACTATTTTCAAAGACGATAGTTTAGTATCATGGACCGGTTTCAATCTTCAGCTCCGGAAAGTGGAATATTTGGGTAAGTTAAACTCGTACAAAACTACAGGAAAGGGTTCGATAGTACTTGATGCACAGAAGCAATTATTTGAAGTTGAGCTAAAGGCCGGTGAGACGATTGAATTGAGCCCCAATGCATTTGTGGCGACTTCTACCGAAAATATTGACTTCAAGACGTTAAAGAAGCAACCGAAGAATATCTTTCCAGCTTCGTTGGCGTCTATCGTGCAGAGGGTGAGCGCGCAAATTACACGTTATGCGACCACACACTTATCTAAATCTTTCAATGAAAGTTTAGCAACGGGAGTTAGCTGGATGCAGACAATTTTGGTTAAATATACTCCTATTGTGGTCAAGCTCCAGGGTCCCGGAAGAGTTTTATTCAACAACAATAGCCAGGTATCTAATGGCAGGCTTTTTTCAAGTGCCGACATTTACCGCATAGCCAAAAAAAGGGTTTAAAAGAATCACATAATGTACGTAGATGGTCTTGCAAGTAGGTTGTGCTTCAGTTAGCCATTTGAACCTACCTCGAATTTCTAGTATCATCTGTTCAGAAGTTGCTACATTTTTCACACATGTAAAATCAAAGCGTTGCGTTACCTTGACGATCAAACTGCGCTAAAACGCATGCTATTATAACCAAAAGTGTGTGCGATATTTTGAAAAACTGGAGAAGTACAAATTGTATCAAAAGTATAGGTTGTGAATACGCCCCACGAACGGCACTTTGGTTTCTCTCATGTTTCTATGTTTGTAACCCTAAATCGTCAGTTCATTTTTTGTTTTAATTCCTTTCAAAACTCACTAAAAATAGGTCAAATCAGGCAATCTTGCGTTATTAACGTTGCACAATGCTCAAACGCATTCACGTGACTTGTTGCAGTGTTAAGGGCTACCAAAGCAGGTTTCATGACTGCTGGCATATTTATGGAGAGCAATACTAGAAATGAGCCGGGAAAACTCCATCGTCGTATCTCTGGATTGAACTTTATGAATGTTCTAGTTGTGATCTTGTGGAGCCTTATTACCGGTCCCCACCTTTTTCCCTGGCCCAGTTCTGACACAAAGAGCAGTTTATGTACAACCCGTTCGCCAGGCTGATTTGTGCACCCTTTAGGCTTTTTTGAGTTCGATTTGAGCGGTTTTAGCGCAGGTCACCGCAATTACCATTTTCAATACCTCAATTATTGTCTTAAATTAAAGCAGAGCTCGCGACCACCAGCATCTGGCTTCAATTTCACAAAATTCGGCATCCTTGCCAGGGTAATTTTTTCTACTACAGGCGGGCATAGAACCAGGGAAATCAAGAATCCGAAGTAGTAAAAAAAAATTGCATACAAGGCACTACCAGGGGTATTGAGTTACGTGAACGGGGAGGATAGCATGGAAATATCCAAGATCACGTCGCCATCCGAATGGGTGTACTTTGCTAAAGGAAACGCCAATATACTATTCAAGTACACTGGGATCAATGACTATTTGCGCCATAAACTACTTCGAGTACGTCTCCTTAAAGAGAGCAACCAGTACATTCTGACATGCGAGCTCTATGACTTCATTGAGCTTAGCTGCAAACACTTATTCCCAGAACAAATGGTCGACATACAACTAGTGGTTTTGACATCTGATTTCATCAATCAACTCGACAATAAGGGCAACAAGCTCATGGTAACCGAGCGCTACGGACTACTTATTCCCAACATTTTAGACCGCGACTACATTAAATGCCCCTTGCTGAAGAATTGTCTGCTTTTCTATGATCAATTGCCCGACAAAACGATAGCGCTGGCGGTTTTTGAAATCAAACCAAAGTGGTTTTACGACAACAAGTCATCGAACTACTGCCGCACATGCCTGTTGAATCAACTCAAGGGTTTCAAACGTCACTTCTGCCCCTTGGACTTACTCTATAAGGATACTATGGAAGCAGGTCTAGATGACATCTTCCGCCCTATCCCTACTGAGATACTCGACAACATGGAGCGTAGCAAGCTTCCGCTCCGCACTTTATGCCGTATGTTCTTGGAGTATCCGGAAAACGTTTTCCAGAAACTTAAGCAATTTCAGCGAATCAACAACAAGAATGACCTAATCAAGAATTTGACATCGATGAACGACGTGCTGCTGAACTTGCTGTTAATCATGACCCTTCGCGACGTGGGACTTTTCATCAAATTTGAGAAGTACGACAAAAATAACAACCTGCACAATTCCCAGAATTACAAGCACAACATCGTACACGTTCCAGATTATGGGAAATTCGTGGTTACGTGCAATATTTATGACATGGACCTCAAGTCCAAAATGAAGTACAAGCACTGGTTAGAAGTCGAGGAGAAGCTTCAACACATCAACAACTCGTCCAACCCGGACTGGAAGTACTGCGTACGTTTTAAAGACGATTCATCTGCAGACAATATTGACCCCTTCCTGGATTGAACACCCAACATGGGTGTACGCATATAGCGAGAAAGTTTCGCAAATCTTCAATTCTATTTTGCTGTTCGACGTAAAGATAATGACCGTTTTTGTGAATCACCCTCACAGGTATTAGTTTGCCCGTTTTGTTTCTAAACACTTTACAAGTATATCAAAATTCAAATTTTAGACGACTTTAATAAATCATGCACTATTACCACACATCTTCCTGGTATCTGTTCTGGACCTTGAGTGAGCGCACAAGCTCGGCGGCCTTTTCAGAAGCAATTCCCCTCTCCGATGCAATGATCTGCACTAACGTGGCCTGTACCTCTCTGGCCATTCTAGAAGCATCACCGCAAACGTAAACGTAGGCTCCCTCTTGCATCAACTTGTTGATTCTGCTGGCAGACTCCAATAACTTGTCCTGTACATACACCTTCTTTCCAGGAGTTTGTCTGGAGAAGGCAGTGTAGAGCTCAAAGCTCAGACCCAAAGTTTTAGCGTACTCAGACCACTCCTCCTTGTACAAGAAGTCCTCTTCTTCGTTTCTGCATCCGTAGAACAACAAAGATTGGCCAATCTTCTGGTCGTTTTTCAGTGCTTGTGCTGCTCTTTCTCTAACGAAACCACGGAATGGAGCAACACCCGTTCCCGGACCGATCATGATCACTGGGACCTGCAGGCTCGAAGGCAATTTGAAGGTGGATCTTCTAACATGTACTGGCAATTTGAAGTTGGAAAACTTCCCATGTGGACCGGCCAAATCATAATGCACTATTGGCTTCTCTCCAGTCTTGTTCTGCTCTATGTCGATATTCTTCAACAAGTTTGTGACAACACCAGTCACTGGGCGGCCGTCCTTGGCGACTTCTGCCTCGACAACAGCAGTGACGTGGATATTGGTCTTCTCCGAGAGCGAACTCAGCGAAATAGAGTAGTAACGAGGTTGCAAGTGCGCAATGAACTCAATTATGAACTCAAATGGTACATTAGACCATGGCAAACCGTTAGAAAGGTACAACAAAGCGTCAGCAACATTGAGTTTTTCGCTAGTAATCTTTTCAGCAAATGCCTCCTTGTCATTACCAATCTTGAGAGCCAACTCCTTTGCATCTGGGCTTGGAGCAAACTGAGCAACAGCCAAAAGGAATTGTCTAGAAATTGGACCAGAGATCTCCAACTTGTGCTTGATAACCGCGCCGTATGTGATTGGAGTGTAAAATGGAACATGCACAGTAGAGTCTAACGGCGTCAAAGAGAAAGCCTGTTCCAACTTGTTGTCGGAGTAGCCAAATGCCTTGTTAAAGCGCTCGATGTTCTCGATAGAGTTCGATGGCCAAACAGCCAAGTGGTCACCGGTGGAGTAGCGCAAGTTGGAGCCAGAAATGTCAAAGTCGATATGAACGCAGGATCTGTCCTTACTGTGGAATAATTCTTTAGATTGCACAATTGGGGCGACATAAGGATGGGTGTGGTTGAAAGGACCCTTACTCAAGTCCTCTGCGCCATCAACAACGTACTTCTTGGAAGGCTCACCATGGGAAATGCTCTCACCAGACAATTCATCTACCTCCTCTATCTTGAAAGATGGCTCGTACACCATTTCACGCTCCTCGAAGTTCAAGTCGTTCTTTAAAGTTTCAAAAACGTTATCCTTCCAGGCCAAAAAGTCCTCGTCCAAAGTTCCCTTACCGTCATCTCCTAAGCCCTTGGCAGCAAAGCGGTCTGCACCCAAGGACTCCAACTTCTCATCGACCTGGTCAGCGACGGCGTTGTAAAACTCGTAGGTCGAGTTACCCAAACCAAACACCGTGTAACGCAAGGTGGACAATGTGTCTGCCTCGTTTTGCAAGTAATTGACAAAGTCAATGGCATTGTCAGTAGGTTCACCTTCACCATAGGTGGCAAGGAGGAAAAAGCACAAAATATCGTCGTTGATGCTGTCAAAGTTGTCAAATTCGTAGTCAGCAAAGTCGATCGTGATGGGTTTCAAGCCAAATTTCGAGCTCAACTCTTTGGACAACTTGTTGGCGTAGTCCTCAGCAGTTCCTGTCTGTGATCCGTAAAAAACAATTGCATTCTTGTTGTTCTTCTTCACGGTTTCCAATAAGTCACGGCCCGACGACGATTCAGTTAAGAACGCACCCTCCGAGTTCTTGGAAGGGAAGACGAAGTCTTTGGCAAAGTAGGCAACAACGGCGAGCGCCAATGCGAGTAATACGGAAAAATCTAATGTGTCCAAAGCCATATTATTGGTGAGGAAAATGTGGTGGAAAGTTAATCTTTTATGTGGTCGTATAAACGCGCGTGATTTCGGTGGCACTTTTTCGAGTCGCAATTGAATTTGCGATCATACATGAAATGTTTTCGCCGCGATAAGTGAACGCAAGAAAGAACTAAGAAGTATGACCAAGATGTTCACATCTATACTACGATTTGAGGGAGGAATTTATACGATTTTATTGTAGTGATGTCTAGACACCCCCGATTCATCAAATCATATGGAATGATAGTTGCACCATTTTCCATTTTGGTCAACATGTGAAGATAGATTTTGTTTGTGGGGGGGGGAAATGCGCACATGATAATTGGAAAAAGCGGAAGGCTGTATGACGGATAAACTGTGTATGTCAAAAGAAGACCAGGTTCTAATTGCCCAAACAGGAATTGGTTTCCGTATTCGGGATTATGGCTGCTGAGGGCGGGTAGAGAGCGAAATGACGAAGAGTTATCAAAATGTTCACAAGAAGACGGACTGTACGGAAAGCTTAATATTTGAGAAGGGACTTTCAAATCGTTGGCCTTAGGGACTTTCAAATAGTGGTCCTTAGGGAGTTTCAAAAGACTGGATTTAGGGAGTTTCAAAAGGTTTAGGGGAGTTTGCGGTCTGATCACCTTACTCAGTTGTAAAGTGGGGAGTAATAAACAGACTATGAATCAGGAACTAGGCTGATCGGGTGTAAAGGGCTTTATAATAGATCGTTTTGATCAAGCCTAGGAAAACATCCAGTAATAGTCAGACTTCAAATCTGCCTAAAATAAGCAAATCCAGCCGTTTGTTCAATTCAGGAACATCATCTGTTAAAAGTAGATATATTGACCGCAATATTGGGAGGAGTTCTCAGGTGGCCTTCCATAACGTAAATTCCTGTATTTTACTGCTTTCTACTCTTAATTTTTAGACTTGTTGTTCCACAACTTCAAGTCAGCGCTTTATGAAAACAGCTGAGTTGTCTTGCTCTGTAACTCCGGTTTCTTATACTGGGCAGACCCTCACTCATATTAAGCCTTTTTGGGCCCACATGCAAATACTGTAAATCCTACCTTTTGCTTAACTTTGTACCAGCTGGTGCCGGCTAAATGGTACTAACACAAACTACCATCACATTTCTGGCTCACTCAAACCATACTGATATCTTTATTGTTGCATTTACCTAAAACCTCCTTGTATCACTTACCTTTATCACGTGCTTGTTCTATCACTTCCATATCTTGCATCTATAGCGATTCCTCATTAACCTCCTCTTCTGTTGTTACACGCTTCATACCGTTGACAAACGCCTCTACATGTGGGCATTCACTTAAAACGAAGTCAAACGCCTTCTCAAGCACCGCGACGAGCTGGTCGATCACATGTTCAATAAACTCGTCACCGTATAGTGCGCGTGCAAATTTCAATACTGAAATGGGAGTGAACTCGACTATAGCACGGCGCCCTATCCTGTAGTACACCATCAGTGCCGACTGCTCGCGAGAGTTCGCTTCATTCATGTTCTCCTTCACCAAGTAATCCTTTTTAATTAGCGCCGTGAGCAATTCGACAGAAGTCATCTTGATCTGGTCTATCTTCTGCGTCTCACTTGCAGTTATACCAAACTTGGACAATCCCTGAAAAAGCTCGTGCTCGGTAACGTTGTTGTCATTCAATATCACGACACAGAGCACCACCGCCGTTATACCGTTCATCCTGAGGTCGTTCTCGGAAATATGGAGCTTCTGCTCATGCAGTACATTACTCGCAGCCATTATTTCACCGAGAACTTTCTTGGACTCGTCTTTGAGGCAGCTCACCAAAATGAACGGCTGCTTAGTTACCTTTGAGTTTAGACGTGGCGATTCCACCAAGGTCAAACCGTAAACAGACTCTAATTCTGCTTTGACCAGTGAGAGAATCTTCTCAAAAGAGATTTTACGCGAGCTAGCCGACGATCCTGCCACTTGGACAATGTGCTCTCGCCGTATGAGCGATCCTCTTAACTCTTTTGCCATGACTAGCCTGACAACTTGGTTGACCACTACTTGCAAATCAGCATCGACTACGCCTTCTTCAGCGACCTCCACCTCGTCTGTTTCGCTGGCTCCATTTTCTGGTGTTGGGTTGTGGTCGCTCACCTGCGATTCAAAGTCCGCTCGCAGTCGACGAGGCATATCGTGTTTTTCTCAACAGAAGATAATCACTGAATATTTACAAATGAATAACTCAATATACCACAGCTAAGCATAGTTCTGAATATACTGAAAGTAAATAGGTATAGGAAGAGGTTGATAGTAATGATATGGCTGGATGAAAAGGTTGTTTACAATGTAAGATTGTCGAGATGTATAGCGGAAAGTTATGGAAAAGTTATGATTGATGGTGGGAAAGTTATGGTTATGGTTGAAATATTCGACAAGCATATGTAAAAGTAGTTCCATTTAGAGACACAGATTACCAATATGAATCTTACACTAGAATTGTTACTGGAACACCGCACAGAAATCCCAAGTCATATTTTCTGCAGCATTTTTGAGTGGGTGCAAAAACACAAGTCCACAAATGTCCCCCCAAGTATACAAATACAAAAATCCACCTATGATCTCCATGAAAGACTCCGATGGCTCCAGCTATGTTTTCTTACATCCCCTTGCCACCAGAGCAATCCTTCAAGAAAACGTTTTTCCTCTGTTTGCATCACCTGACCTTCGTGATTACTCTTATCCACAAAGAGACCCGCACCAATATTGTCCACCTTTACCCGCACGCGGATTGCCTCTCACTTTCGACTCAAGAAAGCCCCCGAATATGCTGTTTGAGGAGAAAGTAAACTTGTGGATGCTGCTGATTCCGCAGCGTCTCACCGAGGATAATGACATCCGAGTCGACTGCTACCCAGGCTGTATTTCTACGGGCACGGGTGACAATTCCTTGTGTTCAACTGAAACTCATAGCGAAATGCTGTTAAAGCATCCTGGAGCATTTGATTTTTCAGAAATGGCCAGTGTGCTTGAGTCACAAGCTCAAAAAATAAGCAGGTACACCTTGAGGATGTATCGCATGGAGCTTGAATCTGTTATACCGGGTGATCTTGCGGAAAATGGTAGAGAAAACTACTCGGGCGATATTCTCAAGGGATTGACCAAGACCATCTACCCTGCTCGTTTTTTTCACCGTGAAAGAGTCCATAGAAAGTCTAGGGCTAGCTTGAATAACAACTGCAGATAATTATTGTAGTAGGTGGATTTTTTCGGCTAGGAAAACATTCATTGTGTATATAGCATCAAATTCGGTGTTCAGAGCTCTGTGGTCCATGAATTTATCGTCTGCATTATAGTTCTCTGGCTGCAAAAAACCCTTTTTTTGAAATGGCTTGCGCCCTTCAACAGATGACTGTGCGAGTTTGAATCTTCAATTAAATAAATATCTATTTCCCCATACAATACGATCCCAAAAGGTTCCTCAGATGTTTTTTCAGAATCCCATCACGCAGCTCATACTTCAAACCGCGCACGTTTGGTTACTTATGACTCTAAGTGAACTCAGCTCCCTCAAAATTTGAGTTCTTCAGCTACATTCGATCACTCTTCCTTGACTTTTTCAGTTGACCGCCACTTATCTCTTCATAGACTAACTTGCGTTGCCCTCAATAGCTTAGTTGTTGCTCTGTTATATTATTATTTCCATGGCATCAACGTTGTAATCAACCAGACTGTCTGGAAGCTTCTCAATACGCGGGTAATGCGGAACCAATGTATCCCGCGACTGAACATAGATGTTGTTGTACATTTTCCAGTACGAAGTTCGCACCTTGCGCGCAGGATGAAAAAGTCCTGCCCATAAATAGTTGGCAAATATTCCCGTACCGATAGTAATTCTCACCGCATCTATACTTTCAAGAATCCTCTCAATGACATGTGGAGATGTCTCAAACACATTCGGTAAGAGAAGGTTCAAAAAGTGCACAAATACATCGAGGCGCTCTCTGTCCACCCTCCCGAACGAATTCAAGCATATGTGCTTCACCACCGTTGCAGCAGTTTGCCTATGAACGAGGTCGCGGTCCATTAAAGCGTCTTCCAATAACGGCGTGATTGCGTACAAGTAGTCCTTTGTCACCACCCCATCGATGTACTCGAACAAAAAACTAAGTGACTTCAACACACCGTTCTGCACATTTTTCTCTGGCGTTCTGTATTCGTTCATAATGGCTGGGAGAACTGTAAACGGCGCACATGTCTCTGCCACAATTCCAACTGCCACCGCTGTACACACTCTCAATTGTCTTTCTTGCACACGGAGGTTGTTGAGCAACATCACAATGATATCCTGGGGGCCAATACTTTTGGCGATCGCGCCAAATGTACTGTTAGCCACAATCCTGATCCTCTTCTTTGTAGATTTGAGCATCTCAAGAAGCTCGAAACAGATACGCATCCACTCTTTCGCGTTCACAGTCTCGCCATTCTTATGCGCAATCAACCCAATCAACTTGATACACGCCTCTTGCACCTTCTCCTGTCTGTTTTTCAAGATGGGCGTCAAAGTGGGCAAGATCTGGTTGATGGAAGGGTTGTCCAAAGTGTATAGTTTAGATTTGTCGATGTTGTCGATGCAGGCGTGTAAGGCACTTATGATGGATCCCAAGACCTCGGGGTAAATCTCGCCGAGCGACTCGTACAAGATCAAAACAAGCTTCATCAAAACCTCGTCGTCCTCAGAGCATTTTCTGATTGCAGGTGCAAGGATGGTGATAAGGTCTGCTGCTTGTTGTCTCGTCTCCGGTGCCTGATTTTTGAGTCTGTACAAGGCCGAAGAGATCACGGGTGAGATATGAGGGCGCAACCGCATGCCAAGAGCATCTGCCATCGTTCCAAATACTCGCAAATACACCTTGTTCTCTTCGGTTTGCTCTTGGAATGCAAAGAGAACACCGTCCACAAGCCGCGTCTCGAATTCGGGGCGGGCTCCAATCATACTATTCGCATCGTGTGATAATATCTTGTTGATGGCCTCGATTGCCATCTTGCGGAGGGGCTCATTGCCGTTTTTCGTGAAGATAACCAATCTCTCCATCACATGCATAATGTCAAATTTCATCCCTAGCTGAGCAGTGGCGTCTTCCACAAGCCGCACGACGGGTGTCGCATCAGATGCAGTTCTTCTGTTCCAAAATGCCTTAAGAAACGGGTCCAAAAGAATGCTTTCGTAGTTTGGAACCAATTTCTTATTGATAGGCAACATGATCAATATTTTTAATATTGTCTTGCGCATATCTTCGTCCGGAGAGTTGAACTCACGCGTAACCACGCCCACTAATTCCTTGCTGTAATAGTTTGAATACTCTTCGTAATTTTTGTCATAGGTCATAAGCGGCACGATTGATGCGATGCACTTCAAGTAGCTCGCAAGAGCCCTGCCTCTGTGCTTCTTGATCCCGTACCATACAGGCTCGAGCACCTGCTCGAAAGACTCCATACCATGTGGACTCACGTTGTCGGCCAACTGCGAAAGCGTGAGGCCCGATATGATTCTCACCTGCAAAATCTCGTCGTTGAGCCCGGGCACAATGTTCTGCACCAACTGCGTCAAGTGCGGAAGTATGGCTGTTCCACCGCCTGCTCCGAAAAGAATACACAACTGCTGTACTATCTTGATACCGGTGTGCCTTGCCATCCAGTTCTTCTTCGACTTGATCACCGCCCGAAGAAACGGCATGAACTGCTGGAGCCCAAGCGTGTGTGCCACAATTGCAAACACCCGCGAGGTGATGTTCCTCACGTACTCCTCGGCATGGTCTATATCTGGTCGTAAGCTGGAAATGATGTTTGCCATGCCCACAAGCGTCGCAATGTTCGCAACGATCTCTCTGCTTTCCATGCGCAAGGTAAAATCCTCGTCAATGAGTAACGGCGACACCACAGCGAGGATCTTATAAGTGTACGGTTTGATCTGCTCGCTCCCCAATGGAAAAAGCACCCTTCCGATCACCTTGATGAGAATATGCTGCTCGTGGTCCTCCAAACCGGGCTCCATGAGGATCGGGAGAATCTGTCCAAACAAGGTCGCAGACCCAATCTTGCTAGCTGTGTCTGTGAGTTGACGGAGAGAACGCTTTCGCACTATCTGGGTTCCGTTCTTGATCTTGAGAATAAGCCGCAATGACTGCACCTCATTTTTCTTTGCGCTAGGCAACAAGTCATCATCCTTGATATCTACCAAAGTACCAAAAAACTTCATATCCTCAGGCTTGAAGAACTGGAGGCCGGTGACCCCCGGGATGTCGGACGGCCCAATCTGCTGTTCCAACACCTGTTTTTGGTCATTGGCATCTGGAGGGACATAAAAAAGCTCTTTCAGTGCTTCCGTCACATCTGGAACGCCACTCTGTACAAACCCCACCGGGGGGTTCACCTTCACGTAGCCTGCGGGCAATATCTTGTCCAAAATCTCATCTGTCAAAGGTAATCCTTTGATCACGGGGACTCTCTGCGAAAGCACCAACAGTTTAGGCTTCTCTGGATTGTGTGTCAATTCAAGTGTTGGAATGCCTTCCTTTCTTTGTTCAAAGTTACCATCAATTTGGTAATGCTCCATCCTGATCTTGTTCTGTTCGTACTCCTCTGGGGTGACGTCCCACCTGCGCTTACGCTGGCGAGGCGCAGTATTCTGCTCAATCTTCTCTTCAATCATCTTCTTGACCCGTACCTCTTCTCTTGCTAGCTTCCGCTCTTCCATCACGTCTTTGTACGACGTCTTTGTCTCCAAATTGAAGTCGATGATCCTATTGTACCGTTGCCTGTTGTAGTCGTTCTTGGCCACATTCTTCATAAGGTCATCGGAAGTAATGCCATCTTCATGCTCCATCTCCGAACGGAGCTCCTCCGCTAGCGCAGAAGGCATGGAGTAGCTTGGAACGCCTCTTTTCGTGGGGGCCATGTCACTGTGATGAGATGATTTTATTTGCAACGCCATTTTTCGCACCATGGCTAGTCAGAACTCCACAGTCTTGTTGAACCGTTTGCTCTCCTTGAAGGAGAATGTCCCACTATACCTCGTGCTAGACTCGCTAGCCCAGTCGTCCTATTACCTCGTGCAGGAGTTCGCCCACAAAAGCTCGTGTACAATCATTTACTTGTCGTACGAGACTCTCAGCCAGCCTGAATATGCAACTTCCTTCATAGACTGCGCATCTTTGAAACCAGAACAGGTAATCCAGGCAACCAAGAAGGAACTTGAGTTGCATCCAGGGCGCTCGCTCATCATTGTTGATTCCTTCAACTACATAGCCAGTGAGGACTTGTCTCAGATCACATCTTCCATAATCCTGCCGGGAGTGTCCATTCTCGGAACATATCACACCAGCGTACCTGAAAGAAAAGATGCTGGAACATACCCGTCGGCATTGAGTCTCTTATCATTCATTGCAGGGAGCATATTCGAGGTTCATCCACTTGATACCGATGTCGAAGCTATTGACAGCGCTTTGTCGACTGTGGATCTCCCTGTGGGCTTGAATAAGAGCCACTTCAAGCTCACCTTGACCAATAGAAGAAAGTCAGGACGGTCACTTGTCTTCAGGTACAAAGTCAACACAAAATCGCATACATATGAGGCAGTCAAAGATGACGACCCCGCAGCTACTGAAGACGAGAGCTTGTTACGCGACCTCACCACTTTCAACTTGACCACCAACGTGAAGCAGAAATTAGCAAGGGAGCAGGTAGAGCTTCCGTACATGGAGGCACAGGAGTCGTTGGGAGCGTCGGGAGGTGCAATCGTGTATGAGTTTGAGAAGGACGATGATTACGATGAGGAGGACCCTTATGAGGATCCTTTCTAAAGTAGTCAGGTGAGTCTAAATGATAGCAAGCAGTGAAGCGAATGCGAGTGAGAACTGCGGATGTAGAATTGATGAATATCTAGCGAACTTTAGAACCGTGGATAGATGAATATCTAGGAAACTTTAACAGTGGATAAACAATAGATGAACAACTAATTAAATAGTGAGGCAATACGACAACTGTGGATAAAAGAGTAATAAAACCGATTAGAATTCAACAGAGTGCGAGTCTCTTGTATAAGGACATTGAATAGAAGAAGCTAGCAGAAGTCAATGGAGAAGCCTCGAAAAAAGTACTTGAATGAAGTATATTTAGTGCAATAGCATGAAAGCAGTAAGGACTGTAGGGCGCACTACGTTTGGGGAAAGTGGACATAATAAACAAAAGATCCGGTCAAGTGCAATATCAAACGGGATCTTTTCTTGACACAACGACTTGCAGTAGCTGAAAATTCTAGCTGAAAAGGTTATGTACCATAACTCAAACGGCTGAAAATCTGCAAAAAGAGAGTCAATGATTTGACTGTCTGTAACACCAGAACATATAAAATACGCAAAATGTAGAATAATCAAAGCTAACACATGAGTGTTTAATGCAGTACTTCCAAGTGTATAGCGCGTTCCCAGAATTATACGCGCAATTGTCTACTGAATAACTTGTGATAAGCAAGTTACATACAGACTGTTTATTTTCGTGATTTAGAAGCAAGCAACAGCCATTAGTGATGCGACTCGAATTCAAGACACCAGGTGATTATTTGTGAAGTAACTACTTTGATATCCCATTTCTTCGATTCTACTTCATGTATTTACACTCGCTGACAGAGTCTGCTTGCACCTCGACTTACCTCCCAATCAATGCCTTTAACCTTTGCACCCCAGCCCGCACCTTCCCTCTAATTTTGGTCAACTTGCTCTTCTGAGCAAGCTTCTCCAACTCCTCCTCAGTAATCACCTTCTTGGTCAACAAGTTGTAGAAAGAGCCAAACGCCAAAGAAAACACCGTACATGTCAAGATAATCACATTGTATGGCATGGAAAAGTCGGGAGTCGGGAGCGTGAGTAACAAGCTCGTGGTTCTCATTTCGTAAGGCCTAGAACCACCAAGAACAGTAATCACCGCCGGCTCCACAGCAAACCCATGATTTGCATCAGGAGGATACTCGTGGTATAACAACAAAGACTTGTCAAACTGCGTGGTCATCACCACGGTCAGCAACGGAGGGATAACTACCGTGAACTCCAAGTGCGAAGGCCTCTTCCTGTCAATTGCAGGCTGGAAGAAACGCTCCTTGATGCAGCCCTCGGCGCCATCAAAAGTTCCGGTTGCATTGTACAAACTTACCTTGAGTGTATGCAAATACAATCTCATGAACCACGGCAAGCTCTCAAAATACGACACTGTCACAGGCTCTACGCCAGGGTTTCTGAGCGATGTGCGGAATCCACCCTTGTCCTGTGAGTACCCTGTGAGCGAACGCGAAACCTTTAACGGCGGGTTTGTGATGGGCAACACGATACTACTATTCTTCGTAGAAAAACGGATGTCGGTGGGTTCAAGATGCCTGATGCTTTCATGAAGCTTTGTTTTGACACCATCTGATACAGACCAGTACACAACAGAGTCATTTCCCTCCTCCTTGGAGAAGGAAACTTCCCACAGCGGATCAACATTGATGGTGACCTGTGACGATTCAAAGTCGTCGGAGAATGCAGGGCCATTGATGAGACGCCCGTAAATAGTCTCCATGCTCCAACTCAAGTCGACCGGGTCATCTGCAGGGTAACATTGCCAGATGTCATTCTTTTTTGTGTCGTCACAGAGCAAGAGTGGTCCTGGTGTAGGTTTTGGGATTCCCCCCTCTGACCGCTTACGCTTGGATCTTATCACGTCCACAATGTGGTTGATCGACTGTTCGAGGCGCAAAATACATGTTCCTTCCTCGCAGACGGTAGTGACGTCAATAGACATTCCGTGCCAAAGCGAGTCGAAAATCTTGTGGCCATCCAAGAGCGACGCAACACCTGCCTTGCCCCTCGTGGGTAACATCTTTAAGAATGGCGTGAGATTCTCTGTACAAATTGGCTCACTAGGCAACGCGGCACGCAAACGGAACAACTTATTGTTGGGGTCCAGCACGTACGAGCTGCCTTGTGTGCCGCGCGGAAGCACCGTGTTGGAATCATCAATGAAGTTCAACGAGGCACAGAAGAATCCACTCAATGTGTTGGCCAACTTTCTCCACTGCTTGCGGGCAGATTCCAAGTCAGGTGCCTCAATCACCACCGACATCTCGACACCTGTTCCACCAGAAGTGAGTCCGTCGTGTGGTAACAGCCCCCAGGACTCGGCATCCCACCACCCCTGTGCGAATCTGAGGTGTAACTCACGCGTGTTTGTGCTTTCCAACACTGGACCAAGCAGTTTAGGAAAGTATGAGTAGTGTGCAAGGCTTCCTTTTGTCGTCTCGTTCTTCATCTCCAATACGAACGGGTGCGACTCCATCTCGAACTGAAACGATCCAAGCAATGCGTTCTTTGGGAGGGGAGTCAAGTCGAGTGACTCGTTGTAGAATCGGTGTGCCCAGCATAACCCGAGCAACACCGTCCAGAGTATCATATTCTTCATGATACTTTTTTTGTTCCAAATCAACGAGTTTACGTAGTCAATTCAATGAGTTGAGAAGCAACAAAATCAGAATTAACGCGTGATTCAATTAGTGATTACTTGAATCACAAACTATATCTTAATAACGATTTGAGAACTGAGATGCAGTGATAAACCGCTGCAGATTACGGCGAATGAAATTTGTTGCAAATTTTAACGAATACTGTTGGTGTGTCAATTATCTTTGATGCACTTTCACTGTCTACAGTTGTCTTTCACTCGGATTAATGCCATCTGAGCATTCTCAGCAAGAGAACTCTTTTATGAAGTTTCAAAACTAGAGCCCAAACACGTATGTTTAAAAAGCACACAAAATTAAACAAAACTAAGTTTAAATAAACATAAACTTACTTTGCATAAACACAAGCTAACGTACCGGCCGACACCCACCTGAACCAACCACTTGGACTCTTGGAATAGTTCCTGAAACTTCCTGCGACCAAAAAGCTAACACAGTGAAGGGACATCTAAATATAACGAAACTACACCACTGGCAGCCATCTGACAACCGCCTGACTCAACTGAAAGGTGCCCACAAATTAGGCGACACATCATACAAACAGCTGCTCATCACAAGAACCCATAGCGCAAGGACATCTATAAAAGTCACTCTTTCGCAGGTACTCATATTCACAGTCTGACAAACGTCTAACCACACGCATCGCATGATTGAAGCAGCCTCCATAGAAGAACACAAGGAAAACATCCAGCCGTTGGTCGGAGGTCGCCCTGCATCCAAACTCGTTGCTGGCTTTAAGAAGAAACGCGATGGCTCGCTTGCTCGTGAGCGTCAGGACTTTGAATTCAGGCTCCAGAATGTAGAAGAGCTCGATGACCCACTACAGTGCTACTTGGACTACATTGCATGGGTACACAACCATTACCCACAAGGCTCCAATAGTGAGAGTGGTTTGATCCTGCTCCTTGAACGCTGCACGTCGCAATTTCGCGACTACGACCACTATAAAAACGACGCGCGCTACCTCAAAGTATGGTTGGAATATGCAAATTTCTCCGACGCGCCTAAAGATGTCTTCGTGTACCTCGCCAAGAAGGCCATCGGCAACCAACTTGCACTTTATTATGAAGAGTTTGCTAGTTACCTTGAGGCTGTGTCAAACTTTCAGGACGCACTGCTGATATACGAGCTCGGTATCGAGCACAACGCGCGCCCATTGGTGCGGTTGCAGCGCTCCTATACCAACTTCAAGGAGCGCATAAGCAGCATGCGGCCAGTCTCGGATCCCGTCCGCAGGAACGTGTTGGGCGTCAAGCAGGGAGACCAGTTGACTCGGGAATCGTCGTCTTCCTCGCTGGAGCCCAAGTCTAAAAAGCTCAGGTTGTCTGTGTTCAAGGACGTGGAGAAACCTCCCAGCATATTGGAATCAATATTCAATGCAAAACCTGCTGAGAATGCTGAGCTTGGATCTGTTAAATTCCGCATCAAGGAAAATGTCTTTACCTCAAAGCCATGGTCTGGGGAAATTCTTGATCAAAAGAACCTCGACCGTCCATCCTCGTCGCTGGGGTCTTCGAAATTCACCGTCTACCGTGATGAGCCTGAGCCTATTCCAGATTTTTTGCCCCAAAGGGAAATAATCGTGGACCAGCACACAGGAAAGGTCGTGACCCATGTGCGCAACCCTGGCAAGCGGGAGGAAAGGATACATATCAATGTAGACTTGTTATACCCTACAGTCGGTCAAGAGTATTGCCCCATGGAGTTGCTCATTATGGCTAGAAATGCGGAGGTCCCCACGCAGCGAGATGTGAGTCCAAAGCAAGGTGAAAAGGCTATTTTGTCACAAAAAACTATAGATGAACCAGAAACTCGCCCGCCATCACCTACTGTCACCATGTTTTCGCGATTGGCCAACAGAGAAGTCATCAACATGTTTAACGACGCAGCTGCAGAGCTCAATTCAGACGATGACCACGAATACCCACAACTTAATGATAATACTACAAACTACGACGGCTTTGTGACGGAGACAATACACAATCAGCATCCTGTGCCTGTGGCGGCCGCGACACCGCCCACAGAAGTGGAGGATAATAGTTCTCCGTTTTTAGACGAGCCCTCTTACACGGAACCCCACGTCGTGGATCCTCTGAATGCCAACACTCGTGCAGAGCTTCTAGCGAATCTAGCCAGGCCACTTTCCATTTATCCAGGCTATCATGACATGCGTCACAAAAAGGCAGCGAGAGCATCCAGCTTTCGCGAAATTACAAACAACACTACAAAGAGTATTGTCAAAGGCTCTCAGGCAGCGCTCATAGACTTCTGTGGTGATGATATGTACTGTTTAAGGCACGAGCTTGGTGTAGGCGGTTATGGCATTGTGTACCTTGTGGAAACAGGTGCCACTGGTCAACTCAAAGCTCTCAAAATCGAGCAGCCAGCATCTGAATGGGAGTTTTACGTCCTAAACCAAGTGCACAGAAGACTTTTTGGCCAAGAAACAACGCGTTTTTTTGTGCAACCGAGCTCTTTGTACGCATTCCAGGATGAGAGCTACCTCTTCATGGAGTTCTGCACCCAAGGAACGGTTTTGGATGTAGTCAATCATTATGGAAACACTCGCCACAAAAACATGGACGAGCTGCTTGCTGTGTTGCTCACAATTGAGTTGCTTAAAGCTATAGAGGCACTCCATAATGTTGGAATCTTGCATGGAGACTTAAAAACTGACAACTGCATGATCCGGTTTGAAGCTGTTGAGCAGATCCTGGACATATATGACCCCAAAGATCCCTACTGGGGAAAAAAGTCCATCACGCTAATTGACTTTGGCAGAGCAGTAGACACAACGTTATTTGATCTGAATGTCGAGTTTGTGAGCAATTGGGAAACATCTCAACAGGATTGCCCTCAAATGCGTCAGAACAAGCCATGGTGCTACGAAGCAGACTACTACGGAATCGCATGTGTCATTTACACTATGCTTTTTAGTTCCTATATCAAAACGAAACTGGTGGGTTCCCAAACGTTTCTCGACACTCCTATGAAGAGGTACTGGCAGGTTGAAATGTGGGAAAGCCTATTTCACACATTGTTGAACCCATACGATTCGAAGCTAGCCGGTCCGAAGCGCCCTATTATTGGAGAGCTAAGGACTCATCGCCTACAATATGAGCATTGGCTAATAGCAAATAGTAAAAGCAGGAACTTGCGCGGCATTGTTTTAGAATTAGAGCATGAGTTGAACATATTCAACAAGAGGAGGGGAGCCGTATAGAGGAATACGGAATAAACCGAGTTATTTAGTAATTAACATACTTCATGTCGAGGTTTCAAAGTGCACCTGACCTAATTTACCAACATAGCAGCATCTAAAACATATACCACTCATAATAAACTGGCTTTCAAAAAAACCATTAATCTGAAAGTCTACTGTCATGATGAATTTGCAGCATCAATGATACTGTGGTGGGCACATAATGTAAAAAATCGCCAAAGTGGTAAATTCTTAGACAACAATTATGTGCTTCTCTGAACAGCCTTGCGGTCAGGTGGCGCGCTGATCGATAGATTGCCTATTGTTCAGATGGCTTACTGGTAAATACCTCAAGTGAAGATCCTTGTGGTTAGATGGCTACAACGCAAATGGACTTCTCAAAAGGTCTGCTATATTCTGCGTTAGCTTTGACATTTGCCCCAATATATATATAATATGCAGGATAATTTGTCCACAGTAGCTTTATGCAGGAATAAAAGCAGATTTAGCCGTTTGGTGGTACGGCCAATGTAATTTAACGTCTCAAAAGATACGTGAATTTCACAGCTCACGTCCATAATCGCCAATGTCAGATTACACTAACAATAAGCATATGATGTGGCCGCGTGACTAAACGGCTGAACGCAATTGAATTCCCCAAAACATTTCAATTTGTGAAAATCAAGCCCCACACTCTTTTCCACAACAGGCCTAAAGTGTGGCGTAAACCAAATTTAGATTATTCGATGCCATCACATCAGTGCAGAACACATCTGTTGTAGACCACAATTTCATCAATAGTAGACCACTAGGGGATCAATTGACCAACTTTCGGGCCAATTGTGTACCAGCATCTAACTGAGAATTCCACTAACCGATAAAACAGACCAACCTGTAGAACAAGCCATCACAGTCAGATGAAACAGTAGAAATACCACCAGGTTCAATTTGCAATTATGACTAAAATCAACGATAAGCATTTAATCCGACTATAAAAGCAGGTAATTTCGCAGCCTTGATCATCACAAATCATTGAAAATGGCCCCAATTGAGATTAAAAACATTCCTGAGTTCAAGGAAGTCATCGCTTCCGACAAGTTGACTGTTGTTGACTTCTACACCGTTTGGTGTCCACCATGTAAGGCAATTGCCCCCGTCTACGCAGGTTGGGCTGAAAAGTTCCCTGAGGTCCAATTCGCTAAATCCGATGCCGAACGCAACCAGGGCCTTACCGCTGAAGCAGGTGTCACCTGCTTCCCAACCTTTAAGTTTTACAAGAATGGGGAACTTTTGGAGACTATCCAAGGAGCGTACCAGGACCAGATTCGTGATGTTATTCTCAAGTACGCCGATGTCGACATTAAATCATAAATGATGCAATTGGTTTTGTGTGATGTTGAACATTACACACGCGGTTGAACGACATTATAAACACAAAAGATGAACGATATAATAAACATTCAAGAATAGATGCTGTAAATTCTCACTTGGTTCAAGCGTGAAGGTCTTGAAGGCGTCATAATTTGGCTGTCTTTTCAAAGTCTTCGTCGTGCCTTTAATGGTAAAGAATTACAATATGTTTTTACTATAAGCGTTACATTTTTTTACACCCCCCACTACTTGCCTGCTGCAATAAACACTGATGATAATATTCTTACACAGTCTCTTTATCCCATCCAAAACACCATCTGGTGGGCCATTTTTACAAATTTCTTTCTTCAATGATTCTATGTGCCATGTAGGCTTTTGTTTAGATGTCTCGCCACTTAGGTTTTGGTGTTATTTACATCGACTTCTTTGTATAACTCATGTATTGTTTTACTCTCTTATACGAAGGCATAGCCTGTATTAAGTCAAATGTTTATCTATCAATGTCACCTGGATTGCGATTTACGGAGAAAGCAAGCATGAGTTCAACTATAACTGAATCTGTCAGGTTTCCTCTATGTTATTCTTCCTTAATCAGCTCGCTGCCCATGACTTTGTCATAAAGACTCCCTTTTTTACTGCTCTATCTGCGGACTTGCAATATTTTGGCGCAATTGCGAATTTGGCTGCGAAAAATATCAAAACAGGGCCATTCGATGTTCCCTAGGAAAAAATCAATCCGGCATGCTTCGGTTGGCAAACTCGCCTCATAAATTTATCACCCATGAATCATTCGTTCGTGATTGTCGGTTACTGAGGGCAAATATTCTCAAGATACGGGTTTGGCTCAAAAATCATTGAAACAACATTCCAAGTTACTAGGTTTTGAGATAAGAACGTGCGATAGCCATTAGACAATTCTGAGTTTACATTCTCTGGATTTGATGGCACCGCCTTGACTCCTTTTTTAAAGCACCTTGACACCCCCTGGAATTTAGTGCGGTTCCTGCATTCATTCGTATTTTTGTTTTGTTTCTTAGATGACGTCATCCATTTTATCTAATCTAAACTGTGGCCACATCATGCAGAATCTGGGGTTAAATAACATGCACGAGC
Source organism: Kodamaea restingae (assembly GCA_003707425.3). NCBI lineage: Eukaryota > Fungi > Ascomycota > Pichiomycetes > Serinales > Debaryomycetaceae > Kodamaea > Kodamaea restingae. The sequence goes on from PPJA03000006.1 coordinate 186,847, forward strand.
GAACACAATCACATTTAAGGGTACTGACTCAATAATTCACAAAAATGGGTGACACATTTAAAACCTCAATACTTTCGCAACTAGAGCCTTGTGAGCCCAGCCCCCCGGTTGACCTTCCCTTTGTGCGAATATTGCAAGGATCGTGGGAAGAGACGGCGTCGCGCCGCATCAAAAAAGGTATGCTCGGTCCAGATTTCGACAACCCTACTTGGAAAGCAAATGACTCCAGTTGGATAAAAGGTCCGAAACCCGTTGAGGTGGTTGCACACTTGAAATTGTTAAAGGCCTTCGCGGTGATGCAAGAAGTCGTCATTGGAAAGAGTCCGAGTTATCGGGACCATACTACAAAGTGGAAACTTTTTGTGAGAACTTCAGTGCGCCGTTTCATTATTTTCGTAAGCTGTTTACGGCATGTGGCCAAAACCCAAACAGAAGAAGACGAATTCGTGGAGTCTGAAGTGTTTGAAAAAAGTCGGGGTTGTTTCGATCCCGACATGCTTGACAACCTTTTGCCACCGCTTGACGTTCTCATGGTGTGGCATGCCTTCCTCCTCAATCCACATGCCTGTTATGATGCCTTTATGCGTTTACGTTTTGTGGAATTTTGCAGCCATCCGTTTCCACTTGAAAGAGTAGCCAACGCAATTGACGACTCGTCTTTTGTTTACAATCCCAGTGCGGATCTTGTCTTGGGGTATTATCAATGTCTCAAACCTTTCTACAATGAGCATAATCTAAATGACAATTCTCAAATCCTAACTGGTCCTCCTGGCTGCACTGATCTTTTCGGCTTTCACCTTCACGAAACTTTTTCGCCGGAACCTCCCTTGATAGATGTTATGTGTCCCATGTGCAATGAGAAATTGCTCACCAAGATTCCCTACAACCTGAGGTATTTTGGAAATAAATGGATCTTACATCCTAAAAATTGCGACGATTGCAAATGCAACTTCACAACAGGTGTCACCCACGAAGAATTGCACAAACGCAAGCTCCTCGCAGATATTACGCATCTGTATCCACCGCCCAATATTTTGCGGACATTTTCTACCGTATTAGAGAATAATCCCTCTAATCGTGCTAGGGCGAATGCGCTTTGGAAAGAATTCAAGACTCTTAATCTTGACCACGATATGCAACTTGGTCAAATCATCAATGTTTTTGTACACCGGAATGACCAGATAAAAACCAACGGTAAATACTTTTCTATCATGCTGAAACTTCTAAATTCTTATTATGATCTGGACTTGATTCATGTTACTTTACCTTCTAAAAATGTCAAAATTATAGACTTCCACGAAAAACTCTGTGAGTGTGTTCAGAGACAGGAAACTTTCGTTGGCCAAATGAATGATTTAAACTATTTGCACTCAGATTTGGTGCTAGAAATTGTTACGGCAGCTTCAACGCGGTATGAGCGTTTTTTCCAGCTCGTGACTAGCGGCACGGAAATGCTTGTTCCCACATTGGATATCGATCTTGTATGGCATACGCATCAATTATTTGGAAATCTCTATTTTCAGTCATGTTGGAACTCCAAAAGAATGGCAGTCATAGATCACAACGACAAGATCAATACAGGAAGACTCGATGACAGCTTCAAAAGAACCGCGAAACTATACAGAAAATCTTTCCAAGAAGATTATCTGATTTGCTTTTGCAATTACTGTACAAAAAACCTGTATATGGCAAGAGGAATTTTCGACAAGCAACTCAGTCAAAATAAGAGTACTCCGAGAATTATACTGGACCTGACGCACATCAGTACACACAATACCATTAAAAATGATCCGAGACATTACGAAAGTGGGCGAAGTACAAACATAAAAGACAGGTTCTCAACTATGAAATGGAAAAAACAGAAAAATAAGATTGTCTACATTCCTTTACTGTCTTCCAACAGCAACATTTTCATGGGCAACTGCTGTTCATGCATGGGCATTTGCTCAACCAACATAGGTTGTTTTACTGGGGTCGGTGCATTCGGTGAAAGAGGCGATGGGAGAAGCAATGAAGGAGGGGTCGGGAGAGGTGACGGTGAAGGCTGTAGCTCATCAAGTGGAGGGGATGGTGGATATAGTGGGAATTTTGACTCTCCAGCTACAGCATTTGGTTGTTCTAGTTGGGCATCTGGTGGTGATGGCGGTGGATGTGGTCCATCTGGTGGTGGCGGGTGTGGTTCATCTAGTGGTGGTGACTGTGGTCCATCTGGTGGCGGTGGGTGTGGTTCATCTGGTGGCGGTGGGTGTGGAGGAGGAAGTAGTGCATTTTAATAGTATATAGGGATTAAACCTAAGAAATCAAAGATCCATGGCTTTACTATCCGAAGACGACTTCGCATTTAGACTTCGTAATTTTTTTGCAGCCATTATTATTATTTGAGTGGACTCTGAAAAATTTATACTGTGATAATCGAGAGGGGAATAGGGTTGGTTAAGGTAATATTGAAAATTTTTACGATACTTAAGTTGTTATAGTATCAGTACTACCAAAATCACTGTTCTGACACAACTATCCTAAGCCATAAATCTAACCACTCCCGATTTGACTACCCGAACAAGGGTACTAGAAACGGTCAAGGGAACTTAAATCGAATAAGTAAAACTAATGAACTACTAAGAAGTGAGACTGAATATATAACTTGTATTCTTTCAACCAATCAGTTAAACAGCTATTCTCACTGGCCTTGGATTCACAACCCCTCCAAGCGTCTATTGATAATTTCTTCAACATCATCATCATTTTTGCTCACCAACCTTGATATCCATTTGTTTTTCCTAACCTTCACGCGCTTACCTGATGGTAATACTTCGTATCCAGCATCACTACTTCTCATGAAGTCGCCCAGTACGGCTACACCATCGCCACTCGGGGCGAGCTCGTTTTGATGCGGGTTCGTGCCTGCACGCTTTCTCTGGTAGGCTCCTTCTGAAGCAACGGCAGCAATGGTCTCCGAATGTTGGGAGCCTCCAAAGAACAGTTGTAATCGCGTGAGAGTCGTCGACTTATCGCGAATAAAAGTCCACCCTTGTTGTAATTCCTTGTAAGCTCGTTCCTCAAAAAGTCTACGCATCTTGAAGTCTTTCTCAAAGACACGGAACAAGTCATCATCACTGGGCCAGAACATAAATTTGAACACCTTGAGCAAAATATCAAACAAAAGAGGGATAGTTATGAGAGCCAAAAGCGCAGCCCACCAACTTTGGTCTTTTCCAAAAGTCTCTAAGCCATAAGCCACAAAGAAAATCGCCGAGTCTCCCAGTCCCAGCCTGTATAACATCATAATTAATGCGTTCCACACAATGTAGCCACCAACCAGGATTATGAAGGCTGCAAATGCAAGCCACTGCCTATTCTGCATCTCGATGAACTCGCACTTTGCGTTGATCACAATCGTCAAGGTCGCAAATACCAATGTACCCAATGGGAATGTTGTATTGTCTTTGAGTGCTGTAAAACCCCACGCATAGTAGGCGATGAACGACACTGCGACGCTCTGGAGTGTTGCCAATAACATCCACCCCACAAACACACGGAGGTTAAACGCACGGTAGCATCGGCCGCGGTTGTAAAGCTCCGGCACAGCAAGAAGTGTCGCAGGTTTCAAGTCCTGGTCAAACATACCAATACATATCACGGGAAGCGACGTGAAGAGCGTGTTAAACATGGATAACGACCAACTCTCGTACATCGAAGACCCCAGGAACATAGTGTTCCTTTGGTACACTGCCTGAGTGAGATAGAAGAGCAATTCCTTATAAAATGTGCAGAGCACAAATTTTGATGTACGAATGTAGTTGTAACGCCCATGTACTAGAAGCAACTTGAGGAGAAAACGGAACTGTGCAATAGCATAGTCAGCACTACGAGCAGCTTGTAGACCTTCTTTTCCGGTAATTCCAACACCAATGTCAGCACTTTGAATCATTGCGATGTCGTTGGCACCATCTCCGATTGCCAATGTCACTGCACGCTTGTCTATAGCACGCACAGCACTTACCATGTTGGCCTTTTGCGACGGAGAAGCACGACAGCAGATTGTCAGGTCCACCAAGATACAGAGCTCCAAGAAAAGCAGAAACAAGGTGGGATCAACCTCAATGTCAGCTAGGGTACCACCATCAATGACCAAAACAGCATGTGCCACTCCCCCGCCCTGGATTTGCAGAATAGACAGTGTTATGCGGTCCATAAGTTGGCTGCTTTCATCGGCGTTCAGAAGTATAATCACTGTCGAGTAGTCCTTGATCAAGGTGCACGCGTAGCCAATGTTAATTGCAGTCTCTCTTTTGTCACCTGTCAACATCCACAATTTGATACCTGCCTTGCGAAGTTTTTGGATGGCTTCGCTCACACCCTCCTGAAGTTTGTCTTCAATAGCTGTGGCTCCACATAATTCAAGAGAATGCTCGATTTGTGCACCAGTTTCCTCTATTTTGGCAGCACGCTCGACCAAGGCAGTTCTTGCATCCAGATACTTGCGTGACCATTCTTCATACTCGGTTTTTTCAAGCCAGCGGAAACCGTACATCAAAGTTCTGAGTCCTTCGGTCGAAAACTGCTCAATGTGCTCGAGGGTTTTCTCGATCAAAAACTCGTCGCATACCATGAGCCGGTCATCAGGAAGAGTGAAGGCTGATGTCCCATGCGAGCTCTCGGGTGGGTGATCACTGCTGACTCTCTCGTCCACGCTGTCAAAACTATACTTTTTTTGCTGCTGAATATGGAGAGATTTCCGTGCCTTATTTGCTATCTCTGCAATTTCAGCGTCGTCGCTGCGGTTGAGTGCACTGTCTATAGTATTCATATGTTCCACGGGTCCTGGGGCAAAACTCTTGCGTAGTGACCCCAGGAGTGAGCTCATTGACTCCCTGTGTTCGGCTTCTAGCGAGAACCGCGATTGCAACACCACGTCAGCCTCCAAAGCCTTGCGGTCTGTTGTAGCAGCTTCAAGCTCGCGTGCCTTTGTGCGAGCAAGCTCGCTGTGCTTGAGTTTTTCCATTATAACGTTATCTGCACCTTTCGTAATAAGACAGATACGCCCGTCGGGGAACCGAACTACTACGGACATTCGCTTACGCGCCAGTGAAAACTCCACCACATCCAATACCTCATACGTCTCCACTTTTGGGGGCATTTCACGACCCTCGGTGTATTTTTTCAAGGTGACGTGCCCATTATGACGGTCCGTGATAACGTACCCCAAATCACGCGCGGCTTGAACCAATGCCAACTCATCTGGCAGTGCAGCCTGGTAGTCTTGGTCAAAATCGCTTTCAGATGTTCTTTTCTTGGGGAGGCAAGTTGTGCACAATGCCACCGAAAGGAGGAAAAAGCTAGCCTTTTTAGCAAAGAGGGTCTGTGGATGTGTGAATATATAGTTTAAAAGAAACTCTGACGATCCAATAGGCTCCTCCTCTGTTTTGGTTTTCATGTCTTCCTCATTGTCGTCCTTGTGCTCCCAATTAACCCCTCCAACACTAAACTTCTTGAACAACATCAAGTTGTCTGTGACGGTTCCTGTCTTATCACTGAATATGTAGCTAACCTGGCCGAGTTCTTCCAAGATTGTCGCGGTCTTTGCATCTGCAGGGGTGTCTGACTCCTTATGATACATGTCAATGTCGAATTGGAGGAAGAGCAACTGCATCACCTTAATTATTTCCATGGTCACATACAAAGACAATGGAATCAACGTATTGTACATAATGATGTAGCCCATGAACGTGGCTGCTACACCGGCATCTACTCCTTCGAGGTACCATGCCCTATCCTTGTTGTTGTCGTTAGTTATACGCTGACCCATGGTGGAAAAAGCAGAGAGGAGAGCTACCACACAGACCATGAAGATCACGATGAAGTTGATGTTGCGCTGAAGCTTGGGTGCCTTGGTGCGAGGATTGCGCAAGTTGTTCATGCGAATCTTGGTCTCTTCACCTGTGAAGACAACCATCCCCAAAACATACCGAGTGTTACGCAATACGCATCCTCTGTAAACAACATTTTCTGGTCCCAAGGCATGGCGCTCACCGTCCATCTCAAAGCTCCCCTCAAAGTTGTAAAGATCAATATTTGGATCTTCCACTGTAACCAACGTCCTTGTGGTCTTCATTCCCAGCACGGTACACATGCGATCTGCGATACTCTTTGGTGGTGTGCGAGCCTTCAAGTTCGTTTCTCCATCGAGTGCCATGGTTTCCACAAATGCTTCGTGTGTGTCTGTATTACTACTAGACAATAAGACCACGTCTGCGGGAAACCATTCATCCTCGTGCACCTTAATGATGTCGCCCACCTTGACATTTTTCCACTTGGTGTCATACTCCTTCATATTGTAGCGCCTCATCTCATCTACACTGAAAGAGGAATTATCCAGAGCAACAGATGCAGACAGCGAGCGGGATGTTCCATGAGGAACCAGCAATTCAGAAGGAGTCGAGTCTTGATCTCCTAAGGAGTCATCATTGCCCCTTCCCATCCTCACGCCTACCGTCTCGGTCATAATCGTCGTTATTGACTGCGTGTCAAAACTGCTCAATGTGTTGTCTTCGTGCACTATGCGCGTCATCTTGTTGTTTTCTTCCTTGTCGTGGCCGTGACGCTTCCAATCATCAAACCCCTCACGCGCTATCGACACAGACATGAAAATGAGCAAGGGGATGATGGTAGTGTAGTGTCCTGTGGTCGACCAACCCGGAATCATCTGCATGATGGCCACCACCATGAAGTAGCAGTTTGCAATTTTGGAGAACTGTGCCTTTAACTGCTTGGGGAAAAACGTGTAGATAGTGTACTTAGACGAAGTCACCACGTTGTTGATATAAGGAGCATTAGTACGCTCGTCTATTAATTCTTTGCGGCTGGGGCTGTAGTATTCATCGCCAAATGTGGCATTTATCTGTTCACGGTTAGTGGTCAACGGAATCACACGACCAGCCTCCGTTGGAGGTAACTCACGGATGCCCATCAAAGCATTTTTTGCTGCGATAAAAAGCTGTACAGCGCGGTTGTCACTGCCATATCGACGGAACTGTGCTCTTTCACGTTTAGCAGCAAAAGTCATCGACACGTTCGACGAGTATGGACTCAAATGTGACGACGATCTAGAAAGATTTGCATGCATTACAGAGTATTGTGGTTGCTTTTCGTATTGCTCTGTTGGAGGATGCACACTTATTTCGGGAACTATATTGTTGTGCATGTCCTGCAACTCAATTGGTGGTACCAACTCCGGGGTGAATGAGCCCAGTCGTTCACGACCAATCCTCGGTAAAGAAGAGAGAAGACTGTTCATTGAAGGTGCCGTCAGACTAGCAGTGGGTTCTGCGGGGGAGATTTGGTCAAGAAGGACCTTGTTGAGCAACTGCGATCGCAACGATAAGCCTCTTTTGCGTCGCGTCAGCGGCGTGCTCCGCTGAACGTTTTGGCCTTGAACTTCGGCTCCGTTATTGTCAGCATTGGAACCAGAACCTTCATTTGAACCAGGGACATCAAGCAACGCTCCAGAATGACCCTTGCGCATGCTGTTGTCTGCATCCATATTGGCTGGTTGATCTGATCAAAAACAAAATTTTTGGAGAAAACTTGGCACCGATCTAAAAGCGTCATACACCAACAGCTAGGGAGTCAATAGGGTCTTAATCTAAAAGCTGGTTTATCAGGGGTGAATGGGGGTAAATAAAGTATAATGCATACTGCATCGTAAGGATATCAGATAATTGCACTTGTAGTGTGTTTTGCAGCTCCCTCGATCTTGTATTGATCCCAGAGTATACTTTAGTTTGATCACCTTTTTACAGCTACACTTGATCACATTAATACTGAACACTTGTATCGTAACTTGTCACGTAATCAGAATCCTTGGGGTGCGCTCCTCAAATTTCCAAGCCGCTTCTTGAAACACTATATTTAGGCGTCCCACCAAAAATACACTACAATAATTTACATTTCCGATAATGATCTATTGGTTAGAAAGTTCTACTTTGGAATGTACCAAACCTTTTCTGGGCACTTTGTCTCTGTCAACGAATCAATCGGCTTGTAGTCACCAGTCAATACATTTCCACGCAAATTGTGATAATACCAGACCTCGTCAATCGATCCATTAAGACACCCAACATACACAGATGGCCCGCCATGGTGCTTGGCCAAGGCTGCGGCGATGTCCTCATAGGCATACTGCTTCGTCAAAGAAGGGTAGATACCCTCGGCAGCAAGGAAGTCATAGGTTTGTAGGTTTTTCTCCAACTCGACTCTCTTCTTGAAGTAGTTGACAGCATTCTCATGTCTGGTGTAGCTTCCCGTGAAGCACTCAGGTAACAAGGTGTTCATGCACGTGCCGTGTTTGTTGTACTCGTGCTGCCAAAGCGAGATGGAACCGCCGTTCGGAACGTTGGACTTTTCGTTATTGACCCAGTACTTGATCATGTAGTCGTACAAGTCCTTCTCGCCAAACTGGTTGACGATGATGTCGGTGAGGTTCTCAGAGTCTGTGAACTCCAAAGATGGGTTGCAGTTTGAGCGGTACGATCCGTTGCAGAGGTCGTTCCACAACCCGTGGATGGTGAATGACTTAAGTGTGGGGTCGTTTGCAGCCGCAGCCGCAGCCTCTTTTTCGGCCTTCTCAAGCAGCACGGTGCCATTACCCCCAGACTTTGCGAGAGCCAAGTACTCGGGGTTGAAGTCCCAGAACTGCGTGGCCATTAACACACCGTAGTCTTCAAAGCAGCACTGGTCCTCTGCAGGAATCGCGGTTTTGTTGTGGCAGGAGAAGGCATTGTTCTCACTCAAGAATTTTTCACAGCTCTTGACAGGGTACACTCCGGCCTTGTCAGCATCGGACGCCAAGATGTCATTCACAACATAGTACGATGTGGCGGTAGTGTAGTAAGATGTCGAGACATAAGTTGTGCAATCGCCAGAAGATGGCGTGGCGGCAGCAATTACTTGTGCGAAGCCTAACAAGGCAAGGTATTGAAGCATGTCTACTTAAGCGAGTGAGTTCCTAATATATATATACCGTTGTAATTCAGCAACGTGCCATCGTAATTTGTGCACGGGGGGAAAACGACATCAGATACCGTTTAGTCGTGCGGACATAGAAAAGCGGAATGTCCACCAAAATAAGATAAAAAGGATGACTGTTGTATAGAGCAGTCCATATATGTTTGATGTTTGTGTAGTATCTACATAGTGGTGGCACTTTTCGCTCCCGCTCTTTGAGATGTTTGGTGACATTTGTTCATGTCTGCGGTTGAAGTCTTATTTTTTAGCCGTCCCCACGAGTCGATAATCAATTAAAACGTTATCAAATGGAATAATAGTAGCATAAATGGATATCAATGGGAGTAGCAGATGGATTCTCCATGCTCCTTTCCCAATTATTCGCATCGTCGATTCCGTACAATCATGTCGACACAGCCAATACATTTACTCACTTTAGCCACTTCTGCTTATCCCTACCTACTCTTTTCAATATCACTCGTATATTCATAACGCTAATTTTCCTACTGGGTCAAGCCAATAACACCACAGGCAGGTCTACCACCAGCATGGCCAGTGGTCTTGGAGTCCTCGAAACCACCCTTACCGTAGTCGTCGGTGCCCTCGTGGACAACAACGGTTCTACCGAGAATGGAGTGCTCACCAATCAACTTGACGAGACTGTCCTGTTTGGTGCCCTTAGCAACACCGTTAGCATCGGTGGAAATGTTACCCAAGTCACCAACGTGTCTGTTGTCGTCCTCTGGGGCACCGTGCTCCTTGGAGAAAGGGTTGAAGTGTGGACCAGCCGAGGTACAACCGTTGGTGTTGTCACCAAAGGTGTGGATGTGGAAACCTCTCTGGGCGTTAGCGTCGAAACCGCTGATCTCGTAAGAGATAGTGGTTGGCTCAGACTCGCTAGTCTGCTCAAACTTGACGACACCGGCGACCTTGGAGTCACCTCTCAAAACAGCAACTGGTTTGTTAGTATATTTGATTCAATTTCCTCCACATTCACTGGGAGTGGTTTCAACGGTCGGACTGAGCAAATTTCTTGCCGGGAGCGGTTTTGAATGAGCAAGTTTTGACCAAGATTTGAATGAGCAATTTATACCTCAATGGAGGAATTCTGAACAATTACTGCATCCCAGTATTTGCAGCCAAGTGTCGCGAAAATGCTGCACAGCTAATCGATCCGATACTTACCAGCTTTAACCATGTTGAATATTAGTTGGGTTTAGTGGAAAATCTAAAACTGAACAAATGTCGACTTTAAATACGTGGTATCCCTAATTTTTTCCTCCGCACCGGTGAAGAGGAATTAGCAATATTTCCGTGCTATTACTAATTCTTTGAGAATCCAGACCTTTGCAGCGTGAAAGTCAAGAACCAGCACCATTTAGTCTGATTGGTGGTATCTCAATTGAGGCCAATTACTTTGTAGTTGTATGACCGTTGAAAGTACAAGCCATTGGCAGTTGAAAGTCAATCCACACTAAATATGCTTGTGTAACAATCGAAATTAAAAGCCAACACAATTGCTTTGGACGTGTAGCTGGAATTACAAATCATTTGGTGTGAGTCAAAGAAGGCAGACTATTCCAATTGCTGTGGAATTGTGGAACACTGGAAAGTGGAGGCATATCAGTTCAATCGCTTTATTCAAGTGAATCAGTCGATTGTTGTAGAATCACAACTTCGAATGATAACCTATTTCATACCAGTTGGGACACCTTGGCAGTACAATACTCCTAAATTGTTCCAAAAGAGCTTTACTTTTACTAGCACTTGCCTAACATTTATATATGCGTGGAAAATAGAATATACCCTGCTGGTCAATATACCCTGCTGGCACTCATTACTTATTCTGCCTCGATAAATACACCGATACAACCTGCTCCCTAACATGGTCGAGGTCAGCATCTATGTCAAGGTATATCTTGGCATCAATCAAGTACCCATAGAGGTCCTTCTTGGACCATGACTTCACAGTCAGCCGCACCTCGTCTTCTGTCAATGTTGTTTTCAGTTCATCTAGAGTCTTCAAGACGCTTTCCTCGCCGTGTGTCTTATCCACACCCTTGGTCTCACCTTCATTTGCCCTCGATCTTCTTTTCCTAGCCTCGGGTTTCCTGGGTGCCGGTCCTATTTCTGGGAGATGTGAAATGGTGTACAATGCATATGCCAGCGATGCCAACACAATCCCAACGTACACCAAATACCCCTTCCGCTTGACTTTGGCCAGATACCGCGCAACAAAGTCAAACATGTGGATGACCAAAACCTCTCGATATCAATGCGCAGTTGTAATCTAAAACAGCAATATTTCCCGTTTCGGTCGAGCCATTTTCAAGGGGGTGGAACGAAGAGTGGCAAAAGATAAAATCACAGCGTTTTGTGATCCGCCTATATAAAGACCCGTTTGCCATCGTATCTGTATTTTCGAATGGGCAAGTACTCAAAGTCAATTTACACAGTACTACTCATTATCCTTGTTTTCGCAGGTACCATCTACACCGTTCAATCTGCTTCCCAATCAACCGTCTCACCTGAAATGACCGAATTTAAGCTGTACATCGTCACCTTGAAAGACTCTGCCAGTCCCGAAGACGTCAATGCACTCAAGAGCAAGGTTTCTGAACTTGGTGGCTCTGTGACTTCGGAATACTCTTTGATTAAGGGATTTGTCGCCAAGTTGCCAAGCGTGCATTCTTCTTCTATTAGCGAACACTCCCTTGTTAACTCCATCGAAGAGGACAAGGAGGTCCACATCCAGTAACCTTAATAAATTGAAAGTTTCTTTACATGAGTAGAAGTTGTATTGTGTATTGTGGGGCTCCGAGTGAATAGCATGACTGGGAAATCCTGCACAATGTTTTACCCCATATGGCTACAAGTATACCCCTTAAAAAGCAAGCCAATTCCTGAGCTCTATTTTCAGTACTGGCCCTAACATGTCCTACCTGCACTATAACGAGCAGCCCAATTTCAAGCCGGTGCAGCTGCTCTTTGAAAACCGTTTGCGTCAGTTCACCGATACTGGTGGACAGTACCACACTTTGAACTTGCCAAAGTTCTACGACAAGGAGAGAAAGGAAATCTCGGGTTTGAAGGCATGGAGAGTGCCTGACAAGGACGGCAAAACTCAGAGGCCACTTTTCAAAGACGTCAACTGGGATGACGTCGACTGGAACAATATCGGGTTGGGATACAACTTTGGACCCTCGTGGAAAACCTGGTGGGTCGAGTTTAAGATCGATATTCCTGAGAGCTGGCTCAAGGAGGAGGTGATTGAGATTGACTGGGACTCGAGTTCCGAAGCTTTCATTTATGACTCGAAGGGATTCCCTTTACAAGCCTTCACTGGTGGCGGTGAGCGCAACCTCTTTACGATTCCCGAACAATACCGCAAAACTGGCGCCCAGAAGTTTTACATTGAAGTTGCATGTAACGGAATGTTTGGAAATGGCGACAGTGGCCACCCTGACCCAAACCGCTATTTCCGCTTGAACCGGGCCCATTTGGTAGTCCCAAATATGGAGGCTCGCAGGTTGTTCTGGGACTTTTGGATTTTAGGTGATGCTGCTCGTGAATTGCCGGGAAACAGTTGGCAAAAACACCAAGCCCGCGATGTAGCCAACAAGATCATGGATGTTTTTGATCCGGAAGACCCGCTGAGTATTGTCAAAGGTCGTAAAATTGCAGAGCAGTTATTAGGCAAAGACATCAACTCGGAAGATGTCTTTGATCAATACTCCAATGACAAAATCAAAAGAGTCGATGTATTTTCCTTGGGTAACTGCCACATTGACACTGCTTGGGAGTGGCCTTTTGCTGAAACCAAGCGTAAAATTGTCAGATCGTGGACTACCCAGCTCAAAATTGCCGATGAGTACCCGGAGTACGTTTTCGTCGCGCTGCAGATGCAGCAATTCAAATGGTTGAAGACCTACCATCCCGAAATTTACGAAAAAGTCCATGAAAAGTTCACCACTAACCAGTTTCTTCCTGTTGGCGGGTCCTGGGTTGAAAACGACACTAACTTGCCCAACGGTGAGTCATTGATTAGGCAATTTCTCTTGGGCCAGAGATTCCAATATAATGAATTTGGTTTTTACTCAAATATATTTTGGTTACCCGATACTTTTGGCTACTCGTCGCAAATTCCTCAGATATGCCGCCTGGTGGGTATTTCTCGTTTCTTGACCCAGAAGTTGTCGTGGAATAATATCAACAACTTTCCCTTGTCAACATTCAATTGGCGTTCACTCGATGGGTCTCAGGTTTTGGTGCACATGCCACCTGCAAACACCTACACTGCTGCCGCGCATTTTGGTGACGTTGTCAGGTCTCTGCATCAACACAAGAACCAAGAAAATGTTCCTGCCGGCCTCTTACTTTACGGCCATGGTGATGGAGGAGGTGGCCCCACAGGAGAAATGATTGAAAAGTTGAGAAGGTGTAGAGGTTTGGCCAACACTACAGGCGCTATTCCAACTGTTCATATTGGTAACACCGTGGACGACTTTTATGAGCACATCTTGAAGGAGTCCAACCAAGGTGAGGATTTGCCAACCTGGGTCGGTGAGATTTACTTGGAATTCCACAGAGGCACTTACACCACTCAGGCACTCACCAAGAAATTGATACGCTTCGGTGAGGTCAAATTGCACGATTTGGAATTAATTGCAGGTCTTGTTTCCGTGGTTAAGAAAGACTATAAGTACCCTGCAAAGGAGATTCAAGATTTGTGGGAAGACTTGGCGCTATGTCAATTCCACGACGTCATTCCTGGATCTTGTATCGGAATGGTGTACTACGAAGAAGTCATTCCGATGTTGAACAAGAACTTGGAAACGACAAAAAAGTTGATCAAGGGTGCGATAGAGACCGTCACAGAACCTGACAAGAAGCGCCTTTCTGTGCTGGACGTTATGGTGGCCAACACATTACCTTGGGCACGTCATGAAGTGATCACCATCTCACCAGATCAAGGCCAAGTTTACAAGCTTTTTAGTAGCTCTTCTAAATTCTCATGCAACAATAACGAACACTTGAAGGTATCTGTCACCACGAACACAGACGGTTCCGTCAAAATCAACAGCCTCAAAGAATATGACTATCCAGCCTCAGTTTGCGAAGTTGAAGACGGTTTTGTCTTGAGCAATAGTTTACTCGTTGCCAAATTTTCTAAAGATGGTATAATTACTTCATTATACGACACCGTCAACAAGCGTGAGGTGATCTCCACCCTGGCTACTAAGCAGACTAGTGGAGGAAAGGGCCAGGTTGTGGGGGGTAATCAATTTGTTTTATTTGATGATGAGCCGCTCAACTTCCCTAACTGGGATACTGAGTTGTACTCATTGAACAAATTCAAGTTCTTGCAAAACGGTAAGGTGTCAATCAAGACCGATAGCCAGGTGGAAAGTTCGCTTGTTGTCACGCATGAAATTTCCGATAAATCCCTGATCGAAACGGAAATCTCCATCCAAGGTTTGTTCAAGCAGGAGGATTTGGTGCAAAACAACTTCATCAAATTCAAGTCTCGGGTCAAGTGGCACGAAACTTACAAGTTTTTGAAGGTTCAGTTCCCAACCACAATCCACACTGCCCCGAACGCGAGTTACGAAACCCAGTTTGGAATCACCGAACGGCCTACTCATTTCAACACCTCTTGGGACGTTGCGAAGTTTGAGGTGGCCCACCACAAGTTTATGGACTTGAGTGAGCGCAACTACGGTGTTTCAGTGTTGAACAACTCGAAATATGGCGGTGCAATTCACGGCAACTTGATCAGGCTCTCTTTGCTTAGAAGTGCGAAGGCTCCGGATGACTTGGCTGACATGGGCGACCACGAGTTTGAGTATGCATTGTATCCACACTCGGGTCCTCTTGGCGAGTCGACAGTCAAGTTAGGCTATAACTTCAACTACCCATTGGATGAGATACTTGTTGACAGCTCCCGCGAGTTACCGAAATTGTTGAATGCCATCAACTTCAAGGGCACGGCCGGAGGCTTGATTCTCTCGCACATCAAGAGAGGTGAAAACGACTACGACGTCAACCAGTATGAGGCGTTTAAGTCTAGTAGCAAAGACAAGAGTATTGTTTTGAGAATCTACGAGTCTCTCGGTGGATCCTCCACTGGCACTTTGCGATTTGATAGTAAATTCTTGAAGGTTAGTAAAGCTTTCAGAACCAATTCTTTGGAGGACGAAAAGGACCCAACTTTTGGTAAAGAATTGGAAGTCAAAAACAATGAGTTGGAGATCCATCTCAATGCCTTTGAAATTGCAACATTCAAATTGATCTTGGTTTAATCTTGAAATTACGTTTACACAATATATTTCTTTTTGCGGAGTATTTAGTAATTTCATACAATTTTTCGAAAAATTGCACTAAAAATGTAGAGAAGTGGAGAGGTTTTCCAAAAAAATCGGCAGGCCTGGTTAGGTTCTTGAGTCGATACCATAGTGGAGTAAAGTTCGTGTCCACCGAAAGCTTTCCAGGTGATTTTCAATGATTGAGTTATCATTCTGATTGCAGCTTGATTAGCTTATACACGTAACCTTGCACTTGACTCTTTTTGCATTGCCCCTATCTACGTCATGCTATACTCCGACTTACCGATCGAGACATCTAATTTCATGAGGAGATTTGTTCGCGAATATCGTAGACAAATTTGAGCTCTGACTAAATGGTTATGTACCGCGTTTTTCGGGAAGTCGGTAGAATTTCCATGGTAGCGTGTATTCATCACAATGCTCAAAGGAATAACTGGAGGGATTTCCACTGAACGGCAAGTACACATGATAGCAATTCTGGGAAGAGTCTTCCACTTTCAACAAGTTGCAATTTCGCAATAAGTTTCTGGAATCTTCCTATAGAGGGTCCACATGATACGATACAGCGTTAGTAAACCACATCGAAAAAAGTAAAAAAAAGACACAAAATAGAATAGTTCTGTACTCGAGTGAATTGTGTCTTATTTGAATTTTACTTGGCATAGTTGATTTTCGACCAATTGGTACGGCGCGAGAATAAGCCAGATGAGATTGAATGTGATTGAACAATGTCTATTGAGAGAAATTGCATTACCAGCATCTAAGATAGAAATGCTCGTTTTAGACGTCAACGGGATGTCATCTTCTAATTTCTTAAAGAATTGTTCGAACAATAAGATGAAAAATGACCACTTGTTAGTCAGCGGCAATTCACGAGTCTAATTAAAATTCTAGTGTTACTTGTGACATGATTTTTTTCGGACAGTGAATTACCGAATCTAGCATGAGTTGCACTTCCATCCGACAACCTTTTCAAGAGCAATGCAAATAAAGACAAGCCGCTCCAGCAACGCAGTAAATTGCGATCGGGGTTAAAAAAAAAGCTGTAAACAGATCGTTATGATACATTGTACATAATATCTTGTTCTAGTGAAAGCCCACACTCTGTTGGTGCCAATACACAGAAGCAGCTTACGCAAATTTCGGGGGACTAACCGTGAAAATTTCGCAAGCGAGGAGAACAAACCCCTCCTGAAAGAACAAGAAGGCTAATTGTAAATAACAACAGACGTGCAACCATCACAGTCTTGCTTGACGGAGGTTCTCCTATTAGGTAAGGTCCGACTATTCTTTTTCAATATCGGTTGGAGTAGCCGGGCTGATGTCAAGAAAAGCTAAAGTTTACGCGACATGAGAATTTCTTGACCAGATCTCCTGTCATCTACATAGATGTACTAAGCATCGAGAGTGCACTACACGTAGGCCGAGGATTATGACACTTCTATAAACAGCGGTAGTCAGCTTGAATTTAGTTGGGGATTTCAAGGTTGCTGAAGCTATTATTGGAAACAACGCGACGGCCACAAATTACACAGATGGAACCCCCAAATCCCCCGTTCAGTGGTGCACTCCGGATGTCACACATGTTTCTATTCCACAAATAGTAACTTGTTTGTGATTAGGGTTATGCAGGATGGGTATTGTATATGACGAATTGTAAGCACTATTAGCATACTCTTGAAATAGCAATCAGTGTGCCCAAGGGCTAAAAAGACTTTTGGTGAAGCGCTGGCAATGGGTCTAAATTCGTTTAAAGTAAGCGTGTGAGACACGCCATCGTCGCGGCTGGTCGCGACAAAAGTGAGAAAATAGCTTTAACCCCTTGCCACTGCAGGGTAAGTAAGCGCTGCATGACCAAAAATGGAAAAAAAAGAAATGCATGCAGCATGTTTGTGCCCATGAAATTGAGAGAATTTTTTCGATCAGGAACACTGTGCTTCCGTTGCAAAAATGTTTGTGTGAAGTTCTATTCTTGGGGTTTAGCCTGATCATCAGTTGCACGGGAAAAAGTATAAAAACGGGACCAATTCCTCATCTTCAGTCTTCAGAAATACCACATTCGCTCTACACACTAATACCATGAAGTTCTCCACCGCTATCGCTTTGACCGCCACCGCTGGCTCTGCCATGTCTGCTGCTTTGTACAGCAACGGTACCTCCACTGTGACTGACATTTCTACCACCGTCATCACCATCACCTCTTGCTCTGACAACAAGTGCACTGAGACCCCAGTCACCACCGGTGTTACCACCGTCACCGAGGTCGACACCACCTACACCACCTACTG
The DNA here is from genome assembly GCA_003707425.3 of Kodamaea restingae. NCBI lineage: Eukaryota > Fungi > Ascomycota > Pichiomycetes > Serinales > Debaryomycetaceae > Kodamaea > Kodamaea restingae. Next base: position 204,464 of record PPJA03000006.1, read on the forward strand.
CCCTCTCACCACCGAGACCGCTTCCACCGCCACTGAGACCGAGCTCTCCACCACCGTCATCACCATCACTTCTTGCTCTGACAACAAGTGCACTGAGAAGCCAGTCACCACCGGTGTTACCACCGTCACTGAGGTCGACACCACCTACACCACCTACTGCCCACTCACCTCCACCACTGCTGCTCCAGTTACTTCCTCCAAGTCTTCTGCTGCTCCAGTCACCACCACCTCCAAGGCTTCCCCAACCACTGTCAGCCCAGAGTCCACCTCTAAGTCCTCTGCTGCTCCAGTTGTCAGCACTGCCACTGGTGCCGCTGCTGGTGCCGCTCCAGCTATCGCTGCCGGTATCTTGGGTGTTGCCGCTTTCTTGGCTTAAATTCCCTGTTAGACTGCATCTTTTCTAGAAAAAGAATGGGTTTTACAATTTCGAAGTTTACTTAAGCATGGAGCTGTTTATATTTCGTTAGCTTTGCACGAGTTATAGTTATTAGACATCTTCAATAATATTTTTTTCGTTTGATCTCGGTATAAAGTCGTAGTCACTCATCAAGTTTCTGTTTGTTGGACGGCCATTTTGAAGGTGCTTTGCTCTGAAGTAGAAAAATCTAGAATTGTTGAATGAGTAATTTTTTGTTATCTTTGTGATTAATTTTGGTTTTTTATGCTATGTGGGCTAATACCCTGAATTTGACGTCATCGTTTTTGGAAGGATCAAGATTAGTACTATAAGAGTCGACACACCTGACTAGCTCATAAAAGGCTGCTTAATTCAGGGAAGTGCGTATATGGGTCAAGTTTGATAGGTGTTTTTGTCACGATTGCAGCTATTCTAGCATGCAATTAAGGTTCTGGGTGGTTTTGAGGTAAACAAATTTTCAGCTCCTTGCATAGTTGATAGGTCTACGCAGGCATAACGCGTTTCGGGCAAAAAATCCTCCAATGTCGGAATGCCTGGAATGTTCCGAAATTGCTTTCGCGTTCCAACTTTGTGTTTGGAAGTAATTTCACCACATTTTGCGTGATTATGTATCTTGGAGTGCAAAGCGGCTTTTTCTAGATTGGGATTCTGATGTGAATGTACCATTACCAATGGAACAAGATGCCTCGCAAGTCGGCTAGTATTCGGAAAATGCTTACAAGATCTCGTCTACATATGGGCTATATTCTCAGTGAATTTGTTTTCGTCTACTTTAGAGTTTAATTTTGAACTGCCCTTGAAGTAGCTTCTGACCTCGTAGTTTATATTTAAAATTACAGTTTTTGTCATCCTAATGTGTAATTAAAGCAGAGACGATCGCAATTGTCAGCAGACAATATCGTCACCGAGAAAAGCATCATATGTACAACTTTAAAGTTTAAAACAGCACATTTCCTCCAAGTTTTTCAATATGGGGACAATTCATGGACTCACTTAAATTGAATAGCATGAGTACTTCTCTCCGTTTATATTTATTCGGGTAATCTTGATCTTAGTATACAATGTCATCGCCGAGATATATGCTATCAAAGAAGACGTCCTCTAGGTCTGGGCTTGCATCTTCATTCTGTCCGACTGTTTCTTTCCATTCATCTTCTATTGATTCTTCTTCTTCCACTGAGAGTTTGTCAAGCAACAAATCCAATTTTTTAGAGTGCTTGTATGCTCCAAGCTCAGTAATACCATATGCCTTGATACTTCCAAGCGAGAATATGGTACCCTGGGGAGATTGGAATTCAAGATAAACATCGTTGATAGGAATGCGTAAGTTGACGATGGAAACCGGGAGCTTGATATGTGTGATCGGTTCTGATATGCTAAAGTCTTTTACCTTGACATACTTTTTTAAATACTTGTTGTCTGCATTGTTCACATGAGAAGTGAATTTTAGTGCGTCAAGATGTGCCTTCAACTTTTTAACTTGGGCGGGTCCCCTGGGCCTAATATAAAGCGATGCCACTGCTGGTCCCATGGGGGGCGCAATAAATTCTTCATTCGCGGATGTGAACTCACTAGTGATTACGACATCTGTTAAAATAACCGTGTTGAACATGCGAACACCAATGGAGCAGTGGTTGGATTCACATTCCCAGCTTTCACCATTTTCGAGCAAGGCATTGTTTGCATTGAATTTCCAGTACCTTGGAGACAGAACCAACGCAGACTCGCGAGCATGCAGTGATGTCACATAATCGTACCACCCAAAAAAGAGTTTCCCTGCAAAAGAGCGCGAGCCTATCTTTGACTTGACTGACTTGTTGAGATTGAGTTTCGTTAAAAAGCCTAGAATACGCGCGCCGAGACTATAGTCTGCGTAGTTAACTTTGACCGCACCTTGAGCAAACGTCTCAAGAAGTCCATTCAACAAAATTTTGTTCGACTCCTTGGCAAGCGCGAGTCCGCCCGTACTGTTGACGCTTACATTGAGCGAGTCCACCAAAGTATTGAATTTTTCTGTGATGTATCGGTTGTTTTGGATGAACTTCTGGTCGAGAATTCTTTTGAAATCAGCTTTACTCAAGAGCTTTTGGTCGCCAGGACGAGGTTGCGTGATTGTAGTAGCGTTCCCTTTACCTTTGCTGTAATTTTCCACGAATGAATACAAGTATTTCTGAAACTCTGGTAGTATGTGGATCTTCTTGTTTTTAAGATACACGGGGACATGGTTAGGGAGTGTATCAACTAGCTCAGAAACCAAATTTTCCTGGATGAGCTCAAACTGTTTATACATTATACGGATTTCATCGATTTTATGCTCAAGATCAGCAAACGCACCCTCATCAAAGTCTGTACTTCTTTTGAGCGAATCAAAGCGCGCAGCAAGGTCATTGTATTGTGTAGTCTCTGCGACTAATTGTGTGTCGATGGCTTCGAATTTCTTGGAAATCAAGCCTATGCGAGACTCAAAAGCTAACCGAAGAGACTGATGACTAGACTCTAGCGTTTCATGTCGCTCAGCTAGCAGCTTTGAGATTTCTTTCAAGTGTCGCACTTCTTTGCCAATGTCGCCGGTCTCTTGGGGGTGATTGGTTGGGGTTACCACGTTGCTTCTCAAAAGCAAAAAGGTAAGCAAAAATGATAGGATGCAAAAGAGTGCATATTGCTTGTAGTTGACGGGCGGTTTGTTTTTCAAGGCCAGAGTCTCTTTCTTCGTTGTAACATCTTCCAGAGGTCTTACTCGCAGCCGCAGCGTGGGCCGTCTTGCGGGTCGCGCCTCATGAAGAGTTACATCAGACGAGTTCTCGCTAAAATCGCTCTCGGAGTCGAAATCACGAAGGTCGTCGCTGTGTACGGACAACTTTCCCTGCGTGAACAATTCGTAGTACTTGTCGATATTGGCGCTTCCTATGGGGGGTGCGGCGTCATCGCGAACCAAGCGCAGTATTTCGTCATCAATTCTCAGCCGAGGTCGCCTCAATGGTTTAGATGGTCCCACATGTGTATTCAAGTGGATGGACGCGTCATCGTCGGTGTCACCATGGATATGGGGCACTGGGGGGAAGGAGGGCATGATTAAAAAAAGTAAGAAATCTTTGGTGTTTCATACTGCGATAGTGAAATCAAAACAACCGATGAAGTAACGAGTACGTCTGACAAAAGCGAACTTGATTCAAAGTCTTGCAACCGATTGTGCGGGTTGATGATATGATTGTGATGGCTTCACATAAATGTAGCTTCAGAGTGGTTTCAGAGTAGTAAATAGCTTGGTGGAGATAAAAAACGAGTTACCAACCACACTAATAAAGAACATGATTCAGAGCGTTAATTTTGCAGAGCTTTACAATATTAACAACCTCAAGATGGAAAAAACTCGAGAAACTTTTGTCCTATGAACATGTACTTGATATTTACAGAGTAAATGCCTTATATAAAATGTTCCTCCTCATGGCTTCCCTTGCTTTTTCATACATGAACCTCCTCTCACACATACACGTTTTCCCTAACATGTACAAGTAAGGTGTCCTTATATTTCCCCCGCAATTGAATATCCATCTCTTTCAGTCATCCAAACCTAAACATCCTCCACACACAAACTGAACAAACTTCCGATAGTTGCACCAGAGTACCCTCCAAGCAACAAGGTGAGTGGCCACTGCTGCCACGGCCTGTCCCAGTCCAATGGAATTGGGAGGACGCCTAACCAGGTTCCCAACAAACCGCCAAAGGTTGACGCCAACACCAGATTGCTGAATATCAAGTGGTAGATTTTTCCAGACCTGAAAACCCCCACCAAGAGGTTAAAGTCGAATTTGACCAACACCAACAACGGACCGGCTAGCACGAGCGAGAGGTGAGCTGCAAGAAGAAAGGTTTTGCTGACCTCCGAGGCAATTGGCGCTCCAAACATGATGAGCATCACAAAGACCGGCACTGTGAGCAAAAGGGATGTGAGCGTACTACCAGCTAGCAAGAGCGGCACGTTGTCGTGGGACCGCTTCTTTTTTGAGTCTTTCTTTGTAGTCAGATTGCGGATTAACAAGTAGGAATAGATCACATTACAGGGGATCAATATTGCTAAGCCCTTGAGTAATTCGCGATTGATGTTTTCCGTCAAGCCAGACTTGAACATGATTCCCAATACCGCCACAAGGTGGAGTGGAGGCACGGGTGTGGTCAACATTGGGAAGTTGATCCTGGAGGACTCGTACCTGCTGATATCAGCAAAACTCTGGGCCTGGGCCTCTTCGCGTTTCTCGAAGGATACTGATTTGCGCGTTTGTTTGGCCATAAGTACTGAAAAAAGTGAACACTGATTAAATCAACTGAATAAGTGAACGTAATATGAAACTAATAAACTTGAACCTATCGCAGATTCAGCTCCAGCTTTACGACTGATATTTACGAGCTAGGGTTTTTAATAATTAGGAAGATGCGGGAATCTCGCATAAATGGGAAGTAAAAGCTAATAACAGTATGAAGTGGTGGAAAAGTGATTGAATTGAGCGAAACTCATTAGTTCTGAGGTGACTAGTGCATGTTTTATGTGATGATTAATGGAGTTAGAGAGAGGCGAAATGAAACAAATGACTAAATGGTTGGTATGAAGAGGTATTGAGTGTTTCATGGTAAGAGTTCGAGATCAAAGTACTGAAGAAACCAATAAAATAACAATTCAAGCCTCTATGAGCTCGTAATTTTTCAGCTATTAACGACAACAGTGGAACAAAAATTAGGACCGAGAACTTTTTTGATCCAGACAATAAGCTGATCAGTTCCGAATAGCCCGTGGATGAAAGGGTGGTCTAGTAAGGGTTCTCAGGGCCCGGTATTTCTCTTTATAGAACTCTTGCTACAGACAGCGAAGCTCAGCCATTCTTAGTGTACTCCCCTACAGCCATTAAATAGACCGCACCTCAAGATTTGTGGGATCAACGCATCCGTGAACTCTTGACTAAACCATGTTTTCCAGTAACCATACACACAGTTTATCGATCTATCAAAACGTCTCGATATAGAAATGTCAACTCGGTTGTCTTTGCACCTATATAGTTTCCTTTCACTGCCTCTGTTCAGGTCTCTACTCTTTTGAATCTTGAAGTCGAGAAAACTTTTGCGGCCATAAATGAAACAAGATCACAATCTACTCTTCCTTGATTTCTTTCTCAGTTCTATTTTATTTGCTAAGATTCAAAGACTCGTTACTGAGAAGTAGCTCGTCTTAGTTCTCAAAATTCATTAGCTAGCCCGCTCTTCGAAGAGCTCAATTATAAATATTATAATCCAACCACAGTCTCCATCTCTATAATATCACGCCATACACCTTCACCCCCCGAGCTTGCCTTCGCTGCAAACTGCGCCTTACGGTCGTTATTCAACTTACTGAAACGCTTGAGGACGTCCCAATCCAAGATTGGCTTAGAGTTGACGTCACCGTCACTAACATTCAACCCCCCGAGCCTGTTCAAACGTGGATTGAGCCCACAGTGGTGGTACTCTTTGTCGATCAATTGCTGCTGCAATATATACATGCGTCTGTAGGTCGCTTCACCAACAGGGAACACAGTAAAAAACAGGCCGTCGCCCGTCGAGCCAATCGACTGGAAACTGCCCGACAACCGCTCCAACTTCTCCTTGCGCTCAAAGTCATATGCATACTCCATGGTCGGTACCGAGCGCATACATGTCACGCTCAGATTCAATTGGAAAGATGCCTTGTGAAGCAAGCGCTGGCCATTCAACGAGAAGGCATCCTCTGGATCATACTGCAAAGTGTGCAAAACATTGTTGTTGTCGGCCACCGCGATGTATATCTCACCGTCGCGAACTAAAAAGTCCGCACAGTTGACATCCACGCCTCGCTGGCGGTCCTTACCCAACAAAATCATACGGAACGGTTCAGCATCAAAGCCAACCAACCACACGCTCTTGAGAGAGTCACCCAAGAGGACCAAGTTGCCGAAACTCTTGGCCTCAGAAACGTAGACCGCAGTGTCCAAGAACGCCACCGGCACCACACCGTTATCCTGTAAATCACGCACAATGACCTTCTGGCCCTGTGCCACGAGAAACCGTCCGCTGACGTCGGTGATGGCGGTTGCCGCACCACGCGCATCCTCTTTAAACACTTCCTTGAACTTGTGGTTTGTCTCTGGTTTGCCAGGCTCGGGGATAATATCGATGACCTCGAGCACCATGAAGGCGCCATTAGCACTCAAGTCCTCCATGCGATATTTGCCCGTACCCACAACCACGAACTCCTTCTTGTTCTTGAATTTCTTGACAGACGACCCTACATCCAACACCATGCTCTTAACTGACATGCCGATTTCATTGTCTGCGAGTTCAACCTGGTCAATGAACGTCCAGCTCATGGGTGAGAGAAGGCGTATGGTACCCTTATATGAGCGCGCTCCAGGACGCTCCGGGTCAGTACCCACAATGGGCTTGCCCTCCTCGTCAATGCAGTCGTAGGGTATGTCGCGGAAAGTTGACACCACGTATGTGTGCGAAGACTCATGATATGTCACCAGCTTGACCAGCTCTCCCACAGGGATATGTTTGATGGGCCAGCGGTTCTCGTAGCAAAAGTCCTGTGGTAAAGTGCACACACGCGCGTTCTTCTTGGTGTCCAAGAAAACAATCTTGCTTGTGGGACTACTGTCGAAGTACGGGGCCACAGATACAGCCTCCATCTTGGAGAAGCGGAAAACACGCACGGGCGCGTGCACAGGCTTCAACACAAGAAACGGCGTCAAGCCGGTCACAAAGATGCCGCGGTACCCGTTCAAGTTAGGTAAGTAGGCCAAGCGCCGCTCGATGGCAGTGCCCAAGGGATACGCGTTGTGGGGCGCACCGGTGACAGGAACGTTGCGGTCCTTTATGAAGCGGAAGTTTTCGCCGTCAAAATAGAGCTTGTAGATTATAAGCTCACCACCGACCGTCAATACAGTCAAGTACTCTTCCGTGTGATGCTCGTCGCCCAACTTGCCCAAGATCAACTGCTTGATGAGAGGGTCGGGATCCAGCGCGGCAGGGTCGAAGAAGCCGAGCGTAAGGTGCTCCAGGAACCTGCTCACGTCATTCAACTGGTAGCACCTCTGGTTATGGAAGCGGTTGAAGGCCACGATGCGGTTATCACCCGTGGCCAACAAGAAAGTCTTCAGTTCAGAGAAGTTATCGCCGGTATCTGTTGTCCTTGCATCCTTGTCACCAAGGCGCCGTTTGGTGCCGCGGAGCACCAAGTTGACGTCCTTCAGCACCGCACCAAGGATGCGCGAGTTGGTGATACAGCCTGTAGTGATGATGGCGTCGGCAAGGATCTTGGGGATGTCAATCTGCGCATAAGTCTTGGCGTAGGTGTTGACGGTGAAGATCATGACATCTCCACTTGAAAGAAACACCATGAGCACCTCATCATTAGCAGTAGCGTTGACAATCTCCTGGTCACCAATTTCCGCAGTGAGCGACACGCACTCTGCAAAGCTGTCGTCGTACACGCGGATCTGGTGCAGCGTGACCTGGAGGATGAAGCGCCCATCGTCCATCTCGTGCACGGCGAGCGTAGCCTCGTCGTTGACGAAGTCTGCGGCGGCCAATCGCGCGTAATTTTTTTCAATCTGGAAAATCTCCAGCTTGTTGTTGACGGCGTCGGACGTGACAAGGAAGCGCCTGTTAACGGTCCACATACGGTCGATCTGCGAAAAGCTGAGTGACGACGTGACTGTAGGCTGGATGCTGGGTGTGAGAATGTTGAGTCTGGTCTCGTTTTGCGTGCCTGCGTTGGCGACGATCGAAACCTCATTGGCATTCGGGTTAGCCAAGTTGGCCTTGAACTTGTCTGTGGAGTAGCGTCCCAAGGTGAAGCCAGCAATTGGGCCATTGTTGACGAGTCGGTCATGGGGGACGAATTGGATAGACGAGTGTTTTATTTGAGTCTGGTGTTCCCCTTCATCATCGTCGTAAAGGTCGTCATCGGAGAGGTAGTCAACATCGTCGTTTTTGTTCTCATTGTCTTTCAGTTTCTCGTTGTCTTGTTGTTCTTGAACCTGCTTTTGGTTGACGTCATCTTGCTTCTCCTCACTCTCTCCGTACTTTGCCTCTACAAGAACACTGTCTCCCGTGTCGTTACCCAAAAACATCATACTATTGTCCATCATGGCCACGCTGCTGAGGGTGCCCACAGTCACACCCTCGTACTTAGCGGCTGGGACCTCGTCCAACGAAACACTCTTGATGGACTTTCCGTCGACCACAAACGTGACATAGAAGAAACGCCCGCCCAGAACCAACAAGCACCGTGTGTCGTTGGGCAACGCCACGACGTGCGCATTTTCAAGCTCAAGCCCATAGCTCGTGCAGTCTGTGTAGTTCTTTGTAGACGCAGTGATGCTCACTGTGTACTTGTTTACGGCAATACGCCGCACAATTCCTCCGTTGTCCACATGCACGAGCTCATTGCACCCCACCAAGAGACATCCGTTCAACGGCGCCGCAAGAGGGATAACGCGGTCAATATCATAGGGGAGGTTCTCTACTTTGAGCACAGAAACTGCGGACTTGGTCACAGGGTCGAGAGTGAGAACCATGAACTGCACCGTGTCTTTGACCTTGAGCAAGTTACCTGCCCACGCGCGCGACGATTGCGAGAGCACCGCCAACGTGGGCTCGCGGAAGTTGTGCATGAACTGCATGTCGATGATGTCGCCAATGGAGGCATCCAAGGATGCGCCATCCAAGAGAAAACTCGGGTAGAAGTAGTGGTCCGTAGCCCTTTTCTCGGTACGCTCATTATCTTGACCGATGTCGTCGTCGGCGAGTTCGTCGTCATCAACAACAAAAGGAAGAAACGCCACGAGGTTCTTAAACCGGAGTGCTGCACAGCTGTGGTATGTTGGTTCAACGAGAAGGCGCGACGACGAGAGTCGCTCGAACGTCGCGTCTTGAAGTAGTGCTTCATAGTAGTGGAGCGAGACAGTGGCAATGTTGTGATTCTGGTGATCCCACTTGATCACAGAGAACTTGGCGAGACGAGTGGACACTGCGAGGTAGTCAAGCTGCGTGTTTTCCGCAGTTCTTATAGGCTTGATGTCGGTGATGAGACCGTGGAGTGGAAACTGTTGCACGAGTTGGAGCTTGTGGCCCGAAAGGGCAAATATCTGAAGTAGCGATGCTTTCGCCACCACTAGATGCCGCTCCGATGGCGTGATGAAGTTACACGCCACTGCATGGCTCACTCGAGTGGGCTCGATGAACTCGTGGTAGGCGTTCATGGAAGAGAGGTGCGAAAAGACAAAAAAGAAAGCGATGAACTAATCAAGTCAGGTCAGAACGAACTGAGTTAATTAAGAGTGCTATGCTTGGATGTGACTGAGTGAGTGCCAAGAGTGTAATTAGTTGATATATTGATAGCTTATGTCGAACTGGTGGAGTCATAGTTGGTTGATACTATTGTGTTGTATGAATGTCGTTAGATGCGGGGTGACGTGTGTCTTTCGAAGAAAGGAAGAGTGATCTGATGTTATGACTGGCTAATAATTGTACGTCAATGCCACTATGTGCTATTCTATATCGACGAGCGTGCGGCTTCACTGTGTTGAGATAGTAGACTGATTTATGGCTGATTTCTATATACACTAACACTGCACCAGCTCTACGTACTAACACTACAATATCCTCTACATACTAACACCACAATATGCTGTATATACTTACACTATATCCTTTTCTTCAGTACCGTTGTGGAATCCGGCTTAACCCACCGTGTGATTACACTTGCGTAGATCTATAGCACCACTACATAAGCTTTGGTTTTCCAAGATAGACCTCTCCTAGTTCGCTCAAACGTTCTTACGAGCCACAATTACAAGTCAGACTGGTTGCGCGGGCCTAGAAAACCATAGATCATAGTACACGTGCAACTTGGTCGCTTTTCTGCCAACCTTGTTCCCGTGAGCGGTTTTTTTGCTTTGCTCTGCCAAAACCCGTCATGTTGTGGACACAGGATCCGATAGTGTATTTGCCGAGTTTAGTGTTTGTATTGATATGGGTGAAAGATGTAACGTTGATGAATGGTTTTTGTATGGGAAAGTTTGTGTGCAAGTGGCTACTAAGGGAGATAATTGGCTTGTCAGGTGATAAGGAAGACAGTAGGCAACAACAAAGATGGGATGCAGGAAGTCTGACGTAGGGACCAGTAAGATTGGTAGCGTCCAAACTAAAGTCGGCATTTATTGCAAAGGTTGCATGTTGGCCGGCAGAATGAAGCCAGTGCTAGAATCAGATGCTAATTAAATTCGAATGAGAGGTCATGAACTAGAGCTGGCGGTTTATGCTTCAATCAGCGTTTGTGTTTTTTAGGCGCTGGTGAGTTCCTTGAAACGCAATATGGGCTTTACCGCAACTTCTACATATGAGACAAGCTAAGAGTGGAACTTCAAATATTTTTGAAAACAGCCAGAAAGCCTTTAGCGAACAGCTTTTAACAAAAAGCCTTTAGCGAACAGCCTTCATGAAGACACGGTCGCTCTTCTCAATACTACGTGGATCTACTCATTTTAACCCTTCCATGTTATTATTCTATCTGGTGTACAAAGCTTTCTCCACTTAAAGGATCATGAACAAAGCTGGCAAAAGAGCGGTCAATAAACCGGTAGCAACGGGGCCTTGAGCACCGTTGAATGTGTTTACAGACACAACTGGGACACTCGCCAGAGTGGACGAGGCCTTTGCCTGTGCAACTGTAGGGGTGTTGGTAACAATGTTGTTAGAAATAACATTCACAGTCTTGATGACCAGGGTCGACAAAGTCGAAGGAGTGGTCACAGGCACAATAGTGGTGGGTGTTGTTGGAGTTTCAGAAGTCACCTCGGAAACAGTGCACTTGTTGTCAGAACAAGAAGTGACGGTGACCTTAGTGGTGCTGTGCACGGTAGTGGACTCAGTCAGTGGGGTTTCAGTGGTGACAGGAACCTCAGTAGTGGCAGGAACCTCAGTAGTGGCAGGAGTCTCAGTAGTGGCAGGAGTCTCAGTAGTGGCAGGAGTCTCAGTAGTGGCAGGAGTCTCAGTAGTGGCAGGAGTCTCAGTAGTGGCAGGAGTCTCAGTAGTGACAGGGGTCGCGGAGCTGCTAGTGGTTGGAACCACAGAGCTGGTTGGGACCACACTAGTCAAAGGACAGTAAGTAGTGTAAGTAGTGTCGACTTCGGTAATGGTGGTGAGACCAGTGGTTTGCTCAATGGTCGAACACTTGTTGAGAGAGCAAGAAGTAATAGTCACGACAGTAGTGGACTGGACGGTGGCAGTAGAGGCTGGCTTCTCCGAGGTACTAATAGCTTTAGTTGAGGCTTCAGTAGTTGGAACTTGCTTCGAACTGGTTTCTGGGGTAGCCTTGGTGGTAGCTGGGGTAGTCTTGGTAGTCACAGCAGCCTGACTAGTAGAAGTCACTGGCACACTGGTTGTGTGGCCAGTCAATGGGCAGTAAGTGGTGTAGGTGGTGTCGATCTCGCTAACGGTGGTGAGACCAGTGGTCTCCACAACAGTAGAGCACTTGTCAAGCGAGCACGAGGTGAAGGTAATAACAGTTGTGGACTGAACAGTATCAGTTGCAGCTGGTGTCTTGACAGTGTCGGTGACTAATGGGGTCACAGTAGCATCCACATTGCTTGGGGATGCGCTGGTAACAGGCTTGTTTTCGGCAGTCAGCGGCGTTGCTGTCGAAGAAGCAGGCACCGCTGTGGTGATGACGGTCAAGATGCCATCAACAGTGGTGGTATAGGTGGTGTGACTGTATAAATCGGTGGTTACATGGCAGACACCATTGGTGCAGACTGTGTGTGTGACAGCAACCTCTGTGTCGTCTGTGGCGGTGGCAATGTCATAGATGGTAGATTTCTGCTTCTTGGTGGCAGCCTGTGTGTTGTTGCTGTATAAGAACGAGCTCGGTACAACAGGTGCAGATGGAGCGCACGAGCTGTAGGTGGAGATTGTTGTGGAGCGGATGGTTGGCAAAACCGAGGAGCTCGCGGCCATGGCGGCTCCCAAAAGACTGGTGCTGGCGATTATACTTTTCATTATGCTTTGAGTGGTTGTGATGTGTTGTCTTGGAAAGTGACAGACGTCCTCGTTTTTATATCTCGTCATGCGCGCTTGTAACAAGCATTGATTAATGCGCATCGAAGCAATCTTCTGCTGGCATTTCGCTATAAGGAGCCGTTCTCCAGCCTTGCATGCGCGTTTGGCGCGTAATTGAAAAAATAAGTCAAATGTTTAGTCAATTTACGGTCGCTGCACTGCGCCGAATGGCCTATTTAGGAGGTTGCCAGCTTCTCGGACGTTCAAACGGCTTGCTCACTTCCCTTTTCGTCGGCTGCGAAAAAATCGGTTGGTGCTGCTGGAAGTATTTCCTAATTGGGCCGCCAGCCTGCAGCCGTTTTTTTACATGTTGTGTGGTTTTTGCAGATTGAATGACTTGCGAAATTTTTATCTTTCTGATCTCTACACAAATCGTGACCGATGCGCTTCGTGCTAGCCTTGCTGTTGGGTTTGTGTATCTTGACAGGCTTATCTAGGGGACTAGAATGGGATTCCGTATTGGGAAAGGTCTCCACGTTTGGCTGGGATTACCTAATTGGGAGAAACTTTCTAGGCTTGGAAAACGGCTCAAAACAGACACCCAACCACATTGTCACTTTGCAAGATGACTCTTTGCTCGACACGCTTGGCGCAGCCCACTACTCGCTAATATACTTTTACAGGGAAGACTGCCAGTACTGCGAGCATTTCGAGCCCACGTTCGAACATTTGAGTACATTGTACAACAATAAGACCGTTGGTGCAGACCTACAGATACAAGTGGTGAAGACAAATGGGGTCAGGAACCCGCGTTTGAACCTGTTGTTCAGTGTGTCAAGATACCCCACGTTAAAATTGCTTGACTTCAAAACAAAGCAGATTACAACCTTCCAGCAGGACAGGTCCCTCGAGTCCATCATGGCGTTTTTGAATTATAATGTTGAGTACAAGTTGTATCCCAATTATGCAAATCTCGCCTCATCCGTCACCTACGTGACTGACGGAAACTTTGCCGAGTTGCTCCACAAGGGAAATGCAGTGGTAGTATTCACAATGTCCTACATTCCAGGGTGGGAAAAGTACCGGATTCACTCGCACTTTTATCAAAAGTTAGCAAACGAAAAACCCTCCATAGAGTTTGCACTCGTGGACATGTCGTCTTTTGATGGGAGTAGGATCGTATCGCATTTCTCTGTGTGTAATTTTCCCTCGGCGATATATTTGAGCAAGGACGGCCGCTTCAAGACCTTCAACACTCACTCTCAAAACTACTTGACTAACGATCGTCTTGATGACCGGATCTTGCGTGATTTTGTTGATAATTTGCACGAAGAGTCAGGGAACTATGGTTCATGGTACGATTCTGTTGACCACCTCGCCTCTCTGTTAGAGAATAAGGAGTATGATGGACACAGAAACGTGCCAATATACGGCATCAAACACAAACAAAGTGAGATAACAGAGGGTGCAAAAGATGTCGATGGGGAGTACACAGAGTTAATGGAGTATATAGAGTTATAGATAGGCTTGCATAGTTATTAGGCTTACAAAGTCGTTAGTTTAAGCGGTCTCTTAATATAATGCTTAGGTTCTGAAGAAAAAGGTACACATATGCTTCCTTTAAAGATAAAGAGGTATTGGGTCTTCTCCCATTGGGGATCAATTTGCTGCCCTTGCAAAAAATTCAATGTGTAAAGTCAGACGATTGCATATATTCTCATAAATCTACCTCGCCCACATTCACATGGCTGCCGTCCTCTTCAGCTACCTGATCTCCACATAACTTTTCTTGTACTGCTGAATCCCTCATGGCTGAGTGGCTTTTGTCCTGCATATGAATTCAACTTTACGTGTTTTTTAAAATCAATTCTACAACACCAGCTTAGATGAACATCTTTAGTTTCTTTGGTGATCTCGCACACTTGGCTAGTATATTCATACTTCTTGCCGCGATTGAGCAGCACAAGTCTGTCTCGGGTTTGTCTCTCAAGACCCAATCTTTATATGTGGTGGTGTTTGTGACCAGATACATCAACTTGTTCACCAAGTACTACTCCTTGTACAACAGTTTGTTGAAGGTATTCTTCATTGCGTCTTCGGCCTACACGGTTTACATCATGGCCTACAAGTACAAGAAGGACATTGATGCCAACACAGACACTTTCCCAGTGAAGTATTTGCTTGGCGGTGCAGCTGTGGTTTCGTTGATCTTCACCCACAAGTACACCTTCTTGGAGCTTGCTTGGGCTTTTTCTCAATGGCTTGAGGCCGTGGCCATTATCCCGCAATTGTTCATTTTGCAGAAAACCGGTGAGGCAGAGAACATCACCTCGCACTACATCTTTGCCTTGGGTATTTATAGAGCCTTGTATATTCCCAACTGGATCTACAGATACGCTGTGGAGGGCCACTTTGACTACATCTCAGTTTTGGCTGGTGTCATCCAGACAGCAATCTACTCGGATTTCTTCTATATCTACTACACCAAGGTTATGAAGGGCAAGAAGTTCGAGTTGCCAGTCTAGAAACTCGGGGTGGTTGGTCAGTAGGACCTGGAGTTTCCATTGAAGGGGAAGTAATATGAAAATATCTCAATTGAATGGGTTCTAAGAGTTATAGAAAAGCGCAAGGAGGTCCTTTGCGGCGTACTTTCAAGGAGTACCAAGGAAGTCCTTGAGGAATGCTGTAGTTACCCCAGACTTCTAGAGCCGCGAGTACTAGGTTGCCGAGAAATACTTTGTACTTTCATGGAGTTGTAAAGATTCCTCAAAACTATGAGTACTCAAAGGTGCAGCAGATCTCGGGCATACTACCTGCACTTCCTAGCTTGCTGTACATTTCAACCTTTCACCTGAGGAATCCCCAAGCAGTGCTACGATTTCTTTTCTACTGTATCAGCAATTCCTCGCTCTAACCGTATGTATATTATAATACACAGAAGCCTCACTTAATCTCTCTTCAATGGATAATACTCAGTCCTCACACCCTCCTTTGTCACAATCAAGATCTCCAAGCCGTCACCTACATGGATGTGTCTCTCGGTGGCAGACGAGAAGGCGTCCTTGACCAACTGCAACACCTCTTCCAAGCTCAAGTATCTCAATGGCTTTTTCTCTTGTCCATTTGTACCCGGCACGAACTGGTTCTTGAAATTAACCTGGTTGTCCAAGAAAGGCATGATCAAACTGGCAGCTGAACCTCCAGCCCTACACTGCTCTCTTTCGTAGGATCCGACGGGGTCATAAGAGTACACTGCACCCTTTCCATTCTCATCCAATCCGGCAATCAAGGTACTCACGTAGTAGGGGAAGAATCTCTTACCGTATAACAAATGCTGGATGTATCTGGCTGCGCTCTTTATGTTCAACTTCTTGCCATCGTGGTCAAACTTGTACCACTTTAATTGCGTGCGGAAACGATCCACCAAGGCGGCACCGTCGGCAGCAAATCCGTTAGCTGTCATCAATATGTCGTCGCCCACGTTGAAAATCTTTGGCTCGTAGCGCGAGTTGATGCTGTAGCCCTCGACTTGTCTGGTGTCACCGGCCAACACAGCAAAGTCCTCGCCCGCGATTCCCAACACCGTACCACCGTTGTCAGTATATGGATTGAATCTGTGCTCGATCGGCGTCGAGTGTATTTCTGCCGAGTACTCGGAGGCCACGGTTGCGTTCATTGTGGAGTTCTATCTTTTGATCGGTCTGTTTTCGCCACTCTCAATTCCTTTTTTTGGACCAGGCACGACGGGAGGGCGAGAGTCGCGAACCTGTAGCAAAGATGGCGATGTTAGCGGTTGATACGAGAAGCCCTCGGGTATACATTTGATTATGGTCGGATACGAAGCTTTAAATATTGGCTCCCTTTTGACTTAGATCAAGATTTACTTAGATAGAGATACAGTCGCTGTTGGAGGGTAGGACGAAGTGTGAAGTTGAAGTGTGAAGTTGAAGTGTGAAGTTGAAGAAGGGTCAGGCCAGATTTAAGGGAAAACTAAACCAATAAGGGATAACTTGTAGTATTAAATTAGTGAATTTAGAAATCTATTCAAGGTGGTCTCAAGAGGGACCATGTGACCGCAGTTGGCACCGGTCAATTCTCATCTTGGTTAAACTCAATTGTACCTCCTTCACGAATCACAGTCACCAAAAAGTACATTCTTCACTTTCATGGCAAACCTCAACTACTATCATTAAATATTGGCAAGGGTTTGCCGGTGTGCTCTATTTTCTATGTACAAGCGTGTATGTGCTTTCGGCCAGAAAATGCTCGAGTAAGCGTGGAAATAATGAACTGAGAATTTGAAAGAGATGCAGATTGATGGTGAACCCAAATTCAGGCAATCCAAATCGGTCAATACTTGAACTCCTCAATTATTGAATTTCCAGAAACAGTTTGCAGATTGGCCTGACTTTGAAGGTCAGAATAGACTGACACTTGTTATGAGTGTACCAAGTGTAACATGTAGTTCAATCTGAAAAGCTATTCACAGTATGCTAGCTTCTCAGTCGCTGCTCATTCACTCTATTTCAGTTATCTCATTTCATCACTATCGCATTTCAGTTATCACTTCCCACTCAACCCACCTCGCTCCTCACTGGTCAGTTCAACACTCAGTCACCACTTTTCTTGCTGAGTTACAACTGTCCCGAAGACTCCTGGATTCTAGCAATGTAAGCCTTGGAAATCACATTCCACGATCTCATGTACTTCTGCAAACACTGGTTGACACATCCCTCCTCGCCGACGCTCAACATGCTGCCCGGCTGGGAGATGCACTTGTCAAAGCAATTCTGGGTGATCTTGTTCACAAGCTCAGTAGCGTTGGCCATAGCAAGCTCCTGGCTGATCTGGTTTTCGATGTCCTTCTTGATTTGCTGGGACTTTGCATCCACAGGGTTGGAGGGCGCAGCAGGAGACGAGGTGCCAAAGAATGCCATTTTGGTTTGGTTGTTGAAAATGTGCAGAAAAATTCAGTGCAATATGGCTCTGAAATTGGAGAGTTGAATCACTACACTGAACATACTGTTGTACTCTTTTCCATCCGCTTTCGCTACTCCGCTGTCACTTGTAGTATTCTTGTCTTTGTTGACATTCACTGTCAAGCCTTTTCGTGTTTTGAAACAATACGCCCCTAACCGCAAAAATTGCGTTATCTTATCTTGCTATAAATTAGTTCGCCTCCAGAGTCTGAACACCCCCAATGTCGCAGGTCGAGACTACTGCAGTACAGAATACCACCACACAGAAGTGCACTTCAAACAATGCTCATCTCTTTGTGCTAGTCCACGGGCTATGGGGAGGCCCAAATCACATGCTGACGATTGAGAAATGTATAAAGAGCTTGGTAGACGATCCACAACGAAAGGTGGTTACGTTGAAAGTTTCCAGCTTCCGCTTCTGGAAAACGTACGACGGGTTGAAGAGGAATGCCGAAAAAGCCATAAAAGAGGTGTTGTACGAGGTCGAGGCTCTTAAGAGCAAGAACAACTTGAAGGTGGACCGCATCAGTTTTGTGGGATACTCGCTCGGCGGGTTGATCCTGAGATACGCCATTGGCCTCCTTGAGGAATTGGGCTTTTTTGAAACTGTCAGGCCCGTCTTCTTCACCACTTTTGCCACGCCGCACGTTGGCATTGAGTTCTTCAACGATGGCGCATTTGATATGCTTGCCAACTGCTTGGGGAAGTTTCTTTTCGGGCCGTCGGGTACCGAGTTGTTCTTGAAGAAGAAGACCTTGGTTGATATGGCCGACCCCGACTTGAAGTTTTACAAAGGATTGCTAAAGTTCGAGAAGCACATCTTGTTGGCTAACGTGCGCAACGATCGTACCGTTGCGTTCTTTACCTCCTACATCACAGAATACTCGCCCTTTGACGATTGGAAACACGTCAAGATCAAGTATCTCAAGGGCTTGCCGGTGTCTAAGGTCAATAGCACCAAGGTCAAACCCAAGTTTGTGGACTTGGAGGCCTGTCACAAGATCTTACCCGAGGACTTGCCACATTTCCAGGGAAATGTGCAGGAAGAGCCGTCTATCTGGACGGGTCGGCAGTCCACACGGATCGCACTTCTTGTCTTGGGACTTATTTTCTTGTTTCCAATCTGGATCACATTTGTGCTTGTGACGTGCTCCGTGGTTTCGATATACAGCTTCGTCAAGATCCGGTTTGTCGCTACAGAGGACATCGGAGTGCACTGGCAGCGTGTTTCCGATACCGTGTACGGCAAGGCGCCTGTTCTCGAGAGGGATGCACAAATAGGGCAGGATCAGAGGGACCGCAGGCGTTATCTCCTGCGGCATGAGTCCTTCAAGGGCGACACCTCAGGACTCACGGAGAACGCAATGGACAATGTCATGTTCATGGAGGAACGCCTTACGCATCGCAATGGCGCACTGGACTACCATGAGGTGGACGAGGAGGAGGACGAATCTAGCGATCCGATAGCTGATTCAGATGACTCTTCTGGTCTGAGCGAGAATGAGTCGAAGGGTCTATTCAAAAAACTCAGGACTAAAAGGACAATTCTTGATATCAACAGAGTGGAGAATGATGAACGGGCAAAGTTGCACCTTGAAAAGTTGAAGAACAAGGACGTTTCAAGGCACCCTTTGTTCACTGAGGATGTTCGTTTGAAGATTGGCAAAGAAAAGAGATTCATCATCGACAACTTGAACCAGATCGATTGGGTCAAAGTTCCTGTGTACTTGGATTGCTTCAATGCACACGATGCGATAGTGAGCAGGCGTGGTCCGACATGGCATCCCAGGGGCACAAGCACTGTTGGTTTGTGGTGTTCGATTTTGAGAACACATTTGGAGAAGCGAGAGGGAGCTACAGAGGTCTAAGGTTAGTAGACCGTTTATTTATATCCATTTATTGGAACTGAAAACTGCGAAGGGGAGTGTCAAGGTAGTTAGTACCATAGTAGCAGGTTTACCATATATTGCTGTAGTCATAAGATAAGATAACCCGCAGGCTCATAGATAAAGAGATAAGAAATTGCAAGATAAGAAATACGAAGATGCCGTATAAAAGATAACCGACAATGAAAATCGAGAAGACGAGAGGCAAGATAAATATTGCAAATGTGCATAGTAGCAAGTTAAAAAGTATAAGAAGAATAATCGAGGAGTGTCTACTAGGTCTTCTCACCTGAGTAAGTTTTAGAATGTGTGCATTTTTCAGGTGTAACCTTAACAAGTGATCATTAACCTTTGCAATGCTTCACACCCATAGGCATCCCTCCTGGTCAAACAATTGAACAATGTATTCCTCAGTTCTTCCTACTCGGCTGCAATGCACCGTTCTCTTACCAGAAAAAGAACTTAGGCAGATGTATAATCCTATTGCTGCAAATTGTCAGGTGCAGAGACTGCATATAGGTTTGATGAGCTTGTGGTTGTAGATGGAACACTTCTCAGTATGTGTGGGTGTCAATGCACTATTAATCTTATGAAGCAATGTTAATACTACCCATAATGGTATTTCCAGGTAACACGACAATATGGCAGTGGCCCTGGGGTGCATCGTCGCACAATAAACACATCTAGTATGCCACTGATGTAGCCAGATCTCGTGTATACCTTGCTTGCCGTATATACACCATTGACTGGGCCTCTCTCGATGTATGAATTCTTTGAATCTTTTCTTAGCTTACTACACAATTCCCCTCGAATGTTCACGTTCACTCTTTTCACACATTATTGCTCTCAGCAATGATAGCCAAAAATAAAACTAAACATGTTCAGGACAACGTTGGTACGAGGCTTCCGGCTTCCCTTGCGTGCATCTGTCAGACATATCTCGACCACGGGTATACATATTGCTGCGAAACCCAAAATATTACACGGGTTGGCCTCGGTTGGTATTGCGGGATCATTGCTATACTGGGGCCACCAGACAAGCACGATTGAAAACGAGGTCCATGCTATAGACACTTCGATCCACGAACTCAAACCAGCAAATGACGCCGAAACCTACGAAATGGGACTCTACCAGAATTCACAATCAGAGGAGCTCGAGCAGTTCAATGAGTACCGAAGAGAGCGTACTACAAAGGGCAACTATATCATGCGCACACTACACTACTTGCGATTCAAGTTCGAGGACTGGGTTTTGGACCCATTTATCACATTTACTCGGTTTGTGGAGATATCCGTGATTTTTCTCCCCGTGTTACTCGCAAGCCCGCTCTGCTGGTTTGGTCACCGCGACAAAAAGACCAAAACCCATGTGCGCACAGGTGCAAAAATATGGTACAGGTACCTCAGATGGTCGATTGAGCTTGCGGGTGCCTCATTCATTAAGTTGGGCCAATGGGCTGCGCTGAGGACGGATATCTTCTCCAAAGAAATGTGTGACGAGTTGGGCGAATTGCACTCCAACGTCACTGCGCACTCGATCCACGCAACGAAGAAGATCTTGAGCGAGAGTTTTGGAAACGTGCCATTTGATGAGATCTTTGACGAGTTTGATGAAAAGCCGGTGGGTGTAGGTGCCATTGCGCAGGTGTACATTGCCAAGCTCTCGAAGAAAACCATCGATAGGGCACGCGAGCAAGAGGAAGAAAACGCCAACGATGACTCCAAATCTAGTGGCTTCTTGGACAAGTTCATGGTGACCGAGCATTCTGACCCCCTTACTCACGACCAGCGTGTGGCTATCAAGGTTTTACACCCGCGGGTGGAAATCAAGATCAACAGAGACTTGAAGATCATGAGGTTTTTCGCACAGGCCATTGAGTTGATTCCTACCATGGAGTGGTTGTCTTTGTCTGACGAAGTTGAGCAGTTCTCGATCTTGATGCGGTTGCAGCTTGACTTGCGTATTGAGGGCTTAAACTTGGCGCAGTTCCGCAAAAACTTCAAAAACAGGCTCGACATCCACTTTCCCAAGCCTTACCTCAACTTTACCACGCGCAGTGTGTTGGTGGAGGAGTTCATGTACGCTATCCCGTTGAGTAAGATCCTCTCTCTCAAGGAAAACTTTGGCAAAAACCTTTCTAAGGAAATCAGTAACAAGGGCCTTGATGCCTTTTTGAAAATGTTGATCCTTGACAACTTTGTCCATGCCGACTTGCACCCAGGAAACATGATGATCCGCTTCTACAAGAACGCAATGTACAAACACGAACGCGAGTACAAGATAGTCAAGACAAGCAATATGGAGGAGACAGACAGGATCACCGACGAGTTGTTGGCATTGGGCGATGATTCCAAGGCGTGGTGCTCGCGGTTGACTCAGTTGTACCAGGAGGGCTATCACGCGGAGATCTGCTTCTTGGACGTGGGCTTGATCACAGAGTTGAATCATGAGGACCGCGTCAACTTCATAGATTTGTTCAAGGCGTTGAGTGAGTTTGATGGCTACAGAGCTGGTGAGTTGATGGTAGAGCGCTCACGCACGCCAGAGACCGCTCTCGATAAAGAAGTGTTTGCGTTGAAGGTAGAGAAGCTCGTGAGCCGTATGAAGGAGCGCACCTTCACGTTGGGCAACATCAGCATTGGCGATTTGTTGGACCAGGTATTGAGTATGGTGCGCACACACCACGTGCGCATGGAGGGTGACTTCATCACTGTCATCGTGGCAATATTACTCTTGGAGGGTATTGGGCGGCAGTTGGACCCAGAATTGGACTTATTTGCAAGGTTCGTATACGCATTTTTATTTGGCTTTCCCACAGAGAACAACTTGTCGGTGTTCTTTGTGTAGCGTGCAGCATACTAACATTTAGCTCTTTACCTGTATTAAGAAAGTTGGGAGTTCTGAAGGAGGGCTGGGAGCTTCTCAAGGATGAAGATTCGCTAAACATGATTAAGGTTTGGTTAGCCCTCGAGGTGCGCCAGTTTATCAGTGCATCTATCCTGGATATTCACGCGTTGGTGAAAGCAGATATGTTGAGTCCTAATGTATAAATAAATATACATGCAGTTATCAGGCCTCAGGAATATGAGGTGGATGGACTCGTTTGTATAAATACAAGTTAGCTCCCATAAGGGAACGACTAATATCGGATTTTTTTTAACTGTGAACAGTTTTGAATGGCTACAGGCATCTGCGACGCCCTGGAACGCCATAAATATGTGAAATGCAAATACCGGTACCGGTGCCACGACTCAACTCCAGATGTCCAGTGGTGTACATATGGGTTACTGACAGACATTTATCAGCAGAATCAGTGGAGGTCAGCCTGATGAGTAAAGAAACAGAGGAAGCGGAAAGAAACAGAGGAGGTCTGTGAGGGAAGTGGCAGTATACACTAGATTAGAAGAGGGATTGCAGACGGAATCAAAACATTGTTACCTGAACTGTGATAATATCCAAATGATGAACGACAAGATTGTAAAGAAACTAGAGCGATACTGAGAATAAATAGATAATCATCGTGTTTTAAATTGTTGCACTCTTACTAAAAAAAGAGAAAACATTATTCTAATCCAACCCTTGCTTACCCTTTTCAACTTTCTTGCTTGTTGACTTTGACAAAAACACGTAATACTTCAACTAGTTTCTCAATGATAAATATGGTTGTGCATGATTGCTCACGATTCCTGTGTCGCTCATATAAACCAAACTAGCTTTTGCACGCACACTTATTGCTCACTTAAACTTGCCCTTGAGCTTCTTCAGTTCATCTTCACTTAACTTATTCTGATATTTCGAGATCTTTTGAGCATCCACTACATATAAAATCACTTAGCTTACTCTTCTATTCAGATTGCTTTCTCGCTTTAGTTCACTTTAACTTTTACTCTCTTATAAAAGTAGAAAAAAAGCACTCCTCAACCTCCCCAATGACAATAACAGCCGTGCCGCCTATCGATTCGGTAGACAACCAGGTACTGGCGACCGAGCGCTTCCTAGAGGATCACAAGGAGGACTGGAAACACGGAGTAAAACCGCCGTATGAAGTCTTTTCGTACATGAAGGTTAGCACCAAGAGTACTAAAAACAGACTTAACAAGAACAACGAACTGACAATCGTACTGGCCTCTTTGATTGTAGACGAGGCACGGTCATCCAAAACAGCATTTAAGCCTGACGCACCACTGAGCACAACCAAAAATACACCGCCCACCGACATTGACCCTGCACTTATCCGAACAGAAACCACCGAAAGCGTATTTGCGGGCTACTTTTCCGTACCACGGATGGCATTTAACATCCCGCTGAAGATACGCTCCAAAGTTCAAGAAGAACGTATCCCCAAGCTTTGCTTCCAGAACCACTACGACGAAGAAGATAATACGTACACGTTCGGAGGGTTACAATTGGTCCCCGAGTTTGACTGGTCACATCTTGGTATTCCCGACGATGTAGACCCTTCGAAAGTATCTGTGCATTTCCCATGCGATCCACCGCCATTTGTGAGTAAGGAGATTTTGCTGAATCCACTCCTTACCACAAACCGCAATTTCTTCCTGTTCAACCCTTTGCGTGGCTCGTTAACATACTTAGACACCTTGCGGCTCGAAGACGATCCCGTGGATATAAACGCATTTGTGTGCTGCCGTATTTCCAAGAAACATGTGTTCTTCTACGGTGGATTCAAGATTGTGACTGACTCAGTCTCACATGACCCCGATACAAACCGGTGGATTATTAACAAGCGCATTGAAATGAACACAAATGGCTATCTTCTCAATAAGAGTACATTGAAATTCCGCAAGATCGCTCTCGTCCATAAAGGCGAGGCTCTTCAGATCGCAAGACTAGGAGCAGCAATCACATCGAGTGTGTTTGAGCAAACAGAGAAGAGCCGCGACCCCATGATAGCGCGCATTCCTCTGCCACCGATTTTCTCGGAAAATGTGCGCAGTCTGAAGGAGGATTTGCCTGAGGCATTTGACCCGAAAGTAAGGGCCCCCGTGACGGAAAACTCTGAGCAGAAGGCGATGCCCGTAAATGGCCTGAATACAAGTACTTCGACATTTTCAGCTGTCGATATTTCTGCGTCCACCTCAACATCTTCAACTGCTAATGTCTCCTCTTCAAAGACATCTGCGAGCAGTACTACAGTGAGCTCAAAGCAAGTTTCTACCAGCAGTAGAAGCACAACCCCGACTTACATTCAAGCAAGTCGGTCTACAAACTCTACACCTCTTGGGCGACAAATTACCTCCAGCTCTGTATCCTCCAAAAAGAGCCTGGTTGAATCTAGCATAAAATCAGGCTCGATACGGCCTTCATTGGGTACACATATGAGTGTTTCATCTGCCCCAGTTCAAAAGCAATCTAAAATGAGCACAATGTTGTCTAAGTCGTCCAAAATTTTCCACAGACATCACCCTAGAGAGCCAACAAAGACCAGCCCGCTGCTGCTGTCATCTCTGTCTACTCCGCAGTCTCCCTCAGTCTTGAAAAGCTCTTACTCCAAACAGGTAAGCCGCAACAGGTCCGCAAACGAACCTGAGACTACGAAAAAGAGCGAACCAGTACTCAGCCAGCCATCTCCAATGAGACCAAAGGTCGTGCCCTCAAAGCTTGAAAACTACCTGCATTCGCCAGTGACATCGCCGCACTCACCACGCAGCCCTGTCAGTGTTGAAAACCACAGCACCAGCGCATCAGAAACAGGCCCCGAGGACCTGATGACAGGCCTGGTGTCTCTGGGAATAGCTCTGGATGTATTGTTCAACGACGTGATCATAGAGTCGGGAATTAACGGTGTGACCATGTTTGTATTTGGCGGATTCTGTCCGAAAGAAGACAAAAACGGCCGAACTACTTTCGAAGCCACCGATGACTTCTTGCGCATAAACCTATCGTGCAAGGAGGATACCAGCGGTGTCACATTTGCAAATCAGGCGGTGGTATCTTCACTTAAAAACGATTTGATTGAAAAATGTGGAACGGAGTGGCCGTCACCGAGAGGATACTATGCCCTGTCGTTAGTAGACAAATCGCTGCATCAGGTCAATTGTTCCCTACACACAGCTGAAGGTGATTTATATAACCACCCAGATACAAACCTGGAGAAAAAGAAGTCCAACTACGGACCTGAGGATTATTTCAAAAACAAGACTCTCCTAGTACAAGGTGGCTGCGATTCTGCCGGGAACTACTTTAGCAACTTTTACCTCTTCGTGTTCGAGACGGGTACTTGGACTACTTTGGAGACATATTGCTATGATTACTTCGATCGTCCTGTTGCTCCATACATGGACGATGCGCGTTCTGAATTAACACCTGAAAACATGGTCAAATCTCCCAAATTCGTCGAAGCCGAGCTTCGCTCGTGCCATCACACAGCACTCTATCACAAGTCATTCGACCAGGACTACTTAATATTTTTGGGTGGTTTCCGCAATGATTATTTACGGCACTTTGATAAAGAGCCCTACAACTCAGACAAGTTTGACATTTCACGTCTCTCTAGGTTCCTGTTTGTAACCAACAATACGAATTTGATGCGTGTGCCCATATTAAACCTACAGACACAGACGTGGCGCTTTGTGAGGTACTACTACGATGTGGACCATACTTTAAGTGAAAAATTCGTTCTGCGAGTGAGCCACAACCCGGTCTGGTTAAACTCGAGCATAGTCAACTATGGAGGCTCTATTTCTCTCAACGGAAAGATCATAACAATCTGCCACGGCTTAGCCGTGGCTGTCCCAGAGAAAAAAGAACACCTAAAGGACATGCAAAGAGAGATACCAGTAGATGCAATGATGTGGGGTGCCCATGTGCATTTCAACTACCCGAGTTTGTAACATTATCGAACTGACAAATTGTTGATTTGGTATATGTTTTTTTTTACAATCATTCACATGGAGAACCAGCTCCCCCATTTGGCCTCCTCAACTTGATGTCCTTTGCGTCGAAATGCATACAATCATATTACATCCATTGAGAATAGAAGAACTTACATGAATGACCTCATCCTAGAGCTATCGGCTTAGAAATTTTGTATCTTATGACCTATGAGTCTGTCACGAACCCCACTAAATAAAGTATGAATAACCAAACCAGTCTAAAAACAAGTAGGTTGTAAAAGATGGAAGGGATAACCCTCTACTTCTTAGGTGAAAGATAATGCTCTAAAGAATGAAGTACATAATGAACTGCTACTGTAAGTAAAACCAGGTTCACTCCCCTGATCTTGTTTAAACCCCTCCATTTAGGTTCAAAAATTAAACTATATCGTGCTCTTCAAATGGCAAAATTAATTTCAAGCATACACCTAATCTACAAGCTCCTACAAGTGGACCTACTTACTTCATTAAATCAGCTATCTCTTTGCTTAATTCGGCTTTTATTAAAATGTTTAAATTCTCAGAGAATCTCTGTTCAGTTGCCCTATTCGTTACTCAGTTGTCACTCAGTTCTTTACAGCCCAAATCTCTCTACAAAAATCTATTTGTCATTACGTAATCACCTCCACATCTTTGCTCTGAAAAATCTTCAACATTTAATTTGCCATTAACACAACCACGCACAATGTTCGGATTAGGTGGAGCCGCCCCTCAAATTTCTTCGCAGCAGAAGCTTCAGGCTGCTGAGGCCGAGTTAGACATGGTTACTGGCATGTTCAACCTGTTGGTTTCGCAGTGCCACGCCAAGTGTATCAACAAGTCTTACAGCGAATCCGACGTTAACAAGCAGGAGGCTCTCTGCTTGGACAGATGCGTGTCCAAGTACTTTGAGACAAACGTCCAGGTCGGTGAAAACATGCAGAAGTTGGGCCAGTCGGGTGCTTTCATGGGTAGACAGTAAGTTATTAGCCATTGTATATACAATTCGAAGGTAAGATATATGAGTGTAGGAATGATGAACTGAATCAGACAGTGATATGCATACAATTCAAAAAGTGAAGAAGTGAGGTACCTAAATATGTCACCGTTGGTGAATATGAACTATGAGTGTGTTATATGCAACTTTAAGCAAATAATCTGCAGGAACCCATAAGTTAGAAACGTATGTGTGATTCAACACTCACAAGCGGCATTAGCTTTCTAATTAAACAAGCCTTTTGTTGTTGAAATTAGATCACTACTCGCTCCTTCATTACTTCACATTTCTCTTCACTGAATCCGTCAGTATATCGCTCAGTTATCACTATTTAGTTCTATTTACAAAGGCTATACCAAGCCCAACGCGCGGCCAACCCTGAGCTTTATACCTTCCCAATTATTGAGCTTTGGCCTTACATCAAGGAAGAAACTTGCACCTGGAGCGTTGCTATTTCCCCCGTAGAAGTCAATCACGTACTCAACTTGGGCTCCACACCTATCGACTACCCAATCGTGCCTGTCAAAGGGCTTTTGGTACCCCAAAATAGTGGAACGGAACCAGGCTCTGGGAGTGAGCGCCTTCAGGTCACCTTTGAAACTGGTCAAAGATATTCCTCCACATTTTTCGACAGCTTCTTCATAGTGCGCTCGTTCCCAGTTCAAAATATGCTGCCACACACGCTCGTTGACGGCATTGTGTATGGGGACCACGGTCTGCATGTCCTGCTTTTCTGGATTCCAGTTCTTTCTCTTCATAGCTTCGAAGAATTGCTTCTGCGAAGGGTATATCCAGTTGGTTTCGTGAGACGTCCGTGGTATAGTGGAAATTTCTCTCTCGATGGGCAAGTCTACGTCAGTCTTCGTAACATCCTTGGTAGTGTTTAGGAGATTGTTAGAGTCACATCCAGTATCTTTCTGCTCGATAGCGTCTGGAGCAACAGCTGCGACGGAAACCTTGTCAAGCCACGCAGATCTGGAATTGTGGTCAACAGGACACTGCGCTGGGGGTGCCTGTGCTCCTTCTGATGGCTTAGTGTTGGTCGATTCAGACGACTTAGTGTCGTTTCCCATCTTGCTGGCCCATACGCTGCGTGCGTTATGGTCCACAGGGCACTTCGGTTGCTCCTCACTCATGTGTAATGACTGTTTCTTGATTAGTGCAAAAAGTTTAGGCTACACGTGACTTAGCGGACATTTATTTCTGATTTAGTCTACTTCACAAATGTTGTAATAGTACATGTACGACGGATGAACTCCTGCAGAAGTTACTTTTGCAAAAGCTGCTTCCACGAGGGAACAATAAGTGCAAGTCCATGAAATACCTTGTATTTTCAAGATTTCTTGCTGGCCATTTATGATGGCCTGCTTGTCAAAGAGTCCGGGTATTCCACTGTTTAGTAAATTTTCTTCTTCTCGTCGAAAGACAACTCACCAGCACCAGCGTTGACGATGATCAACAAACCACCGACAATCGACAAGGTCTGGAAAAACTCGTACTTCAAGAAGTCACGGTTAGGGTCATGCGAGCGGTAGTTCCAGAAGGTGTTGACAAACAAATTGTAAGTGAACAATAAGATAGTCAAGACAAACGCAGCGAACTTGGTCTTGTAGCCCACAATGATGGAACCACAAGAGACGAAACCAATGAAGATAATAAGCAATCTAGTAAAAGACCACTCACCGGAGAAGACAAAGCCAAGGAAAAGGAGAACCAACAACAATCTACCAGTCAATAAGAAGTACTTCTTGTTGTCTTGTCCATTGTTCAACATTGGTATGCCGGGCATGTTCAATGATCTCTTGTCTCTAACCATGGAGTCTGAGAATGCCAAAATCAAACCACCTACCACAGACAAGTTTCTCAAGATGAACTGTGTGTCAAGAACTAAACCGTATGCCAAACCCTGGAAGAAAACAACACCCACAAGTGCTGCAGTAGCCACCATAGGTTGCTTTCTCAAGACCAACAAAGTGGATGCAGAAAACATCACAATGATGTTCAAGAACAAGAACAACACGGTCAACCACCTCCACAAATGCCTATAGTTGTGCAAATAGTAAACTTGTTCGGACCATTGTGAGAAAATGCGCAAAGTGTCTTCGTAGAATGTGGCAACAATGAAAGCTCTACCTATAGCAGGGACATAGGGCTTCAATGGTTTACAGTACTCATCAATTAAGTCTTCAACGGTCTTCGACAAAGACTCGAAGTGCTCCAATGGGCTCTTGGAAGTTGGCACAGGGCCGAGGCTGGAAGGACCTCCAGCTGGGCCAGCTCCAAACTGATTATTGAAGTTGTTGTGTCCACGGTATGACATGTTTTTGAATTCTTTATTGGAAAAGATTAATTTACCCTCGTTAAGTGGTTGTTGAGGTCAGCGATTGGAGTTTTTTAAACTGCTGTGGCAAGTAAAGTGTTCACTGAACTAAACTCTGGAGAAAAATGACAGCGGGGTTTTTTTATTGACACGCAGAACATTTTTTCGATGTTTCTATAAATTCATGTGGAAGTCGATGGGCATTAAAAATCATGTGAGTGCGCATATATGATGGAGATTGGACATTATGACAAGCTAGATACATTCAACACACTGGTTACCAATACCTCGGAAAAACTAATATCAAACATGAAGATAACCAGCATATATATGAAACAACGGACAAAATATTCAAGGGTGATGCGGTGGCTCAATGGTAGAGTTTTGGATTCCAAATCCAACGGTTGCAGGTTCGATTCCTGTCCGTGTCAATTCCTTTCTTTCTTTTTTCCTTTTTAGACTTAATATTTCCTATATGCTTTTTCCTAATATGGGTCCAAATCCACTATAGCCATCATTTTATCAGTCAGAGTCCCTATCCTCTAACACCCAAGCAACACCTTTTCAGAAATTGAGTTCCCAGTTCACTTCACAAGCCATTTTACTTTATACTTCTCGACTGATGCTATTCTACATGTCCAATTAAGCTGACTTCAGCCATAGATTTGATTTCCCCATTGATACTATGCATTTCTATAAGCCTAATAATTAAGCTGCTTGCTGCCCTAGAATTCCCCGATTGATAATATACTAGATTAGACTTGATGCTAGCTCAGTTTGCTCGCATTGTCTCGCTTTTCCTTAGAACGTTCACACACTAGCTCGCTTTACTTTCCAGTTTGTGACAGCTAATTAGGCTGCCTTAGCGGCCCTAGAGTTCCCCTGCCTTCTGATTTCCTTGTCCATCAACTCTTGGATGCGATGACTTCCGGCAATAGCCAAAGATAATGCAGACTCCATTCTATCTAACGGCATCTTATCTTCCATCATGAACATAGCCAACTTTTCACTCTTCCCTATTATACCTATGGTCAACATACTCATGTCGTTTTCCTCCAAGGTGTTCAAATCCAACAATGGAGACTGGTCGTGCAAGCCTGTCGACACGGCCGAGATATAGTCGTACATGGATATACCTGCATCGATCAAAGCCAAAGTTATGGAGTTGATAACACTGGCAAGGAGCCCACCATCCTGATTCAAAACGTGGACATCAATCTGAATGACCGTGCGCGGGTACAAGTGACACATTATACTCTGCTCAAATGTCTTTTCAATGGATGACTTCAACTCAACCATTCTCTTTTCATTTTTGGATCTCTTCTTCCTCATGAAGGTCGAGAAACTTGCAACGTTCAAGTTCACCTCCACAGTGGCTTCGTCATTGTTGGCCTGCGACCGCAACGTTGGTTCCATCGGACCGTGCACCATGCATATGACCTTTGTGTTTCCCTGTTCCACATACGAAGACCCATCCAGCGAGTTTGGGTGTGTGTTTATGCGGCAGTCAAACTGACGCAATTCGTTCCATCTTCTTCCATCAACGCGCAAACCCTCAGGGGAGTAAAGTTCCATCCGTGACATCGCGGCTGAAAAATTGTAAAATCAAAAGATTTTTTGAAGAGGAAAATAGAACCAACAGACTGGAAAGAAATAGAAGTAACAGACCGGAAAGAAAAAGCTAGACATCTGATGGAGAATTCGGGAGTTGCATATTCAGGGTAGAATATGAAATATCAAAAGCACCGTGATAACCAGAAACGCCCAATCGGTCTGTGTTCCATTCGTACGCTTTTACATCACCTTCCAGTATATCTACCAAATAAGAAACGTCTAAAATTCACTTTTATTGGATTACACAGCAGTAACCACCTCATTAGCTTCTACTATTTATCGAATTTTTAGTCCACCACTTAGATATCAGGCAGCTCTTTAATCAGCTCGCTCTTCACCAGCTCTTGCAATTTATCAGTCAGTTCACTCTTCATAAAAACTCTTACCAGAAGATCTGCAATGAACTCGCCCAAAATCCAGCTGTTGCTAAGAAAGAACCCAATCGCGGCAGCCAATAACCCTGTATCAAATGTACTCTCACCTAAGAACTCAAGCTTGTAGGCATAAAAAAGCCATGCCCCCTGCGACGCAACCCAAATAATCAAGATGAGAGCGCCCCTCATTAGGGAGAGCAGACTCCTCGACAAATAGTGAGGAACAAATATGAGAAACCATATGAAGTACTGCGAAGTAATAACCTTGTTAAGCATAACAAATGCAAATGTCTGCAAAAATGCTGTAGATATGAGGTCTTTCTGCGCAAACCTCAAGGGGAGTAGTATGCCCGAGATGAGAATCTGTGGAACAAAAGCATACCTTTCGATTTGGCTGCTCGACGACTCGGCAGCTGACTTGTAGTATAACAACACATTATAGACCGAAAAGTTGTGCCTGTGGTCGATACGTGTGAGGTGATAGAAATAGGAGTGCTCCAAGAATTCGAAGCCGTAAATTGCGTACATCACAGCGTTACATGCACTCAACATGGCCACCGTAACCACCAAGTATCGCATGTTGGTTCTATTAACCAAGCGAACTACTGGGAGCGTCAGAATTGACTTACCACGGTTGGATAAATAGTACAATGCAGTGGGCAAGTAAATCACAGGGTACAATTTGAAGTGGATCGATAAGCCCAAAAATATGGCTGAGAGGTCAAGGCGAGACTCCAGCAAAAAGTAGAACGCGAGCATCACCATCACTGTGAGAACGCTCTCGCTAGATCCACGAGTGCTGATGGTGATGACCATGGGGTTGAGAAGCCATATCGACGAGTATGTCAAAATCAGCACCTTGCTGAGCCTGCGGTTTTGCAGCAACAATTTGGCGATGATATAACCGGTGACCAAATCGCTCGCCATGAAGACGAACTTGCCAAAACTGTACCAAAGCGAGCCCCAAGTATTGGGAACCAAAGCCCACGCGAGTAGGGGCGTGTAGCGGTAGGTGTCACGTTCATAGGGTGACTTACCCACACTTACGAACTTGGCAGCATCTGAAAAGACCAAGTAGTCGATGTCGGTGTACTTGACTTGCATGTACTCATCCTGGTATAGGCCAAAGAAGAAGAAGCCGACCCTCAAAGCAATTGCTAGGAGTAGAAGATGCTGGATGGTGATCATGTGGAGAAAAAGTCAAATACTGAAAAAAGCACAATGTCCAACCCACAAGAGCAGATCTACATCGAGTATCTCAACTATGATTGGGACTCTTTCGCCGAGTTCCAGGAAGGATTGAAGGAGATATTGGGAAATTACTTGGAGAATAAGCGGGAGCAGGACCCTTCTGCCACCTCAATTTCGGCTTTGGACAGACAACAGTTGGTGGACCAAGCAAAGTCCTTCTTCTACTGCAAACAGACGGGCAACATCATCAACCTCGATGACTATATGCAATGGAAATTCCACAACGGAAAGAAGTTTGATAAGAGTCAGAAGGTACGTGAGATCACCGACGAGCAGGAGGAGAGAGAAAGCGCACCTAAACAGAAAGTCGTAAGTCAAAACGACAAGGATGATGTTCAAGCTGAAATCTACTCGGAAAGTACTAAAGAAACAGCTTCAGAAACAGCTACAGATGCTCCGCCATACTCGTCCAACTACCAAGATCTCGTTGAACTTATCATGTCAGGAAAGCCCGTGCCTGGTACCAAAGATATTCCTGACACCGTCTTTTCTGACAGGAGTTCCAAGTCCGAAGCTAAGCAAAGAGTGAAACCTTGGGAAAAGAAGCAGGCGACTGATGACAACTGAATGAGGGAATGAAGCTGGAGAAGAGAACGAATGGAAGAATGAACTGAGTGAATGAATAATGCGATGACAAGGTGAAACGGAGGCCAGTCGACGACGAAATATCTCAGCGATGTGTCTATGAAAACATGCTTCAAGGAATAATGGCAGGAAGGGGATTCTCCCATAGAAGACTTAGTAATCAGATAAGTGTATTTTTCTATCTATAGTCTAGTGTAGAAAGCGCATCACTGCCTCAAAGGCCGCCAATGCAGCTGCATTTGCAGGAAAAGATCTCAAAATAGAGGGCACAAAACCTCGGGTAAAACCCTTCAACCCCCTCTCTCTGTAAATGGACTTCAC
The DNA here is from genome assembly GCA_003707425.3 of Kodamaea restingae. Classification (NCBI taxonomy): domain Eukaryota; kingdom Fungi; phylum Ascomycota; class Pichiomycetes; order Serinales; family Debaryomycetaceae; genus Kodamaea; species Kodamaea restingae. The sequence continues at coordinate 238,148 of PPJA03000006.1, forward strand.
AGCGTCAATCCACCTTGGGTACTTCTTTTCGGACCGGATCGGGCTGTCTGTCATGATGGTTTGCTTCACCACATCAGCAGGGTACGCGAATATCCAGAAAACGGTCGCAGAAAGACCTCCCGACCAAAAATTAATGGCAGGCTTGGACATCTTGGTATTCTCAGAGAACCAGTTCGTGAAAATCTCATATGAGCCCCACCAGAAAATGAAGTTAGTCCTGAAAATCATCGTAGAGCACAAGCCGGAGTAAATTCCACGTATTCCAGATACTTTGTATAGCTTTTGCGCGACGTCCAAAGGTCCACTGTAAATTCTCGTCTTTGCATCGTATTGTACCTGCAATCTTGCTTTGAATTGTTCCACTGGCGCGGCAACAAAAGACACAGTCATACCAGATCCCAATCCCGCAATCACATGTCCCATGAGAGGCAACTTTTTCTCTTCTGCATACAAGTTTTCCTTAACAATCCGCCTGTAAAGGTGCAACAGGCCCAACATCACCGAGTCCATCAAGACCCAGCCAATCAACGGAGGCGTGAATCCCTTGTAAAAACCAGCAAACCCTTCATTGCGGAGTGTTTGCATTACACAGTCCACAGGGCCCTTGAACTGCCCTGTTTGCGCCGTTTGAAGGCGCACTTTAATGGTGTCAAAAGGGTGTCCAACAGCATTCTTTGTTACCCCAGAGAAAACTCCAGCAACAAACCCGAGGTATTTTGGTGGTGCAGCGGGGTCGTGGGCATCCTCGAGGTCCAAGAGGTGATCTCGTTCGTCTTCAACAGCAATCGACATCCAGTGTGGAAAGAAATGAGTAATAGTGTTGAAAATCTACCGGCCGCAAAATTCCACCGGAAGCGGAGCGTTGCAGGGAGAAATGAAAAATGCCACACACATGTCTTACAACTCAACAGCAAACACAAACACAAACCCAAACCCAAAACATCTACCATAAAATACCACCAGAAATAGTAACCAGTGTGCCAGAATACCACATAGTCACAAGCTACATGTGAGTACTGCACGCGCTACCCAAACGCGGAGTGAGACAATGTCGCATCTCTTGTGTCGCATTTTTCACTCTTGAGGCTAATCTTTTTTCACACTCTTTGGAATCACAGCTCAGTAGCCGACCACTCCCATGAGCTCTCCCGTTAAGAAGGAAGTCAGTGTCAAACTAGAGGCAGACCCTAGATCTATAGGCAATGGGGCATTTTCAGGCAGCGCAGGTAACAGGAACGGCTCCGGGGCCGGGAGCCAGAGGGACAGTAGCAACCTGGGTTCCATAAACAGTGCTAGAGGCAACACCAGTAACATGCCCAAACTGTCCGCATCGTCAGCCAACAGCGCTTCCGCACTGTCTGGATGGCAAGATATCCCGTTAAAAGCCTGTACAAAACAAGAGGTAGAGGACATCCGCTTCCACATTATGAAGTTTCAAAATACAAGGGATGTGGACATTATGGGCGATTTCAAAAGGCCCGTGAGATTGCATAGAAAAGACCCACGTAACATCCAGTTCCAGTTGACGCGTGCACAGATCGACCAGCGCAAGCGTGAGCAGGAGGCTGCCAAGTTGGAAAAAGAGCGTTTGCGTGCACAGGGAGTGGAGGTGGAAGATGACGAAGAAGAAAACCCAGAAAATATGGGCATGGATGATGACCCTAATAAGAAGTGGGGATTACAAGGTCAAATGGACATGACACAAGTGGCCCCAGATGGAGGTGCTCGTAAGGCCAGAAGGTCTCTTTTCAAGCGTAAGACCCGTCAGGTGAGCTCTATGGACGAGAAGAAAAGAAAGTTGCGTTATGAGGAACACTACCCATGGGTTATTGAGGATTACGAGGGATCAAACGTGTATGTAGGCAACTACGAGGCAGGGTCCTCTGACACGCAGCATGTCCTTTTCGTGTTTGACAAGGACGGTTTCAAGATGGTGCCCGCGGAAAAGGTTTATAGATTCACACCAAGAAACAAGTACGCCACATTAACCTTGGAAGAGGCAGAGGCAAAAATGGAGAAGAAGTCTGCAGTTCCTCGATGGTTGATGAAGCATATGGAGGAGGGAGGCAGTGAGAATGACGTGCGTTACAAAAACAGCACAGGTGCAGCTGCTGTTCCGGGAAGACCGGCACCTGCCCAACAAAGCAAGCCAGGCTTGCGGACAGTCATGGGTGGAGGTTCTTCTCATGATAGAGACTCCGACCATGATGACTTAGATTTTGATGAAGAGTTTGCTGATGATGAGGAGGCGCCAATCATGGAAGGTGACGAAGATGAGAACAAGATGTCTGAGCAGAAAATGAAGAAGGACATGTTGAAGGCTGCCCACTTATTTGAAGGCCAAGGTCAAACTGCCGATGACGACGATTTGGACGACTTGTTTGAAACTGAGACAAGAAAGGTCGACAAAGAAGGTAAAAAGTTGAGGAAAGTTTTGAACAAAACTGAGGGCGGAGTTTACGATAGTGACGACGAGGACGACAAATTGAACCCATACTTATCCAAGTCGGACTTGGAGAGTGAAGAAGAGAGTGATACAGAAGGCTTTGTCAAGAAGGAGGAGGACGGCCTCGGTCAGCCTGGTCTCAGGGCAATCGTGGCAAGCAATGTTGGAGATGGATTTGTGATAATTAGGGCACCACTGAGCTTCTTAAAGGGCTTTCCACGCGGTGAATGGACATCGAATGGTCGCAAAAGAGGCCTCGCGGCCATCACCTCTCCACGGAAAAAAACCAAGGTCGATGACAACCAGTCGCCTCTCAAGGTCAAGCTCAAAACTGAAGGCCGCAGTGTTTCCCCCACCCCAGGGGCAAAGTCTCCAGTATCGACCCCAGGTTCTCCTACTGGCGTCGACTTGAACTCAGCAGGTCCTGACAACTTACTCGTTACAGTGAAGGAAGTTGTCGATATTGTTCGTGATAATCCTCTTACTACGAAGGAGTTGTTGCTTAGCTTGAGACTGCGTGTCAGTACACACCCAGACAACAAAATGAGGATCATCAGCATTGTTAAGCAAAACTTACGTTTGGTTGATGGAAAGTTGGTCTTGAAGGAGTAGCACAAAAGATGTGGATGGTAAATATTAGAAAATCGGATGACAGTACATACCCTTATAGCGGAGAATTGAAATACAATAGCATTAATCAGTGTATCAAATAGATAGTTTGATATTATATTACCAGAAATACGCATAGGGCCAATGTCCTAGTAGAATTTACTATTATATCAATTCACAACCATTTCGAAAACTAGTTTTCACCGTTAGCATACCAAGCTCTTCTAAACATTTCCTTAAGCAACTTCAACGATATTCTCATCGTCATCGTCACTTTCAATCTCCTCGATGCCCTCGGGCGCTTCGTCTCTCATCAACAATTGCACTAATCTGTCGATCAAGTCGTGGACATCTTCCGACAGCAGTGCCTTGTGTAATTCCTTGATAATAGCATACACGGATTTAGACCTCAAATACTCCCTGACTGGTCTGGTTGTGCACAACAATAATAAAGACTCCAAGTGTGTGCAGATGATCGAGTCAAGAGGGTCTCTCTTCTTGTCTTCGGGCAATAATTGAAGCTCATCAGGAAGGTTGAACATGTCATCGTCATCAATCTGCTCAGGCCCAGCAATAGGCAACAAAATGTAAGGCAACAAGTTAATTCTCTCGTCTTCGAGCAAAGAAAGGTGTCTGTTAGTGTCGAACATGGCGTTCTTAATTGTGGAGGCAACTCCCTCTCTTCTAATTTTGGAGTCGTACTTTTCGGTGAAGACTAACAACTTCGAGATGGGCACCACATGGTCATAATCCTGCTCGGTAACGAAGTATGTTCTTCCCTGCTCAAAACGAGAGATGTCTGCAAAAAAGTAGGCTAAATAGTCAAAATTAGCGTATTTGTTCAAAGAACGGTCGCTTCCCTTCACAAAACAGTCCATCAAACAGTCAATAGCTTTGTTTGACTTGAAAACCTTCTGCTGGTCTGCATCCTTGTGCTCAATTTTGAACTCAAAAACCTTGTTAATGGCATCGTTCTTGGCCAAGTTGGTCAACAAGATACACATTAAATCGGCATTAGAGTTGCGGAGATTGATAATCTGCTCCACCAACCATTTCAAGTAGTCGGCATCTTCCACAATCAAATTCCTCATGGTGATGTCAGCACACAAGTTGACAAGAATAGTGACGGCATGTGTGACGTTAGTCTTACCCTCATCCTTGGAAAGCTTCTTAAGATCTTTGATTGCCTCATAGTTGGCATAAGCAAAAATTTGCTGGTGTGGGCCTTGCGAGTAGCCAACCAAGTTGTCCAAGGCAATCTGGACGACTGCAGGTTGCGGTGAGTGCAAGAATTCAACAAGTTCTTCGAGTTCAGTAGGCATCGCTGATCACAATTTTTTTTCGCAGCCCAAAATGTTATGACAGAGTATATAAGGTTACAGCCACTCATTTACAGTTTCAGTGTTCCTGACTCTTATTTAAATTACTATAAAACTAATCAAATGCTTCATCCTTAACCTGGCCTACCACTTGAAGGTAGTAGTAATAGAATGCCACTGTTTGCAAATGGCTATCAATCAGCTGTCTTTCATCAACGGTGTGTTCGCCAGCAGCGTCACCATCTCCGGGAACGTACCTGAAAATGTTTCTAGATAAGCCCCAGTAGGATTTGGTGTCCGTGTTTCCTATTCCAAGGCCAGGGGCAACTATTGTAGTTTCGCCCTTCATGATGTGCTCCTCAAATAAATAGCGGAGGGCACCTGCGTAAATGTTCCAACTACCTCCATTTGTGGGGGTGACTGGTGCAGGCTCTAATGGGTTGTACTGGCTATACTCAAAATGGCCAGCCTCTGTTGGGGCAATTAACTCCTCGCCGTTTGAAACGAGGCCCAAGTTATACTTGATTGCAACCTCCTTCACCTGGTTGATTATCTTCTCGCTAGTTGATGCCACAGAATCTTCGATCGCAATTCTGTGGTTAACGTCCGCAAATGCAAACTCAGGAATCTCATTTGCTGCCATTCCCGAGTAGAATACATCGATAGACTGTGAGGTTGTGAGAGAGTACTTAGAGGCACCGCCCAATCCGAGCATATACTCCAAAGCTTCCGCATTAGCTGTCTTATCCTTATCTGCCCTCAAAAAGGCAGACTTCAAAGAAGTTTTCATCAGAGTAGAGTGCTCTGCAGCGCACTGGAATTTTTTAAGAACTGGATTAACGTTCGTGAGCCTGCTAGCGAACTGTATTTCCTCAATGTTGACCAATAATCTTGCCATCATGCCGATAGCAGTGTGGTCTGGTGGGACACTCAGGTGACCACCCTTGGTGTACAAGATAATGTTGGAGTCAAGATAGCCTTTCTCTGTGATGTCGGGAACGATCATGTTAACACCCTCAAAAGTCTCTAATCCGGAGCTTCCCTCATCAATTACCTGTATAAATGAATCTTCGCCATACTTTTCGAGGAGATGGTCCAGAATGTGCTTGGCCCCTTTTCCATCTGTTTCCTCGTCATAACCGAAAGCTAAAACAATGGTTCTAATTGGCTTGAAATCAGCATCTAAAAGTAACTCCACGGTCTCAAGTAAACCAACAAGTAAGTTTTTACAATCCGAAGCACCGCGTCCATAGATGTACTTGCCGTCGAAATGCCCCTCGAATGGGGGATAAGTCCAATTGTTCACAGTTTCAAGTACTACGGGTACCACATCTTGGTGTGCTGCAAGTAAAATCGGTTTCATATCCTCATTCAGTCCCTTCCACGTGTACACCAACGCAGCTTTGTTGACCTTGGTCAACTCCAAGTGCTTGTGAACCAAAGGGAACTCCTGCTCCAAGTAAGCATGGAGGTCGTAGAATGGCTTCCATGTTTCTTCCACGAAGCTTTTGTAGTTCTCAGATCCATCATCAAAATCCGCGTATTCCTGGGCATCCAGGCTCGGCACAAATCCATCTGGCTCCAAGCCCTCGTATATTTCTGTTGGAATACGAACTGCTCCCAGCAATTTAGATGCTGAAGTCTGCCTGTACATCTCATCTGTTAAGATGTAGTCCAAAGCCTTTATATCCACGCCGTAGGACGACACGTTCAATTTTGGCACCACAGGACAGACACCGTCAGGGTTCTCAGGAAAGCTCAGTGGAGTCGTCTCAAAGAAATACCTTGCTGCCAAAAAGAGTTGATAGCCCACAACGATAAGACTCAATAAGATAGGAATCCACCTTTTAGGCTTCGGCTGGACATTCAGCTTCTCCAAGTCTAGCATGTTTGTGATTGCTAAATTTAATGTCTTATCATTTTTAAGGTGAGAAAAAAGCCGTGGATGTCCGCATTCCGGGATGGCAAAAACGACACAAAACATACAAGGCTTACAGTCCCCTTAAAGTGGTCCTGAATCGTCTAGCTGCAAAGCGTGGCGTTATGGAATCTAGTTTTTAATGACAATCAAGTAACCATAATGTCATCAGAAGTGTGGTATATTCGTTCTTAATCAGTTCCGTAACTAACTAATCTACGGTTAGATCTTGAATTTGGCTGTACAGAATCGACACACCCATAAACATCTTTTGCACAAGTTCTTGGATACACATAGTAGTCTCTAAATCATGAAGTGTCGTGAAATTGCCCATCATATATTCTTATACTAACGTTTGAATCTACAAGTTTAACATACTTAAATCGTTATCATATTCTTCTCTATACACACTTAGTTCTTAGCGTTGGCTTGGGCAGACAACTTAGCCTGGGCAACAAGGTTCTTTGGAGCATCCATCTTTGGCAACATGACCTCAATCATTCTGATCTTGTCAGGCTTGTTGAAGGCCTCGTCCTTGAACAAAGTCTCGACTTCACCTATGTTCTCGACTCTAATGGCATCGTAGTTCTTGGCGTTGAAGGTTGGCAACAATGCAAGGTTGTTCCATGGCTGGATGTCGTTGTAACCGGCAGTCTCACCGTGAATCAAACGCTCAATGGTGTAACCGTCGTTGTTCAACACGAAAAGGTATGGGTTGGTACCGTTACGGATCATAGTAGAAATCTCCTGGACAGTCAACTGCAAGGAACCGTCACCAACAAACAAGATGACTCTTCTCTTAGGGTCCAATTCTCTGGCAGCCATGACAGCACCCAAAGTAGCACCGACAGAGTAACCAATAGAACCGTACAACACCTGGGAGATACCAATGGCGTTGTTTGGGAAACGGGACTGCACGATACCGAATGCGGAAGTACCAGTCTCGGTGATGATGATATCACCCTCTCTGAACCAAGAGCTGACTCTGGTCCACAACCACTCCTGGGTCAACTTGGTGGCAGCGGTAGCTGGGGTGTTGGCCAACTTCACCTTTGGAACTGGCTGCTTAACGTAGTGGCTAGAGGCCTCCTTGACGTCCTTGAGCAAAACCTGCAAGACTTCCTTCATCTTGATGCCTGGGAAAGTGGCCTGTCTAATCTTGGTGTAGTCAGAGTGGAACTCAACGACATTCTTAGTCTTGAGAGAGTATGAGAATGAACCGGTGTTGAAGTCAGACAAGAGAGCACCAACAGACAAGATCAAGTCAGCGTTCTCGACAAATTCACGAACCTCTGGGTGCGACAAAGTACCAACGTAAACACCTCCGAAACGGTCAGAGACAGAAGAGCCGTCACCAGCCAACTTCTTGGCCACCTTCTGTGCCAATGAAGAGTGGTCACCATCCTGGTCATCGACACCACCTTCATCGACACCACCCTTACCCATTGGAGTAGAGAAGACAGGGAATTGAGTCACTTCGACCAACTTCTTGACCTCCTCCTTGCAACCGTGTCTGGAAGCACAAGCGTCCACCAAGAAGATTGGGTTCTTAGACTTCTTGATCAATTCCAAGACGGTCTCAATAACCTCCTCTTGGCCCTCCTTGTTGTTTGGAGCAAGAGACAAGTCAATTGGGGTGTCGAGCAAAGAAGCTGGGACGTTCAAGTCCACCAAGTTGGCTGGCAAGCCAACGTAGACTGGTTTCTGGTGGATGACAGCTTCTCTGATGCATCTGTCAATCTCAGCTGGAGCAGTGGCGATGTCGGAGATAAAAGCAGTAGTCTCGGAAATGTTCTTGGACATTCTGTTGTAGACGGTGAAGTCACCGTTACCCAAGGTGTGGTGGAGCAACAATTGCTCGGCCTGGGAAGAGATGGATGGAACACCGACAATGTGCAACATAGCAACGTGTTCGGCGTAAGCACCGGCAACACCGTTCAATGCGCTCAATTCACCGACACCGAAGGTGGTGATAAGACATCCCATACCCTTGACACGGGAGTAACCGTCAGCAGCGTAGGCTGCGTTCAATTCGTTGGCATTACCAGCCCAAACCAAGGAACCCTTACCGTGCTCGGCCTCGACCTCGTAGATCTTGTCCAAAAGGGACAAGTTGAAGTCACCTGGGACACCGAAGATAGTGTTCACCTTGATCTGGTGCATTCTCTCAAAGAGATACTTTCCAAGTGTTATTTCTGCCATGTTGATTGATTGTTGTTGATTGATGATATCTGAAAGTTATTGCAGGATTAATGCACGTTTTATATTTAGCGCGTGGCCGCCATCATGCGATTGCTAGGTTCCTATTTTGCAGCAATCACCTGACGACTCAAAGTCCGAAACCATTTCTGCAGGAAAAGTCCGAATCCGGGTTTTGCCGTTCCATGGATATGAAATGTCAAGCAGAAGGGCTGAGATCTCAGGGGAAATCGATGACTTCTCTAGTGCCAGTAGACATGGTACCCTGAACTAGCCTACGTTGCCGCGTCGAGCTGCTTTACCCAGAAGCAGTAGTAAAAAAAGATTTTGTGGCCGTTGATTACCACCGGGTGGGCACTAACGTGAGACATCAGACGAAGGCATTGTTCAGGTTGAATTCGGGCGACCCTGTTCCACACCCGATAAGCAGGACCGTTATTTTTCATTTTTCAGTGGTAGTCATGGCACGGAAGTGTATTGCCTTCTGTTGAAATCTCCGGGAAATCGCGGGCTACTGTCTCGCGAAATAATATGAGGTCAGGTGTCAGCATGATGCAAACTTTCGCGTGCATACATGGGCTGTTATTGACGTCAGTCTGGGCAATGACGATGGCATAGCCTGTTATATCTAGGTACAAACACAAGAAGGTGGTCTCCAGGTGATTACACGAGATTTCGACAGAATTCTGCAAATATTGCAGCATGACTCAAAAGTTTGCACCCGTTAGACAGTTTTCACAAACACAAAAATGAATCTTGCTAGCCACCGGTTCTATCCTCGTTGTCTGCAAAACTCAAACAATGACGTAAGGCTGCTGTTTATGAGCTCACGTGAGTGAGTAAGACTAGTAAAGTAAGTGGGTTGTACTGTTAAACAGCTAGACTGTCAAGGTAAGCCCAACAAATGTACTGTTAATGAGCGTGAAGTCAGTAAACTAGGTATTCTGTATAGTGCTAGATTGTAGAAGTAAATTATGAGACTAAATGTGAATTACTGAGGTAGGGAGTGCCTATAATACCACCCATCTGACAACACACCACAGATATAGCCTACTTGGCTATCTTGTCTGTTTACCTAAACAGGTCAGTTACAAATTCTCTAATTAAGAAAGAATACAATACATGATTTAGCTTGACAAATGCGGTGTTTATACCATGCAACCATACCAAGCATAACCATATCAAGCGAATAAACCACACTTTTTTTATGCTACTTAGAATTCCGTCAATTTATTCTGTTAAAGTCCCTTAATATAACATTACCGATCTAGCGGATTATTTGTGCGATAACCCAATAATATTCTCAATCTATAAAGTCTGAATCGTCCTTCATCTCCTCCAATCTTTGCATTTTGATAGAGTTGCTAGCCTTGTTTCTTCCCGCAGGAATCCACTTGTAGTATGTGCTAACAAATGGGTGCAAGCCCTTGCCGTAGTTGACCATGGCGACGATCTCAAATGCAATGGTTGCAAAAAGAAACACGAGTGTGATTACGCCAAATGTTACTAGCGATTTACGACCAGGGAAGTATGCACCAGGATGAATTCCAATGTTGAAAGCCGAGGCATACTTGGTGTAAAGGCGGACCATCTTGAAAATCACATACGCACAGCCGCAACCAAATGCGACGAACGTGAACACAGTCAAGACGTAGATCTCACGGGTGGTGGCAAGGTCACTAATGAATAACACTATTAAGGTGAGCGGCAACACAATGACGGTCAAAATAAACTCAGTCGACAGCTTCTTGTTGATCATGATGACGATGAACTGAACCGTGAATCCCAAGAAGAAGAAAAAGTCGAAAATGAGAAGCGCCCTGTGGATCTGGAAAGCCGTGTACATGCGGCGGATGCGCACATCCGCACCAATCTTCTTAAAGCGGAACCACTTGACATTGTCACGAAGAGCAAAGACCAACAAACCCGCCTGCAAGAAAAAGGTCACACCCAATATCGAAATGGTCGCAATGTTGGTAGCCTTGGTGGCTGTTGCCCACCTCTGATCAAACTCCTTTGGGAAAAGTTGCCCCACTTCTTGGTACTGGATGCCTGTGTAGATCAGCATGGCTACGTAGAAAAAACAGAGCATCGCAAGGAGCAACATGTTCTTGGTGCGGAGACCTATAATGGTCAAAACTACCTGGTAAATTCCTGCAAAGATGAAAAGCGCCAAATAGATCGACATCTCCGAGTACCGGGCCACCAGCTCAGTGTTCTTCTTGTGAACGTTGATGACTGCAAACATGTATGCCTCTAGAGCCATGATCAAGGCCGCAGACACTAGCGAGATACCTAAAAAGATGCGCGAGTTGTTCTTATACTTGCGGTCATCTCTTTTGGCCATGTTCTCGTCTGCTCTGGTATCGTCTCCGTCAGCCCCAAGATATTCCGTACTAGAAGCGAAGGGCTGATCTGGGGCAATGGATTCGACCCTTTCAAAGGAGACAGTAGGAGAAAGCTCGTTCTCCGGTAATATCCTCGAGTCTCGTAGACTAGCAAAGTTGTAGAAGTTGTCGTTACTCATGCTGGGGTAACTGAAGTGTGCATTCAAGCCTATATAAATGTTTTGCACCGGTATTCACACGATAATTGTCTGCAGGTCGGCATGTCATGACATCGTCACTTTGACGCATGCCACATGTGATCACGGCTCACGGGGCGTGCAATGGCCTGTAAATTACTTACAGAACCGTTCATAGTTACCACATATAACTTTCATGTCATCCATCGTAGTTATAAAGATGCGGATAGCCGTGCATGTGTCATGATTATTTCCTCACACTGCCACACCACCGCCAAAAAGGCACGCACAAAAGTTTAAATGGGGCTGACGAATTGTGGGGGTTTTGATGCAAGTCCATCAACGTATCGCATTCGGCTGCGGCAGCGTCAGAGTAAACCTGGGGGAACGCCGTGTGGCTTGAGTCTTCATGATTTTGGCATAAATGTTCACTACAGTGTTTGGCATCCGGCCGATAATCACCTCCGACAAGCTCACGCTCGGGCGAGTGCCTGCTCGTATTTCATGGAGCTCGCCTTTAACTAGCGACAATCTAATGACACAAAACTAGAATGCCAAACTTTCAGGCATGACTAGGAATATCTTTGATCTACGAAAGATAAGCTTTTGAATCAGATGCGAATGTGGTCACTCTTTTCTATCATTCTACTTACTGTTTTGTTCTAGCGAGCCATTTCTGCGATTGACTATTTCCTGTCAATTGACCATTTGCTCTTACATCTTTTCGCTACGATGAAACTATTGTAACCTTTATTGTTGCGAGACCGTTAATTTCAGAGAGCGTTATTTCGGGTAACATATTATTACGAGGAAGTTATTATTACGACGCCGTTGATATTATAGTGTTATCACGAGATAATTGTCACTAGGCATTACCTAAATGCAGTTCGTTTTCCGGTTTCATCTCTTCGAAACCCATGTAAGGACACCACAGAGTTGTTAGACAAATGCCTAAGTAATAGTGAAATGCTCCTCAGTTCCTCTCCCAGATAAAACTGTAAAGTTATAAATTGTACCCAGAGAAAACTGTGAAGTTATACATTGTCCCCAGAGACAATCGCAGAATTATAAGCTCGCTCCTCAGTGACGCTTGGGGTAGTATGAGTTTTATATGTTTGTGCTAGTTTATGTCGCTGAATTCATAATCTCTGGTGTTCTCCTCCACCAAACCATACTTTTCCTCATGCAAATCAAGCCACTGCACATTGCCCACCGTAGCCATAACTTCATCCTTGCTCGACTCCGCAACCAAGAGTGCAATTGCATCGTAGCCACCCGCACCCGGAACAACACCCCCCACAACACCAGGAATCCTCAGGCACTCATCAAGAAGCTCGGTCTGTTCACGTGGCTCTATGGAAGCCCCACTGAGGGTAGTAAATCTCTGCAAACACACCCGCACGCGGCGAATCGAAGATACAAGGCCAGCAAAGATCAGCGAGGTAGAAACACTGCCAAGGCCACGCAAATACGCCTCAGGGTCACTTCTGTGGACTTCGTGCAAGTTCTGGAGCGCAGCCATGAACTCCTCGTTGGCATTGCTCAAGTCTGCATAAAGCTGTGCGCTCTCTTCAGGCTGCCTCTTGCGCCATTCCATCACAGTGCCGACCAACTTCGGGGTCTCAGAGCCACCTTGAATGTCACCCATTAACAACCTGATACCAGGAGGTAGAACGCACTGGGTGTGGTTGAATTCCCAAGGCGCATCGACAGTTTTCTTGACCGCGCAGTGGAAGGCCTCGTAGTCGGTGCCCTTGAACTCCGGACCGTTCAAAACGGTGTTGACCACCTCCGGTTGGAATCTTCTGTAGAAGATGGAGCCATAAACAGCAGCAGCCACGTCGAAGCCTGATCCCACCTTCTTCTGGGCCAAGCAGTGAGCGAGCTGCGCAACCGCATGGACGGTGTCTTTTGCCTTCACAACATCAACACCGAAGTATGACAACAATCCAGCGGTCACGATTGTCACCAAACACGCCGAGGACCCCAAGCCTGTCTTTGGGACGTCTTGGATCGCGGCGCCGTGAAATAAAAACTGCTTGCGGCCATTTTTCGACTTCTTTGCAACAGTGTTGTTCTGCGAATGGAATCCCGGGTCGGAGAAAATGGTGATGGTAACATCATAGGGTTTCTGCGGGTTCAAATACGCGAGAACCATCAAGATAGTAGCCTCCAAGAAGGGGTTTTTTCTACCGTTTACCTCGGGAAGCGACAGGAGGGAAGCTGGATGCCCCGATTGAGAATCTTGGGTATTGCCGTTGCTTCTTGCTATTTCGTACACCCATTCACCGTTGGCGAACTGTGGTGAGCGGATCGTGATACGGCTGTGCAGCGATTGAGCAGCTTTGACCACCGCGTGCATGCGTGCCGAGAGCGCAGTCACATAAGAGTTGTATGTAGGGTCCAACACGAGGTAGCCGCCGGCCAACATCGCTTTGCCTGTGGCGCTAAATGCCGACATTTGAACTACTGTGAATCAGATATACTCAAATTAAATATTTAAAATTAATCCACTAGTTCATAGAGGAAACTGACCAAGTGAACATCATTCACCTCGAATAGTTGATCAAAAAAGCGGCTCAACCATTTAAACTAGAGAATTGACCTCAAAACGCACCGGGTATTTGTCAGCTGATTAGTCACTATCCAAAACTGCTCACGATGTCAGTTCAACGAAATAAAACCATTGGGATCATCGGTCTCGGTGACATGGGCTTGCTCTACGCCCGCAGATTCAGCGAGGCGGGCTGGAAAGTAGTTGGTTGCGACCGCGAGGAGTTGTACGATGACCTCCGCGTCACCTATGCAAACGAGAAGTTTGAGGTCTTGAAAAATGGCCACTATGTCTCGCGTATATCGGACTACATCATCTACAGTGTGGAGGCTGCCAACATCCGCAAAATCGTGAGCATTTACGGTCCATCCACCAAGTTTGGTGCCATCGTAGGAGGCCAGACGTCGTGCAAACTACCGGAAGTCGAGGCGTTTGAAGAGTATCTTCCTCCAGACACTGAGATCGTTACACTCCATTCACTTCACGGGCCCAAGGTGAGCACCACAGGACAGCCACTCGTGTTGATCAAGCACCGTGCATCTGACGAGAGCTTTTCCCTTGTGACAGCACTTGTCAGCTGCCTTCAGTCTAAATTGGTGTACTTGTCTGCGGAGGAGCATGACACTATCACTGCAGATACACAGGCCGTGACTCACGCTGCGTTCCTCTCAATGGGTGTGGCTTGGATGTCTTCCAACCAATACCCGTGGGAGACCCCTAAGTGGGTGGGAGGTATTGAGAACGCCAAGATCAACATCTCGATGCGTATATTTTCCAACAAATGGCACGTCTATGCGGGACTCGCCATCACAAATCCACAGGCACATGCCCAAGTTCTCCAGTACGCCAAGTCGACGACCGAATTGTTCCAGCTCATGATCCAAGGAGAGCGTGAAAAGCTCAGGGAGCGTCTCACACGCGTACAGAAGTTTGTCTTCCAGCACATCCACAAGGACGACGAGCTTTTGTTGAACGATGGATTGTTGGAGAAGTTCTCGCTCAGTAAGGCTCCACCAGGCGGGTACCAGCCCAACTCGCATTTGTCGCTTCTTGCCATCGCCGACCTGTGGTACCACTTGGGAATTGTTCCTTATGACCACATCATTTGCCTGACACCGCTCTTCCGTATTCTTCTTGGTGTGACTGAGTACTTGTTCTGTACTCTGGACTTTCTTGAGAAGAGTATTGATGCTGCAGTGAGCAACCCGGAATTCCGTGTGGACGATTTGGAGTTCACTATTGCTGCGCGCAACTGGTCCAAGATTATCTCGGTCGGAAATTTCGACCTTTACCAAAGAGAGTTTGAGAGCGTGCAGCGATTTTTCCAGCCGATGTTGTCTGAGGCAAATGAGATTGGAAACGAGATGATTAAGACTATTTTGCAGAGGGTGAAGGAGAGGGAGCTGGCTACTAAATGTTGAACATGCTAAAATTATAAAGGAGCTGGCTATGAAAACGGACTGGGTGGTGGTTGAAAACTTATTCTTTGTAAGAATGATAATTGAAAGTGAAATCAAGGATAGTTTGTTAGAATGTGGTAGTCAGAAGAAGAAGTGGAAGGAAATAACTCTCACGTCGTGATACCTGAGAATGGGTTGGCGTGTGTTTGTAGAACCTCTCGGTTATTTCCAAGGTACTCCGTTAAGTTCCTCAAACTTGTCAACTTGGTGGCTTTAACGTTTACTTGGTTTTTATTTAAGAGGACAAAGGCTTCAGCGCTTTCTTTGGTCACTTCATATTTGCCGAGTTTCTTCCATTCTCTGACTAATTCTTGGTGTTGCTCTCTGTCCCATCATTCACAGTAAGACTCAAGTATCATACGGGCACATTTGTGGCTGCATATGTATTATATAAATACGCTTAATGCAAGTATTATTTCGTCAACACCCGCTCATTCTATTTATTCGGCCCAGCAAGGTGAATCCGTCGACTCAAAGCATGCTATTTTTGCCTGCCTCAGAGAGTGAAAGGCTAACCAAAAACCCTTTGAAAAGAGTCCGACATTTTCCAGCGACACCATCGCACCTTCTACTCCGACACACTCAGTTATGACTCTATCCAGTACCACCCTTCATTAACCGAGGTTGGTATTTAAAGACTTTTCAATTTTCACTCAGTATCACGCAACTCATTTTATTAACTTCTCTTTCTCCACAGACTTTGTCTCATTAAATGTACCGAATCTTTCCTCTGTAAACTCTTGACTTCATTAGTGTGTCTTCAGTTCTACAACTGCTCATCCTTGATCACGTCCATCAACCAGTCCAAACCTTCCGTCAAACCCTCGCCCTTGAGCGCACTTGACGCAACTATGCTCCAACTACGGTCCTTTAGATCAGTCAAACTGAGTGCCTGCGATACCTCGGAAGCAGTCAACGCACCTGGCTGATCCTGTTTGTTGGCAAAAACAAGCAACGCGCTGTCAAGCAACTCCTCCTCTTTCAACATGGTGTGGAGCTCCTTGCATGCTATGTCGATACGCTCCTTATCAGTAGAGTCCACGACGAATATCACCGCCGCAGTGTTGCTGTAGTAGCATCTCCAGTAGGGTCTGATGGATGTCTGTCCACCCAAGTCCCATATGTTAAGAGTCAAGTTTTTGTATTTCAACGTCTCGACATTGAATCCGATTGTGGGTTTGGTAGTGACCACCTCGCCCATCTGGAGACGGTACAAGATCGTCGTTTTACCTGCACCATCCAAACCCAAGATTAAGATCCGGATCTCCTTGTTTGCACCCCAGACTTTGCTGAAGATGTTTTGGAAGCTGAACACTTGTCCCATACTGGTTGCGGAAGGTTGTCTTTATTTTCTACCGAGCCGTAAACAACCAGAAATGTGATCCCAACAGGCACGTGATACATAACGTGATCAGTGATACACGTGAATGAACACGTGAGAACGCACTCATAACGTGACTCCTTAAGCAAACAGTTACAAGCATGTCTGAACCACGAGGAATTTTAAGAAACAAGAACGAGAGTGCTTCGGCCGCTCCAGCTCCCGAGATGGACCGCCAGGAGGTGATTAGAAACACAGTGCTCAACTCGCAGCTCAAGTCACAAGACTCCGAGGGCGAGAAGATTCGGGCCAGGATTGCGGAGTCCAAGGACGAGTCGGGACAGCACTTGAAGTGGGACGAGTTGAATTTGTACAAGACCGAGCAGGAAAAGTGCGCTACCATGAAAATTGACGAGCCAAAGACTCCTTATGAGGGTGGCTTTGATCCAAATGGCGAGTACTACAATGACGATGACAACATCCCTGGCCTTGATTTGGGAGAGGGGGAAAATGACGAGACTGTTTTGGATTCACTCAGTGGTGGCCAGATTTTGAATGACGAGAAGGACGAAGATGAAGAGGACGATGATGATGAAGGAGAGGAGGAAAAAGAGGAGTTGACTGCAGAGGAGAGACACCGCAGGTTTAACGAACTCCGCAAGAATCACTACCACATGAAAGCGCTCCCATTGAAACACAAGGATGAAATTACAGATTTGGATCAGTGATTGATGGTGACAACGGGATAAAGTTATGTATGAAATTGTGGTCCAGGTGTATATCTGTATCATTGCTTGATGAAATCAAAATAGCGAACATTAGTGCTTAATATATTTATTGAGGATTTGAAGGATGGTGTATTGACATTAGTTATGCGTATTTGTAAACGCCCATGTTTCTTAGTTCAACAAGTGCGCTGTCCCTGAAGCGACGCTAACATTTGGAGTGATCTACTAAGCCTTTTGTATCTGAGAGGCATGTAAAAGTTTCCTATCAGAGCTTATTGGAATGGTCACTATGTATTGATTTGACCACCAGTCAGCCATCCATTAGTATGGTTCATGAATGTCATCAGTTCACTCGAAGCTTCCATAATTACACACTCAAAGCACCCACAATTACAGTCACTTTTCCTTCATCAGTCAACCGCCTTCTACACGTACAGTTCTCTTCATCACCGAATCGTTACCTTCAACTTAAACAAAGTACTTAACAGCAACCTTGGCGTCCTTGGCAGCATCAGTGAGAGCGCTCTTAGCAGTAGTAGCATCAGCACCCTTGAGAGCACCGGTGACAGTGGTCAACTGGACATCGTTCAAAGCGTCCACCAACTTCTCCAAGTCAGTGTCAATGGCGGTCGAGCTGGAAGCATCACCGAAGTACTCAAAGTCCTTACCGGCACTCTTGATAGTTCTCTTCATCTTCTTCTTGGCGGCCTTGGCAGCCTCCTTAGCCTTCTTGGAGTCAGCCTTCTGGGCAGCAGCCTCCTCAGCAGCCTTCTTGGCAGCCTCCTCAGCAGCAGCCTTCTCCTCAGCAGCCTTTCTGGCACCGGCCTCTCTCTCCCACTTGATTCTCTCCTTCTCAGCCTTAGCAGCGTTCTTGAACTGCTTGATTCTTGGGTCCTCGCTGTGGGCTCTCTCGACTAAGTCAATAAGTCTCTTGTTGTCGTCCTGCTTTCTCTTCTTTCTGGCAGCAACATTCTTACGCTCAATGTAACGCTTGTGGTCTCTGTTGGCAGTGTCATCTGGAACATCCTCGTCCTTGAACTCGAAGGTCTTCCACGAGTCAAACTTACCCCAGAAACTGTAGAAAGCCTCAACCTCCTCCTTGGTAGCCTCTGGACCGCCCAAGGCTGGGACAGGCTGCTTCTTGGAGAAACGTGCCTCAGCAGCAAAGACTGGTGCCCAGGCCTCGTAGAAGTCGTAAGTGGACTTGGCTGCAGGTGGCTTCACGTCGGCGTTGACGTCAACAGAGTCGTACTGCTGTCTCTTGGTTGGGTCCAACATGACCTCAAAGGCCTTCTGGATAATCTTGAAGAAACCGTCTTGGTCCAAGCCACCAGAGGCAGACTTCTTGTCTGGGTGGTGTTTGAGAACCTGCTTTCTGTGGGCTCTTCTGATCTGGTCCTCAGTGGCCTTGTGTCTGAGGTGGGACAATCCCAAAACAGCGTACAAGTCGGCGGTCTTCCACTCTCTTGGGTCGTGGGCCAACAACTTGGCGGACTGCTCCTCGTCACCAAGGTCCTCGTCTTCGTTGGTCTCGATCTGCTTGACGTTCTTCTCGGCCTCTAACTTCTCGTACTCGGACCAGGTGTGGCCTCTCAAGGTTCTAGAAGCGTGGGCAAGGAAGTAGCGCCCGACAGGCTCGATTGGGCGGCGGACAGCAGCAGAGTAGCTGGCCACAGCAGTAAATTCTTGGGCGTCGCCGGCAGCGGATGGAAGGACAATCGACATGGTCAAAAGTTGATGAGAAGAGAAAAATTGAAAAACGAAAAAGAAGAGTGAAAAGAGAAAAGCAAAGGTAACACAAAGACAAAGGGCCAGAGATGGTTGTCATTCGACAAGCTACGAAAAGTAATGAATTGAATAGTGGCTGATCTGAACGGCGAGCAGCATTATTTTTATTCAATCTGTCAATTGGAGACTAATGAGAATTATCGTGGGCCCAGTAGACATGCCATCGATGAACTTTTCAATAGCGAAATAGTTGCGTACTGAGATTAAACTCAATTAATTTGGTAGCACTACTAAAGTCCCAGACTAATCAACCTCCTCAATATTTCTGTACAACTCTAAAGTCTCTCGCTGTATTCAAAAGGTCCCTCTTCTATATAAAGTCGACTCATTCCTTAATGGCGGCCATGTCCAAAACCTCGATCGAGCCCTGGCCTTGTGGCACTTTTGAACCGTCGCCCGACAACAAGTCAACCAACTTACGGTAGTTGATAGGGTCGATGATTCCCACACACTCGTAAACCTTTGCATCCTTGCTTTCCTCCTCAACATGGTCGATACTAGCTTTTATCTCCTCGTCCAAAACCTTGGTGTGCGCCTTCTTCGACACCACAATTTTGACCTTCATCTGCGCGCGTGCGATGGGGATGACCTGCTTCTCCACCAACATTTTGATTGCCTCCAAAGCCTGCAATTTCGCCGGTTTCGACGGACTTGGGTGGTACTTCAACTCATTCAATACCTTCTGAATCATAGATGGTGGGTACCTCTTCTTGGACCGCGGGTTGATGCACTTGGTGGATATGATAGTGAGAAATTCGTTCTGCTTCTGTTGCAAGTTTGCAGACCGCTCCTTCTCGTTCAACTGGATTTCGCCCTTGGCCAAGATCTCCGCAATAATTTTGTCTTGATCTGTGGTACCGAAAGCGGCCATCAAGTCTTCGTTGTTGGCAGTTTGTCCTTTGGAAACATTAATGAAGACCTGTGGGATCTGCAATACCTCATCGATGTCCTTTTCCACCTTCAGCCTCCAGTCCTGGACCTTATTCTGGTAGCACGCGATCTCGAACCGCTTCTTTCCTTTCTTCATTCTGACGAGCGACACGTTGGTCAATTTGATCAGCCCACTAGGCTGGTTGATGAGACCCATGATGCGTGGGGAAGAGATAAAAAAGAAAGTCGCTTCAGATTTTGTCGCACTTACTAATGAAGACTGCGGCAAGAATTTAGAGATGTGAAGAGTGAAGAGTGACAAGATTATAAAGGGAGGTAAGAATGAAATGGTGAAAAGGTGAAAGAGAGATAAGAGTGAAAAGGGTGATAATTGATGTGGCCAAGGACTGTGAATGAGAAGTGTGATCTGAGAAGATCTGGCTACTCGTGAAGCAGAAGTGGATTGAAGAATTGTTTGGTGTTCAGTAACGGATTTGGTCTTTTGCCTTCGATTTGGATTGACTCACACCCAGTTATGAACGGTCTTAATAGAGTCAGTTCTTTTCTTACAACTTTCAGTGTTTAAAGTTCTTATATACTTCTTGTATATTTCTTAGACTCTTATGACCTTCTAATATTCTTATGAACTTGTAATATTCTTATGACCTTCTAATATTCTTATGACCTTCTAATATTCTTATAACCTTCTCACGTTCTTACAATCTTCTCATATTCTCATTTTTTCATGTTCATATCCTACTCCGCTCTCTTACTCTTAATTATTCCTCAAATCTTGTCTCATACACGCTTCAATCCTCTTGCCATATCAAAGACACCGGCGCAACCCTCCCCCTTTCCTACCCGAGATCAAGATCCCTGGATAATCACTTAATCTCTATATCTTAACTCTCCCCCGCCTACAATTCTTCCAAATGTGAGTATTGTACATGCAATATATATCCAGTAGATATTCTAGCGTCAGCAACAGACTTACTCGTCGTCTTCGTCCTCGTCAGCAGCGTTGAGCTTGAGCTTCAAGTCCTTCCACAACTTGCCCTGGTTGTGGTTCTCGTACCACTTGGTGACGGCAACATCAAAGAAACCCTGGAAAGCAAAGGCAGATGCGAAAACGGTAGCAACGTAAACGGAGTTCCTCTTGGCAAAGATGGATGCGAAGGACTAAATGTTAGTTCTGAATGACATAATTGCCGGCCAGATGCCGGCGCTGATACGCGCACGTTGCCTTCATGGAAATCAAAAGCTTTTAAGTTCACGCTACTCGCTGCTTGAATTCACCACGATGACATCAAAGTGTTCCTTCACTTCTCGGTGCACCTAAGATACATACCATTATTGGTACTAGTGTTAGTTGAGTTTTTTTCAAAATATAAGTTTTTTCAATTTGGTTGTGATTGGCTGAATAAGATTTATAATCGCTTAGTCAGAATACGAATATTGGGTTCCTGGATCCACCTGAGACAAAAAGATTGTTCTAATGGCCGGGAACTATGGGACGCCCCAAAACAGTTCTTTCTACATGTTCTCTTCTAATCCATATTGTCACATCCCCGCTATCATTTCTGGTAGACAATTGGAAGGATCTTCTTTGATTATGGTTGGTTTTGAATTTGGGTGCAAACAATCTGTGCTGACTTTGCTGTTGGCAATATGCAACAATAACAATCATTGTAAGTCTCACAACACATTCATAATCTTGGAATGTGATGAAGCTTGGTTAGAAATCGAGTTGTATTTGGACATTTTGCGCCAACTGTAGCCTTAAAGAACCACTGGTATTTGTATTCAGCATAGGAGAAACTACGAGATTTAAGCATGAAAACAGTATTAAGATCTTTACGGTGATTCCTTAAGCCTCTACTGATTGCTAGCGCTAATAATCCAGAGAGAGCTTGCAATAGGTTCCTCTTTAGGGCTGCCGAAAATATCTTGATAATCTGTTGCCAGGAAACATACTGAAAATAACCCTTCAACCTCACTGATTCAGTTCATACGCAAATGCCTGCAAAATATTTGAATCTTTATATTTGCGTAACTCTACTGGCTCCACGAAACCTCGAGAAACCTACGTGTAACCTGGCATTTACTATCTTGGATCAAACTCAACAGTAATCTCAGGTTTCATGACTCTACTTAAAATTCATAAACATCGGCTTCGAGCCCTCAAATTTTGTATTGAGCTCAATACGCTACTGGGCAGCAACCTTGGATGTTGATTAGATTTCCTAATATGGTATCAAACGGAAACAGACCCCAAAATACAGTCAAAACTACTACACGCCGATAGTCATCCAGTCAATTAATATTAGTAAATTAAACTACTCCAACTTGGCAGCATCTAAAGCTTCAGTAGCCTTCTCAACAGCACCTTCGTTACCAGCACCTGGGTATCTGGTACCCTTGTTCTTGACCTTCTTGACCTTCTTCTCCTTCTTCTCTGGAGGTGGGTAACCCTTCTGCTCGGCCTCTTGGAACTCCTTGCTGGCCTCGAACTCCTTCTTGATTGGCTCCAACAATTCGATGATTCTGTCTGCGACTCCCGACTTGAGGTCGACAGGAGACAACTTACCACTGGTGTAGTCTTCCTTCAAGGTGTCGAGCAGCGTGTAAGAGATGTTACCACCGTACTGCTCTGGTCTGTTGATGTCCAACTGGAAAGTACCCTCCTTACCAGACTTGAGCTCTTGGATAGGCTGGACAATGTGCTCCACAAACGCAATAAGACCGTTACCCTCAATCTCACCAGGAGCACAGTAAGCACTGTTGACCTTCTTTCTGATGACCTTGGGCTCTTCTATGATGTCAATCTTGGAGTTAGGGTCTGATGCAGACATCTTACCGCCCTGAGCCAAGCCTGGAACCATTGGGTTCATGAGATGCGCACGCTTTTTGTAGCCGATAGACTGCAAGTTCTCCTCTGCGAGCACAAAGATCTTACGCTGGTCCACACCACCGAACTGAGCATCCACCTTCAAGTGCTCCTCATCCAAAGCCTGCATCAATGGGTAGATCAATCCGGACAACAATGGGTTGGCAACCTGCTTCACAACATCAGCACCGGCACGCTTGGCGTCATTCTGCGAAACCACGTTGGACATCTTGAACACGTCCATGATGTACTCTGGGGTCTGCTGGTAGGATGAACCGACAATGAACTGCAATTTGTCGATGGGCACTCCGATGGAACGCAAGATAGCCTTGACGGTGAACTCGTAGTACTTGGCACGGTACTGCACAACTTCCAAAGGTGCCTTCATGTTGTCCAAAAAGGCGTGCAAGTCAGCAAGAAGCACAATCACCTCACATCCAGCCTTCAAGAAGTGCGCTAACTTCACCATAGGCACAAAGTAACCGCAGTGGACCTTACCAGTTGGGGCAGTTCCCCAGTAAATTCTGACAGGGCGCTTTTCCTTCTCAAGGACATCCTTGATGATCTGCCCGTTAAGGGTTTCCTGAAGGCCCTTGGTAATAAGATTGTACTGCTCAGTGGGGTCGGTGACAACAGACATGTTGAAATGAGTCAAGGAAAAATAAAAAAGATCAGAAAAGTTCTACTCCGCCAAGTCGAGACTTTTTTGCTGTCAAAATCACGTGACAACGATAAGAGACAGTATCTATAGGGCATTGTTGGGCATTGCTCAAGATGTAAGTGGATGGGTAGTTTGGTAATGAAACTGGGTGAGGTTTGAAAATGATTATTTCATGTAAACTCATTCTTTATGTGTATTTTTTAACGGGGAATGGGGTGTGTGCCACGGTTTGCAGCCATGAAGTATTTGAATTGTGTGCCAAACCAGAGCGCTATATACACATAATTGAAGCACAAGAATACGTGAAAATAGCAGTAATATGCACAAATGTTCGTCGTTACTATTCCTATTTAGGTTTCTTGATTTTAGGCTCCTTTTCTCAAACCGGCTATTTAACGTAGCTCTTTCTAGCAGTTGACAATCGATAAATAATGGCTCCTTCCCGACTATTTTTTAAGCCTTTCCTACCATAGGTCTACTAATACGAACCTCAATACCTGTTCTCCGAATCGGGGCTTTCAAATGCCGAGCCTGAATATTATTACCACTAGATTAGTATTTTTCACCATACGAAGCTTGATATTTGATTATCAACCGGAAAAGACGACGTTCGTCACACCATCAGTTTTCTATCAATGAGCATGAGATAAAGGAACATACTCAAAGATGAACTCTCTTTAAAAATTGACTAAATCAGATTCTGTTTGGTTCAAATTGAGACTATGCGCAATGCTGCCAATAAATGTTGATATTTTCATAGGATCGCCTTGACTCATGTACTTGTATATTGAATATTTTGCAAGTAGTTTGAATGAATATCAAACCACAATGAACCGCCCTCATTTCTGTAAAACAAATACCAATATTACAGTAGGATACAATGTGCAATAACCTAGCGAGGATATTCTTTTATAGACAAACAAATGCCTTGTCCAGACAAGCACATTTTTCATATACTCTCTGGTCTAAGGTATTTTGAGTGTGTCAAGGTATGGCTGAATACGTAGAGATGATAGTTTAGCTCATGATGCTTTATACTCTATATTTAAGGATTCTAAAATAACCTTTTCTCATGTTGATTAATGCCATTCACATAGTTTCCCACCCTCCTGGATCCATGGAATTGTCCAAACTGCGTACAATTACGTTCGCAACATTTTGCAGCAACCAAATATTTCTGATGAAATCATCATATTTCTTCACGTCCAATGTCATAGATTTGGTTTTCTTTGCCTCCGTGTTGCACTCTCCGTGCATATCCAGATACGGAGCGCTGTAGAAAGTGCCTCCGTTTTTATGTAACAATAAAAGAGTCCTATCTTTTGGTAATAAGAAAATACCCACGTCGTTGGGGCACTCTTTAACGTAATGTGTAGTGCACTGTCCATCTGAGCTTCCTAACATCGGTTTCTGGGCGTCTACTACCTTCGCACAAAAAAGGCATATTGCTGGGTCTTTGATTGTCAACTGTGGATTGCCACAGCGGTAACTGTAATAATAATCACTGAAAAATTGATGAAGCGTTGGCGGTATTTCAATGAGTCGGATTACGCCCGGATATTCCATGAAACGCGAAGTTTCAACGTTTCCAGCGGTGCTGCTCAGCAAAAAAGAGCTGAAGATGTTGTGCTCATTATGGTGCACTCCATTTTCGCCAACAAAGCTTGATAAAAGCTCGCCAACACTAGGAATATTCAAAAAATCACAAATTCTATCAGCTTCAAGCTTCTCTTCAACTGCATTCACGTCTATATTTTTCAAAGAAGCGCATTGCACAAAGCTGTAGATTGCAGCTCTTCGCAAGAAAACAGTTGCTGTTTTTATGAGCATTGTGAACACAACCTTGCCGAATTGACTTTCCTTGAAACAGGCTAAATCAACTTCGAAGAACTTTCCAAAAGCCTTGTTCATATTTTTTGCAACATCTTCTGAAATATTGGAAACGACAGGCAAGTCGAGTAGGGACAACATCCCTGAACTATAGAATGCATTTCGTTTAAATTCGGTGGCAAGAATTGCCATCGCTTGCACAAGATGGCAAGTAAAGCAAACGCGCAAGATGTCATTGAATGAGAAACCCGCGGAGTTAACCGGCATGATTTTCACTAACACCTCAAACATGTCAGACTCAACTATGGTCGAATTTATTTCTTCTGGGCCAAGGGAAAACAAGTTGGATATAATCTTTGCGAAAGCATCCGAGCGCAGGTTTGGATTATTAATCGACATAAACACTCCAAAGTTTCTGAACTCATTTAAAGTTCTTAAATTCGTCAAAGAGTTGCTAGTTAATTGGGTTATTACGAGGCCATTTTGAGTATGCATGCCCCGCAAACTGATCTCAACTGATCTTATAGTGTTGATTAAAATCATCGGCGAATCAGGGGTAAAAACCTGGGGAAATGACATCATAGCTGCTATTTGGGACAAGTTATTGAGCAAAAGTCTCAATGAGTTATAATCTGCAGACTTCTCATTGAGCATCTCCAATGCCGTGGTATTGAGAAGGGATGATTTTATCACACCCACTTCAAATGCGCTAGTAATGCTATTATACCAGTGATCATCTGCCAAAACTGCCTTAGTAAGCTGCGTGAATGGGTTAACTTCTGTGGAAATTCTCAATGGACGCGTGAACGTAGCTAGACTTCTATCATTTGTGCTCCATAAAACAGGTATGAAAACGTTATTAATGGCTTTGCATAATGGGCACAAGAATTCCCTATGCTCTATATTTTCAGGATGGTTTCGTGTAATTTGAGTCAGCTTACTTCGATTATTATTCAAAAAGTTCACATAACACTGGAAGTGCATCCCATGAGCACAGCTCTTGGATACCAAGTGACTAAATCCTGGATGTGGAAAACCGGGTCCCATAACGTTTTTCCGTTTTATATCATCATGGTAGCTATGCCAGTTCGAAGTCTTTTGAAGTTCGAACTTACTGTTCAAGGCATCCAGAGAGTCTCCAGATAAATTAGGTCCATCCAGAAACGCTCGAAAAAACCAATAGTGGTCTTCAAACGGGACTGTCCGGAATACCGACGAGTGCGTTAAATAAGTGATGATACCAAATGGACCACCACTCCCCGCGGCATTTTGGCAAAGTATACAGTGTGGTTCTGGGAATTGCCACGCCCCAAGGGAGTCATCCTCCAATTCCGCGTCGCCCTCCATATCAACATCCGCGTCAACATTTTCGATACCATTGTTTTTAAGAAACAGAGTTTGTTGTTTCTTTAATTTTGCCATAAGCTTCTTTTTGCGTTCTAGGGCCTTTTGTTTCTTTAGCTCTGTTTCGTCCACAACGTGGTTAGTTTGCTGGATAATCACCAGTTGGTCAAACTCATGGATTTGGTCAGTGAGTATTTGCCTAAGATTGTGGTATTTTTCTTCAAACACCTTGAAAATAGCGCGGATCTTGCAATGAAATAATTTAAAGTCACCCAAGATTAAAATATCATAGAGTGCATGGGCCAATGATGTCCCAAATGTATCAGAAATACTGACAAAACGATCATAAAACAGCCCATATTGTTCAATATCGACATTCGTTTCCAAGGAACAGATATGAACTAAGTGCAATGCTGTGTCCAACAAAGACTCCGCCTTATCAGCGCCTTTCGACAAAATGAACCGGAGAGTGCGAATCAAAAAATCAGAGAAGTATGACAGAGCGGAGAAGTTGCCAATATATCTGTAAATACCCAAGTCATTAGGGTCTGTTAACTTTGGCTCAATGACAACTTCTGAGATAGGCTTTCCGGTCTGCTTATGAATACGTTCCTTTGAGAACTTGATTGCATTATCCTTGGTGTTGGTAGAATAACTGATGTAATATGGATTGATGTCCTTCAAATATTCCTCTTTCAATGTATAAATCGTACCCTCGCGTGTGGTCACCATCTCCAAAATCAAGTCAAACTTCTTTTCAAGCAAAATATGGTCAGGTATCTGTGCACATAAGCGGGTGTAGTTCATAGGGCCAAAGCACAAACTATGAATAACCTCGTTACGAATACGAGTCTCCTTGGAGATTTTCGCATCTAAAGGCTGGAGCATTATTGTCTCAGTTAGAACATGAATAAAGAAGTTGAGGCACTCTTCCAACATATAAGGTAAAGTTTTTTGATCATATGGCACTGAACTATTAGATTCCGCACTCGGTTCCGGAGAACCAATTCCGGGGGTGCTAGCTCTAAAATTAAACGTAAACTGATCAGGGTTAGCAATGCTCACATCAGGAATACGTTGGTTCGCGTGGTTGTCCTCATTTACAGGGTTATTCAAACGAATCTGATTGTAGTGGGGACCATTCTCCTGATGAAGGTCTCCAGAAACATTTGCATTTGTTTCAAAGATGCTTCTATTTTCATCGTGTAATGTATCCTGAATTTCTCCATCTCTGGAGTCTGAGTTCTCTTGCGTGGAAAGCTCAGTGGCAATTCCATCCTTTTCGTCGTCAGATTTCACTATCCAACCGTTTAAAAACAACCACCTGCTGAAAATTAAGAAACAAACCAAATTTGGGTTATTCTGCGCAATGAATAGCTGCGAGAGAAATAAGTCTCTCATATAACCACTTTCACGTAGGTATGTGGAACGATAGAATTGAAGCTGGTAGCGGACACTATACCCATTACGTACCCAAAAACCACTCTTGATTTGAGACATCAAGACAATGGTACGTAAAGGATATTCAAAGATTGTTGTTGAAGGATTAGGGCTTTCATGACCCCTGCTTATCAATGGCACCGATTCTAAGACTTGTTTAATTTCATAAACAGATTCAAAGCCACCCAAGTCGATCAACGAGCACAAAAACGAATGTAAAGGATGAAGAAAACTCACCTTTTCTTGGTCAATGCGGAAGTGTTGTATGATATTACCACCAATGAGATCTTTAGTTATTTCCTTTGTAGGAGATAAATTGATGTCAATATGCTCATCCACTAGACCAGGGTAATCGTTTTGTTCTAGACGATACAAGAAACGAACCACATACGAGATTGCATTGGAAGCAAGCGACCGTCTATAAAGGGGTGTTATACTACTCAATGCTTGTGCAACATATTCCCCAAACTGATAAACTACCACGATTGACAGGAAGAATGCTAAGTAATCAGCAGACTCGTACTCCACATGGTTTTTACGCTCTCTTTTCATGACAGGCTTACCATGGAAAAGTGCCAAAATGTCACATACCATTGGGATAATATTGCTTGTGAGAATGGCGTCAGGGTCTGAGCTTCTGCACAAGATGTAGCCGATATCAAAGAATATTTGGATCCAACGACCATTTTTGAGACGTGAAATGCTGGCTTCATTTGTGATTTGAATATTCTCAGGGGAGCGTACTTCTCCCACAGTTAAAAAACCGTATATCAGTGCAAAAATACGTGCGACGTCGCCATGCTGTAATATGCGAGCAGAGTTAGAAGGACATGTAAACAACTGCGTAGATAATGTGCTCATGATATTCAACTCAGGCTCGCGATCAATGAGTAAAAACAGGTTTGCAATAATAGGGTATACATCTGTGTACTGGTAACCGATTACCACTTTGTACTCAAGATTGATAATCAAAGATGTCAGATACATGTCATGCAACATGACGCGCATCGACTTCCAAAACCGAATATCCAAGAATACAAGGTACTGTAAACGTGATCCCCAGTGCGAGTTGTGAACATCATAGTCGTCGCCAGTTAAATTGTATTCACAGAGACGAGCCATCTCAAGTGGCAACTCCCATTTCAGAGGAGTAAAAGACCAATGACTTTTGATTTCCTTTTCCGTCGTCGGAATCTTGGGAATGCACAATCCGTCCAACTTTCCTGGTCGATACTTTGATGAAATTCTCTTTGCTGTCGGGAGAGTGCCATCTCTGAACAGAAAACTGCTCCATTTGCCACCCTCGGGTTGGTTGGCGCTGGGATCTTCTCCTAAGCTCGCATGCTCCCTTGATTGAAACTCTCTTGATCTTCGTTGTTCACTCGTACCTATTTTCAAACCCACATTCCACCTTCTGCAGAAAGCCAAACAGAATAGATTTTTGATGTTAATGTTGTGTTTGAAAGACTCGCTCTCGGTGAAATCCCTAAGCCAAATAAGAAGCTCGTCACACATGTCCTCGCGGAAAAGGTCTCTATTGTTGCGGATAGACGTTGCTAATCCCGTTGCTCCGAGCACACGCTGTCTTTCTAAAAGAAGTCCTATGTTTGCAGACGTGAGCACTTTCGCACGCCCATGTATTTCCGCGTGGTCAACAACCATTTCTGCAAATTCTGTGACCTTCTTACTGGCCAACCTTATTCGTAACACAGCATCGTTGTGTCGCTTTAATTCGTCATTGTGAACAAGAAGTGAGTATTTGGGAGGGATGATATCGTCGCACGAGTCCATATAGTATGCCAGGGGGTCGAGTGAGGAGTTTGCAGTTGAAGTAAGAATTTTCAACTGCGACTGCTCATCCAAAGACTCAAATTGGGAATCCGAGTGCGCCATAACATCTATGACGAAGTCCAAAAGTACCAGGAAGGTCTCCAAAAGTGCTTGGGCAAACTCGGGGTGTAACTCGTCCGTCAGCACGTTGGCATAATGAGGTACACGGCTGCGGGAGCATGTGAATTTGTTGATCCAAGCTTCTGGGTCCCCACAATCGCAAACACCTCCGTTTTCACTTTGGCAAATAGTTACATTGACCTTGTGGTTTTGGTGTAACAGTGGATGGAAGCATTCCAGACAAAGTGCACATGCCTCATGGAACCCACACGTAAGACAACGGTAGATGGGCTCACCCTTGCGGAAGATACGTGCACATGGATTATCACCGTGTGAATCCAGGAGAAGATGTTTGGGTATTCTCCACAGAAGCGCCTCCAGCAGCTTTGAAATACGCAGGTACTTATCGAGACTGGGATCGTTTTGGTATCTTTCGTCTACCCGGAAAAAGCAGTCGAGGAACTTCGCGTTTGCGGTCGCGGCTGTGAAAGCAGCCTTTCGTATTTGTTCACGAGTTCTATCATTAAAGTTGTAGCTTGAAGTTACTGCCAACAGAAACAAAAAGTGCTTAAATGCTATGGTGCTCTCAAGCATCGTTGAGATAACAACTAAAATTATTGGTGTTTGACTTGTCTAATAACTGGAAGGAGGGTCGTTGCAAAACAGGGCTATTGGAATGCTTATCGAAAAGCTTAGCTTTGTTGAGATTTGGCATTTGTTGGTGGTTCAGGGGACTTGATTCGATCACACTAGTCCCGGACCTTATTTTATATCTTGTGTGAGCTCTCTTGATAAGTTGTTTTGTACTTAATTATGCCCGTGTGTATTCTTGGACTTAGCTCAATCTAGTAGTCTGTAGCGTAATTCTTTGCCTTGAATATCACTTTTTTTATCGCCACTAAAAATACCAATGGAACAGCCTACCCATTACATTGCCAACATTGAGGCCAACAAACGCAAGTTGCAACGCGTACGCGATATTTCGTGCTTGGCTTTAGGTACAGGTGCTGGTATCCTTACATTGGAGTCGCTTTACGGGTTTGGCTTCTATTTTACAGGAATTACCCTAGTCAATGCGGCATACTGGGTGGTTTGTTGCCAGGGATCTCCCGAACGCTACTTCACCAGCCCTGTGCGTGAAATATTTTTAAACGGTGTTATAACAGACGTGCCCGGGTTTGTAATGATGTGGTGTTTGGTGTTTGCCTTGGTGAAGTCAAACTCTTAGTTACCTAGAGGGTTATTACGGCGAGATTTTTAAAGTGAAAGGTGCGAGATAAAGGGAAATACGAGGGCTAGCGAGAGATGTGAGGGCTAGCGAGAGACGTGAAAGCTAAAAAGATACGTGGTGGTAATGGGTCAAAGCATTGTGGTAATAGAAGGGATTCAGATGATAAGGAGGATAGTAAATACGGTACACTATAAGGTGTAGCTGGCATATACTCAGTTACAGTGTACCTAGATGTTATTATGCATAGTTAAGCAACGAAATATAAACCTGGGAATCCATAGTAAATGTAGTTGTTAATAACTCGTCTGCTGAATGGTTAGGACTGTACTTTACTTGTCTACGCTTTATGCAGATCGACACCTTCAAATATAAACTCACCCGGTGTTCGTGTAACTACTCATTTTTACTTGCACACATGACCATATTGGAGAGTTTTGTAACCTTTGCTCCACTTCGCCTACGACAGCTTAATGAACCACGAAGTTACCGGGTGATTTCAGAGTTGGTCAATGAAAAAATATTCCACTTTGGTCGTTATGATCATAACGCCCTAACCCATGTTGATGCAAGTGAAGATGAATGCTCGCTAACGTAGGTTGAATTAGAAAGCCGTGATACAGCTCAATTTCAATGCGAACCCTCACTTTATAAATTCCTCGTATGCATGTGCACTTACACAGGGCCCAGGCACTCAACCGTAGACCTTGATACTTGCCAATTGATCCAATCAAATACAATACAACCTTCCATCTCCCTCAGTCCACGCGACAAAATTATCTTCTGAAACTGTAAACTTCCTTACAGTCACTCTTGCAGTGGCAACTCCGGCGATTTTCTCCGCGAAATTTCAAATTGCCAGCAACCCAAATCAATCACTTACTACAATGGAGAAGATTGACTTATCCACGAACTCAAGAAATATCCAAGACGCCTACGAGAAGGTTGTTAGAGGAGACTCATCAAGCGATTACGTTGTTTACTCGGTAGATAAGAATGCCACACTTGCTGTCACTGCCTTAGAACAGGGTTCCTTGGACGACTTTGTTGAGCACTTCTCGGACGGACAAGTCCAATTCGGTTTGGCACGTGTCTCGGTGCCCGGATCCGATGTCACCAAGATCTTATTGCTCGGATGGTGTCCCGACAATGCTCCAGCAAAATTGCGGTTGTCATTTGCAGCAAACTTCGCCGACGTGTCAAGAGTCTTCAGCGGCTACCACGTGCAAATCACCGCTAGAGACCAGGACGATTTAGATGTTGACGAATTCTTAAACCGTATTGGAGCTGCAGCAGGTGCAAGATATTCCATTCAAAATTCCAGTGCCTCGGCACCAAAGGCCTCAAAGCCCGTGGTCCTGAAGCCCATTATTGCTAAACCAACCAACAAGCCTTCGTTTGTTCCAAAGTCTACCGGCAAACCAACAGGGTCGCCATTCACCCCTTCTAAAGTCACGACACCAATCGTTCCTAAGGCTCTGCTGGCATCCAATGATGATGAGTGGGGTGGAGAGGCTGAGATTGAAGAGAGAGACTTTTCTAAAAAGCCCTTGGAAGACGTTCCTCTGGCTTACAAGCCTACCAAGGTCAACATTGCGGAATTGCGCGCACAAAAGTCCGACACCATCTCTCTGCGTCCTAAAGTTGTAGAGCAACCAAAACCTGTGGAGGAAATCTCGAAAGATGAAGAACCCAAGTCTTTGAACGATCGCTTGAAGGCATTCAACTCCAATGACGATGGCCGCTTGACTGAGTTGCCAAAGCACAAAGTGAACAACTCTGTTGCAAACAGGTTCAAGCCCGAGACCACATCCGACGGTCCTAAATTTGGTGCTAAGCCTTCCTTTGGTGCAAAGCCAAAGCCTGCTGACAAGGTTGTGGGTGGTTTACTGAGAAACTTTGGTGCTGAGGGAGGTAAGACCCCAGCACAGATCTGGGCAGAAAAACGTGGTCAATACAAGGTGGTTGAAAGCACAGACGAACCCGTGTCGAGTTTATCTGAGAAGGTTGAACTGACAACTTTGGGTGGTGACGAGAAGGAAGAAGAGGAGGAAGAAGAGGAGGAAGAAGAACCAGCTCCGCCAGCACCAGTTTTGCGCAACTTACCTGCGCGCAACTTACCTCCACCACCAACACGTAATATACCAGTAAAGGAGGAACCTAAGGAGCCTGAAGAGGAGGAAGAAGAAGAGGAGGAGGAGGAGGAAGAGAAGGAGGAGGCTCCTGTTCCTTCGCTTCCAAAGAGAGAAGAGGCTCCTGCCCCATCGCTTCCAAAGAGAGAAGAGGCCCCTGTCCCATCGCTTCCGAAGAGAGAAGAGGCTCCTGCTCCATCGCTTCCAAAGAGAGAAGAGGCTCCTGCTCCATCGCTTCCAAAGAGAGAAGAGGCTCCTGCTCCATCGCTTCCAAAGAGAGAAGAACCTTCTCATACATCAATCACTGCAGTTGCTCAGTATGACTACGAGAAGGACGAGGACAATGAAATTGGCTTCGAAGAAGGAGATGTTATCACTGAAATCGACAAGGTTGATGAAGAATGGTGGTCAGGCAAACACGAGAAGACTGGCGAAGTCGGCTTGTTCCCTGCAGCATATGTCGAGGAGACTGAAGGGACTTCTACTCCGGCACATCCTGCTGCCGAACCTGTACAGGAAGAGCCAAAAGCTCCTTCTGCGCTGTCTCTCCCAACAGCTACTGCTGAATACGAGTATGAAAAGGACGAAGACAACGAGATTGGTTTTGCTGAGGGAGACTTGATTGTTGACATCGAGTTTGTAGATGATGACTGGTGGTCTGGTACCCACAAGGCCTCTGGTGAGTCTGGTTTGTTCCCAGCTAACTACGTCAAGTTGAACGATTAGAGTTGACTAAAAAATAGTAAGTGTATGATTATTATTGCGATGGGTAAATGTAGTGGACGTTTCATATTCTTGTGGGTTATGGTTCTGTAGATTTCATTTGATCCGAAGCGATTACGAAAGCTTGAAGGCTGTACTCATTCAAGGTTTACTGACTACATTAAACTAAAATAAAAGATTATTTGATGTCTTTTGCGTTACAGTGACTTTTCAAACCCTCAACTTGGCTACAACCTAGTTGTCAATAAGATGTGTTATTCTAGTAATCTCAATGATACATTGAAGCCAGTTAAATATGACGACTAGTTCTCGGCCAATTCTTTTAAACTTAATGAAGCGCCGGAAGCCTACAAATTTTACTTGCAACGTGTACTTTGTCCAGTTGGCTGCAAAAAGTTTGATAAATCTGGTTTACGGTCTGTTTTCACGTCAAGAACTCAAATATTCCTTAACTGCTTCCCCCCACGCGTTTCTTCTCTTATACAATCCGATTTCTTCGGGCAAAGAATCGATGCCTCTAATCAACTCATCGCCATTGCCTTCCGCCTTTATATCCGCGATGGGGGTCAAGTAAGTTCTCACAGTCATCAAGTTTGCTTTCGATTCCGGGAGTCTAAGAAAGCACTGTCTTTCTACACGCAAAAAACAACCGCTAGAAAAGTCTAGATCTTGCATCAGCAATGTCTTGACTTCCTCGCCCTCACGAAAGTGGTTCCCTTCAATGGCAAACAAGTTGCTGTGTGTTTGTACCGACCAGTTACTTCTGATCCACAAATCTTTCACATTCAACTTTTTGAAGAAATTTGCCATAGGGCTTTTGAGTCGAGGTTTATATTGAGGCACCGGCTGGTGTATTTCCGATATCGTCTTGTTCATGTTTTCGCGAGGATCAAATCCTGCTGGAAATCCGGTAATGCTTGCCCGTAATATATACTCCCCGTCCTCTTCATCTTGAATAAGCAATAAAAAGTCCTCTTCGATCAATCCAAGAATATGGTGTAAGAGTACTTTTGGCAGAGTGGAAGCGGACTTTTGAGGAAATCGATCACCTGTAATCAAATTTGTTACCTCCCCCAGACTCAATTTGAAATATTGCGGATATCGTGCCAAATAATAGCCCACCATGATGTCATACATCTCTTTGATGGCATGGGCCACCTTAGGGTGGCTTTCCTCTAGTAAAACGGTATTGTGTTTTTTGGCAATTTCCTTCCGCAAACGTACGGTCTCAGAATACGAGTTCTCTAGAAGAAGCCATTCGTGGGGAGTGGTTGCAATATTTTTAATTCCCATCTGTACGTTAAAGTTTTTCTTGTTGACAAAGGGTCTCAACTTTAGCGGCTGTTGAGTCTCCCATCTCCAGGTCAGGTCCACTGGAGAAATCTTGGATGCGTCTACAACGCTTGGGATGCTTTTCTTTGCAGTAAACCTGTAGATAACAAGTATCAGGAGTAGTACAAAACCAAACACGAAGTACATACTGGTTTTGTAGGCGACAATAATTCCATTTATGTGCGACCTTATCAATGGCTTACCAAATCGGGAAAGTGGTTGCGAAAATTACGGTCCCCACATAACTGTGTGGCATTCGAAATAAAGTTTTTGACAGCACCCTGGCACCAGCGAAGCTACAGTATGGCCTTTACTTGAATGCTACGATGAAAATAAGAATCCAAACAATCAATTTTTTCTAACCCAAGTTTAACTGGCTGGTTCTACCAGTCTCATTATCATATAAATCATTATTCTCGTAACCTTAGAAATAGGTGTGCATTGAAAAGTTTGCGTTCCTGCTCAGCAATTCAATACTTTCCACCTTGGGAAAGTTCCGGACCAAACAACGCAATGGGTAGTCGCGCTCCCCGCAAATGGCATCCTCAGCGTCGTCTATGTAGAGATTGCGTATACGGCCAACCATAAAGGACATTTTCTTCAAAATGTCATTAACAATATTGACGATGGTCACAAACGAAACCATACTGTCATTGAGATATGCATCAAGTGGCTCTTGCAGCGTGGCGGTGGAGATGGAAGAGTCAAAATAAAAGTATGCGTTTTCTACCAACTTGGAATTTCCGCGCTTATTTTTCAACTGTCCTCCCTTCACCTGCATTCCTGTTAATGCCACCATCCAGTCAATTCTGGTAGTATAGTCAATCAACTGTGTCAATGTATCTTGTATGTAGTTCAATCCATCGAAGAACATGAAAACCACCTTGCCTTCAAAGTGTTCTTTCTCCAAGCGTTTGACAAGCTCATTGAATGTAGCCAAATATGTGAACTGGGAGCTCTCCAGGAAATCTTTGCCTATCATATTCTGCAACTTCCTGTCTATCTGCTCGAGAGATCCGTTGGATACAACAATTACGTCATATGCGGAGTGTGGGATGCAAGTAAATTTCTGAATCATGGTTATAAGGCGTAAAAGAATACTCGAATTCTATTGGTCTGATAAGATAATCCTAATCTTCACCGGAATGCCTATCATATATATACTTTCTCCGCACTCCCTGCAAAATATAAATACTGTGGTATCCCCATTTTTCGGACGTGAGAAAAAAAGAAAACTTGATGCAATTTGTGGGGAAATACCGTTTTGTGTCCACTCATAACTAAATGTTACTTCGCAACAGAGCTTGTTGAGAGAAAAGTCGGCTTTTGTGGCCAATGACCCTATTCCGCGAAATGGGCCGCCACGGGCCGAAAATGGCCGGCGCGGCCATTGATGTTAGATTTTACTAGAACGGATATTCCCCACACAGATTGCACTAGACAAGAATTTGTGTTTTGTTGAGCACAACAAGACCCCACAATCGGGGGTGGGGTACCTGCTAAAATCTCGTGGAAACCGTTCTAAAGACAAGGCTTGTTCTAATTGTTGGTTGGTCTACCTTCCCCTATTTCCCATTTGAGTACGTGTTATTTAGCACGCGGAAACCTTGCATTTTATTCAAGCCAACCTGCATACCTTAATATTGCTCTTAACACTTTCTCGTGAGATGCTCGTTCTCACCTCGTACAGCTCATACTAAAACTTATGCTTAGTTGGGGCACTTGCGGTTCGTGAACGATTTCTGTCACTCAAAACGTTCAGTCCGTTTCTCGTTTGCGATCTTATTGTGTTTTCTACAAGCCTTATTTCTTATTGCTTGACCTACATGAAAAAATATCCTCCAAACGCCATTAATAACGAAACATCATAAGTTGCACCCCGCACGATGATCTCACCATACGCTCTGATTTCTCTTTACTCTATATAATTCAAGTCACAGTTGATCTCGGATGAAAAATGGAAAAGTGCAACAAAAAATCCATCTTTGTGATCTGAGATGGTGAAATCTACTCAACCCTAGCAGGATCGTCATTGTCCCAGTCGTACAGCATTCCAATGTGCCCACTTTCGAGCTGGTCATCTTCGAACAGATCGTGTAGGGTCTTAGGAGAACTGTGGCTCCCAGATGCAACTATGGCATCAAGCTGATTTTCTTCAATAGTGCTTCCAGATATACTGTCTCTGTCATCAACTTCATCTTCGCCATTGTACGAAGGCGGAAAGTTGGGTATCATGTTCGCAATACTGTGTAAGCTAATGCGTTCGTCCTGCGAATCAATATCAGAATATGCGTTATAACTGTATTTGTCCCCGTCAAAGGTCACATTATTGTCTTGTTCAGACCAAAAGCCGGGAGGGAAATCATTTGCGCGGTCATCTAATCCCCCATCATCTACTTCTGATCTTTCGAGCAATATGTCACTGTTGAACTTGTTGTAGGCTGGTGGCAGGGGCCCATTTCCTTCAAGTGGGGCGTATCCCCACTTCTTCACGTTGCCCTCGATGAACACAAAGCCTGCTTGACCAAGGTTTACGTGAACTGAGCAAATATTGTTAGCACCAATAACAGGAAACATCTGTGCTAGTCCGTGAACTGGCTTAAAGTGCTTGATGTGTCCCCCAATTGAAGACTCATTAACCTTCTTTCCATTTCTAGTAAGAAATATGGTGCCTGAGCGTGTCCTGTAGCCAACTCCAATAACATCACCTTCGACAAATTCAGGTAAAGGTGCCTTGGATGCCAAGAACTTGAACGGTTGATTGGCCCTTCTATGACCTGTGGAATCGTAGCACATGCTGTTTTGATGACGACCGGGGAGGCGGAACCATGGGTATGGCTTGATGGCCAAACCCACCGAGATCATCGTATTCTCGGGACTTGGCATGGAATATATCTTCGCCTCGAAGTAATAGACTTCATTTTTCATGGGTATAGGTAAGTTTGTAGATGTCGAACATTCAAACTTTTTGAAGAAGTTGAGTTCAGTCTTATTAATGATTATGAGGTCGTTGTTTGTGAGCATCGGATCCTTCTGAAACTCGAACGCCGACACGCCCTTCTCTTGAATAAGTGTCTTAGAAGCCTCGCTGAGGTCCCCGCATAGTGGCGGGTTTTGATCTAAGTACTCCCTGCTCTGGAAGTACAACTCTTGCTCATCCGAGTTCAACTCGAGGTAAACTTGATTCTCCTCCTCACGGAGAAGGTCATCCTTGGATGGGCGCATTCTCAAGACTCGTATCAAGAGAATCAACCCAAGAAGTAGCGCAAATAGTGCTCCGCATACAATGAGAATTACCACGACAAGTGCATCCGCCACCATCTTGTTTGATAAGAAAAAAAATGAATTTGTGTGACTCGACTTGAAAGAAACAACCGGTATGTCACGTGGTTTGATATGACAACTACAAGTATGTCTCAAGTCTGATATTCTTCGACGTTCTATATGTGACTCAACTTCGCGCCTTCCTCGATGTGCCTTTGGTGGTAGCATCAGAAGTTTTATAGCATCACATGTTTTGAACATTCTTCCCTGTCTTTTGCTACATCTTATCTGGCTTGCTAGTAATTTTAGGTCGCAAGGCTAGCTCTGTCAGGCGTTTGTCAAGTTGACAAGGGTATGCTGTCTGTACGCCAATCTAGGTGCACCTAACATTAGATCCTTTTATTCGTTACACAATATATCCATCGTTCGATTGTTTCCTGGCAACAAGCCAGCCAACTCTTGATATTGTGGATTTTTTTTGGTTTTTTTGAGCCATCCCCAGCCATCGGCGGTTGGAAACCCGGTATACGGGCAGCATTACGGGTGGATTTCCTGGATGTTTATGCACGAACATGCATTGTTTCACATTGACCTATCAACCGTCAACTCCAGTACTGTTTGGTATATATATCCCAGACTTTGGTCGAGATATAAAGTACTCAACCACCCAATACAGGGCCTAAGCATCGCATTTACCACACCCATAATAGAGAGCCCTACAGCAAACATAGATAGGCGGACATTTATTGACTGAAAAGTTATCAACAAACAAGGAGGGCTAACCAGCCAAAGAACCATTACATCAGTTAGATGCTCAGCATTTTTGCATTTTTATCACTTATCACGCTTGCATTCGGTTGCAACCCTTTGCAGGGTAGCTGCCCATCAGATATTGCATTATCAGCGACTTTTGGAGGAACTTTCCTGGCAAAATCGCCGTACTTCTCAGCTCCAAGCAACCGTCCTGGCTCCATTACATATAGTCTGGATGGCGTTTCATTAACCATGCAAAAGAGAGGGGACAACCCGACCTTGATCTCAAATTTCTACATCTTTTTCGGTAAAGTGGAAGTGGTTTTGAAAGCAGCAAAAGGTCAAGGTATTATTTCTCTGTTCTATTTGCAGTCAGACACGCAGGATGAGATCGACATTGAGTTATTCGGCGGTGACCCATACGAGTTCCTGTCGAATTTCTTTTCTCAAGGTGATACTTCCGACTTTAACAGAGGTGGCTACCACCCAACTTCCTCGGACCCCACCGAAAACTTTCATACATACACCATTGAATGGACCCCGGACTTCATTACCTGGAGCCTTGATGGGAAGGTTGTGAGAAGACTTAACTCCGATAACCCGCAAGGATTTCCTCAATCACCTATGCGCATTTACACAGGTGTTTGGGCTGGTGGAGACCCCGATAATTCTCAAGGGACTATCGACTGGGCGGGCGGGCTCACGAATTTCTCAGATGCTCCATTCACCATGCAAATCAATTCCATGATTGTCGCGGACTACTCTAGTGGAAAGTCGTACACCTACAAAGATACGAGCGGCAAATGGACCCTGATCTCCGCTGATGGTGGAGAAGTTATGGGTCGCTACGATGAAGCCCTCGAGCAATTCGATGCAGGTGTGGGCCAACCTTCAACGTCGTTCACGGCAAATAGTGCATTCAAGACTCAAACGAAGAACTCTTTGTTAGCCACTGTTGGGCCAACAGGAACAGCTGCGCAGAACGCAGGTAAGATTTTGGGAACCTCGAATGGCAGCACCTTCACAATTTCCATCCCAACGGACTCTGTGACCTATGCTGGTAAGGGAAGTACGAACAACGAAGGCACATCTTGTAACTCTACTGGTTCCACCGATGCCTGTGCTGCAACGCAACAGTTTACCTTTGTGATCACTGCTAGCGATGGACAGAAGACGGTGACCACCATCCAACAAACGAAGTCTTCTAAAACTAGTGAAAAGAAAACTTCTCTGACTCTGAAAACATCGGTCTACACATGGGCACCAATCTCAGCAGGACAGCCAATCACTTTGGTGGGCTCTGGAGGTTCAGTCGCGACACGTACCACGGGCAGTTCTGGAACCACCTCAAATGTGAATGATCCTCCATATGCGAACCACCCCTACACTGCCTCGCTGTCGTATTGGTCTTCTTTTTCGGAGTACGCCCCTAGCTTCACAAGCCGTGCATCGAGTAGGACCGGAGTCACCAAGAGTCAAGATAATGGTGCGTCAGGGTCTGGTACCTATACGTGGAAAATCTTGTCATTCTTTGCGATGATGCTCCTTTACTGAAGGCATCATGTATATATATTAGGTATGGGAAGCCGCACATGGTAACCCGACTAGTGGAAATTAATGTTTCGAACATTTTAGACCTTCTGTAACCACTAAAAGTAATCGATAGCTCGAGATATACGAAAGGTATTTTCTCTGGAAGTAAAGTATGTCCCTTGAGCGCAGCAGCACCCAGTAATACCAAAGCTGAAATCAGCAGAAAACTTACAATACTCAAAATAACCCTTTTTAACATATATATAAACCCCCCTCCTTTTCCAATCGTGGTATCCTATCGAGGAATATCCCCGCCTAATCTAGTACACAGTACTCAAAATTAAAACTTGCAGTCAATTGGGTACTTCAAGGATCCATTGGAATCCCAGACACCCCAGTGCTTCTCGACATCGGAGGTACCGGAAGTGTTTGGCTTCCAGGCCTCGTCAGCGACCTCGAAGACAGCAACATTGATACCC
This sequence comes from Kodamaea restingae, assembly GCA_003707425.3. Taxonomy (NCBI): domain Eukaryota; kingdom Fungi; phylum Ascomycota; class Pichiomycetes; order Serinales; family Debaryomycetaceae; genus Kodamaea; species Kodamaea restingae. The sequence continues at coordinate 279,380 of PPJA03000006.1, forward strand.
CAGCCTCTCATGGCACAGATGGCATCCTGCCAGTAGTTCTTGGCGTTCTCAACGGATGGCTCAGAAGACTCGAAAGCGGTACCCTCGGTAGGCCAGCCGGTCTCACCAACCCAGAAGTTGATGTCAGTAGAACCCTTGGTGGTCTGGATGGTCTGCAAAGCCTGCATGATGTCGTCAAAGAAGGAGTAAGACGAGTTCTGGGTGGTCTGTCCCTGCCAGTAAGAGAAGGCGTTGGCGAAAACAAAGTCGGCCTCCTTGATAGCAGGCTGGGAAGCACCGTCAACAATGACGTTCCAAGAGTCGACAAAACCGACCTGGACGTCACCGTAGGACTTTCCGTCCTTGTCCTTGATGCCCTTCAACAAGGTCTTGATCTCACCAATCTTCTCGGCCAACTGGGAGGCCGACAAGTCGTCTCTGTAGAGGGCCTCGGAACCCACAGTGAAAACCTTGACGGTGTCAACAGAGATGTTTGGCAAGTAGTCGGTAAGAGCCTGCTTCTCAGCCTCGAAGTGGGCGTCGTCGTTTGGCCAGATACCGAACATGACCTGGAAACCAGCAGACTCGGCAGCTGGGCCCAAAGTCTGCAAAGTGTTACAGTCAGAGACAGCGTAGGTCTTGACAATCTTGGAGTGGGAGCTCAAGAGCTTGAAGTCGGACTCGTATTCGCTGGCAGACTTACAGTTTCCGCTGTTGTCCTTAACACCCAAGTTGAAGGCGAGCTAGAAGAATTAGTATTGAACTGACGGGTTAGTTGAGAGTTGGACATACGTCACCAATAGCGTTAGCACCGGCCACAAGAGCGGCAATAGCAGTTAAGTACTTGAATTGCATGTTAACGAGCGTTCTAAGAAGAAGAAGTACAGAAAAATTGATATAAGTAGGCGAAGTTCAGAATTTGAAGTAGAATTTTCGGCGTCTATTTTTGTCTGAACAAAATGGGATTTGTATATTTCCTAAAAAGGAATAATTGCCTATTTTGGACAGCAAGGACCTGATTTCGCCCACACAACTTTTATTTACCAAACAAGGTGGCCGGGAAAATTGCGAAAAGTGGGAAAGGGGCTATTTTTGGAACATTCCCGAATTCGTCTAATTGTCATGATGTGAGAAATCACGTGGATTGCAGTACTGACGAGTGTATGGTCAGCAATCACAAACAGGGCTGCGAGGCGTTACCAGAGGCGTTAAGAGAGTCTGCATTCCATGTGGTAAAATTCAAGAAGTTAGTCTTTAAAAGATTGAGAAATTAGTGTTAAATAAAATGTGTACCTTTTGAGAAAGAGTGATCACTTCATCTGTTGGTTTGTCCAATACAGATTGGTGACTTTGAAGTTGGAATACTGTTGCTTTTAAAATTGAAATAACCACTACAGTTGACTAGTACACCAAACAGTTTATAACCAATACTTTTAGAACGAAAAACGAAAACGCAAAATAGCGCTTGTTCCCTAGTTTTTCCCTAGTAACTACTAAATGGGGTCTCAGCCTTCGCTTTATGGTCTGGTCTTATTTCAACTGCTTGATCTCTCCCTACTTTGTCCAGCATGGATCACTATTCTGCTTGCTTTATTCACGCTTCATGAACTGCGTCATATCTGTCTTGAGCTACGTTCGTGAGTCCTCACAACACTTACATATAACTTGAGCGCCTGATTCACCCACTTTTCAGCATGTCCACTCTAAACTCGCTCAGATCACTCCGTATGCATCTTCAGCGTCTATTAATCCTATCTGACGATCTTAGTCAAGCCGACAAGAACCGCATCCTCGACTCTCATCCCACCTGGAACCTCTACTTTACCCTCAAACATCTCACCCACACTCTGAACACCTTCTAAATTAGCCTTGTCCTTTTGGAAGCATCTTTGCAAGTCCTTGAAATTTCCAAAGAACAACAAGGCGTGCTTCTTCTGCTCCTCCGAGAGTGTTTCCACAGCAGGTATTTTCTGGAAGTCCTCGTCCTTGCCATTGTGTCCGAAGTAGTCATCGCAGTTCACATACAAACTCAGAGAGTATCCATCCTCGACCGAGCTCTCGGTGAATACATTGCTGAACTTCTTGCACATTCTGATGTAGTATCCGAAACTCGACTTGTTTCCCACCACACCGTAAGCCTCCTCTGGAGATACTATAGTCTTGTTTTTCAAATCCACAGTAACTCTGGAGTTGACAGGCACTTCTCTCTTGATCTGTAACTCCAAGGCCTCTGCCTCGCCAATATTGACGTAACGTGTCACTGCGATCTTGTGGTCAGCCTTCACCTTCTTACCCTTAGCCTTGCTGAACACCTTGGCAGTTTCCTTCGGTATTGTTATGCCCTCTTTGAAGTCTTTGTACACCTCGTTGTTGCCCATGAACGGCAAGGTTGTGATCTTGGGCAACTTGGCAGCATATTTGAATTTTTGGAGAATGTTCTTCTGCCCGGTCAAGTTGAAGATGGTCTTTACAAGGTAAGGAGGCGTGACAAAGTACTGTAAGAGCGTTGCCAAAAGATAAGCATTGTCTTGCAAAGTCGATGGCTTCTCGGCCTCATCGGTGGTTTCTGGAGTTTTGACGTCATCATCAAAGTTGAACTTCAACTTTCCGTTTCCAACTGCAACCACCTTGTCCTTCTGTTCAGGTTCCGATTCCTCGGGTACATCCAACACTATAATCTCGCCGATAGTGTATATGGTAGCAGCTCTGGCTATTTGATAGGCGATGTTGGTGATCTGCTCAAGGTTGCGAGCATTTTTGGGTGAAATCAGGCTTGATGGGATACATATGGATACCAGCATGCCCGGGATGGGCGCCTTGCTGGGCTTTTTGGTTGGTTTTTGGGGAGTCTCCTCCTGCTTTCTTTTAGCCATTGCGATGAGGGAAGGAAAAAATAGGTTGGTAAAGTTATGTAGAGGTTGGTCAAATTAAAGGCGCATGTCGCAGGGAGGAGTATGGGGAAGAAAGGTGGTATGAGCTAGTACTAGTTAAATTGAGGTGTATTCACGACGGATATATGAGCTACAGCAGATTACACACGGAAAAGGGTTTCACACTCGACAAACTTGGCACACTCCACCAGACAAAGCTTGCAGTGCGAATGAGGATAATCTGTCCAATCAGCACTTATATCTACTCCACCCCTTCTACTTACACGGCTTAGGTATTACTCTTCATGGATCTATTTACACAGCTACTATATTAACAACTACCTATATATTATCTCGCTATGCTCGCCGTTCTTCTGTCATATTTTATCAGCTTCTATAACTCTACTCCTCGTCGTCCTCCTCTTCCTCGTCATCGTCATCGATGGCCTCAGCCTCCAAAGCGGCAACCTTGGCCTTTGCTCTCTCGATGTTAATCTTGGTCTGCTCATCCTGCTTGGCCTCCAAAGCAGTGTAGGTCTCCTTCAAGATGGTGATGGTGGCAGGAACATCCTCCTCCTTGGTTGGGAAAGGAATGGACAAGTCACTCAAGGCAACAATAATCTCCGGCTCGACAGTAAATGCCTTGGCCTTAGACTTCTTGCCACCCTTCTTCTTGCCCTTGGTGCCGGCAAAGAACTCGTCGTCGTTCTTCTTGATGATAACGGCCTCTGCAGGCATCTCGATGGTTCTACCAGTAGAAGGAGCCTTGGTGTCCAAGGACTTGTCACTGTCAGAAGCACTCTTCTTTGCAGGCTTAACGTAGGATGGGTCAAAGTAGTGTAACAAGTTGTGGATAGAGTCCAACTCCGCAGAAAAGGCTGGAACAGAAGCCTCAGCCAACTGCTGGTCGGCGAGCTCCTTTCTCTTTCTCATCTTCTCGGCGACTCTAGTGGACTTCTCCTCCTCCTCGCGCTTCTTCTTCTCTTCGGTCAAGGCAGTCTTAAACTTCTGGAACTGGGCATCAAAGTCTGCTCTCAACTTGCGGATCTCCTTGTACTTGTCGTCTCTCTCCTGTCTGATGGCGTTTCTCTTCTCGATCAAGGCACCCTTCTTCTTGTGGACAACGTCTCTGGAGGAGTTCAACTCGTCCAACTCCTTCTTCTTGGCGTCGAACTCGGCATTCAACTCCTTGTTGTGCAAGCCAGATACAGTCTTCTTCAACTCGGCGATCTTGGCCTTGTCCTGGTCGATCAAGGCCTGAACCTTCTCGATGTTGCCAAAGTCCTTACGCAACTTACGCAAGGCCGACATCTCCTTGACGTAACGACGCTCATCTGCCAACTTGAGTGTTCCTCCACCGATGAGCGCATCCAAGGCGTTCACACGCAGGTCGATCTCGGCCACGTTCTTGAAGTTGTTCTTGGACGTCTGGGCCTGGATCTCTGCAATTCTCTGCTTCATCTGGGTGTCAATGGCCTTGATCTGCTCGTTCACGGAGTTTCTCTCGGTCTTCAAAGCAGACTGCTTGGAAATGAGCACCTTGATGTCCTTCTGCAACTCGCTTCTTCTGGAGTTACCCTCGTTGGACTGCTGAACCTTGTCGATCTGAGCGGTGAGCTCGTTGTTGACGAGGTCCAACTTGCCAATTTCGGCACGGAGCGCGTCGACTTGGCTCTTCATGGCCTTGTCATCGGGACGCTTGATAAAAGGACGGCGGGTGGGGGCAGTGGCAGTGGAGGCAGACATGGAATACGTGTTGAAAAAATTTACGAAAAAACGAGTCCAAAATACATGGCCTGATAAGCGGGTGGCAAAGGTGTAAGAAGCAGAAGCATGGACAACAAAGTTGTCCTGTTCGAGGAGAGCATGTACGTGTGTGCTAAGATCGTTATGTCGACGTCTGGTGTTGTTGGGTTGTGTACTGTACATAGGCACTGCTCGTATAGGGAACGAGAATAGAGTCGGAATGTAGAATGGTTAAAAATGGAGATAAGGAATTGAGATGAATATGACGCTGGGAAAGGCACAGAGGACATCTCGAATGAAGGGTTTCCAGTTTCGAGACAAAGAATGGGGTAATTGGTGGTGGAATTGCGGAGATCAAAAGGAACGCTTGGATCAAATGATGCAAAAACCTTATGCCATCTTTTTTTCTGAAAAATAAGCACCATGTCAGAGTACGCGAAGCTCGTCGCTAGCCTAAACAAAGAGGATATCTTGCAAAAGTGGCCAGAAGTCACGCCCTTGAAGGATATCTCGGGCATCCCAACTAGTGCCGGCAGTATCGAAGGCGAAGAGCTCTTGCTGGGCCACGATGAGGAGCAGATCCGTTTGATGGAAGAGTTGTGTATTGTTTTGGACAACGAGGACCGCCCTGTGGGTGCCGGAACAAAGAAGTTGTGTCACATTATGGACAACATCAACGAGGGTTTGTTGCACCGTGCGTTTTCCGTGTTTCTCTTCAACGAAGACGGCAAGTTGTTGTTGCAGCAGAGAGCCGATGAGAAGATCACCTTCCCAAGCATGTGGACCAACACGTGCTGTCTGCACCCCTTGTGTGTGCCGCTGGAGTTGGGTGTTAGTGGTGCACACACCGACGTCAACGACTTGGACAATGCCGTGGCCGGTGTTAAGGTGGCTGCGCAGCGTAAGTTGTTGCACGAGTTGGGTATTCCTTTCGAGGACTCTCCTTTGGACAAGTTTCAGTACTTGACTAGAATCCACTACAAGTCTGCTTCGGGCGAGGGTCTGAAGTGGGGTGAGCACGAGATTGACTACATTTTGATCTTGACTGCCAAGAACAACATCACCATTGAGGCCAGCGCCAACGAGGTCAAGGACTATAAATTCGTCGACCAGGCCGAGTTGAAGGCCATGTTTGAGGACAAAAGCTTGGTTTTTACCCCTTGGTTCAAGTTGATCTGCCAGTCTTTCTTATTCGAGTGGTGGGGACACTTGGACAACTTGAGTGGGTTCAAGGATGAGAAGATACATAGATTGTTGTAATTGGGAGTGAGGGACTGACTTAATTAAGAGCAATTAAGAGCGACATCTGAGCTGAGCGAGCTGAGTTAATGAAGGAGTGATTGAAGTAACTGGATGTAGAACGTAGGGTGGGTTAGTTTGAGTATGAAGGAGTACTGTTGAGATAGTGTGGGTACTATTGTAAATACTGAAAAAGTCTGATTAGTATGATGCATTTTAATGCCTCATATCCTGACAACCTGTTTCACTGACATCACGAGGATTTCGAAGGCCACTCATGTCATTTTACCAAGGCTTCTTTCTTGCTCAACTTATGTTCTACATGCAGTCCGTTTACATCAGTGCCTTGCAACATACTAGTGTTTACTCCTCTCGTTACCTCCTTTCATTTCCCTCCGCTAGTGAACCTACCCTTTGCGTATTCCCAGCTCTCCCTTGCTCAAAATCTTCAATGCTTTAACTTGTATGTCCTCTTGTACATACCTTGTACTTGACCTACCTTGTACTTGACCTACCTTGTACTTGACCTACCTTGTACTTGACCTACCTTGTACTTGACTGATAATTCTTTGTATCCCTAGCCTACTGAACTCACTACATATTTAGGTTTGCGACTGCAGCGCTCTCACGTGTACTCTATTCCTGTACTCTCTTTTACTCCGATCTTTTTCTGACTCCTTTGACTTTTCTTTCTACCAGATGATTCGCGCCAGAGCAGCCCACAACCCATTAAAGACAGTGTCGCGGACACTTGCGACCGAGGCCCCCGTGACCCGTCGTCGCAGAACTACGTCCTTCTCAGATGCCCTCAACAAAGGACCGTCGTTCGACGACTTTGTGCTGGGAAAGGCCGCGAAGACCTTGGACCCGTTGGAGCTCGCAAGACAGGACCCCGACGCGCGCCTTCCGAAATGGCTCAAGGTGCCAATCCCAAAGGGAAAGATGTTCAACAACTTGAAGAAAGATGTGCGTGAGTTGAAACTCGCGACCGTGTGCGAGGAGGCAAAGTGCCCCAATATAGGCGAGTGCTGGGGAGGTAAAAAGAGCGAGGCCACCGCCACCATTATGCTTCTTGGAGACACATGTACCAGAGGCTGTCGCTTCTGCTCGGTCAAGACCAACCGTAACCCGGCCAAACCAGACCCCATGGAACCTGAAAACACCGCTGAGGCCATCAGTCGCTGGGGCTTGGGATACGTTGTTCTCACTACGGTGGACCGTGATGACTTGGCGGACGGCGGTTCCAACCATCTCCTGGAGACTGTGCGCCGCATCAAGCAAAAGGCTCCCCACATCTTGGTCGAGGTGTTGAGTGGTGACTTCCGCGGTGACTTGGCCCAGGCGCTGGTGCTCGCAGAGTCCGGATTGGATGTGTACGCCCACAACTTGGAGACAGTAGAAGACTTGACCCCACACATTCGTGATAGAAGAGCTACGTACAGACAGTCGTTGTCGATTCTCAAGCAGGCCAAGGAGACCACGCCTACTTTGGTGACCAAGACCTCGCTCATGCTTGGTTTTGGTGAAACAGACGACCAAGTTCTTCAGACGTTGAAGGATCTCCGCGAGATCAACTGTGATGTGGTCACCTTCGGCCAGTACATGCGCCCAACCAAGAGACACATGAAGGTGGTCGAGTATGTGACCCCGGAGAAGTTCGACTACTGGAGAGACACTGCCTTGGAGATGGGTTTCCTCTATGTCGCGAGTGGCCCGTTGGTGCGTTCTTCCTACAAGGCCGGTGAGGCTTTCATTGAAAACGTCATCAGAAAGCGTAGACATAATGTCGGTGAAGTCCCGCGCGTGGCCGAGGCTAACAAGAGTGTTGCCACTGAGTAATGGGTGGTATTTGAGATTTCAGTGAAATCTAAACTTGCTAATTAAAGGTGATATTGAGACTTGATACGGACAGTAGGGAAAGCAAGGTGATTGAATGGATAAATTGATAGATGAACAAAGTTGACCCTATGAAAAGATTTTCGATTGGGTTGAGTTGAGGAAAGGGTAGACTTTCTGAAGACGCGATAGAGTTAAATACATGAATTGAGTAATTAGAGTGTTTGAAACCGTTGGTAGAGCCGGGCTCGTTGGTGTTATTCAACAAAGAACTTTACAGATCCTAGGTCACGGTGAATAGTTCACGGAGACTCCATGTGTATAAGAACGGTTAGTGATAGTTATTTTAGCATAGCAGTTAGAAGATACATGACATTAATTTGATGGATTTTGTAATTGTTAATCAAACTGAACGTATTATGGAAGACCACAAAAGTTGCGATTGCCTCTTTCAGATCGTTTCCAGCTTATGGCAGCAAATTAGCACCTAAATTTCAACTTTTTCTGATGATTAGTTCTTTCATAAACCTATGGCAGCTCAGGTTCCAATACGTTTAAAGCATATATGAAACCCGTTTCATATCGCATTCAGGAAAATGTGAATCAGCAAAAAATGAATCAAGGCTTTTGCATTCCTCTCCAGGCAGCAAAACACAGGGTTTTCGGAACGTATTCTCATGTACAGGGCACGAAACACTAAGAAGTCTAAAGCTGACAATATCTAACCGTTGGTCCTCTAAGTGACGTATTTTTCAAAGGTGTCAAGAATTACAAAAGCAAACCACAACTCTACCTTGTATCTCCTTTTCGCTTCCTCTACGAAACCACTCTGCTATCTGTCTTCTCGGACGATAAATAACATCGCCTGTATTCAAAAGATGAAATAATCAGGTCCATTTCTTAGACCAATTTCATCCACAAAACTTCACAGGACGTTTCAAGTAGCAATCTCACACTAGTTTTCTCAAAAAAGTGCCAATTCCTAACAAAAAGTGTTTCAGTTGACTAAAGATAGATTTCATAGGTTCTTCCAGTTGAACATTCCAAACACCCATCAAGCTCCAATTTCATTTCTCGTCATTTTCCCAGGCCTATTTCCAGTCCCCAAAATTCTTCCGTCTTTTCTCTTTGTGCGTGATTCACAGCAAAACAAACACCAAGTATTGACACCCGCGGCCCGGAACACTCCACACACCTTCCAAAATAACCTTCTCCCATGTCCTCACTCAAGGAATCGCTCGCGCGAGCCAATGACAGTGAGGAGTCGTTCATCACGCAGTTCGAGACGACGCTCACCATCCACGGAACGGCCAATGACGATCCCCCGGACAACGACATATCTATCGACCACACAGTGTTAACTACGTACAACCATTCCACAGTCAACATTACCGAGCTCGAAGAAGAGGAAGTTGCGCTGGAACAGATCCCCAAGTTCAAGACCAAACGGCGCTACAGCCTTCAACCACAGCACGCGAGCAGGCGCACTTTGGGTCGTGCAAGTAAGTCGCCAAGCCCTGATGACTACTACCGTAAGATTGACTCCAAGTTCACGGAAATTCTCCAGCCGTCGCCGTTGATCGACTTCCAGCTCAGCAAGTTCAACCGCTGCTTCAGCGACTTTATCAAGATGAACCCCCATGTAGAGTCGGACTCACCGCGCTTCTTCAAGGAGACTGACAAGACCTTGGTGATCTTGCTGCCGTATTCGGCCGAACACGCATTTGGGCGCAAGTGGGTCACCAAAAGCTACCTCGCAACCATCTTTGAGCGGCCGCAGCGCCTTCTCGCGCTGTGTATCGGCGTGGCCGCAGCAATCACAATGTACCCATACTTCTACAACGTCATAAATGCGACCAAAAGAGGCCTGCTTCTCCTGCCGCATGTCCTCAAGGTGCACGGCAAAAACTGGCCCAAGAAGCTTTTTGAGTTGTGCTTAGACTCGCACGACAAGTTGCGCGAAAACAAAATCGAGGTGCCCGAAGACTGGAACACGGGTGACATCTACTTGACTCCACGCACCATTAACGCCATCGAAGGTGTCATTGGTACTTTGGAGACTGCGGTCGATAAGCTTTTCGCCGAGAAACATGATCTTGCGTTCGTGATGATACGGCCTCCCGGCCACCACTCACACGCGTGTCTTCCGCTGGGATTCTGCCTTCTCAACAACGTGCAGATTGCCATTGAGTATGCTTTTGACACTTATCGTGTGACGCACTGCGCTATTTTGGACATTGACTTGCACCACGGCGACGGGCTGCAGGACATCTGCTGGGAGCGCGCCGGCTTTGTGGGCGACTACGGCCAGGACCCCGATGAGGATGAGGGTGACCATCTCAAGGATCACCCGCGTGACGAGTACGGCAAGCGCTACGCGCGCTACCCCAAGGTGGGTTATTTTTCGTTGCATGACATCAAGCTGTACCCCACGGAGCACGGGTACGCTACCAAGGAAAACATTAAAAATGCGCTGACTTGCATAATGGATCATGACCTCAACATCTGGAACGTGCACCTCCAGGAGTGGAAGCTGGAGGATGAGTTCTACAAACACTACCAGACAAAGTACGTTGCCATCTTGAACCGCGCAAATCAGTTCTTGAACCAAGCGAAAAAACAGTACGAGCACGAGTACCTGGAGTACCTCGTGCAGCTTGCAAAGTACAACAAGTACTTACTCAAGCAGAAGCCTATTGCCAAGCCCGTAGCACCTCCGCCATTCAAACCCCTCATAATGATCTCTGCTGGCTTTGATGCCAGTGAGTACGAAAACCCCATGATGCAGCGCCACGGCGTTAATGTGCCCACCAGTTTCTACGCCACCTTCACCAAAGACGTTGTCAAATTGGCTAAAATCCACACGGGCGGGAAGGTTATCTCTTTTCTCGAGGGTGGATACTCGGATGGAGCCCTCACCACTGGTATATTCTCGCACTTGATCGGGCTCAATCACGCAGACGACGCCGAGGGCTCATTATGGAACGAGACCTGGGGGACTCAGGACGTGATGAAAGAGCTCACTCGTGGGTGTAAGAAGACCTGGACACCGTACAAGAAGCCTTCGACAGATATGACTGTATGGGCTAACGAGGTTATCAAGTTGGGGCGGGCTATGATGCCCAATGCGGTATTGCCCCAAGGCTATGTGTATGACTACGATAAGGGCAAGGAGGATAAGCGGCCGCCTACCCTTAGCAAGATGGTGCGCGAGTTGGGCGTTTCGGGAGTGGAGGAGACGAGGGGCAGATATACGAGGTCGGGTAGGAGGACCGATTGAGGAGCTTTATCCGAAATAATAAGATCTGTGTCTAGATTGATAAATTGGAAAAAGAGAAACGTGCTAGCCAGAGTTTTTATTGAAGTGGAATCATTGGAGATTGTGGAATCATTGGAGATTGTGGAATCATTGGAGATTGTGGAATCATTGGAGATTGTGGAATCATTGGAGATTGTGGAATTATTGGCGTGGTTATCAATGTCCCGAGCATATCAGATGCGCATATTCTTGATAAAATCGAGCTTGACCTTTAGTTTTTTGACCTCCTAGACGCTTCAAGAACCTGAAAGGCCAAACTTCACAATGTGCCAAGTAGAAGTTAGTTCGGTGGCACATTTAATTGCGTTGAAATTTACTCTGCCCAGCAGACGGTATGGGTTATTTATCATCTGCTTTGCCTGAACTCTGGTCTGGGTTCAAATTATCCAGAAGGATATCAGTTTTCAACATTGTGTGGAAATGTACTAGAAATAGTTTGTATAGATAATGTATTGGGTGAGATCCCATAAATATACGTCATCAATGGGCCCAGTCCCAATTTGATACAAGTGAACTATCATCGATAAGTGAATCACTGGTGAAGCGATCCGGGCATTCACCAAAGAAGCAAGAAGCATTGTTGGAGGGCATTGTTAGAAAGCATAAACGAGTACTATCACATGTGATCCCAAATCAGATGTGCATACTATATCAATATGGTCACACTGGAGCTCATATAAAATCTACCCTCAGAATTGCAGATTACCATCTTGCCTATTTGCTCACACACCCTTATACAACACAGCGAAAGTCAGAATATAGTGTAACTGAAGAAGACGGTTCGGAGCGCGCGATCAATTTTAGGTTCGGTTGCAAAGTCAAATGGCTGTTTTTAACTAAAAAAGGAAGTCCACAAGTTGTACCAAGCATTATCAGAACAAGATAGCATCTAACTGTCCAAATCAGTATAGATCTAAATCAGGCGAACACGTAAGCGCAGGTGTCTAAAATAGGCGAGTCGAGGTGTCCAATTTAGGCGAGTACCCAATACGATCCATTCCAATACTTTTGTGGCTCACTACGTTCTTGTGGGTCTTGTTCCGCATTGTGACCCAAATCATCTTCCAAGCCATAATCATATCCTTGTAGCTCTCTGACATTCCTGATCAATAATGTGCGCCGTGCATCAAGATTTGGGACTGCCTGCAGGAGACCTCATAGCACAAAGTACAATGAGACGAGAACAACGCGAATGACGAAGCGAAAAAAGACCTCGCTGAATAAATGGAGAAAGATGCTGAAGGGAGTCCAACACAAACTGCGGCCCCAAACATGCACAAGATCCTCTCATATTAATATAAAAACCAACAAGATATGTACCACATCCTGTTTGGCCTCCTTCCATCTTCCTCATCCAACATTTACTTCTCCTTTCCCGCATTTTTAACAATTCAACCGTCTCATCTTTTGGTTACGAGCACTCAAACAGCCAACGGGGGAAATTCAAAAATCAAGGTCGGGAACAACATTCATATACACACAAAAAGTGGTCTCCATGTCGTTGTTGCACGAATATGACCAGCAGGGCGTATATGCGCGACTGATGTCGCCTAACACGTCACATGTTTCTACGACCACTCAGGCAAGAAACCCCACATTGAGCCCGCTGACGAGAGCCATCCTCCAGGCGCTGAGTCTGAGCTTGATGGAAAGTTTGGACAATTTGTCGAATGATGAAGCCAATGTGAGCCAAGAAAGGAACTTGGGAGATGTATTCAAGAGCTCAAGAGCAAAAAGAGACGAGATTGAGCACGATAGTAGCGATGATCTCGCCGCGGCCAACGGCTTTAGAAGAAATGTGTCAATAAGACACACCGATCCAGTTTCAAATGCGAGAAACACTGTTTCAAGCCCTAATAACAAACACGGGGATAGCGATTACGTGAATTTACGAGAGATTTCAAATTCTCATGAAGATTCGTCACAATCAACCAACCATGTTTTGGAGCCATTTGAGACGCCAAGTTTCGATGGAAACACAAGAGTATCGAGCGATAATATCCAATCAGACTTTCAAAGAAAAAGCTCTGGATCGAGCACTCGAGAAAACGGAGGCAAAACTAAAAGAAATGTAAGCGGAGATCCCAAGACGCCTTTGTTGCCTACATCCAACAAGGGTTTTGCAAGATCTGAGTTTTCTGAAGAGGTAACACGCTCACCTGCTCATTCAGATAGGCTGCTTGATCCACGCTCTTCACCAATGAAACCTCTAGTGGAACCATTGCAGGTGAAGCGTACGCAGAAGTACCAAACCCTTCCCCCTTCACACAAAGACTTTGATCGCTCGACTATGTGCGACCTCGACTACATAGAGCTTTTGTTGTTCGAGAACAAGGAGTTACATGCCATAGTGTCGAAGCAAAATGCACAAATTGACGATTTGAAAGAACGCTTGAAAGAGGCAGGGGTCACGAAAGGCGAGTGTAAAAATGTGGATGGATTTGAAGAACATCTGAAGCAATCACTACCTACGCACACACCCAAGAAAAACGAACAGGTGCTGGAATCACCGATAATGTCGCCCTCGTCGATCGAGGTACCGGTGCGGTCAACCAGAAGAATAACCACCGAGAAGACGGAAAAAGATCCATTAGTCGACATATCGAGAGTTTCCGACCTGAATGCAAAATCGAAATTTCATGGAAGTTTATCTGCATTGGGTGATAAACAGCATGATTTGATTTCGCCTATAACTGTTGAATTCCCCAGGGAGACCACGGAACCTGTCGCGGAACAAATTGAACCCAGGAAGGGATTACAGAGCGCGATACAGGTACTGAGAGAGGTCACACAGGAGGAAAAAAAGGCGAACCAGAACACAAGTGAGAAACCAGAGAGTCAGTCCAGAGTAAGACAAAGCTCAGCTAATATACGCGTCAGGGTACCGTCCTTCAGCCAAGCAGAAGTATCTACGGATACTGTAGAGTCGGAAAATGATCGAATAAGCTTGGAGCGCAGAGTCTCTGTGCGCAGCTCAAACTCAAACGATGTACGTGTTGTGCGGTCGCATGAAAATAAGCTCGGTATTCTGGACAAAAACATCAGCACCTCAAGTTTCACCTCTTACAAGCTGAGGATCAAGTTACCACACACCATGAGTCAACAGAGCATAGAAAAGGGTCACCAACATAACAACTCCGTTCAGTCTACGAACAGCTATCAACAGGGACCCATCACAAGTGATGATGGAGCGCCAATCCGCCCTGAAGTCGTTCCACCTGCATACGAAACACCACCTACCCAAATTACTTCTTCATTCTCTGATCAAAAAAGAGTACAAAAGAAGAACTCACCTGAAAGTAATGGGGAGACTCTGTTTTCAGAAGATCTTCATACGCCTGTAACAGAATCCTTCCGTCAACAAGATACTCCTAACTCTAGCTACAGAGTTCTCAACACGCCCAACATCGAAGACGACGACCTGCTTTTCATCAGGCCGGACGACTTCCATACCATTGAGATCACAGTCAGTAGCACCATCAATGTGACCAATAACCAGCAGAGACGCTCGGACGACCCCAACTTTACGCTTGCTATCTCAGATCGTGCTCTGGGGAAGGAAATGTGGCGCATCCGCAAGTCGCTTTCGCAGTTTCTTGGATTTGACGCTGACATCAGACCAGTTATTGAGTATTTTGGACTTCCCCCAACGCCCGACCGTCAACTCTTCTTTCTGACGGCACCCAACAAGATCGAGACCCGTAGGGGTGCACTTCAAAACTACTTTGGCTCTATGTTTTTGATGCCACACATCCCCCAGATGGTCCTCTACAAGGTCTGCAAATTCTTGTCGCTTGACTTTGTCAACCCCATGGATGACTACAGCCTGGGTGCTGCGAAGGAGGGGTACTTGGTACGTCGCTACAAAGCCTTGGGTACTTCATGGAAGGTGCGTTGGTGCCAAGTGGACGGACACTATCTCGAAATTTTCGAAAACCCAGGAGGTCCTCTTTTGGAGCGCATACTGTTACAGGGTGCACAAATTGGCCGCCAGCTGTCTGATGCAGTCGCGGAGGACAGAGGCTACCGCCATGCGTTCTTATTAGTAGAAACTCTGAAACAGTCTAAGTTATCGTCGCTGTTCCCTAAGCACTTCTTCTGTGCGGAAACGGATGAGGAGAGAGATGACTGGGTCGACGTTCTTTTGAGCCAGGAACACCGAGGAGAAGAGCACGATACTATCGAAGAAGCTCTGGGTCAACCACCGATCTACACACATCAATCTAGTTCATACAACCTGCTACCCCTGTATCAAAGTAATGCGCACGAGCAGGTGAATGCACAAAACACACAGCAAAAACAGCAAAATGTTCAGGCTCAAAATTCCATCGAGGAGCCCAAGAGGTCTAAGAAGCGCAGTATTTTCCCCTTCCGCAATAAAGCTCCTGAAGATGAGAAACTAGAAGCACCGGCCCAACCAATGCAGCGTTATCTCGATCAGATGAATCTTGACGAGGGAATGACCAAACTGGTGTTTGGGCGCGAGCTATCTGAAGCTTTTGAGCTTTCGAGACACCGCTTCCAGAATACGCGTGAGTTGCCTAGTGTTTTTTACAGATGTATTGATTACTTGACTCGGACAGGCGCAGTTTACGAGGAGGGTATTTTCCGCTTGAGTGGTTCGGCACTGACAATCCGTGCACTCAAAGAGGAGTTTAATATGCATTTCGACTTGGATCTTTTCGAGCTGCCTTTGAGGCCTGATATCCACACTGTGTCTGGCCTTTTTAAGACCTATTTACGTGAGCTTCCCAGCCCCCTCTTGGGTGCGCATGCTTATAGCCACTTGAACCAAGTTGTACTTCAAAACTCATCCTTGCCACCATCAGTTTTGGCTACAGTGTTCCGTGATTATATTAGTGAACAAGTGGATGATATCCACTATGATGCGTGTTATGTGTTGTTCCAGTTTTTGCGCGAGGTCATTGCACATCAAGCAAACAACAGAATGAACTTGCGAAACGTATGCATTGTGTTTGTGCCGACTTTGAACATGCTGTTGGAGGTTTTGTCCACATTGTTGATCGATTTTGACTGCATATTTAATGGTGGGCCTCCTGTAGCAGACAGCGAGAGAGAGGTATTGGATTTGAAGATCCCCAATTTCTAATCGATATGTATTTTAGACTACAAATATAACATAATTTGAGTTAAAGACGAGTTGAACGAAAAATCAGTGAATACTTTAGATAGTATTGAGTATTTACTGAGTGAATAGCTGAGAAAGAGTTAAGTAGACTCATGATCGTAAAGTCGATGAAGATGGGACAAAGTCAGTTTATAAATTTTAATTCAGATCATTTGCAGGGGTATTTTTTGGAACTAGAAGCCTCACATGTTTTTTGTGAATAGCAGTCGTGCGCCCATTCAGTCCTTATCAAGTCATGCCTGATTCGATGAAAAAGAGTTTTATATAAATAAATTTTGGAACTGAATTAAACGTTAGATTTTAATGACGTCAATTAACTTAGTAAAAGTTTAATGTAGAATAAACCAAGAAAAATAGATACAGCACTATGACTACTAATCCGAGAATACATCACGAGATTCCTTGCATTGTAATTTTCCTGTTATAATTTCCAACAACCTATACTACATTAAGTTGTCATGACATTGGTCTTTTACTTGTCTACCACTCACTTTCCCCGGTAGCTTTCTGGAAGACATAATCCTTACCATCGATGTTGGCTATACCCTCCTTCAAATTGCTCTTCCACTTGTTCTTAATTCTTTGTACTTTATCGTACAAACACAACATTATTTGGCCCTCCTGATCGCCGTCATCTTCATCTGACTTTTCGCTCTCTAAATCGTCGTCCAAGTCAGAGTTGATATCATCCGAATCATTGAAAATACCGTCGTCGTCATCGTCGTCATCAAGGCTACCATCCGCCTGTTGTACATGTTTCTTGTTCTTCTTCTTGTCGCCAATCTTCTTAAGCATGTTCTTGTCGTCTGTGTACATGGTGAACTCAAAGGTTCCATCTGACTGGCCAATATTAGGCAACATTAAGCCCGAATCATGGCCTCCTTGCATGTTCGGTAACTCAATACCCATGTCATTTGCTTGTGAGTGGAATTCATCGGGGACGAGGCCAGTATCATTCAGAATGACGTCGTTCCCAACGATTGGAATAGATTCATCCCGCACAACCCCTACGCCACCGTCATCGTGCTCGTCATCCCATGAAAACTTAGCAACCTGCGACTGTGTGAGCTTCTCACACCATATTCTGCGCAAATCCTGTAATGTGGACTCGTCGATACCATTGTTTTCAAAGTCCTGCCTTGACTCTGAAATCACATCCTCAATGATTGTTTCGTACAACTTGGTTGTTTCGTGATTGGACATTTTTTTTTACCAGTTGTCTTTTCTATGTTTTAATATAATGGTACACAAGGAACTCAATCCTTATTCAAAAAGCAAAAATGTGCTCACTATCTGGAACAGATGTTACTGTCTTAATGCCAGTGTTGTTGCTTCTGCTTACTTTTTTTTTTGTCTCACGATTTTTCGGTACGAGCCTGCACGTGACTAATTGAGGTTATAGAAAGATAACTGAGAAGAACTCGGTGCTGACAACTGGGTGATTAGCTCCGTTATCATATAGTAATAACTTAGAGTAATCCAGATAAATTCGAGGAAATTATCTCCCCTGACCATGTCCTTTTACAAGATCTTAACTTGAATGCATTCGTACTATTAAAATTTAATCGAGCGCTTTATAGGACTTCCGTTCGGAGAGGTTCCCGGGAACTGTCCCTTCCCTTGAACCAAGTCCGTCATTTTTTGTACTTCTTCTAAAGCCCTGTTCAATTTTCTTTTCAACAGGTCGCATTCCCTTTGTAAGCTTTTTCTCTCTTGGTTAGCATTACTAAGCTCTTTCTCATACAGATCGCGGACCTCTCCCAATTTGCGTGAATGCTTTTCTGCGTACAGTTTGTGCAAAAAGGTAGCAACATCATCCAACTTCTTTTGTGCATCTGCTTCCTGTAATTTGAATTGCTCCTTATAATACGAGGCCTCCTTAGCAAATGCGGACAGTTCGTTCTGAGCCTTGTCTGCTTGATCTTTGTAGTCTTGAATTTGTTGCTCGTAAGACTGTTTTTTGATCTCTATAGCCTCCACCAATTCGTTTAACTTAACGATATCCTCTGAGATAATGGATTCTTTCTGTGAAACTAACGATTGTAAGTCGTCTGTACGCTTCTGCAAGTCGTTATTCTTTGATTTAAGAGCATTGTACTTCTCCTTGGCTGACTCTATCTCAACTTCTAAACTTTCAATCTTCAAGTTCAACTTTCTGGTCAAGTATTTATGGGAGTTCACCTCTTCCTCCAATGCATTGTGCAGGGATTCAACATTTTCTTTCTCTTGATGTAAGCTCTGGATCTCTCTTGACAATTCGTTGATCTTGTTGTTCAATTCATGTTTATCTCTGTTGTGCTCGCTCATGCTTTCATTCAAATTCTTCTCAAGAGTGAAGATTTTGTCATTTGCCAAACCTTCCAAATTATCCAACTCCTTCAAAAGTTCCTCCTGTTTAGCATTTATCTCCAGGAGACTTTCATTAGCAGAAGTGAGTTCAGAGACTTTCTTGACAAAGTCGTTGTTTTCTTCGCGCAAGGACTCTATTTGCAGTAAAGCGGAGTCCTTCTGAGACTCTAGTGCACGAGAATTCTCGCTAAGGGACTGGTGCTTTTCTACCAAAGACGCATTCTGCGTCGACAAAGAATCGTTGGATTTTCTTAATTCCAGAACCTCCTGCGCCAAAGCCTCATATTCCGTTAGCAACGTATCCTTCTCATTTCTCAAGGAGCGATTTTCTTCCTCTAAAATATGATTCTCCTCTGTAAGCTGTTTAGACAATTTAGTGTTCGATGACTTCAATTCTGCGCACTCATTAACGTAGCGCTCAAGTTCAAGTTTATGCGTATGAACGTTTGCTTCGCTATGCTTCAAGTTTTTCAACAGAGAAGCCAATTCTCTTTCATTGTGCTTCAACTGGATTTGTAAAATCTCGTGGTTTCGCATCATCTCATCGCTGGTATCGATCAAACTCTGCACCTGCTGATCTTTCAAACGCATGTCTTTCTTCAACGAATCGAGCTCATCATGTAATCCAGTTATAACCGAATCTCGTGCTCGTATAGTCTCACGCAATTCATCAATCTTGGAACGGTCTGTGGATTGCATTTGGTTCAACTGATATACTGAAAACACAGGTTTTGAATTCGGCGACATTAGCATGTTGATCGTAGGTTCATCTGTAATACCATTCGGTTGTTCATCTTCCAATTCTCTTGCATCAGTATCACCCCTACTTCCACGGAGGTTTCTCAAAGGGCTGGTTGAGTCTTTAGACTTTTCTCCCTCCAAGGAAATCTCGTTTATTCGCCCGAGCTGGTTTGTTGCTGGACTTACAGCAATAGGCTCTGTTGGACGTTGAGGTGTAATGTAGTTGTTTGCACTGGATATCTTGGTCACTTGTGTGAAATCAGCATTAGGTGCAATTTTTGAAGCCCCGGCAGTAGGAATGATGGTTTGGCTAATAGTGTTCTCTATCCTACCATAGTCCTCAGGATCACTGTCGCTATCATTGTCGATGACCGCGGTATGTTTATATTTGTTCAGAGAACGCCTCAGAGTATTTCCTTGTGATGATTCTTTTGGTGATGGCCTTGAAGAGACTCTCAGAGAGGGTCTTGGAGAGTGCTTCAGGGAGCGCCTCAGAGATTTGAGTTCCGCAATCAAGTCCTCTTTGTAAAAGACCTCATTGACTTGTTCTGGATTAGAAACAAACTTGGATATCTTACGCGGTGGTGATCTTGCGCTGTCAAGCAGTCTCTTCTTCAACGGGGAGCTATCGGGAAAAGAGGTGTCAGCTTGCGATTTGTAAGTATCCGACTCTAAAATCACTGGAATATTCAGCAAATCCAACTTTCCTGTTGTATTATCCAATGGGGCCTCGTTTTCCTTCCCGTCCCCCAAGTTCTGAATGCGGTTGTCAATATTCTGCTTGGCACGCTTAATACTCTCCATATTCACACTACCGAGACCATCTGGCGAAGTCTTTGGATTCAAAAGAGGAGTATCGACAAGCTTCCTTGCAGGGTACGCGTGAACTGTGTTGCGCCTCCCATGTTTATTAGCCAAGCCATGAGCAACAGCTATAATGCTCTCAGGTGAATTGTGTGGAAGGCGATCATTTTCAAGATTCCCCATCCGGCGAGGAGTTTGGGATGCTGTAGTAGGGAGCTTAACTGGTGAAAAGCTATCGTCCCGAGACGGCTGTATGGTGCTATCAGTCATGTGTATGAGGAATCAATTTTTGTAAACAAAATAAGGACATTGTGAACGTGATCTGGGTGGCGTGTTTCTCACGTGTTAAATGTCACACTTATACCGTTTGTTGTCATGCATTATTTCTAAAGCGCGACTGAATACAAAGACGCGCTTACTACCAATTTAAACAATCGGGCTCAATTTTGACGGGCAAGTATACGGATTTATGAGAATGAATGCACAAAGAATTAAAAGCTTGCAAAAGTAGACGAACGCCAAAAGCCAAGAACCGCGACTGATGGTAAAAAATGTTGGCACAATAAACGCCAAGCTCGACTAAACCTTTTCACAATGCATGAAAGATACGTGATAACAACCATAGATTAATTCCATTGAACCAAGCATAAATCAATTACATTGAACCAAGCATAAATCAATTACATTGAACCAAGCTTTGACAAACATAGCTTTTTCTAAATCCTCATGTAAAATGCGACCCTACGTGACTATAGGAACATATTTATTGATGTTCTGTAAATAGAGTAAAAATACAACAGAGAAGTAGAATGACCTTCCCGACTAATCATCCGATAGTGGGCCAGGGTCTATCTCTGCCTGCATTCACCAGGTACCAGGTGACGAAAAAACTCTCTTGTGAACCGCTTACAACCAGAAGAATCTTCTTGCGTTGGTTGGAGCAGCGCTTTCAATAGAGTAGAACGAAGCAGTTGGGGTAGCAGAGTGGATGGTACCATTAGTGTAACCGGTGGAAACGATTCCAGTGGCTTGAGCGGTGTTGTTTGCAGCAGTCGCAGACGCTGGGTAAACAGTCGCAGTAGTGTGAGTCAAAGTCGAGGTGACGTAGACATCAGAAGTGATGGTAGTAGTGAAGTCAGAGTAAGTAAGTTCGGCAGTGATTGGGAACAGGCTGGTAAGGGTCTCAAAAGAGGTGATAGTGGAAGTAACATCCTCCTCAGCGGAGCTCGATGGAGAGGCAGTGACAGTGACGGTGACGGTGGTAGGAACACACTGGGAAGCATCAGTACCAGTGCTGATAGTCTCAGTAACAGCAGAAGTCTGGGTGGACAAAGAGGTTCTGTCGTCACTGGTAACAGTAATAACGTTGGTGATGGTCGAGGTGGTAGTCTCGGCACCGGCGGAGGCCTCCTCAGATGCAGCCGACTTAGTTGGCGCGATAGTCGAGGTCAACGTGTTGGTGGCAGAAGTGATGGTGGTGCTTCCAGAGGTCAAAGTAAGGTACTCAACAATGGTCGAGGTCAAAGTCACGTCTTCGCTAGAAGCTTCAACAAGTGCGCTCAGAATGGCACTAGAAGAGGCGGTTGGCAAAGTGAGCGTGGTCGAAGAGAGGGTGATAGTCACGTACTCGTCGATAGTCAGAGTGACGTCTGGCTCATCAGAAGATGGGAGAACAGTCACTGGAACGCTTGTAGGAGTGGCTGAGGATGGGATAGTGACATTATCATATCTCTTGAATGGAATGGCCTGGACGGCAGCTGCCATGAAAACTAACTGGGTGAACTTCATTGTAATTGATCAAGCACTTTAAAATGGTAAAGGAGTGGACGCGATTATTGAACGCAAATGCTTTGGAGAGACAAACTACAGCGAGCCCGTTTGTTATATACTCTTGGGACGCCAAAAATATGTTTGAGCTCGAGTACGGTTTTTGTGTTCTATTTTGTTTCAGCTCCTTTTTTTATCACATCAGAAAGGTAAACATACAAAAGCGCGTCTTGCGTGGGCCATTAACATTAACGCTAATTTTAGGATCAAGTGTGAAAACAACTGAGAATGCTCTTTGTCACTTGCTGTTTTACCGTCGATCTGATACTAAAACCTAATCTTTTCACTGCTTCGCTCTTTCGATCTCTCGTATTTAAGGCGTCGTCTAGTATTTTCATTAGTTAACCGAAACGATTTCGGAATGTCAATTACACGATTCCGAACATCTAACGGTTTAGTAAGTAAAACCTGTAGGATAGGTCGAGTATTTTAGGATGTATACCTTGGTACTTGAGAATATCACCCGTAGTGTACGGAGGTCATGGGGTCCGTTTGCTCCGAAGAACTGTAAGAAAGTAGCGACGAAGCCGAATTTCGTTAGAATCTGCTACATTCTTTTGTGTTGTTTGCATATCCAGGGGTGACAAGAATGTCAGCCTAAGCCTCATCCAGATAAGATGCGCATTCCATTCTTGCGACTCTCTAACTTGACGAAAGTCCACTACATTTCGGGCCTCTCCATTTCTCCGGCTTACTGAGAGAAGCATATCATAAGTATAAAGGGCTTCGCCACGAGACACAAAAAAATACTTTTAAGTTGTCTGACGGACAAGGTTCGGCAGGACTTGGCGTCAAATTAACCAGAGTGGAACCAAGCAGAGAATACATTTGTATGTCTTTCTTGACATTCCAGCATAAATTCTGGGACGTTTTTACATATTCGTGATAGTGAAAACACCGTATGGACTCGTAATGTTGGGCATTCTCGGTTTTCTTGGTAGGCGTGGCTAATTTTTCGCGCACTCATAAGGCACGGAGCATTTGATTAGAATAACAGTACCTCGTTAATCCCCCGGTATTGGGTAGCACGTATCAACAAAGAAACAATTCTGGGTATTTATGCTTAATTCAGTACATTGGTAACCAATTGCAACCACTATTCGCTGCCTATGAAACAACTGCAAATATTTAAAAATCAGTATGCGTACCTATAAAAGGCAGGCATTGCGCGCTTAAAACGCTTACCAACTTCAAATTGTCACAACCAGTAACAAATTCTGCCCTACCTGTCACTGAACTCGATATTTGCAATGAAAGAGTATCGAGTGAAGTGCTGTGTTGCACTCTACTTGTTTAACATATCCTCGCTTGTGAAAGCGAATCATGCATTCCATGTATCAGCCCACATTCAGCTGGTCCTTGTAATTACCCTCCTGTTTGGTGCTGCAAACAGGAGTTCCAAAAGTTCTATTTTGTTCAAACACGTGACAAGAAATGGCAGCAGGGATACTAAGCGCCTTCTGCCCAGGGTCCTGCATCTGTTCTCGCGTTTCTCAGAACCAGTGCAATTATGCCGAGTCATACTCTTGCCAATTGCGGTACATGGTCTCGTAGCTATACTTTACGTTAAGTACAAGCCACAGGTAGAACGATTCCAATTGCGAACCGTTTTCGTCCATTTTCATCCGGAAGTGGACAGTAATTATTACACAAATCTCGTACTGTGGTGAAGGGAGTTGTAGCAACACAACGACCGCAGTGTGTTCCCGGTCACTGGATTCTACATTTCCACATGATGTACGCAATATAATCAATTTGGAACCATCGCTCGATCTCCCCGCACAAAGCAACCAAGCAGATGCGGAATTGAAAAAAAGTGCGGTTTTGTGCAACGGCTTTATCGTAATCAGTATTTAAAGCAACCGATTGTCTCATTTTTCATAGAGCATGGTTTCTCTTCCCCTCGACAACGACTCGCCCTTGAGAAGGCTTGACAAACGCAAATACGCTTTTATCGCTACGGGAGTGGTGGCCGTTTTGGTCATACTCATTGCGACTCCTTTTGTTAGTGTGCTCCGCATTATTTTCACATCCACTCACAACGACAAGGTGTGTCCATTGGCTGAAGTGCTTGCACCCAAACTGTATAAGATTGATAATCTGACCTTGGAGACCATTGTGCATGACAAGAAATTCAAATTGCAGTCTGTCCAACGTCTTGCGGGTGCGATTCAAGTCGACACTCAAATTCAGGACAACCAGCCAGATGTTGACGAAGCCCCTGAAGTTTGGCACAAGTTTGCGAAGTTCCACAAGTACCTCGAGCAGACTTTCCCATTGGTCCACTCCAAGTTGGACTTGGTGAAGGTAAACACCTATGGTTTGGTTTACACTTGGAAGGGAACATCTTCCAAATTGAAGCCTTTGGTCTTGGCCGCACACCAAGACACTGTGCCTGTCCAGTCGGACACTTTGGGAGATTGGGACTATCCTCCATTCAGCGGTCACTTTGACGGCGAGTTTGTTTACGGTAGAGGGTCTTCTGACTGCAAGAACGTCTTGATTGCGATTTTGGAGAGCTTTGAGCTCTTGCTCCAGGATGGTTTCCAGCCAACAAGAACAGTTGTAGCCTCATTTGGCTTTGACGAAGAAGCAAGTGGCATACACGGAGCCAGTCAATTGAGTAAGTACCTCGAAGGTGTTTATGGACGCAATGGTGTCTATGCGATTGTCGACGAAGGATCGGGGCTCGTTAAGAACCCACTTTCTGACACAATTGTGGCTACTGTTGCTACTGGTGAGAAGGGCTACATTGACTTGAAGGTTGAATTGAAGGTCAAGGGTGGCCACTCCCTGATGCCCCCTGATCACACCTCTATCGGTCTCCTTTCTGAGCTCAACTACGACATTGAGTCGGACCCTTACAGCCCATTATTGAGCAATGAAAACCCCATGTTCAACTACTTGCAGTGTGTTGCCTCTAACGATTACAAAAACAACATTGGTTCAATCACCAAGAAGGCCATTTTGAGTGCTGGTCACAATTCTTTTGCAAAATCTAAGATCATCAAGCTGTTGGCATCTAACCCTTTAACAAAGTACTTTATCACCACATCGCAATCGATCGATCTCTTCCGCGGGGGTGAGAAGGCCAATGCTTTGCCAGAGTTTTCCAGCATTGTTGTCAACCACCGTATTTCCGTTGAAAAGTCTGTTAGTGACATCAAGGCTCACTTCACTGAAAGAGTTCTTATGTTGGCACACAAGCACAACCTCGCTGTTGAGGCTTTTGGTAAAAAGGAATACTCTCCAAAAGACTCACAGGGTACCCTTGTAGTCGATGTATACTCTTCCCCATTGGAGGCAGCTCCTGTGAGTCCTTTCGGAAATGCTGTCTGGAACGAGTTGGCTGGTGTGACGAGACACGTTTTCGAGGATGCCATCTGGCCTGGAATTGAGTACCCAATCTTGACTGCTCCTGCATTGATGCCTGCAAACACTGATACCAGGTACTACTGGAACTTGACTGAGAACATCTACAGGTACACGCCTTCATACCTTCCAGACTTCAAGGCTTTGAACATCCACAGTGTTAATGAAAAGTTGCCATTCGACACCCACTTGCAGGTTTTGGCGTTCTTTTACGAGTACATCCAGAAGGTCAGTGAAACTAGATAGGATTCGTATATTTTGACTTTCCCCGCAACAAATGAGTAGTGTAGGGTAAAAAATGTTAGCCTCGATGTAATTTATTATAAATTAATGAAGAAATTTTGTGTAAAATGTGGAACTTTTAAAACGAAAGGATTCAATAGCTTTGTCTACACGACGGAAGACTCTTGACGACGGAAGACTCTTTCCTCCATCAACTATCCAATCATCCTTCCACCATTTCCTAGTAACTCCTTCTTGATACTCACTCACCTACAACTGTAAATACGAAACAAACATTAATTGACTTAAGCAATACGAAGAATTGAATAAAATGAAAGTCCATCGTTACTAGATGTTCTTTTGGCCGACAACCTTCAAGTCTATCGGAGTACCTCCAGTGCAGTCGTTGTCTGCCAAAGAATATCTGTCACCACCAGAAGGGCACGCTTTCCAGTTGGCCTTGTCATTGTGAACCAATTTACCGTCCTTGATGGAGAACCCTGCAGAAGGCTGCTGCTCTCCAAATGGGTCCACATTTCCCAATTCACCAGTGACGCTGTCATAATAAACACCAAGGCCATCCTGATCAACCAAAGTTCCATCCGGACTCAAGGTGAAGATGATATCAGAGCCCTCGTCACCGCCGACCGCAAAAACATGAGGGTGCGAAGAGACCTTCTTGATTGGGCCGTTTTGGAACTTCGAGCCGGAGCGGATTGTAATGACACCAAACTGGATTTTTCCTTGTGGGCCAGGGGTTGGGGATGGCGGTGAACTGGCAGACTCACTTGAGGAGGTTGCTGGTGCAGACGAGGTAACGAGGGACGACGAAGTGACAGACACACTTGAAGTAGCAATACTTGACGAATTAAAAGGTGCAATCGTTGAAGTAACCGGTGCGCTTGATGGAGTAGCAGACGCCGATGGACCGTGTGGGTTCTCTACTTCCTTTGGCTCCCACAAGCGAAGAGCCACACCCTCATTACCGTTGCTTGTCAACCTTCTCTCGCTATCGTAGGTGAATAAATTGTTTTTGTAAGTTAAATGTCCACCCGAACTTCCAAAGCCAGTGTCTGGAGAGTCAGACTCAACATAGTTGGTACCCTTGAGAGTGACATACTTCTTCGTTTCGGCGTCGTACAAGGCATTCTCATCAGTCAAGATATAAGTGGTTGCATTGCTACCGATGTAGAGATTGCCATCCCGGGAACCAACCAAGCTGTACTGAACGTCGCTGCCGGATCTGATCACCAACAAAGTAAAGCTTTTGGCTGCAGCGGCAATGGCAGCCATGGTAATAAAAGTAAATGTCTTGGAGAATTGCATTTTAGTTTACTGAATTGATGAATGGGAGAGAGATGGCAGAATAAAGCTGTATTTATACACTGAGGCTCTGACTTCTACATTTTTTGCAACCATTCTGATTCTAAAAATATGGTCGCATGATGACGTAATTGTAGTTCACTACATCAGGGAATGTACTGCGAAAATTTGAGCAGCCCAAGAAGGTTCCAACTATGGATACACCAGTGACTTGAAAGTTGACCTCAATGTTCCATGCTCTTGAAAGCATGGAGTGTTCGGGCCCTTTAAAGTGCAGTTGCGTGTGATAAGAGATAGTATACACAGTTGTGATTCGAGTGACTTTGTCACTATTGGAACATCTTTTCATTTCTTACACTAAACTCAACAAAATCTGCGTAGCTATACATCACAAAGCATGTAGGGAAGGAATAATACAAAGGCGACCTCGAGATACCAGCTACTTGCTATATAATGTACTATTATGCGTTAGTGAAAACGAATGGCGGCAATCGAAAATCCTTTGAGAATCCTGGACTACCAGTTCACGCGAGGCTTTGGAACAATCCACGAGTACACTTGGGGAAGTAATTTTTAATCTACGGTTGCAATGCACAATTATCGCGAGGTTGACCATCTTGGAAAAAGAAAATCAGGCACTAATCAGCGGGTTTTAAAATAACGAACGAAATGCCGTAGCGATGCTGCCCGTCACAATATCTGGGGTTAATATTGCTACTAAAGTTTGCTCTTACTGCTTCTCAAGAACAGTGAATAGCATATGGTAACCAAGGTATGCATTATTCCACATATGGTTACCTATGAATGCGGTCTGTGACATATGTCAGTCAAACTGAGAGCTCCATAATAGTGTAGATGAGATTAGTGTAGTAAGGGGTGATAGATTAGTGTAGTGAGGGGTGATTAGTGTAGCTAGGGGTGATTGGTATAGTAAGGGGTGAATAGTGTAGTAAGAAGTGTCAAGTGTATTGAAAAGGAATAGCTGTTAATACTAATTAATTTATATTGATGCTTGATTCAATATATATGAATTCTAGTCCATCAAAGCTATCCTTCTACAATATCCAAATTTGTTTCGTTTATAAAATACATGCAGCAAGCCCGCAGTTCCGCCAGTTATCGGAAACAGCCGTAAGGCTGTGACTGTGTACGGTGCGAGACTGCTCGACAAAGCTTTAACTTTGCAAAGATAGACTGTTTTCAAGCTCCTTTTGTCAGCAACCTGAACAAGCTTACATCTGTCAGAAATTTCTCAAAGCTTATACACCCGCCACTGCTTTTTCTATGATCATGACATCTGCAAGAACTTGTTCCTTATGGCTCATGCGTCCCTGACATCATCGCGTTCCTCTATCAACCCTTAATACTCTGACACCATCGCGCTAATCTCCGACATCAGTGTGTTATTCCATCCAACCTTAATGCTGTCTATGATACCTCCTTCTTCTCCAACGGGTTGTACCTCAAGAACTTCTCAATCAAGTCGACATGGGTCAACACCATTCTTCTGCAGCAGTATCTTCTCAACTTTAACTTGTCCAACGCATCACCTTCGGTCATGGACTCGTCCTGCAAGTACTCCAAGTACGTCTCCCACTTGTCACCAACAACTTTACCGCACGAGAAGCAACGAATAGGAATGATCATGCTGTGTGTGTTTTCTTCTCGAACGAAAGATTTTTTCCTTTAGGACTGCTCACGTGCGCACCTCATCGGGTGAAAAAGTGCACTTTATGAAAAGTTGCAATTTGGTGAATTTTAGTGAAGAATCTTTTCCCATCATGACCACGACAACCAACGACTGGGCCATGTCGATGGCCACGGGCGGAAAGCCGGTGGTACTTCCATACTCTACACTGGCCTCGAACGTGTTTCTGCGTGATGGCCGCTACAACATCGTGGTGCTCAGCTACCAGGTGCGGGTTTACTTCTTGTCAACACGCCAGTGCATCAGAACCATCGCCTGCGACTGCTCCGACGTCGTAGATGTGCATCTCGATGCAGAGCTGCAACTTCTTCTTTTGTTTACAAGCAACGGCGAAGTTATCTCCATCAACTGGAAGGACAAGGTTGCCAACCCAATAGTCTCTCGTAAAGAGCTCCCCATGGACATGCCACTTGAAAGCGTGGTGTCCGTTAACAACGGTGCATACGTGGTCGTGTGTGGACGCAAGTCTCGTAAACCACACACAAGGACCTTGTTGCGCGTGGATGAGGAGGCCGAGGTGTTGACTGAGGTGCCCAATGCCATCACCTACGGAATCTCGCACGATCACACGAAAATAGCATTTGTAACCACCGACAACACAATTGTTCTCTTGAACGTCAATTCGGCAGAGGTCACTTCCGAGACCATGAAGTTTCCCTACCGTTCGCCTGTGGTTTCTGTCGCCGTCTCGCTGGACGCCACAGTCGCTTTGGGTACAATGGCCGGTGTGATACAGGTATTGTATGGAGGTCTTGTGGCAGACAAGCCACAGCGTCTCTTCAAGTGGCACGTTGACCGCGTGCGCAGTCTCATGTTCACCCCTGACAACAACTACTTGGTATCTGGTGGTTTGGAAAAGGTGCTTGTTTTCTGGAACTTGGACACCGAGAAGACCCAGTTCTTGCCCCGTCTTAGCGGCTCCATAGAGCGTATCGGTGCAGATGCACACAAGGAGGACCACTACACCTTGCTTTTGCGGGTGAACACACTGAGCGACGATGAGTTGGATGCCAACCATGAAGTGTTGGTCATCTCCGCAGTGGACTTGGTGCTGAGACTCAGTGTCAATGCTGTTCGCCCCAGATTTTCAGCATCGCTCAAAAGCGTGCTCAAGAGCGCCAGAAAAGGGCGCAAGGGAGAGGCAGAAAGTGCGCTCCACGGCGAGGTGCTCAAACACGACCTCTCGGCTGTGTTTGAGATCCACCCCAAAACTAAGAACCTTTACTTCCCCAACGAAAGCACAATCCAGGCGTACGACTTGGTGAAGAACGAGCAGAGCTTTGTTCAGACCGCCGCGCCGCTTGTTCTGACCGGTAAGGTGCGGTCTGAAACCAAGTTGATCGACCCTGTGGTTACTCATGTCGCTTTCTCGCGCGACGGTGACTGGATGTGTACCTTTGACACTGTGGCTACCTCCGAAGTCGACAATCTTCTCTCCAAGGACGACAAGGAGTACGCACTTAAGTTCTGGAAGTTCATTGAGGCCTCTTCTGCACACTCTGAAACCACCGTCAACTCGCTCAATAACAAACAGGGCTTCTGGGAGTTGTCCACTAAAATTGTAGACCCACACGGCTCCAACAACCGCGTTTTGGCCATCGAGGCCGCGCCTCTCGAATACCACCTGGGACTTGCGTTCTTGACTGCCGATGACAAGGGCGGTTTGCGTGTTTGGAGACCACGTGTGCCTAAGGAAATCTACCAGCAGGTCAAGAATGGCGGCCGTTTACAGCAAACCGCATGGACCATGCGTAAACTGCGGCCTCCAGCAGGAGCCTTGGCCTCTCTGGCTGTTTCAGCGTGTTGGAGTGGAGACGGCAGTATGGTCGTGGTGGCACATGAGTGTCTGATCCTGGCCATCAACACACACACATTTGAAGAGGTCCCCAGCAGCGTGTTCCGTGTGCCTGCGTTATCAGGTTCGCGTATTCGTGCGGTGCACCTTGTTGACCACCACTTGGTCGTCTTGTCGAAGACACGCATAGCATCCTTCAATCTCTTAACAGGCGAGATGAACCCGCTTGTGGCGAAAGTGAGCACCACCCAGGGTGCGCGGAACTTGATTACCGTGGACCACAGTACTGGTCTTGTGTGCTTGGTCGCCAACCACTACCACAGCGACGGAGATGATCTTCTGGTGCACTCTAAAATAATGGTGTTGCGCCCAGACCAGTTACAGCCAGTCTTGGTTCAGCGCCACTCTCTGGCCATTGCCAGTGTGCGCAGCTTCAACTCGTCGTTTATATTTGTGGACGTCAACCTGCGGATTGGCGTGGTTCTGTCTGCATCTTCGGCTGCTAAGCAGGCCACTGAGCTTGCAGACGAGATGCAAAGCATGTTGGCCAACGCACAGGCGACCGCGGATGTCATAAATAGCAGAAACGTTGCGGTGAAGACGAATAAGGTTGGAAGTGTGCCAGTCGAGGCTGGCGAGACGGCGGCCTTGGACCTCAGCTCGTTCCAGCCTATCTTTGAGAATGTGGAGGGTGTCCCGATTGAGAACTTGTTCGAGAGGATTATGAAGGTCATCAAGTAATGCATGGGGGATATTAAGCTTTTTAAGTTAGTAAAGAGCGAGTCAGTTAAGTGATATCCGAATGATGAATTGACGAAGTCAGCTTAGTTAATAAGGAAGTGAGAAACGAGTGATGAACCGAGTTCAGTGAAGGAGCGATAACTAAGAAGTGAATAGAAGAAGGAAGTGAATAGAAAGAAGCAAGTGAACAGAAATATGAAGAGTAGACACAGTCGCAAAATAGAACGAAGGGAATTGATAAACGTTTTCCTAAGGTGGTAATAGCTGCTAACATCTAGTCCGCAAATCTTTCACACGTAGCCATCTACGCTGTCGGTACTTTCTGGGTACTTGGTAAAATGAGCCGCATTGAACGGCCCGGAAAATCGAGATAATATACTTCTTGCTCTCGGAAGTAGCAAAGTTTCACTTATTCAAAAACTCGTAGAAATTCCTCTACATAGTTTTGATACGGCTGTTCACTAAGGTTGATCAGTAATAGAACTAGTCAAGTATTTGTGCAATTTAACGTGTATACTCGAAGATCTTCCTAGTACAAGGGGAGCTGACTTGGTACTCTTTGTCCAACAACAGCCTTACATGCAGTCTGGCATACCCAGTTTCTTACACGCCCGGTGAAATTATTGTGAATTCTTTTACAGAGGGCGAGACAGCTAAAGGAAACACAATCTATGCTCTTTCAATTATAGTTTTCTTTACTTGACTCCGGTACTATTGTTTGCTGAAATACGACTTGTCCAAGACCTACGAATTATTTAATCAAAGCGAATTTGCGATATTATATTTCTTAATTGAGGTATTTCGCTTTGGTGCATGGCTTCTTCTTTCATATTGGGGGTGACAGAAAACACCAGCAATTTCGCCTTCTCATAATATCCTAGTGTAAGGCCGCGTGGGTGGCTTATATCGAATCGCTAGCCAATCACCATGAAATATAATTACATGAGATACCAGAAACATTCACAAACATTCCAATCCTTGGTTGTAATCGGTTCTTACGTTATTCCTGTACATAGGGCAGTGATTGTGTAGATAAAGAAAATAACACCCACGCTGCCCCATCATAAACAACTTCTTTCTTACAAAGACCATTCTACATGTATAGCGAAGAAAACCCACAGGATCTAATGTAGAATCAGCTAAACAGTTACTGGCTCATGGTTTCTGGCTTCGAAAAAATGTGGTTATCTCGAATATTTTAGACTCAATGCAGATTTGACAGTGGGATATTTTCTATACATGTGTCAATGATAAACGTTTTTTTAAATTGTACACCTTCTCAACTACAGAGATCGGAGTCAAAATTGTGACTATGGACGTTGCTATGGGTGCAATTTCATGATGGTTTATTAATCTCCTTCAAACGATGCAGGACATCCTTGTTGCATTCCCTGGTACTCCTAAGCCCTCGCGCGCCATTTTGATAAGGATTGCCTAATAGGTTGCCGAGCACAAAGACATGAATGGGAATGCACACAATTACAAGTGAACGCCGTATCAAATCATTTCGGGTATAAAGAGCTCGCGACATGTACAGAATGCGCTCCAAGAATGCTTGTGAAGACAATTCTATCTGTTGCTCTCACCGCTTCCTGTTTTGCCCTGCCTGTGCTCAGCACGCTTAAGAGAGACGAAGCTTCTAAGGGTCTCAAATTACCCTTTAAGCTCCATTCCCCGGCGGTTGAGACATCTAAGAAGCGTGATGTTAAAGTTGACTGGACCGACACTGGTACTTGGTTCAAATCAACGATTTTAGTCGGTTCTGATAAACAGGCAATTGATGTTTATCTTGACACCGGTTCTTGGGATTTGATTATGCCTTCCAATCAAATGCAATGTCTCCCTGTTCAAGGGCAGGCCGATAACTACTGCAAATTACACGGTACATTTAATCTGGCCACCTCCAACACGTACATAACGAACAATCAGCTTTATACTGCTTATTTCGAGTCAAAGACAGATGGCACAAGAATGACTGCTCTAAAGTCCCAAGACAACCTCGTCCTAGCAAACGGTGTTGAGGTAGATAGTGTATTCTTTCTTTTGGGAATCAACGGTAGCACCGTCTTCAATTTCATGGGTCTTGGAAGAGGCGTCGACTACAACTTCCCTGGTAGATTATTCGCCCTGGGACTAATCTCAGGTAACTACTTCTCCGTTTATATGGAGGGCGACGACGATGGCGCTATTCTTTTTGGTGGAATTGACTCCAGCAAGTACAAAGGCGATCTTGTAGCTTCACCATTGGTGGATTCAGAGAGACCGATCATACAGATGGAGTCCCTTACGCTTTCCGGCGACAATTCTGCCGCTCCGGGCTCTCAAGTTCCAGTTTTGTTGGATACCGGAACCCCTATCTCGTACCTTCCAGATGACTTACTAAAAGCAATTACCTCAAAATACCCAGTGACTCAGGTCCAGTATGGGTACTACTTGTTTCCCTGTGACCAGGCCCCTGAAGGTGGTTTCACAGTCAAGTTTCAAGGTGGAGCTCTGGTATACGTCCAGTACAAAGACTTCATAGCTCTCAGATCACAAGGCACCTGCGTGGTAGGTGCTGCTTCAAACCAGGGTGGTGACGTTCTTACAGCATGGGGTGTCCCATTCTTTAGAAGCGTTTACTCTGTTTTCGACTATGATAAGTCCACCATATCCATTGCACAGGCGGTTACTGCGGGTCAAGTGCCAGAATGGGAAGGCGGCAGCGTGATCTTGTGATTGGATTGTGTTTTACATACATTTATATGTTTGATTTTCCGAAATTGATAACCATACTGTGCTATTCAAAACTATTTACTATAACACACGATTAAGATTGAAAAACTGAAAGCTTCATTTCAGGAAGCCCACCAGAAACTGTACTCAATATAATCCCCTGTATCTCTGTGATATGTTCATCTTTACCACCCAAAGAGACCCTTGCTTTCATCCTTCTCTAATTTGTTGATCTTATTACCTTGAGATGCTAAAACAGCATCAACCCTTCCTAATGCATCCTCAAGGAGCTCCTTTCTCTCCTGCAACTCAATATGCTTCTTAATCTTAGGGTCTTCTTTAGCGAATCTTTCAGTCTCCTCCTTCAGTAAGTTGAGCAACTTATTGTCCAACTCGCGCGGGAAGTTGTAGTAGAAATCGCTGAGCAACTCCACGTTCAAAAATAACACTGCCGTCTGTGTCACTTTGGTGGCAACTGCATCCAAGAACACTTCAGGGCATTGGTACTTGTTTTCTTTAGAAGCACACTTCTTCGAGCCCTTCACAAACAGGTGGCGCATCTTGAGCAACAGCAAGCGGTTTTTCAAAAAGATGGCTTCACGTCCGCGTTGAACTAAACTTGGCAGGAATCCTAGAGCATCATTAGAGCTGTAGTCCACTTCTTTCGGAGTAGTTGATTTCTCCAAATAAGTCATTACCTGCAGAAGTTTGCGGCCGCCTATCTGCTTCTTTAATGTAGAGTAAGCCTCTTCACACTGGCGCATTTCTTCTTTAAGGAGAGCAACTGCGTTATCTTTGCTTGTCTGCCACTCTCTGTCTTCGAGCTCAATTTCATACTTATAGGGCTTGATACAGTTCTCAACCTGGTCTGCAGTCGAGTAGTATTTCGCACCCAAAACTGCTCTTGCTGCATCGCGCACTGCACCACGTGCCAAAGCGTGATTGCGCAATTGCGTTCCGCTGACAAGATTGTCGACCTCAGTGAGAAGTGCATTAGTGACCATGCTCGTCGAAAGCCTTCCTACACCTAGCTTGGTAAAGGAACTTGTCGTGAGGTCGAGTTTCTTGTGCCAGTATGTGTCATGCGACATGTCTTTGATCTGAGAAAGCTCTTTGAGTAATGGTTCATGCTTGGATGGGGACCAGTAACGCTCGGCAAGCAAATCAAGTACACGCTGGTCAAGTTCGTTCTTGAGCAATGCTTTCAATTCGCGGCGCGAAAATGTGTGTGCTAACTCCTTTGTAGCGACTTTCAACGCATCGACATTACTGGCAAGGTATGTCTGCGGGGTCAACGCACGGTCATTGAACTCGACCTTAAATTGGTAAGAAGTCTCTTCAAGCTCTTGTTGGATTGCAAAGTGTGTAGGTCTTAACGACGCAGCCATAGACTTCTCCAAAACCCTCATCAACTTCTTCTTCATATTACGGGTTCCCGTGGTAGTTCCTTGAAACTCATCTCTGTGTTCCTTAAGGTAGTTGTGTTCGAAATTTTGTTGCTGAATAAATGACTGGTAGGATGATAACGGTCTCTTGACGCCAAAAAGTCCACTACCGCCCTTCTTGTCTTGACTGGGAGCCTTGGTAATTACCCCAACATACCCCATTCTTAAGGGATACTTCCTGTTCGTCAATATGGCTGTGGCTTGCTCAGGGGTGACCAAGTCTAACTTTGTCACCACACCGATAGTGCGTTCACCACGTGGATCGGCTTGACGCAGAGCACGCAAAGCAGCAGAATTGGCCAAGTCGACATCAGCAGCAGATATGGCCAAGATTATGTTGGGTGCCTCTAAATAACGACTACACAACAGGCGGATCTTTTGCTTGAGCTCGATCGGCTGGTCAGCAGCTTCTACCTGGATATAACCTGGAAGATCCACAAGCGACAAGTCCGGTACACGCGGTGATCTGATGGTGATTTGAATAGGGTCGTTAGATATGCATTCTTCGGGTGGTACTGCCATGTTGAGATCGAACAAGATTTTCTGCACCTGAGAAAAGTCGGTCAAGTTGTTCATCTTCAAGGCAGGGAATTCGGCAACGTCGGCTGCACTCTCTGGAGTATTAACCAAAGTCAACTCAATTGGTCTACGTGTGACCATATTAGAGCCTTTTGGGAGAAATTCCTGTCCGGCAATACTTTCAAGAACAGATGACTTTCCCAGCGATTGAGAGCCAATCACCACGATTGACGGGAGCTTGATTGTGTCGTGGTTAATCGAAGCAAGTAGGTTGCGGATTTCAATCATTTGTCGGGTAAGTGAGAGCATTTCGTTATCGGTCTCAGTGACAGCTTCGGCGTCAAATTCATCATCGTCTTCAATGAGCGTATCTTCGTCATCCTCTTCTTCTTCATTTTGCTTCTCTTCCTCTTCCGGAGAGAGACCAACTGCTGCGGCTGCGGCCAAAGCAATTCCGTCTCCACCATCCCCATTACTGCTGGTACTTGACTCTTGCCCACTTCCCCAACCTTTGAAAAAGTCTCCTGTTTTATCAAACATGTTTTCCGTGAAGTCGCGAATACCCGAGAGTTTGTCTGACGTGTAGTTGGAGGCCTGCTCGACTTTATAGGCGACATAAGACCCCCCCGCTGCAAATGTACCACCGACGAATGCAGGCACCTTGGTCGCACGTGCAAGTATCTTGATGAAACCAAGGTTGCGCGTGGGCACAATCACTGCAGATTTGGAACGTGCCCCCAAGGACCTGGACTGCATGCCAAGATACATCAACAGTCGGGTCCGGAGTATCTGTAGGGGTGTTCTTACCTGTCGCTGTGACAAGCGAGATAACGTTTGGGTGCTTCTGGGAAGCATTGTAATTGATTTTGTTTTTTTGTGCTTGATTTGCCTTCGAACAAGGGGCTCACAAGATGTAAATAAAGAGCCAAATAAGAGTCGACTACACTAGTGATCTTCAATGGGGACAAAGGGACCAGATAAACAATGAAGCCCTTGTGGTTTTTGGGACTGTCATAGAATCATCTAGAGAAAAGATAAAAAAAATAGAAATGCCCCCTACCAGAATTGAACTAGTGACCTTTGCATTACAAGTGCAACGCTCTACCACTAAGCTAAAGGGGCTTTTCTTGAAGACTCCTTGAATTTGTACAAATAGACCGTATGACATCTATTGGACGAAGTTGTCTTATGCCTGAAATATGGGGCAGAATTGACGTAAGGACTTGAGTTTATATTGATTTACGATACTAAAGACCAATATATTTATAGGTATACTTGCTAGGCTCACTTAAATACGCTATTTTTCACTTAACAACTGAGATCGTCTCATAATATCGCTGACTCCTGTCAGATTTACTAAAGTCTTCAGAAATCAAAAAAAGGAGTACGAGCCTAAGTAGGGGATGGAGAGGGGGAGGATATCTATTTCTAGCAGCTACCACACATATGTAAAACATGAAGCACCTTCTGTACTTAATTGCTCTGTTTTTTCCGAGGGATTTGACATTTTATGGTATGCAGCCCTGGTATTATTGTACTTCAGATCCATGTCCAGCCAAAGTACCGTTACATCATACTCTTTAGCTTCCAGTTTTACCACGCGATCGCAACAATTGGTGACGGCATAAACATATTCGGGTTCATCGAAATGTGTTTTGCTGTGATATGTGGTGCTCGGCTTTAAATGCTCTTAAGTCATTAGATGCTGGTTTGCTCTTTCTCATACCTACTCTTTGTATACATGTTTCATGAGAAGCGCCCGTTGATTTAATGCAAAAATCAAATGATCTAGAAATGAGTCATTCAGAATACTTCTCACTTCGTTCCTCTCGGTACCCCTTTTTATCTCCACACAGTTTTCCGACCCAGCCGTAGCAGCCCCGTAGGTGCCGTCAAGAGTTTACTCCTATAGTTAGAACCTACTGATAGGAGTCGGTACAGACGGCCAGACCAAGTTCACAAGCTGTGGCTTATCACTCCTATGCATCGCTTCATGAAAAACCACTGTTCCTAAGCGACTGGAACTGAAATTTACAATTGTTTGGCTAGCTATTATAGAGTCAAACTTGTCGCTTTATTGCATTTAGATTTGAACCCGTATGGCCCAGTTTAATTAGCCTCATACAGAACATACTTCTTCCATGTGTATCACTTTCCCCTATACACAATCTATTGTACGGATGCCTGGATTTGGGCCGGCTGAAAAATGTTTTGCATATGAACACTGGCCCTAATTGTCATCATGTGTGCAGGTCGGCAGCTCAACGATGATAGCAACCGTTGACAACCTAGAGACAGACGCAGGTTGGTGAATGCAGCCAAGAACCAGACATACAAGACAGAATCCTATAACTAGGGACCACTATTAAGTGACAAGTCGTGCGTCAACTTCAGGTGCTATTGCCACCCGGCGGGTAACTGTCCTCTGTCACTAAATTCCGTAAGGGTATCTGCAGCGGGATCGCTTCGGCTATTACGTGAGCAGGTGATTCCATTGCTAAAGTCGGACATAAAGAAAACGCACAGCGTCTAAATTGTGATAAAGAGAAAGTATATAAGCACTGAAATTCCTAAGCTTGGAAGGTCAGATGCACATCAAATACAAGCCGGGCAAAAGGCGAGGGCTGAGCAGCAGCTCAGAACTGAATGACTCAGTTCCGCTGTCGATCAAAGCACACAAGCGTAAACTAATGCTGAACTTGAAAGTCAAGCTTCACCTACTGCGCGCTGGTCCACATTTGAACCCCCCAAAGGGTACTATATCCAGTAATGAAGACACCTCCGACAAGAGTGACGGATCAGATCTGTCAATAGACGGTGATCTGACGACGACTGCGTCAAACTATCTGGTAACTTCTAGTGGCACGAAGCAAAAAACCACCTCAATCTATCAGATGACCACATGCGCCACAAAAACACAGTTTACAAAGATGAGGGAAGAACAAGAAAGGGGCCAAACAGATACATGCTTTGTTCCGCCTTACGAAGCAAGAACGCCGCCTTCACATACTACTGTAATTGAGCACGAGTGTTTAACAGCGGTGCAGGCGCCGCTGCATACGTTTCAAGAACACACTGAAAATTTGCACGCTTCACATGACAACGACGAATCAGCCAGAGTAGGGTGGCGTGCTCGGAGCACCTCTCCTCTGTCACGGCCACGCAAACTCATGTTTCGCTCGCAGTTGAACGAGATGAAGCTCCTGCCCCAGCGCAGAGAACACGGGTTTCGCAAAGGGATCAAACATCTCCATGCGCGGTACCGGTCTGAATGTATTATAGAGGAAGTAGAGTGTGTTGATGCGTACACGGCATCTCTCAAAAGCATGTTTCCAATTGCACTGAGTGTTTTGGTGGGTGGGATTTTCGTTATATCGCTATTCAATATGGTTTGATCATTCCTGCAAATGCTTGGAAAGCGGGGTGCATTAGTCACAACTGTCGTTTATAGATCGCATAATAAAGTAGCTGGACTACATCAAGATGATTTGTAATCTCTCTAATCCACTGAGGGTTATGTTCCCTATTGTTTGATCTTTCAGTTGTTGTGACCAAAGATTTTATTCTCAGATCTGGCTAGTCCGAGCTCGTAATCGGGTTATGACGAACACCAAACTGACTTAGATTGCTCAACTTGGTGCTATTATTTAGGTTGTATCACCTTACAGCTATGTTACCAGGTCGAAGAAAGATGACCTTCAGTTTACACCCAGGAAAAAGAAATAAAATGTTTAAAGCGATGACGCACAGGCGGTATCGAGTCATCTAAAAGCTAAAACGCCAAGAAGGATCATTGGAAGCAAAGTAGATTTCAGTGCTGAGCATTACGACTTAAGAAAGATTACGAGTGAAGAAAGATTGCGAGCCATGCCGTAATTAGTAATCAAGGCTCTATAAAGTCTTCCCCAGAAGCTATCCACAACTACTTCCTCTCGGAAAAGAATCTCTTATACGGTTAACCACTGGTCTTATGAGTTGTCAATGTAATGATATGAAATAGTCTGCTCTACAAACTTATCAACGACTTCAAATTTGGTGCTCGCCTTATCAATTTTTTTTAGTTGGTTGATTCAACAGATAGCACTCGCCTATCCCTCGTAAGCAGTGGTACCCTTTTTGAAGGCATGAATCTCGCTCAAGTTGTCGAACCACTTCTTCAACAATGGCCATTGTGCAATGTCAATTTCAAGCCTAGCCAACGACTTGGCCCATGGGTAGAGCGCAGCGTCCACAGTGGAAATGTGGTCGCCCACCAAAAATAAGTTATTCTTATTGCGTCTCAAGTACTCCTCGTACACACCGTAGATACGCTTGGTGTCTGTCTGGTATCTCTCGATACCATAAGGGATCTTTTCCTTTGCAAAGAGGGTAAAGTGGTTGGCCTGACCCTGAATTGGACCATTCTCAGCAACCTGGAAAATAAGAGCCTCCTTTTCGGTGTAGTATTCCTTGGTGCCCTGCTTGTAGGAAAATTTGTGCTCCTTGTCATAGACCTCGGCTAAGTACTGGAGAATTGCACCGGTCTGTGAAATGGTGACATCGGTGTTAGGGTCCACAATGGTTGGAATACGGCCATTGGGGTTGAGCTTGGTGAAGGCTGGCTCTTTTTGTGCGCCCGAGAATATGTCGACGATGGTTACTTCATAAGGAAGCTGGAGCAACTCCAAGTAGATAGTGATCTTGTAGCCGTTGGGCGTGTTTGCTGTGTATAATTTAATTGGGACTAACATTAGTAAAGAAGGAAATGGGAACGGGATGCCATCATAATTTCTGTAAGTTCAATTGATCAGCAATCTTGTACATCTCCAATCACCCGGTTCTAGGGAACCAGTAGCCTATGATATACATACGAGTCATGATGGAGCAGAAAAAAACAATAGTTCTTTTTGGCTTTATATACTCCGCAAACGCAATAAGGGTTAATAAAGTGAAAAATAGGGCGACTTAGATACCTGCCACAAAGCCACAGTGTACAAAGGCTTCGATTGCTTCAAATAAAGCGAATATTTCACCATAGTGGTGCAAACGTGTTCATTTAAGTTTTACATGAGAGCCAAACACCACCACTAGAGAAGTTCATCATACCATGTGAAAAGTCGGCATCCATACTTTTTCCGAGGCCATTAAATGATAATCCTAGTATCGATTAGTATTCCTGAACCACTTCTCCATAAATTAGTATTCTGAGACCAATAAACTATCAAATACCAATAATACCTCTTGACGCTCAAGCGCTGCACCATTAATAAACCTGCCTAGATTATCCAAGAGGCAGGCTTTTATGTGACTCTACGTCCAGTCAAAGATTTATACTCAGCTAGCCTTACGTCATAAATGCGTTCAGTACCTTTTCGACCCTTCAATAATCCATACATGAATCAATTTTATACCTTAAAACACACCCATTTTCACTTCCAGCCCCCTTTGAAGCCTTGTCCCATTTTTAAGATCTTTATTTTTAGCG
The DNA here is from genome assembly GCA_003707425.3 of Kodamaea restingae. NCBI lineage: Eukaryota > Fungi > Ascomycota > Pichiomycetes > Serinales > Debaryomycetaceae > Kodamaea > Kodamaea restingae. The sequence continues at coordinate 320,543 of PPJA03000006.1, forward strand.
GGGAGTAAAGATCCTCTCCGCGGGAATAATCACGTGTGTACGCTTGCTCCAATAGGAGCACCTGCAGGTATCCAAAGTTTCTAACCCAAGATTGACATGTTTCAATGCGTGGATTTGCCAGAAGAGGCAGTACTTACAATTATTCGTGCATTCTTCCACCAATTTACCTCTTTATACTCTTTCATCTCTGAGCTACAAGCCATTGCACTTTCATTCGATACAAACTACACAAAACTTTATTCTGAGTTAGTATGTCTATGCTACATCATGCGTGATCTGGGCATGGGCGTGGCACTGCCTGATATTGCAGTAAGATGCCCAAGAACTTGCATTGCATGTTGGTTTTATACATCTCAGAATGGACTAGATTAGGAGCATAGAGGGGAACAAGGGAAAAAAAATCCAACGAGCCTGAAATTGATAATCTAATAAACAATATCCGCACCACTTCAGTTTATCTGGAAAGAAAAACTTATGCAACAGCGATGAATCGGAAGCTGGAGTCATACAATCTAGCAGCAGAGCGCCGTAAGAAGGTCACCCAAGCGTGTGACTACTGCAAAAAGCGAAAATTCAAGTGCATTGGAAGATCTCCTTGTGAGCTCTGCAAAAAGAAGAAGATCCCTTGTGAGTTTCTGATAGTGGACCGCAGAACAACAAAGCGTAGGCTACCCGATGAAACCCCCGAGATTCCCTCCCAACGATTCAAAGCATTGGCGGACTCAGCCGATAAGCTCAATAGCCCCAATGTGACCACTGACGAAAAAGCACCTTTTTTGTCCTACCAGGGCATTCAGCCGCAAAACCAACCCATAAAAATGATACAACCTACCACACATCCCCAACAACCTGCCAATGCGGCCAAGTACGAGCATACACAAACGGGCTCAATGCAATACTCGCTTCAACAAGTACCTGTGCAAGCAATACAAAGTGCACACATGAAAGGTCAGTCACCACCTGTCTTTCACTATCAGGAGGGTGAGTATTATCATCAGCGTCCACAGCACCAACCTTCATCGGTGGTTTATCAGCAGCAAATGATGCACGGGCAAAACCAAGCCCAGCAGCTTCGGCTGCAAAACAACATGGTTACCAACCAGATTCCTCAAAATTATCCCCAGGGCCTATATACTTACGACCAGAACTACCAATTTCGTCAGACACAACTTGCATCTCCTACTGTAAATGGGAGCATGTCCTCGTATCAGGCGTACACACCTCCGGTCGCACAAGCGTACACGAACATGGATCAGAACACGAGAGTTGAAGGTCCAGAAGACCAGACCCAAGCGAAAAAGGGCCCCGCGGATTACCAGGAGATGTATGAGAAGAAGAAGGAAGAACTATATTCTGAGTTACCACAGAAGAATGCCAATACAAACATGCCTGAATGTGGGTTTTCTAACATCAATATGAATGAAAACACACAACCACCTTCATTCGACACGGGCCAACAGATTAATGGTCCACAATTTTTGCCTGGTTCTAATGCGAATTTCGCCAAACCTGGTGATCAAAACATTGCTATCAATCCTGTTATCTCCAACAATGGCTACAGCATTGCAAACCCTACTGTCAGGCAACGTGCTTCTCTTCCAATTTCTTTGGAAAAACAAACCAAGCCTTCGCCACCAGTTCCAACGACAAAGCGGTCTACATATATTCCCAAGAGTCTCCAACCCTTGCTTTCTTTCCCGTTGGACGGGAACAAGGCCGACGGCGAATCTGGGAAGGATTCCAACTCCAAGAGCGCCGAAAATGCGACTCCAAAGTCGCTCCCACGTTCACCAACTTCCAAGAAGGGAAATGAATCAGAGAGTGATACCGAGCAGGCAGGCATTCTATTTGACTCTAAAACTTCGAAGCGCTATATCGGAGAGAGCTCTCCATTGCTGATGCTCTTTGAAGCCCGTAAGATTTTCACGCTGACAATTGGTGAATCGGACTTCACAAGAGACGTTCAGGGTATTAACATTCTCGATGACCCAATTGAACAAGTGCCGTGTGCCCCCGTCGGTTTCCCGCCCCGTGCAGCTTGCGATGTACTTCTCGAGATTTTTCACAGCAACATCAACCAGAGTTGGTACATTTTCAACAGGAAATGGTTCAAGTCACATGTCGTCGATTATGTCTACAGCACAGAAGACCTGGACCCTAGGCGCCAGTGCTTGTTGTACATAACTTTGGCTTTAGGGCTTTATTTTGCGGATCTTTCGCAAAACCCTGTTGTTCAGCAACTTCCTCCAGGTATGACAAGCTCTGCTTTCTTCAACAGTGGATTCAATATATTGTGCAAAACAGTCGACGATGGGAAGCTCTGGTATACAGAGGCCTATTTTTTGACACACTTTTACTACCAGTCTAAGGGTAACAGAAGTACATCCTGGCTTATGTTAGGAAATTCAATCCGTAATGCGCAAGCATTGGGTCTTCACAGAAAGTTTATTAATGAAAACTACACCGACAAGGATATTATGCACCATAGACGGAAGTTGTGGATCAGTCTTTACGTCTGTGACAGTATCTCATCGATCCTTCTCGGAAGACCTTTACTTATTGCTGATTGTGACTGGGACGACTTTGACGTCAATGAAGAACTCATGGACTCCGAACCAGACAACCGAATCAACTTGATGTGCCTTGTTGAAATTGCAAGGGCGGCGCAATTAAATGGGAAAACAGTTCGCAACTTTTACCTCACAGGCAGAATCAACCCCTTCCGTGCCGAAAAATTAGCGCTTGAGTTCAAAAGCTGGTCTATGAACTTACCGGAAGAAATCCAAATTCATAACATCTTGAAGTTCCTGTCAGGAAAAACAGAAGTCGCAAGCCCTAAAAGCAAGGTTAGGACTGACAACTTTCTGGTTTTTGCGCTCCATTTGGCGCAGTTGTTTGGAATTATGCTCTTAACGAGACCATTTTTCTTATACACTGCTTTCAAACACCGAAACGAACTGGGAACACCGACGAGAAGCGAAGAGATGATGTTGCACTTTTGTCGTGCAAATGTGAAAGCACTGACTTTAACAATTGTCATGATCTTCTTTTATATGCAGCAGTATTCTGGCCGTGTCGAACTGTACGCAGCTATCAATTGTTGTTTCCTGGCTGCCATTACTTTGGGATTATCCATTCTTCACCGTAAAGTCGACCCCTCTTTTGAAGATGATTATGATAGTGCACAGTTGATGAAGCATTTGGAGACAGGAAGAAAAATCTTGGAGATTCTTTCCCCGATTAGTCCTACCTCCATGCGTTTTACCAAGATTGTGTCTATGATGAAGGATGCTCTTATCCAGAAGTACCCTGACTTGGGTAACCCGCGGCTGGTTGGCGTGCCTGAAAAAGTCACGGAAGAAAGCGATACACACGGAGAACCTGCTTCCGATACGGAGAATACAGAAGCATATGCCCCATACAAAAAACCAAACCCACAAGCAAGCGGATTCAATGCCTATAACCCCAATAAGGTACCATATCTGCCCCCCATCACAAATGAATACCATCAGGATGTACAAGAAGGGGACACCGAAGAGCCTTTGGAGATGTTGTTGGACTTCCACCAACACTTCGTACCCCAGAATGCCAACCCTTGGGAAGCAGAGCATATGGAGAGGCCGCAAGACCTGTACAATATCGGTACCAGCGATATATTATTCGATAATAATTTATAGATAATGAAAGTGGGTTCTTTGAAGCACCCAAGCTTGGACCTCATCTTTGTATTGATGGAAAACCACTGTACTGGCTAACGCCTCAAGTCTTCAGAGTGTGAAGAACGTTGACTAGTGTAGATTTAGGGGCGATGTAGATGTTTAAGAGATATTATAGAGAAGGCTATTGAATACAAGAACCAGATAATTGTGTGTATATTAGGATTGAGTGGAGCGTAATTGTTAACTTATCCCCAATGATTTTCTTCAATCTCCCACATGGGAAATGACGCGACCAAGTAACGCACAACTTACTGCTTGTGGCTGTAATTTGAAGAGCAGCTGAAATCGAGCTCTTGACCTACGGGAATAATTTGACACTTAAGTAATACAAGTGAACCCCTCTGAGAGTTACGATGATCTCGCAACTGTTTCTTGAGATTATTAAATGTAACTTCTTTAGATATTGATGAATTCAGATATTGATGGATTTTATTGTAGTATCTGTGTCTTTCTTAGGTGTTTTCTTCGTCTCTGCGCCATCAATCCGATTCACAAAAACTATAATCGTTACACCAAAATTACGATTAGGTATGCAAAACTAAATTTAACCGCATTACTTATACGAGGGCTTGCTTAGCTACAATAATTCAAAATCATAGATTTTGTTTCGTCCGAAACTCGACTCGTATATCACCAGAATATATAATAAATAAGGTTGCACATTAGAAGCCATTTGCGCTAGGATATGAATACGGTAATGCTTTGTTTGATCGGACAATCCTTAAAACTCCATGTCCATTTACAGCTCTCAGGTTCTCTCTTGGAGACTTTATTCTCCAAATGAGCTAAATGGCCACAATCTGCCTCACCGCTAATTTAGGGTCTCTGCGAAGCTTCCACTAATTATCGCATACCATTACCAAGATGTGTACTCAATTTGGGCCTTTATCAGCCAAGAATTTTCTCATCTGACCTAAGCTTTCACTCAACTTCTTGAAAATCGATACTTTGATGTTCAGATCAAACATATAGTTGAGAACTACTTCGCCAACCTTTAAAATGTACAAAGTCTTCTCTAATGTATACGATCCATCCTCGGGGTTGGTCAGTGCATTATATAAATGCATACTGCCGAAGAATTGGTCGAGCTTGTTCTGTTGTTGGTACTTGGCCTTCAAAAAATTTTCAACGCGCTCGAGCAACTTTAAGACAGTGCTGAAGCGATGGTTGAGCTCAAATAACAAGAAGGCAGAGCTGTCCAGGAGCGGACCATCACGATTGTTCTTTTGTGAAATATACACTGAAAATGCCAGCAAAATTGCAAACACATGGAAAAGCATCTGCAGATGGATCAGGTTGGTGGAGTTGTCGAATTCTTCGGTAATACGAAGCCCAATAAATTTCTCAAACGTACTTATTGTGCTGTCGCCATCTCTGACATTTGCATCGGAGAATTCGTTTGCAAGGATCCCATGTAATTCGCTAAATTGACCCTGGCTCAGTCCTTCGACAATTTCGGTACGAAACAAAGAGAGTTTTAAAATCAGTACACAGGAGTCCACTATCTTGAGGTAGTCTGTTTCCTGGACCTGTGCCAGGCTTTCTGTAAGGAACTTGCCGTATTTCTCCGTGAGCAGATCAACGTTGCGCAACCAACTCTGTTCCTTCAAATTTTTTATATTAACGAGCGATGATATCTTGGCGAAGTTTACCAAAAGTGCAAAATCCACCTTCTCAAAAACATGTGCCTGTCGAGTATGCTTGGGCGCAAACAACGTCATTGTATCCAATACTGTCAGCACATTGAACTTCTTGCTCTGCTGCATCTCGAACAACCCGTGCACGAGGCAGATAAAACTATAGTTACTTTGCCTGCTGAGACGCTGAAGGACCTCCTTTGATTGTGCCAGCTGTGGATGGAGCTTGACCAAATCAAGAAGGATGTCGCGGTACGTCGTTTCAGGAGCACGTGGTTGCAATATATCCGGCACTTGGGGTAAATCAGCAACCAGCAGTGACGACCAGATCTGTTCGTCCGTTAAATCAGGTGCGCTCAAGCTCTGCAAATCATGGACACTCAAAGTGAGCGGTACCAGGTACATCATGAATAGAAAGTTTGTCAAACGGTAGATCATAAAGATAATTCTTGTTTGCGACTGCATATCGATATTTGCGCGGTATTTGGCGGCAGTATTCATTGTCTTGCCAGCCTTATAAGCGCGGAGGTCGTTCTCGCTCTGTGTGCTCAACAGGAACAAAATTTCGCGCAGCGACTTGATGCTTGTTTTCACAAGCAGATTCAAAGCGTTTAGTTGGCGTATCACAATATACACATTGTTTTCGTTCTCCAGAAATAAACCATAAATCACCAGAAGAGTAAGTGACTGGATCAACCAGAGAGGGTTCACAGTATTGGTGTTGTCGGCGTTCACCAGGTTCTTCCGAGATTCGAGATAGATGTGGATCGTGCGCCGCAGCGCTTCATAGAGATGCTCCGCATCGTACTTATTATTTGCTAAAAGTGCCCCAATGGTAGCCACAAGTAATGGTAAACAGACACGGGCACTCTCGTTATTCCTGTCCTCATCTTGCGTCATTGCCAACACTTCCGCCTCGTTCAAACGCAGCGGATGGATAAAGGGGAAATGGCTGAGGAAGATCTGCTGGAATGTGTGACAATACAACTCCATCTTTTCGTTTGAGGGGATCAGCGGAGCCATAATGCCGCTAATGGGGTACTTGTCAAGACTCTTGTGAACGAGCTGACGGATTTTGGATGTGAATAGGCGCAGATCACCAGTTGCCTGGAATGGTGGAAACACATTCTGTGGGAACATATCACTGACTGAATTGCCTTGGCCCTGAGCAGGACTCATAAGCCTGGGAGAATTTGTATCTAAACCACTCAGCAGCACCAGGGCGTTGTCTCCATAAAAGAAATACCCACTCGGCACAAACTTCGCACCAGCGTCGATCTCATGCGTGAGTTCGTCTATATCTTTAAGAAAATTCACATCAAAATTCTGAGGTTCAGGCGCTTGTTCCTGGATCTCTTCATCATATTCTTGCTTTATGGGGGTGAGTGGCTTTGGAAACCGCGGCTTTGAGTTACTTGACTCCTCAAATTTCATTTCTGGGATGTCATAGAAAGAGTAGCCGTAAGATTCGACAGGCGAAGGCTGTGGAAAACCAGAGGGCATACCAAACAGCTTGGCGGCAGACAGGGTGAGTGTGGCATCCATCTCGTAGTCTTTAGGCATTTCTCCATCATAAGGCTTAGGAAAGGTACCTGGCTCGGAAAAATTATCCTGTGAATTATCTGGCTCTTTCTCCTTATCACTCTCTTTACTTCCAAAAATGCCCTGGATGCCTAAATCCATAATCTGGGAGTAGTCCATTTGCCCAAATGCCTTCTTGCCACCTAGTGCATCTATACTCCCGTAATTCATTTTCCCATCTATGGACTTCTGTGCCTGTTTCATCTCATCTGTGCCAACTGTAGCTGACGGCATTGGAAACTCGAATCGGCGACCTCTGTCTAAGCTCATGTCTGGCATCAGAGACATACTAAGCCAACTTGCATCGTCCTGCATCATCAGTGGCATCAACTGCGGAGTCAGGAACTCGACGTTGTCGGGATTTGGGTACATGCCATTGAGCTCAGGTGCTACCATAGCATAATTTGCACCACTCTGGGCGGAAAACGATGCACCACGACGATTGCGATGCGCAGCCAGACGTGGGGCCAGTGCTAAACTCACCAGGTTTGAGCGCAGGCCATCTTGGAAACTCTTCCGGAAGAGCGCATTTCCATACACATCCATTTCTTGGACTTGATTATTTCTTGAGGTGCGATCGACATTTTCCTGGAACTTCCTCACAAAGTTGGTTTCGTTATTTGAGCTATAGTTGGTGGAATTGCCGATACCCCCATTGCCTATAGAGTTATTCACCAAAGTGTTTCCATTCATACCCACGTTGCCGATTGCACTGCCCACGGGCGTGTAAGCGCTCATATTATCCCTCCTCTCTTCTGCATCGTCCAACATATCATCCTCATCATCGTCATCCATATCAGACCCACGAGCAGCACTAATGCGCTTGATGCTCTTCTTGCGTAACCTTGTAATGGCATCCAGGCACCCAGCGTGGAGCTTTTGTGCATGGCGAAGCAACAAGTCTCGCCTCAGGAATTTGCGCTGACAAACCCCGCAGGTAAAGGGCTTCTCCTTGGTGTGCGAACGTTCATGACGACGCAAATGCTCGAGCCGTGCAAACGCCCGAGTGCACACTTGGCATACAAAGAGTCTAGGTTTTCCCAGCGGCGTTGTTCCGTACGATGTGAGCTCCAATGGAACATTCTTTTTATCGGGGTCCAGAGTATCCTGTCCCAGATTACCAAACGCAAAGTTGCTATCGGCGGCCAACTCGCCACCGTTATCTATGAGATTGGGCGTGCCGCTGTGGTCCATTGTCATGTGCTAGAACGCTATCGGAGGCTTGAGGTTGTGGAGCTCGAACTGCAATACCTTTATGTTTTTTCGGTCGCTTTTTTTGGGAACGAGCTGTGGGGTGTGTAGAGACAGGAAGGAAATATCACTGGGATAAGGGCAAAATACATTTACGCTGATAGGGGCTACTGGAGAGAGTGTTTGAATTTGCAATGGCATGCTCGGACGTTTAGAGTCAAGGAGCTAAATTTCCCAAAAAAAACGCGCGGCTCGGCACAGGGTATTCGAGAATATCGCACGGGCAAGAAAGTTTGGGATTTATGGGGAACATTAAGCCATGTACTCATTGTGTCCACTCAATAACTTTTTGTGGGGTACCGAGGGCCGTGGCTATGAGCTTTGGCACTAATTTGATCGTGGGTCACATGAGAGTTGTTGGGTTCATGTGACAAAAGTCACGAGTCGTCAGTGATAATTGATCTCTCTGCAGAGCACGACCTAAGAACTGTCTGAATCGTAGCTGAAGTTGTTGGGAGTGGTTTAAGAGCAATCTAAATTAATTGATAGTGGTCTAAGAGCGATTTGCGTCGATTTAGAGTAATACATTAGCTGTTTACTGGCGTATTCAGTAAAAAGCTATTTTAGTAAGTGAGGATTGATACATTGACAGGCAAAACGGCGATGACTGGATAACTAGGTAGTGGATGAGTTACGATTACAATGTTTGAGCAGGTGAGCGACTAACTGATTTACGAGATAGACCTCTGCAATGAAATGACTTCATCAGGAATGATATCCTTATTCAGATTAGTGACCTGTATATAACGAAAACCGGAGTAAGGAGCACAAGACAATTTATTGATTGAATTCAGGTTTAAGTATTGAAGCAATAGCTTAGTCAACTATGTTGAAATTTATATCATGAGCACTATTATCTGAAGTTCCAACTGGTATAGTCATTCAGGGCGCGCAATGTAAGAACTTCAGTGATAGCTGACTAGTTCTGCCAAGCTCTGCATAATTTTACAAACTACACCATTGATTCTTAAATTTAGACATGAAACAGGAAACCAGAACAAGAAACCAGAAACAGCTGACTATTAATATAAAGTTGCTCAGTTAATACTTTACCATTGTAACGTGCGATTCTCATTTACCTCAACAACAGCTGAGCTCCAAGTGAGTTCAATGCGCACCCTTTCAATTATTTTACCCAGCTGTTCAACTTTTTTAAGATTGTCCCTTGCAGTTAAGTTATTATTGTCTCTATTTACTTTCGTTTTCACTCCACTCACATTAACTTAGTAATATGCGGAAGTTTTTGTCTTTGTGAACCCGATTTTCGACTAAATTGAGTGACACAAAATCTGAACTTGGCTGCAAAACGTAGTTGCAGTCATATAGAACAGAGGTGATATATTCAGGCCTCGGAGGAACCAAACATGTCTTTTTTAGTATAACTGTCAGTGTCGTTTGTAATACGCGGGTCTTTAGGAAAGTTTTGGCATGAGTTTTAATGATAATTCGTCAAAATTTGCACCCAAAAGTGATTTAATTACAACAATGCTCCACGACTTTTCATCCCTAGTAATTAAAACGAACTAGTTGGCCAAACAAGGTAACCGAACCCAACGAGTAGTACGGCTAACTTCAACAGCGGGGATGATAATTTTTAATCATTTTAAACGGAAGTCAGACAAGCTTGTAAAGTGTATCGAGAAAATTTGAGATCGATTGCCTATCATTCATAAGACAAGGTATTGTACAACATGTCCCATTATATAAACCAACCGTGTACCAATTAAGTTTAAACAAGAATTTATCACAGTCTTCAGAGATTGACCTATGAATATCTCAGTTTGTAACCGCTTGGAGGATCCAATTTTCTGATCAAATACAGCTGATTCAACAATATCAGTGTTTCAGAAAAGACTCAGTGATAAATTTTACACAGTGTGTTGGATTACAAGCATATGGTCGTCGGCTATGCCAAAGTTGTCAGGTTTTAACACTAGTGGATTTCTTCAAACTCTTTTTAGTTGAAAATGAAGCAATAATAGCCTCAAGATTGCGCACTATGAGTAGTGGAGTAACAGAGGATGGTGGTAGCGCCATAAATCTGGCATATTCACCGCCTTTAGCCAACTCAGAAATGTGTCTTTTGATAATGACGTGATCCAGAGGCAGCACCTAAAAAGGTTTCCAAATCAAGAGCTTTATATTGGATGTCATCTAAACGGATGAAAACACACTATACCATTGATTCTACTGTCTGATGTCTTGGAGAATGTATTTCTCTATTTTACGTACTCACTAATTAACATTTGTCAGTCGTTCAAAAAAAAAGCTGTTTTCTTAAGCCTTTTCTTCATTAACATCATGGGCGTTATAGAGGTTGAATCCGAAGCACAGTTCACCGACCTCACCAAGTCGGACCCTACCAAGCTCGTGGCATTGTATTTTCACGCGCCATGGGCTGCACCTTGCAAAACAATGACCAGTGTTTTCAAGACCTTGGCTGACTCTAAGGCACTGGACCCAAGTATCCTTTTCCTTTCCATCAACGCAGACGAGTTGTCCGACATCAGTGAGTTGTTTGAGGTCAGCGCAGTTCCTTACTTTATCTTTATAAGAAACTCCACAATCCTCAAGGAGTTGTCGGGTGCAGACCCTAAGGAGTTCATCAACACCATGAACCAGTTCTCTGGCAGCACTACTGTCTCCGCTGCGCCATCAACCACAACTACTCTGGCTCCAGCTCCAGCTGTTGAACAGGAATCTGAAGAAGCATTGGAGGAGCGTTTGAAAAAACTCACCACAGCAGCCCCAATCATGTTGTTCATGAAGGGTTCACCCTCCCTGCCCCAGTGTGGTTTCTCTAGACAGTTAGTGGCCATTTTGAGAGAGCACGAGGTGAGGTTTGGTTTCTTCGACATCTTAAAGGATGACTCTGTCAGACAGGGCCTCAAGAAGTTCAGTGACTGGCCAACCTTCCCTCAGTTGTACATCAAGGGAGAGTTCCAGGGTGGATTGGACATCATTAAGGAGAACATCGAAGAAGATGACCAGTTCTTTGAGAACGCCTTGAGTTGATTTCAAGTGAATAGAATGGAGAATAGCATTCAGTTTAGATAAATGTAGAGGCGAAGTATAGAGAGGGTTAACGGAAGTTGATTTGTCGAGGTCAAGAAGAGTTAGTGGACTGATTGGTCGATGTGATGATATATTTCAAGTATACGAGCTGTTTGGGCATTGTGTTGTTACGGGAGGGATTTAGTTGCTCTGTTTAGTTGCCGAGGTAATACTTTTCTACGGAATTATCTTCTCCCTATCTCTAAATTGCAACCACAGTTAGCCGAAATCAGATAATCAACTTAATCAAAAAAATTTCCCGGCATTTTAGATTATTACATTTTGGTTTGAAGCACCAGTCGTTTATACCTCCTAAGTGCACAAAATTCATCAGATACAAAAACTTAAACCTTATTACCAGGCCCATCATTCAAAGTTGTTCATTAGTCCCTTTTATTCTTTTTCCTTTCCTTTGTCCTTTTATTTGTATTCGTAACCTTTCATACGCGGAAAATCCTTCTATATACACTCGTGCAAAACTCACCTGTCCCCCTCTGATACGCCATTAAACCTTTCCCTGTGTTATCAACATATCCAACTCATCGTCAGTCCAATCCGCGTCATCACTTTCGTCTCCCTCGCTATCTATAGGATCACTGAGGTCGTCTTCATCCTCAAAGTCCTCGCGTGCTGCAGTCTCGATTTCTATCTGAAACTGGTCCAAGGGAGACTTTTCTTCCGACTCCTCAAGTTTGTCATCTAATGCAATGCCATCCTCAGCATAGATCTCCTTGAAGCGGCCTCCAATGCGGTCATATAAAAACCGTTTCTTGTACTTTTTGTTGAGAATTGTTGGCCGGAAGTACCCGTCAATCATATTCACATTATCAAACAGCACTCGATTGTCGAGCCATCTCTGGTACCGTTGCACACTATGTGCGGTTCGGTTATATTCTCTGATCATCTTGTAGTGGCGCGGAAACTTGACACGAAGCTTGTGGGTTGCTTTCGCTGGTCCGACCGTGCGCAACTGTGCACGAGCGTTGCGTATCCCGTACTCCTCATCGCGCAGCACGTCGCCTAGACTCAAGCCGTCGACTATGTTCGCAGCCGTTTCAATCGAGTAGCCCGAATCTTTGTACACATGGTAGTTCTCAAGTACCGCCAAGCTGAGCAAGCCAAGGTTGTTGCGGTTGTAACGTTCAAATACAGACTGTACAGAAAAGTAGTCGCTTTCGGTCTCAGACATATGGTCGAAGTCAGAGCTCAGATAGATGATTTTACCGATGGCATGGAATAGATCAATCTGGCTCTCGCGCGTATAGTTCTGCGAAAAGAAGTCGTCAATCGAGATGAGCGGTGGCTGTGGATCCTGACTGGTCAGGACTGGCTCCGTGAATAATACTTCAGGTCCCGCAAAATGGTAAGAGGTTGCCCACATTTGCAAGTTAGCAATGGCAGACCTCACATCGCCGATCTTGATCAACTCGTTCATAAATGTCTGAAGAGTACCTTGTGGAATCGCACCGAAGATGTTCTTCTCGGTCTTCACCAACGCAGTCATAGTTTTCTTCAAGAATCTGTTGGCAACAGCATTGAATTTCACGTGTTCGACTTCGCGTGTGCTTGTTATCGCAGTCCCCAAAAGTGTTTCGAGGCACAAGTTGTTTTCTATATTGTATGCATACTTGTTTTCTCCCTCATACTCAATTTCAGTGAGACAGAGTACTAAAGGTGGAAGCTTTGTGGTGCTATGTATCCATTCTTTTATCGCCTGGCGAAAGTTCCTTAAGGTTCCTTCGTGGAAAACATTTGGCAACTCCTCGACGAGCACAACGCATCCAGATCTGTACTTGCACTCGTTTAAGAACTCGGGAAAATGGTCTGGTTGAGCAGTCCCTGTAATGTTTGCGTCTAGATATTCAACGCAGGAGTCATTGTCCAGTGTCCCCAAGCTGACGGTCGTTGGAAATAAATCGCGGGCCAAAAGCTTAACTGACGTTGATTTAGAGCTTCCGGCGGGCCCACTCAACACAAGCAACTTGCAAGGCGACAGGCCATTCACCATCGATTCAAGAATCGTTTTAACCTGCTTGAGCTTGGATGGGTTAATGGAAATGTCTGCGGTAGTTTTGGGCAGGTACTTGTCAACCCATTGAATAGTATTTATTGGGTTGACTTTACGTGGAATTGACTTCTTCACTTTCTTTGATTTGCTAACAAAAGCGTTGTAGACTCCCTCATCCTCGCTTGATTCTTCTATCACATCCTCATCTGAAGAGTTCCGTCGTTTCATCGACGCGTAGTCTCTTGTGCTGCAAAAAAAGTAATCTGTTTTCTATGTTTCTTTAGCACAGACAAGAGAACTTTAATGTTAAAAAGGCACAAGAATATTTTCTACACCTTCATATATCGTTTGTATATACAGTCGTTATTCATTAGCCGTAGCAACAGAAGTTACTTCTCTATCGGTCTACTTATTGACACCTCGTTAGACTTTTAATGGTCTATTGGACCCTTATTGTTCTTGCAGTCCCTTAATTGCTCATAAAACCCAGTTCGCTTTTCGCATGCCTCTTTACTTTATACTTGATCTTGCCTCGAAATATGCACTTCTTCTCTTTGCATCACAGGCTCCAATCTAGTTTCTCTCTCCACGTAAGCTGTTTCCACTACGGAGCAATTCGCTCTCTTTATTACATAGTTAGATGTCGCTTCCTCAACTTTCCCGTACTGAATCTCCAGATCAGAATGCCTCTTCCTCGTCTTTTGTGGTGGAATCAAAACTTTGTCGTACTGAACTTCAAGCACTTCTGATAACCGTGGATACACACTCAAGCGATATGACTGTTCTCCCCGGTTGCTCTCAAGCACCAATCCACAGTAGTTCGATGTACCCATTGTAAACTGAACCCAGTCGTTGACATAGGCATCTTCATATCCCATGCCTAGTTTGGGTCTGTGAAACCGACACAACACGTCCCCCTCGTCCTGATTGAATAAAACGGAATCCCCAATCGCACAAGTCGCATGGTACGCCCTGGTGCACTTAGAATGCGTGCATTGGAAGCATGCTCCATGGGAATTGCCAGACCTCCTGCCACAAACTACGCACTTCAATTTCTTTTGCGCTTTGGAAATATTTTTCATACCGCACACCTTCCCATTCTCCATAAAAAGTTGTTCTGGGAACACACTGGAGCATAACCTATGCACGTACAGTCCTTTGTCCGTGGGGAACAACCTGAAATGGGGGTGTTTCATAACATCTTCACTAAGATTATTTGTGCAGAGCGCACATTGGAAAGATATCGCGGTTTCTGGAAACGACTTTACAACGTTTTTCGCGGGTAAAGTTTGGGGGATCATTAGTGGAACCTTCGCACCTTTTGGTGAACTTCTTTTTGCGATTTTTGCTTTGGGTTCGACCTTTGGCTTTTTCACATACACTTCTTTCTCGTCATTATCGGTTAACGGTTCATCCTCAGTAGCGTCAGAATCTTCGTTACCGTATGTTATTCCACGATACCGGCACAACAACTGTTCCACATTTATTCCCACAGAATCAGGAATACACTCACACTTTTTCGTGACTTGCCCTATTGGGAACCAATCGTCCAATGCAAAGTTCACTGATTCAGCCATATTATAGCCGTAGTTGAAGCCCGCATGGTATCCGTATGGATAAGTTATCATAAATTCGCCTTCTCTGTGAACCACCTTGTTCAAGGCCACGCCATTTTTCTCAAGAAACTGAGGCAGAACACTGAATGTCTTGTGACGCAAGAACTCCAGACACTGCCTGAACTCATCTGCAAAGGTATCCTTCATCAAGTTAAAAAACTTTGCCGCATTCAGCTGCGGTATCAGGTACCATTGCTTGGGGGCTCCAAAGTGCAAATAATTGATCAGATAAAGGTCTTGGTCCTCCAAATGCCATGCGAACGTAGCCTTCCAAAGACCTGCATAGAGATAAGCTTCATTCACTCCGGGCAATTTGGCTTCCATGAGATCGAGAATATTGGGGAGATGTGCTACATTCCACTCTTTCACAGCCGCAGGGAATAGCGACCCTAACATGTCTGCACCATACATGGGTTCTGCGTACGTGAGCGTCCTCCAGTAGTTTTTCTCAAGCTCTTGGCAGCGTTCGCTTGTGTATTGCGAGATATCGATGGTGTATGGGGGCACATGTTCGGTTGTTTCGGTTTCTTTAGCTTCTTTGATGTCTTTGACATCACGTGATTCTCTTTTACGTTCCCTAGGCGGCTGGTAATTCAGCTTGCGCAGCATGTCAAGCCATTGCTGCACGTTGAAGGTGCGTGCTCTCTCCACATTTTGCAGTGTGAATACTCCCTTACCCACACCATTGATCTGCTGTACGATTGGGTGTTTGATTTTGACGTTTTTCAAGTTGTCTTCAGTGTAGATCCCCTTAAGCTGCGCAGTCCATTCTGCGGGGGGGATAACTTTGACTATGCCTGATTGCATGCCATATGCATTGATTGCCTTGTTGTATCCATAGAAGTCTTTGAACTCTTGGAAGGTGGGTGTGAATACAGGTACACCACCTTCGTAGTACGCAGGGTGTGCATTCATGAGGTTGTCAATGTTCGGATCGAAAAAAATAAGCGAGTGGTTATAAGAAGGGAAGGTAGAAAGGGGAGATGTTACTTGACATAAGAGTGCAATGGATAGATGCAAGTGGGTTAGTATACTCAAAAAGTAGTTTCAATTACATATGTTGTAGGAAAGGAGTAAATCTACTAGATGGTACTTGATAAAGCATGCGGCCAAGGAAAATGGCACAATATGCTTGACGTACAACGTGACTGACGTACACTATAAACGATTTCTTCGCTTCTAATTTGCTAAGGATTTCCTCTATTCCGTATCCTGGTTCAGTACACTAGCTTGATCTTGACCTTTGAGAAATCTCAACTTCTGCCAACTTCTACTTTAGAACTTTTAAACACTCAAAGGTATATTTTTACCAACCACTATGAAAAAGCCAGCATATAAACCAGAAGAAAGAATATCTAGATCGAGGGCAGTCAACGCCTCCATCCTTACTGTGATTACGCTCCTTTTATTGGTGCTCTGGTTCTTCCACGCGAAGTGGGCCATCAGTGTTTTGTACTACCGGCCCTATGGCAACCTCCTCAACAACTTGATTTTTGGACCAGGTACCTTGATTGCTAACGCAGGCATCACTACCAAGATCGTGGCATACGTGAACAAGCTATTGGTGGAGGATAAGATAGATGCGGATCACAAGAAGTACATATAGAGAGATACTACATATGTAGAACACATATCAGAAACCGTTACAGAATTGTATTGAGGGGAAGAGAAAAGTGTAAAAATGTAATCGTTTGGTAATAGTACGTTCCCACCACATTAAATGGTGTCTACTTTTTTGACCGGTACGTTCTTGGCGTCTCCCAGAATGTTAATCCTCTAAATAGTGTATTGATTCTCAATGCCCAGGCTTCAACCCAGAATTGAGGTTTCCCGATCTTAATCCAAAATCTTAGTACATAGCAACTTATCATTAATCATTATCATATCGGCTTCCCTTGATGGGAGACTCAACAATTTCATCCGAAGTAAATTGGCTCCCATCCATCAAGTATCCAAGTATTCCCTGCTGGCTCGACGGAACTTGGACAATTGAAGTGTTTTCGTCATCTTCCCCAATGCTTTCACAAACCTCCCTCGTTATTTCTAGTACACTAATACTCGCCCCTTCGTCCTCCAGATCAGCAACCTCGTAGTCCGAGTCAACAACAACAGGCACTGACAGCAATTTTCGCATCCGCACTCGGTTTACTTCGTCGTTGTATTCTGTCAAATGCAAATCGCTCTGGACCTCGTAACGGGTGGTCCTCAAAACCTTGGGCCTTTTGGTTCTTTGTTTCAGTGCAAGCTGCAGGGTTTGCGTTTCTATTCGGGACCGTGCTGTGAAGTACTCGTCCTCAGAAAACACTACCTCGCTGCGCACTGACAGCGCTGGTTTCTTCACTGCTGTAGTAATAGGCGTCAAAAATGAAGGCAGAAAACCATGCAGAGGTGACTGTAAATCACGAGGCAGGGAAATCAAGCAGTGGTTAGTAAATGCAGTTTTGGGCGTTACTTCCTCCCCAGAAATTTCTTCCAGGACTTTTTCAGCGCAAGATACTTCTTTCTGCGACCTTATGGATGTGTCCTCGTGAATGGGCAGAACTATTTCGATCTCGCGTATTGGGGACTTCCGGATCATTTTCTGTACGAGAGGCGATTGTACAAGCCTTCCGATGTCTACTCCATTTGACTTCCTCTCAGCCAGAACAAATGGCGAGCTCATAGGCGTTGGTTTTCCAATCAAGTGCTCAATATTTGCTTGCATGTCTAAGCTGTCATTGATTTCCACCACATGGTCGGGGAAAGAGAAGCTGCATGGAGCACCTGACTCGTGAATGGGCTGGCGCGAACTCACAGGCGTGCAGTATGTTAGTTCCTCCACTTCTGACTCCGAGTCTGAAACAATGTCAACAGGACTAGTAGGCGACATGAGAGAGTAGTCATTCCGAGAACAATGCTTCGTACTTTCGCTGGCCTGTGAGGTACTTGTTTTGTGTGCTTTCTGGCGATACCTGCTCCCCTGATAGCTTTTTTCAGTATTTGCTCCATTTTCCTCCAGAAGGACATCTTGTGATAGAGTGCTGACAAACACAGATGGCTCTTCGAAAGATACATCTGTGTTTTCCATCTCGCTTCTATCTCCCCTATAATCATAGAGCCATAAAAAGTCACTCTCTGAAAGCGATTCATCAGGCTTCAATGATGCTTGTGACCATAATGTCAGGTCCTCTTCGTCTTCTCTGTGCGCCTCCTTGGTAATCCACCTTAAGTTGCGTTTTTCCGTTGCTCCCATGTCAGGAAATTTCAGTCTGATATGGTGAAGTACCAGCATCCACTCCTCTTTTGTGTACAAATTTGAGATCTCGCGGGTATTGATTTTGTTCACATCCTCAGCGGACACGATCTTTTTCACAAACTGATCGATTTTGCCTTTCCCTGAAAGGTAGGAGAACTTATTGGCCTCGAACTTACTGCGCGCGAGATTTTGCAAGGTACTAGTGTCTTTTCTTTTCGGGGGCGCTTTCTTGGTTGACTTCCTCGTCTTTGCTTTACTCAATATGGATGCAGGAGTTGCTGATCCCGCTAAGCTCGTAGGGGTTTGCGAACTTTTGAACCTGCTAAGCGTGGGTATCTTCCGCAGTATTGAATCTTCCCGCTCTTCCTGCTGGATAGCATCTTCATGTCGGGCCTGCATCTGTGTGGACACGAACTGATGCTCCATTTAGACGCGACAATTTGGTTGCAATTTAGCGCGTAAAAAAAAAAGATTACATATTCAGCTCTACACCATGTTATCACCATTGAAACGCAAATTCATATATTTTAACCTTTAAATTCGCACCTTCTTGTTATATATAGCCCTATACAGATTCATATCCCCTCTGATAGCATCGTTTATTACCTGCTGAATGCCTGAAGTTGACACTCGTTATAACGAGTTGATACAACTCATAACCTACGTTTTCGTTTCCCTCAATTCCCATACCAGCGTCTTCTTGTTATAGTCTGCCATATCCTGGATAGTATTCTTTAGCATTCCCTTGGTGAAAGATGTGAACTCTTTCTTGGATAACTCTACCAAGGTGCCAATTGAAAAATCACTATTTTTCTGGATGAATTGAGCAAGACCACGCAAAACAGCAGGGTCTTTGATGGTTTTCTTCTGGGGCACGAGAACATTCACTACCGGCGCGGGAGTGCCCTTAAGGGTGGCAGTTATGCTCCCAGGAGCGGCCGCCTGTTGTGGCTTGGGCGTCGATATAGGAAAGGTTATTCCCTTCACCATAACGGACATTTTAAAGTTGCTGAAAAACTCGTCGTTGGTACCATCGTTCAACTTATTTGTAACTTCCAAAGAGTGCACTTTGCGTGTTTGCTGATTTGAATCACCCTCAACAAAGTCGCCTATATCCTCGTCATCCCCAGCCTCCTCTTCTTCCTCCAAATCCTCATCATCCAAGTCTTCACCTTCTTCGTCCTTATTCCATTCGAGATCCAGGTCGTAGTCATAGTCCATCCCTGACAGCGTGGTATCAAAGGGGCCGCTCAACTCAAGTATATGCTTCGGAGCAAACCACGTTCCTACATATGGAGGTCTGGCATTTTCGTAAAAGTGGAGGTACTTGAGTGGTGGTACGCGCTTCAATAATGAGTTTACTTCCTCTTCTTTGGCTGTGGTCGAGTTTAAAACTTGTAGGATGTCTTGTGGGGATATCAGTGCCGTCTTTTTGACATGATTTCCTGAACATTTAGCAAAGTATTCCAGCATGGATTGCCCTTCCATTCCACCATTCAAAAGCGATTCGATGTCTTTGCTTGATTTGGTGCTC
The DNA here is from genome assembly GCA_003707425.3 of Kodamaea restingae. Taxonomy (NCBI): domain Eukaryota; kingdom Fungi; phylum Ascomycota; class Pichiomycetes; order Serinales; family Debaryomycetaceae; genus Kodamaea; species Kodamaea restingae. The sequence continues at coordinate 340,178 of PPJA03000006.1, forward strand.
ACCAGAGCTGCCATCTTGACGTTTTCCTTTACGAAGAATGGCAAAAAGTCCTTTCCAAAGTCATCCGTAGACAGATTAGTGGTAGGAACAGCAACGGGGGTCAGAGTAGGAGCTGCCTTTTTAGTAAAGAAAGACGATATTTTCATTTGGTTCCGTTCCTCTAATCGTTTCTTCTCCATTTCTTTCCGTTCCTTCTCCTCCTCAAGCTTTCTTTTGCGTTCCAACCGCTCTTCCTCTTTCTTTTTCTTGTCTTCCTCTCTTTTGCGCTCTCTTTCGAGACGATCTTCCTCCTTTTTCCTTTCACGTTCACGTTTATCCTCCTCTTTCTTCCTTTCCTTCTCTAAGCGGTCTTCCTCCTTTCTTCGTTCCTTTTGCAAGCGTTCTTCTTCCTTTTTCTTTTCTCTCTCTAGACGTTCCTCCTCCCTTTTCTTCTCTTTCTCGAGACGCTCTTCTTCTTTCTTACGCTCCTTAGCGAGCTTGTCTTCATACTTCTTCTTCTCCTTCTCCAAGCGCTCCTCTTCTTTCTTTATCCGTTCTCTTTCCTTCTTATTCTCTCTTTCCACCTTCTCGGCCTCTTTCTGCTTGATCTTTGCTAGCCTTTCCTCGGCCAAATTCACTGTTTTAGCATCTTCCGCCGCTTTCTCAGCATCTCCATGTTCTTGGGTACCATTAATAACCACCTCTTCAGTTTTAAAACGTTTAGCAGGATGTTCCACGTTTTCTCTCTCGTCTTGAGCTGCTCTCTTTTGTATTTCCACGACAACCAGGGTGTCGTTTGTCGCTTCTGTAGTCATTGACGCGTCAAGTGTGGAGAGAAAAACGAACGCGATTCAGATCGAAAAAGTCGCTGCAAAAAAAGTGAAAGCACAACAGTAACGGAAACTAGAGAGCTCAGTGACCTTTACAATGGTGGTAAGGTGGAATATGGGCATCAAGGTGCGCATTTTAACCTTTTGAAGTTTACAGAGTTAGATAAAAGTATGCAACCAGTCAATAAATAAGCGATTCTATATAGTGTATACTTCGCTTCTTGAGCAACCACACTTTAGTGACAGGATTAATGTTTGTTTAGGATCAAGAAGGCAATCTTCTGTTGGTTGCAAGCAAAAAAGTCTAATTGCCAATATAGAGAATTAAGTTAGAAGGAATTGGAACCTTGGATTGTAAGACCTTGACCTGAATATCTTAAATTGTAGACCCTGAAATTTGCCAAACCCATGTAAGACTTTGCAACAGAAGACTTTGAATAGTCTCTAACAGTGTCCTGTACCAAAGGAATAACCTACAGATTGAAAATAATATCCTGAAATTCTTAATATTGTAAAAAATGTGATTACGACTCCGGCCTCGTATATTCCTACTCGTGTCACATTAGGCTCAAACTGTCCCCTTTGCTGGCTTCATATTTATTATATTTATTCCGATTGAGTCTGTCATAAGCACCAACAGTGGTATTACTTCCACTCAAAGATTACATTGGTTTTTTCGATCAAGATAATTTTCTATTAGCCTATCCTATCTATATTCTGGAATTTCCAAATGGAAAAACGGGGTGTCAGTGCCGACAGCAGCAAAATAGCCTGAGTCTAAAGATCCAGTCTCCAAGTCCTCTGCGGTGGCAATGTTGACATATGTGGTGCCACTCACCAAGCCTTCACTCTCGTACGCTCCAAAGCCAGCTTTGAGCAAACCTCTCCTGATCCAAGGTGACATTATGCCGGAAAAGTGGAACTCCACTTCACGGTCGGCGTACCTGTTCAAAGCCTTACGCAAATCGACCAATGCCTGAATAGAAGTGACATCGATCAGGGACACTGCAGAGAAGTCCAAATGCACAATACGCAAGATTGGGCGAGTGTCCTCTTCGCTAAAGTTAACTTCCTGCTTCTTCTTACCGAACGGAAGATTCCATCTCAATGGACCAGGGTCGTTCCATGGCCTCGATCCAGCATCATTCCCGCTGTATGGTACACCTCTTCTCGTCAACAACTTAGCTTCGTCCGAAATCCTGTCAACCTGCCTTGAGGCGTTTGGATACACAAATGCCTCAACTGGTCTAAAAACAATCACGCCCGGTGGGGGTGGGCGGACATTAAGTTGTTCGTTTATGTTATCGTTGTTGAGAGGTACCCAGCGTGTATGGAACCTCACGTTAGGGTTGCTGGCAAGAAGCTGTTGAGTGCTCACAGTGGTAACCTTTTGACCCAGAATAAATTCACCCTTACCCTTGCCCAGTACAGAGTTACTCAAGACTTTGTGGATCTCAATGTCCTGCGAAGAAGAGTCCTCCTCATAGATCTCCTTGTCACCACCGATAGAGTATGTCGAGTTCGAATGGTCGATAAGTGGGTTGATAACTTCAGCAACCTGGATTCTACCCAAAAACTGGCCCTTTGGCACGGCAACACGGAAGAGCAACACAGCAATGGAAGCACAGATGGCAAAGTACACACCGTCCTCTATCAGCGCAAAAACGGTTATAATTACAGCAATGACAAATATACCAGCGTCCAATGGGGAAATGTTCCAAAAGTTCCAAGTGACCTTGTAGTTTGCAATCAAGTCAGACACAGCGTGGATGATAATGGCACACAAGGTGGCTTTAGGAATGTAGTAGAAAGCCGACGTCAACGCGTAAAGGGCAAGCAACACAACACCACCAGTGAAGATACCAGCCAATGGAGTTCTAACACCACACTTGGCCTTCAAGGCAGATCTCGAAAAAGAACCGGTTGCAGGATATGCATTGAAGAAGGTACCAATCAAGTTGTTGACACCAATAGCAATGACCTCCTGGTCAGGAATGACCTTGTAGTCATTGACACGGCCAAATGATTTTGAAATTGCAATATGCTCCAAAAGAAGAATAATTGTCGACACAGGGATCTCCAGTGCCATATCATTAATAATGCCTTCAGGTATAGTCATGACACCAGTGTGCTTCAAACCACGTGGAACATTGCCAATGACACTGATCGGAGGCTTGAATTTACCTTTTCCATGGAAGGCCTTCTTCTTAGGATGCACAATACCCCAAGAAATGGCTGTAGCAACGATAATGACTATTGCGTTTCTCAATTGTTGGATGTAGAAGAACCACGTCTTGGCCTTGGGGTGTCTCTTCTGTCCATACTCACAAGAAAACTTCCAAGCATAAAGAATGAAGAGTGGAATAAGCCCAAAGGCTGCATCCAGTGTTGAGTTGTGCAAGTTCTTAAGTGTGTTGATAACCACCTTGTACGCTGCCTCTCTGGTGTTCACCTTGGAGTTGAAACCCATCAATCCTGGCACCTGGCCAACAATGATATTGAAGGCGGAGCCCGACATGAATCCCATCACGGCAGGGATTGAAATGAATTCAAGAATGAACCCTAAACGCAAAAGACCAATTCCCGTAGCAATACCACCACAAATAAGTGAAAGGAAGGTAGCAATCTCTGGCGCAGAATATTTGTCACCGGCCTTCGCAGTGACTTTAGCGATAACCTTACCAACCTGCATCGACATAACAGCAACTGGGCCAATCGAAACATCCTTGGAGGTTGCAAAGAACGAATAGATAAAGACACCAACAAAAGACGAGTAAAGACCGTATTCTGCTGGTAAACCTGCCAACTGTGCATACGACATCGACTGTGGAACTAAGACAACACCGACTGTGATACCAGCAACCAAATCTCCATAGAGCCACTTTCCATTGTAGTGAAAGATCCACTGCAAAATGGGGAAGAGCGACGACAAGTAAAACTTGGCCTTGCCAATAGGGTCGGCAAAAACCTTCTTGCCCCAATCAGCTACAGTCACGTCATGCTCACGGTATTCGGGGATTGCAGTGTCGATGACTCCCTCGATATTAGCGTCGTTTCTATGGTGCTGTGAAACATGCGAACGATATGAATGGATATCGTGTTCCTGGAGCTCAGGCACATTGGACTCTGGCCCATGGTCACTTGTTAAGCTATTGATCTTATGGATGAGATCTGACATGCTTGATGAGAGATGAATTGAAGGACTTATTCTATATATATAAAGGACAATAGCCGTGCTTTTGAAATGCAAGTGTGTAGCGAGCTGTGGCGGATCAGGCTGTAAATTTGCAATCGAATCCACAGTTTTAAATTGACGGAAAAGAAATTCCTAGCAAAAGGCGGGCTTCTCCTGCTAGCGAGTGCAGCGGCACCCTGAATTTGTCAAAGCTTTCTCAAGTACACTCCTTCTCCTACTGTCCTGATCTGTACACTTGCATCCTCTACAGCTCTGTACTCCTGCTACAAGCAAGCATTAATTCAAATGTGATGTCACGTGCAGGGTTGCAATCATGACGACAGAGATTTATTTGCACCCTTAGTAATGAGTCTGGCCACAAAAATAATTCGGTGTGATGTGTAAGGAGCAAAGAAGGAAATCTCCGAAGCCTAGTCATGCTTTCGTTGCATACGATTTGTATTGGTATTGTATTGTAAGAGTGCTCACACCATTGCCGGTTCAAAAAAGTTGAGAAGGGTGTATGTTTTAGGGGGTGAAAAATAGTCTAATGACCAAGATATTCTTTTACCCAAGAGAGGCTACGACAATGTCAGATTAACCTTGGCGTATTCCAAGTTTTCACAGTGTAATTGAAATGGTTAAAACAGTGAATCAAACGACTCCATCAAAAAACGGTGGTTGCTTAAATTTCTTTTTATTGGCGTCGTTGTGTTAAATTCTTCAATCAATTGGACCCTACAGAATGATCAATCAAACAACCACCACGCAGACACCCCAAGTGTTCAGCCGTAGTGATTGCGTCATCATTATTCAATCTTTTTGAATTTTCAAGTGTGTTAAACACCCTTATCATTGATTGCGTACAAAGTAAAATTTACGAAATGGCATCACTGGCCCTGATTGGAAATGTGGCTGCAAAATCGCCGTTTATTCCTCGTATTACCACAAAGCCTCCTTTGATAAATCTTATCGGTGTTATTCAGCCTTTCGAACCCCGCCTTTGGATCTGCGCGCGAATAAGCCTGTAAAGTCATTCTATTGGCACCAATAACCACAGGGTTTTGGGACAATTTTTCTAGGCATGACATATCCACACCCTTTAAATTTGCCCACACGACCATTAAGTGGTGCTTCCAAGATTATGACAAGTTTTAAGACATCTCGGACCACATCTTACAAATAAACACGATTCTATTTCGCTGTTGAATCAGCATTCGATGCAGGCCGCATCTGCACCTTTACGGTGTTCATTTTTCTCCAGTCGACCGAAATGAGGGGATTAATGAGCACATTTTACGTCTTATTTGATGCAATAATTCCAAATATTTCCTTGGAATCCTTCGATATATGGTCGGGGTGTGGTTCTAATTAGTTCAGTTCCTGTAAGATAGTATTACTGCTGAAATATCCACAATCAAACTTGCTGGTTGGTCAGGGTGTTCTGGATACAGCATCAGGTGTGATCTACAATGCTGTAATTTGTAGAGCGGTCACTGAGAAGAACGCAAATGCTTATCTGTCTTTAATCCACGACATTCTTTCGGATTTCCGTTGGTACGTTATTCTTGAGGAAAGTAGCTCCCACGCATCGGCTTATATACAAATCTACTCTTTTCAACTTCTGGATGCAACAAGATCCTGCTGATGATGTGTTTTATTGTCCCCAGCAGCACAAGCGAAGGATCATCAATAAATTATTGATAATGTGTATTAATCGATGATAGTTCAAAAGTGGAGGTAACCCTTTTCACTCAAGTTCAAATCATTGGTGTCTACATCACTAACACATTTAGCTTCGTACTTCATATTTAATTCTTGAGGTTCTCTGCCTCAACAGCATCAACCAACTTCCTGTACTCTTGCTGCTTGTAGCACTGCTCCAAGAAAACCTTGTACTTTGCACTCAACAAACGGCGGTCTGGGTGAGTTTCTGGGGATGGCAAAATCACCTTTCCTGGGCCAGTCATCTTCTCCATAACCCTCCACAACTTATCACCAGGGTGGCTTCCAACTGACTTGCTGCGCTCTTTGCCAGTTGATGTTAATGGCTTCAAACCCAACTTGCCCAACTTCTGCGACAAGCCCTTCTGCACGTTCAGCTTAGAACCGAAACTAAGAGTCAGCTCCTCCTCAGAGCTGTTTTCCTCCTCCTCCTCAGCGATCTTCTGGTTGAAGTAGTCTGTAGACTCTCCGTGGACTGATGGGAAGTTGTGGGAGGAGCCTGACTGGCCATGGGAGTAAGTCAAAGCAGCAATGTTGGTGGTGCTCGTGGTTGCAGTTGGGGCAGTGTATGGGGAGTGTGCCCCTGTGTTGGCAAGCTGTGCAGTGGATCCATGAGATCCAGCCAAGTTCGTTTGCGACTTCTGCGTAAACAAAACTGAAGATCTTCTAGAGCGGCCCTTGCTGGCAAGGTGCTCAGCAACAGAGTCCTCAGCAGCGACAGCACCCAAAAGCGCAGAGCCGAACACCACAGCAGCATCAATATATCTTGGAACAATGATTGGCTTGCCAGTGCAGTCGGCCAAGAGACGCATGAGCAAACCATTACGGCATTGGCCTCCACTCATGAAGATCGAGTTGATTTCATGGCCCAGCTTCTCCATCTCCTCGACAATCTGGCGGGTCTGCTGTGCAATGAACTCACAGGCACCGAAGTACTGGAGTGCCAAGTCGTTGATTGAAGAGTCCATTGATTGACCAATGATACTTGCACGCATGTGTGGGTCGGCAATTGGCGAACGGTTACCGTGGAAATCACCATAGAAGAACATGTGCTTCGCCAAAGCAACCACAGAGCGTGCTTCACGCAGCTCGGTCAAGTTTTCCAAAATCAAGTTCAAGTAGTCAAATCTCAGTACATTGGAGATTTCAGCGAGACGGTTAAGCTCTGCGTGAGCTGGATGAATGGCCAAAACATGCGCAAGCAATTGACCTGTGCAAGATTGACCACCCTCCGCAAGCCAATAGCCAGGAGCCATAACGTCCTTGTATGGACCCCAGACTCCATGAACAAAACATGGCTCCTTGGTCATCGCAATATGGCAGGTCGAGGTACCAGCAACGGCTGCCAAACGGCCACATGAGGTCTCAATGCCAATATCCACTGCACTTTGAAGCTCTGGTACATCTGCCTTACCAGCAACAGTACCGATCCAGCCAGCGTATGCGTCAATAACAGGTGATCCCACTATACACTCCGTTGTCAAGCCCAACTGCTCAGCTGCCTGTGGTGTCAACTTACCGACAATGTCACCTGCACTCAAGAACTTACCGTTCTGGCCTGGGATACCACCCAACTTGCGAAAGTTGTCTTCCACAAGTTCCGGAAGGTCTAAGCCCAACAAGAACTCTTCGGACCAGCCGGTTTCCGAGCTTTCAACGCCCAATGGGAGGAATCCCTGCTTACACACAGCGGAACAGAAAGAACGAGCTTCAGATCCAGTGGCCTTGTGGGTCAAGTAGTCTGGTAAATCGTAAAATTTAACGTCGCCAATTCCACCCGGCATGTTGTGCTTTAACCACTTAATCTTTGGCAATTCCATTTCAATGGACATCTGGCCACCGACATACTTGAGACACTTGTCATTTGTAGCGTTGATAGCCTCAGTCTCGCTCTCTGCTCTATGGTCCATCCAAAGAATGATGTTCTCCTTGTGGTCCAAGAAGTCTGGACCAACACCAACTGGCAGGTCAGTCAGCTCCGAAATGGCCACCAAGGAACAAGTGGCATCGAATCCAATACCATACACATGATCTGGATCCACTCCACTGTCTCTCAAACAGGCCTTCACACAGAAGCAAATGGCATTCCAGATCTCGGTACTGGACTGCGTGATGTAGTTGGGACGCAATTCGTGTCTGGTGATAGGTCTCTCAGCAAGTCCGAGAATAATACCATTGGTGTCTATAATACACGCTCTGGCAGAGCCAGTTCCAACATCCACACCGACGTAGTAAACATCTGGTTGCGGAACTGGAACATTGGCAAAAGAAGGTCTCGATGCAAGACTGGTGTGTGATTTCGATTCTACCATTGCAATTGCTGTGCTTTGATTTCAAATATGTTCTTTATCTGGTTTAATCAGATAGTTAAAGTGTGTATGGTACAATTCAAAAAAGCGGTTGTTGTCTTATTGTATACGTACTTATCCGGAAGTTTTGACTTTAAATACTCCGCATAGTAGCAATTATAAAAGAAAAGGCGCATGTCACACAAAAATATAGATCCCAGCAAAGCTCAGTTAGTGAGTGTTCAACGGGCATTGTCCACCCACTGACTACCGCGCATGGTCAATTGATACATTATGTCCGAGATCTCCGCTTTTACACGAGTGTTGTCATTTACTGTGACGGTTAAAATATACCGTAACGATCTATTTTAGTAAACATCTCCACCTATACATTGCTATACAAACCTTCGCGCTGCGAAGATATAATCTACAGTCTTCGGTTGGGTTCCATCTAGGAGCACAAGTTAGTTTTCGATGCACTGTATTACCCAAGACGCTCTATGACGTGAGAACCTATACTTGCTGTATCGATATGCAGGATACTACCGCAAAAATACTTTGGCAGGTTGTTCCTATCGTGAAAAGTTTTGCGAAACTTGTAGATTGTAATGAATATGTTTCATCCCCATTATTGCGGATGAATTTGAAATGCAGGTTGTTGAACTTGCAATAGCAGATTAAAAACCAACCATAAATTTGGAATCTTCAGCCAGGTTTCCATTTTGGAACATGGGCGATGCAGAGCAAAAGTTGTATGCGATGAGTAAACTATTCTGTCAACTCAAAAGTAATAACCTTTGTAGACATCTAGTTCATGCTATCTGAAGGGTTCGGAACCTGTCCAGTTATTATTGTCTCGCAGGTATTCAAGATATTAAAGAAATGAAGTTATTCTGAACTGAGGTTCTGCGTCTTGCATATTATCGTGTAGTTCTTTTATCTGCAAACTCCACATTTTTTTCCCGCCCTTTATTCTGACATCCGCCTACTAATTCTTCAAGGGAGGGTACTTCTCCACTGCTTCCACCAAAAAGTCAAACTGCTCGGTGTTGTCCACTGCAGCACGAATATGCGAGGCACTTATACGCTTGACTCCTTGTCTTCTTGCCTCGATTATGCTAGCTTCGACCAAGTTGGCCATAAATATTTCGAGAGCCCTTCCCACAATGATGGGCGTGGCCTGTGCGACTTTTCCAATCTCTTCATCCAGTTGCATAATCTTCTTGATACGTGCCGCTGGGAAATGCGTTTTTATCTTCTCGAAACTGTCTAGTATTGTCTCCTGTGGTACTTTCCCACTAGATTCTTCAGCTTTTGGGACTACTGCTGGTGTGGGTTCCGGCTTGGGAGAGGCATTTTTTGCCGCCACTTCTTCCGCAAACAGCTGCCCATACGGGGCAGGTGCCACAGTCGTGCTGGGCTCCACCTTGTAATTGTAGCTGAAATCGTCGTCTTTGTTAATCAAATCGCTGAGATTTGACATTATGTGATTTTGTCTGCAGGAACGTCAATCGATGAGCCGACAACAATTCGAGGAATTTGATTGAGTATTTAAATGAAAATGGACGCGTTGAAAAAAAGAAACCAAATGGGTAGTGTGTGTGCCCAAAAACATTTTCTATTTGCTTACGGTGAGCGGTTCGTGGAATGCATTGACGGGCCTGAGATGCCTGTTGAACCGGGCCCTTATCTATGTACCGCATATAAATATTCTGCATAAGTAAAGTTTAATTGCTGATCTATCAAAGATGAGTTGTGCTGGACTTGCGATTCCACAATATCTAAGTCATCTCAACTCAGTGCTCGTTATGGAAACAAGTAAAGGCAAAGAAATCATCCAGCTCATCGAATACTTCATCAAATACCTCGCAAAAGAACACACCAAGTAAACGCTCCAAAAACAAGCATCAAAGAACTCATCAACTAAACTCACATTTGTATTTTGTGTCACAAACGGCTCTCCCATGCCATACCTTCGTCATCGCCAGTATGACGAGTGAAGGACAGTAGATTATCAATACTTCCCTGGGGTCAAGCATCTGCGGAAATAGGCTGGGACTGACTTTTGCAATAACGATTCATAGTGCTTGCGATGTTCATGGTCGTCATTCGGTAATTCTGCAAGCTCCCTGCTCATGCGTTTGTACACCATATGTTCACGTATCACGATCATCAATAGGAAGCTCACCACATATAGAAATCCCGTAAATAGCTGCAGTGGTAAGTACGGGCGACTGCTCCCCAGCTTCACCAACGACAATGCAATGACAGCGGACACCAAACTGAAAAAAGAGTTGATGACATTAATGCCTCCCCACGCAGCAGTTGTTTTCGCTTCCATGGGTGTTTCCTCAAGTAGGTCATGGCATAGGATGAGGCACATAGTAGGAGCTCCACCTATGACGAGCCCAAGAACGATAGAAAACGCAAGAAGCGCGGCGAAAGTATGTGCATTGATCCAGAACACAAGAACAAAGATTGCAACACAGAGATTGAATGCAGCCGTAGTATTGTACCTGCCACAGTAGTCAGCAATTATCCCAATTCCCGCACGCCCAAAGATTTGCGCTGCATTTACCAATGCAGTGAGAAGCGAGCCCTGCAGATGCGTGTAGCCCTCTATGGTGGCATAAGGTGCAAGTGTATATAAAGTCATAGCATATCCAAGTAACGATATGGAGTACCAGAGCGCAAGAAGCGCAAGATGAACGTGCTTGGTGAAAATAGTGAGATCGCATGTTTGCCGGATGTTAGTCACACAAAAGTGCCTGTTAAGTGTCTCGCTAAATGGCTTTCTGGGCTGGTTGTACGGTCTGAGGACAATAACACCCAATACTGTGCAGAACAAAGTCATAAAGCAAACCATTCTAAGGGCCCACTTTTGGTCTCCTGTATCTCTGATCACCTTCTCGATACTAAGCGAAAAGACCATCCCACCACATCCAGATCCCGCAATCACTATCCCCATTGCTGTGGCCTTCTTCTTGGAGAACCATGTCGGCACGGCGTTTGTCACTGGAATGAACACAAGCGAAAAAGCCAACCCCGCAAGCACACCTTGCGTCATAAATATTTGCCAGAAGGATACCGCAAAGGACGCAAGAAGGTATGCGGCAGTCTGAAGCACTATACCCAAGCACATCACTGCTTGAGTTCCAAAAATACGGCAGCAAAACGCAGCCAAAGGCGCTAAAAGCTGGCCGAGGCAAATAACAACGGCACCAATCAATGCGTACTCCTTATCCGTGGCTTTGAAGGTATTCGCCGATAAATAGTGATCGAGGAACACACCATAGCTGCCGTTGCAACCCCAAGTGCAAAACAAGCAAAGCAGGCCTGCACAAGCCACGACCCATCCAAACCCACCATCGGGAGGGATGTTTATCTCTTTCACTGCTTCTTTCTCATGATCTTTCAGCGAATTCAGCAAACTCAGCTGTTGTGAGCGGCCTTCAGTGGATATTGGATACTCACTTTCACCCATGCTTACTGTATCTTTATGTTATTCCTCAGAGTCTCTTCTGTGCGGTCAGTGGTATTATATATGGGGTATCGGCTCGAGAACTCGGAAGAACCGAAAAATCTTATATATATTTTGCTCGAGCTGCAGATCCTTTTCTACTTTTTATCTTCCACCAACTATTGATAACAAAGGTTATATTATTAGACCCTTAAAATATGTTGTGGGGGTACCTTTATTTCTCCTGTGGATGTAAGAGAGTCGACTCTCGCCGCGCTCGTAGGGATATGCTGAGGTTGTTCGTTCGGATAAAATGACTGTTTTCCGAAACGGCTGAAAAACGTTTGATTGATGCAAGTGGTATAAATTGCGCTCGGACGTCATTCATATTCACCCCTTAAAATCAACTAGTTGCTGCCCAAAATGTCTATGTGGCTGCCAACGGGTGCCTGAAGAGAGCCTTGAAGAGCAAGCCACGTATCGCTTAACCCGCTTTTTGTGTGTTTTACAACTCTCTTTTGCTTACAAATTGGTCCACAACCGCGCTCAAAATTCATGCTTACAAATTAGTGCCAACCGGTAAATTTAAATGCAATGCCGACATCGTACATGCCATGTTCATCAATCTCTCGTACGACCAGGAGCCCACCGTCTATATAAAATCTCTGTTACCCTAAACTTTGAAAAATAGTCAAAAAACTGGCCCCTCAAATCAGTTGTATCATCTAATACGAATCCCCCAACCTCCGCAGCTTCTTGCGTGTACGCCAATACCAAAGTTTTCTTAACCGTACCGATAACTCTCCCGATCGAAGACATCTCGAACCAATCGAATTCGCTGTCCTCGGTAACACACATGACAGCGTACTCTGCATGGATAAAAGGTGGGCCTCGTTTGTACAATAAAAATTCAGTACCGAATTTTATGCCTGAACGCACACACCACCCCATTGACCTGAAATGGTGGTAAACAGCGTAGTTACGCACAAAGTAGGGATCAACTTCACAACATATACGGAACAAGCCGTATAATGAGAGTTCTGGATATTCTTCTACTCGGCCATTATTCACCTTTACTGAATCCAAAGCGAGCGCAAGGAAAAAGACCTCCACAGGCTGAAGCTGCAAAAACTCAAGGTTTTTGTGCAACTTCCGTGTCGTAGGATCAAACAATGCGGCATCCTCTGCACTGATCTCCTCATTGTCATCCACTGACTTTTCTATGATGCCGCCTTTACGTAACTTTTCGACCTCTGCTCTCAAAGCAGCCATTTCCGCGCGCTCGTTGTCGGTGATGTTGTTGCCACGGTCCTTCACCTCAAGCTCATGCAAACGGTTACGCTGTTCCTTGAATTTTGCACGCTCCTCACGCCTTTTCGAGGTAAGTTCCTCCATCAGTAACTTAGAGTTGGCTGCTTCGTTGGAACTGCCTTCAAGACCTAGTCTGTCGATCGTTCTTTGCTTCCATGTAGGCTCCGATCTTGAAAGGGTACCCTTCCCAAAAAAACCGTTACACCAGAGATAATTCATGTCGTCGTCCCCTACTACTTTAAATACGCCGTCCTCAAATTTTACCAGTACACGGGCTACAGTGGCATGGGGCGGCATTCTCACTACGGTCAGAACCCACTTCCACGCAAAGAGCAACCATGACACAGGATTGTGCGGGAAGACTTCCGGGAGTGGTCCCCATCGCTCACTCGATATGACGAGTGGTAGCGGACGGGCGTATAAGGTCTGTTTATTTATTCTTTTGCGCATCTAAGTTGTTAGTATTGAAGTCAACAAATAATTCCTTTCAGATACCGTTGTAGTCTATTGAGAAATCATGTGCTCACAGTGACCGAGGTCTTCAAGCAACGTTGTAATCATCAGGTAAGGATTTTTGCATATTACATACACTTTCATCGCGGAAGAGCAGATGGTTCGTGAATTAAATTGGAAAAAATTTGGGCTTGTTTTAAATACTGGCGATGGTGTCCGGGTAAAATATTTTGGGTAACAGTAGGGATTTATAACTACATACCTCCACAATTGAATACGCACTTATTAGGTACAATCGGCGCTCAGGATAATGCAATTTGACTGCCAGAAGTGTAACTCGCCAATAATACTAGACAAGTCACTATTAAAGCTCACACCAGCGCAGTTAAATCTACTAATTAACAAAACACACGATCATGCACACGATAAGTCCAACCTCGAGATTCTTGAACTGTTAAATCCATCGGACTATATCCCGAGTGAAAGACTACAGAGATACGATGAAGTGAAGTCGAACTCGAAACCACTTTACCTGTGGAACTTGATAGAAAGTGATAGCGACACTGACTCAGAGACAGATCCGGGGCAAGAGTCCAGTTCTATCAATTCCAATTCTTATGTTGTTCTAACCGACGATGATGACCCTGTTGATGATAAGCAAGAAAAACGTCATACGATATCAGCACGAGTCAAGGCATTGGAGACAATTTTTGACGTGCTATCGCAAAATCAAGACGTGCAACATCCACTTTCTCAAGACTGTGGAGACTTATTGGTGGAAAATCTAAAACTCAAGTTTGATCAGCGCCAGCATGAGAAGGATGCATACCTTACCTTCTTGAAGAAGTTAAAGGAGCGCGAGGGATCTGGAATAATCGAAGACGATGATGTTGAGGAAAGGCTCCGACTACAGATTAAAGATCTTGAAAACTTAAACTTGGAGCACGAAACCAAGTTGATAGAATTAAAAAACTTAGAGAAACAGCGAAAAGTGCTCGAACTGGATTTGGCAACCTATCGCAAAGACCTCGACACCTTATACAAGGTCGAATTGGCTAACTTATTGCAGCTCAAAAACCAAAGACAGTTGGACTTGGACAGTCAAGTAGATAAATTGGAACAACTTAAGGCCTCATACAAACTGAATTTGAACCACTTGGACAAGCTTCGACAGTTGAATGTGTACAGCGAGGTCTTTTCAATCTCATTCTGCAATGACTTCAGCACTATCAATGGATTCCGTTTGGGTTACAAAGTTGTTTGGCCCGAGATAAATGCAGCTTTGGGGCAGGTTGTGCTTCTCTTGGCATTTTTGGTAAACAGGCTCAATATCAAATTGGACCAATACCAGTTGATTCCCATGGGATCACAGTCCAAAATCATAAAGTTTTCTAATCAAGGAACGGCAAGAACAAAGTCTGTTTTGAACTTGTACACCTCGAATGAGTTCCTGTTGGGAAGATTGTTCAACTTCAACAAATTAGATGTCGCTATGATTGCTTTATTGGACATAGTTCTGCAAATCGAATCTCAATTGCGCAATCTTGAAGTGGATATCGACTTGCCTTACAAGATAAGTCCAAAAAAAGACCAGATTGGTGGAAAGAGTATCCGCCTTACACTGAACAGTGAGTGGACACAAAGCTGTATGTTTTTGTTAACAGACCTCAACTGGATCTTAACATATGCAAGCAATTTAAGTTAGTCTTTTTAATATAGTTTATAAGATTCTGTTAGATTAGTTTCTTTGGAAATCGGTGTAGGATTGTCTGCACTACCTAGCACCTTTGGTACCTGACAATTCCTAAAATCAATTGTATTATTTTGCCAGGCCTTGGTGAAACAGCAAAAAAAGAAGATAAAAAATCTCCGATACCGGGAGTCGAACCCGGGTCTGCTCGGTGAGAGCGAACTGTGCTAGCCGTTACACCATATCGGATAATTCTTGTTGTATTGGAACAACACCATGACTTCATTTTAAATTAATTTTGCCGCTCAAAAATGCTGCAAAACAAAAATGTCACTATGGACAGCTTCCACTACTTATCAAATACGCCTCCCAGGCTTCTTGATAATGATTTATGGACGTCTCCTTCAGCATACAGTCTTAAATTTGACCTTGAGTATAAGAAGAAACAACTCTCGTCACCGTCAAAGATCAATGTCATAGATTCTTCAGCCGACTTTTTGCTAATTCAGAAGAGCCCACACGTTTTACAAACAGTGGAGTCACCAGTAATGTATCTGAAATGCACAAACACTCCTGAGGATGATAAAGAAGTAAATTACAGCTATCATTTGGAGAACACTCGAATATTTGATTTTGAACGTGCTAACTCGGAATCACCCCAGCATCACATATTCGATGACTCGATGAATTTGTTCTTGGAAGAGGAGTATGACAACCAACACAATAGCTTTAAAAGAAATACAGTTAATTTTCTTGAATCCTTACACGGAGCTGAAGACGAGTTGTCTGAAAAAGTTGCGGAAATTTCACAAAAATACAACTCTCCGGAACATCACCTGTTGGATGCAGAAACTCATGGCTACTGTGATCCTAAACGTGAGGATTTTTCAATTAAACATATTTGCGTAAAGGTTGAAGATCTGGAGCTATTGGAGAACCTCGATAAAAACAAGAAAAGTAACACTAAACCTTACACAGGCAAAAAGCGTGGCCGCAAACCGAAAGGATACCGCACGCGAATTTCTTATCTTTTAAATCCTAATGAAGGATATGATCCGAATAAAGTAAGGGCTCACGAAAAGTATGATCGTTTTCGAAAGCCACCAACACTGCGAGGTGAAAAGAAGCGACGCTTGGGGCCTCGTTCTAAAAATGGGTGCTGGACATGTCGTGTGAGACACAAGGCATGCCCGGAAAACAGACCTTCTTGTGATCAGTGTATCCGTTTAAATCTTCAGTGCGATTATCTGGAAAGGAGACCGCTGTATATGTATGATCCAACCTCACAGGCTAAGAAACTACAGGAAATTCGGGCTATAACCAACAAGCAGAAAAGGATACATTTTACAGGCAAGAAGAAACTGTGTTCTGCAGTCAAAGGCTCATCCATAGAGAGTGAGAATAACTGCTTAGAGGAGGGAGTAAGCGCTAAGCCTCCTAGTCCTTCATTTGGTGAGCTGAAGATTTGAGGTGCGTGTTTAGATTAAGGCGAAACCTGAGAATTTTTTCTCGTGTCCCACACAGTTGAGAATATTATCCTCAGAAAAAACATATTCCAGCACACCGCTACTGAGCTAGATCACAAACATGTATTTGTTGACTCTAATAACGTTCATTGTGGGATTGGCAAATGCCTTCTACCTACCAGGAGTTGCTCCAACTAACTATAAAAAAGGAGATGCAATTCCCTTGCTTGTGAATCATCTCACTCCATCTATGCACCACGTCGCGAACACGAATACCAAGTCGAACACTTACGTGTATTCCTATGATTACTACTATCCTAAGTTCCATTTCTGCCACCCTAAAGGAGGCCCAGTGAAGCAACCGGAGTCTCTCGGATCCATCATTTTCGGTGACCGTATCTTCAACTCTCCATTCGAAATCAAGATGTTGGAAGACAAAACGTGCGAGAAGTTGTGTACTTCAACTTATGGCATAATTGACTCTGTGTTCGTCAACCGTAATATCAGAGCAGGATACAGCCATAATTGGATCATTGATGGTTTACCTGCTGCGAAGCATATGTACGAAGAGAGCACTCGCTCTGAATTTTATGGCACAGGCTTCCGTATTGGTGAGCTAGACGATCAGAATGTTGCTGTATTTTCCAACCACTTTGATATCACTATCGAGTACCATAAGAGAAAGGAGGACACTTACCGTGTGGTAGGTGTCATTGTGAACCCTCACTCTTTGGACCGTAGTGAGTTGAAGGAGGATGCTTCAGCCGCAGACTTATGCTCGAGTTCTTTGAAGAAGGTTAACTTGAACCAGGAGAAGACAACTGAGGTTGTCTTCACCTATTCTGTGACTTTCAAGGAGTCTGACACCCCTTGGGCTACTAGATGGGACAAATACTTGCACGTGTACGACCCTAAGATCCAATGGTTCTCTCTTATTAACTTTTCGCTCATCGTCATCATTTTGGGTGTGATTATTGGACATATCTTGGTGAAGACCTTAAAGAACGACATTATTAAGTACAACGAAGTCAATTTGGACGATGATGTTTCTGATGAGAGTGGTTGGAAGTTGATTCACGGTGACGTTTTCCGCCCACCAAAACAGAAGTTGCTCTTGTCCGTAGTTGTTGGAAGTGGATCTCAGATCTTCTTGATGGTATTAGTGACTATTGTTTTTGCACTTTTTGGCTTGCTCTCTCCTCTGAACAGAGGTGCATTGCTGACATTTATGTTTGTGATGTACATTGGATTCAGTATCGTGGGCTCTTTTGTTAGTGGATACTTGTACCGCTTTTTTGGAGGTGACAATTGGAAGTTGAACATGGCTTTGACCCCAGTTCTTGTACCTGGTGTTCTCTTCGGCATTTTTGTTTTGTTGAACTTCTTTTTGATTTACGTTAACTCTTCCGGTGCAATCCCCGCAGGTACAATGCTTGCCATTGTTGTATTGTGGTTCTTGATTTCGATCCCATTATCTGTTGTGGGTTCCATTTTGGCACTGAAGAGACCTTTGCTCTCTGTACCAGTGAGAACTAACCAAATTCCACGTCAAATCCCACAGCAGCCATGGTACCTTCGTACATTACCTGTTGTTTTGATTGCTGGTATTTTCCCATTCGGTCTGATTGCTGTCGAAATGTACTTCATTTACCTGAGTTTGTGGTTCAACAGAATCTACTATATGTTTGGATTTTTGTTCTTCTGCTTCCTCTTGATGGTTATGACTACATCTTTGATCTCTGTCATGATGATCTACTACACTTTGTGCACCGAAAACTACAAGTGGCAGTGGAAGTCGGTTTTTATTGGTGGAGGGTGTGCCATCTACGTCTTTGTGCACTCCATGTTCTTAACTGGCGGCGAGAGATTGACAGGTTTGACCTCCATTGTGCTTTATGTCGGATACTCGATAATGTTGAGTTTCCTTGTATTCTTATGCTGCGGTTTCATTGGGTTCGCCAGTAATTTGGTCTTTGTGAGATCTATTTATAGTCAGATCAAGATCGATTAGTTCAACCAGAGAAATGGGTCATGGCCCCTGTGATTTTTATGGCATTGTTGTCCATATAAGGTCATATTATCATTTGTGTGCTAAGCATTATAGTCTAAGAAAAGTAAAGCTCTGGTTTACATAGAACATCTTTAACAAGATCATGTCATGCTTTAAAATCCATTAGATACACAAGAGAGCTATGATTTTTTTTCAGATTGGATATAAGAGTTTACCCAATTGGAAGGACGGTGTTGTAAATTTTGACAAGATACAGGGGTTTGTTCAAACTTTGATTCATTCCTCGGTAATCAGTTCAGCTTGCTATTCATTTCGTAGCGCTGGTTTGGTTTTCAAGGAACTATAATAAATATGTAGTTGGATTGGTCTTTGAGGCTCCTCCATGGCTAACAAACAAGAACCGGCTTAAAAACAGCTAGCTTACGCACCTCTAGATATGTATACAAAGTACAATAGTAGGAATGATTTGTACCCTGATCGAACCGTGGCTGGTCTTGACCAATAAACCAAACAATCTAGTAAAATTTCCCTGTTAAAGCCATAGTTTTGTATAATGAGCTTTCTTTGAGTATTTATAAATTCCTCTCACTATATCCAACCTTCTCTGCACTCGCCTTCAATAAACTTTCCAGCACATGTTTGTACGGTCTCAATCCACAAGAGTAAGCTATCTCTTATAGAATTTGGGGTTCTCGATTGGAGCTCAAATGTCAACTTGTACTCGGTAATGCGATTCTTCAAAGCCGACACAGCAAAAGTACCTAAGGGCATGTTGACTAAGTTAAGATTTAACAAGTTGAAGCTGATCAGAAGATCCCCATTAATCTTTACACAGCGCGAGTGGAGTTCGGCAAAGTGATCCAGAGGCAGTTGGCGTGCTTGAATCAACTCGATAAGTGCATCGACGACGACCTTGCTGAGTTTAATTAAGCGGAACAACTGCCCAAATGAGATGTTCAGAAGTGGGTTCAAGATACTTACGCGCAGAGCCCCAACTTCTGTGCTGATGTAGTTGGCAAAATGCATGATAATGCCCAGCAATTTCTTCAACATGCGAATCAATTTGACATTGTGATCCATATAGGTCTCTAAAAGTTCTTCTGTATCGCCATTACTAGGAAGGGCGGCAATTTCACGGAGAAAAGAGTATAGCAGCAACTTCTCGCTCACAAGGGCCTGGAAATGCGAGCATAAAAGTCTGCACTCCTGGGGAGCAGCTATCGGTGGTAAAATGTTATTTTTACTCCGGTTCAATATATTGTCACGCATATGCACAAGCTCGATAAAAAGCGGAGACAAGCGCAATATGGCATCGCCTTGCGGAACACTGTCAGGGGGAGGCATGAACAAAACATAGTTCTGTGTTAAGATATTGGTGAAAGGATCGTTTGAGCCAGATGGAATACAACGTTGCACACCGAATATGAGTGAGTTCAACAGATCGATCACCTGAAGAAGGAAGTAGAGTTTCGGTAGGTAAAGGTGGATAGCATCCAATGCTTCTAGACCTGGCGCAGTGTTACGCGCCGCATTCAGGTGAACTTCCAAGGCAAAATTTTCCAATACGCGGTAGTCGTTAAAGATCGCCATGGAAGCACCAATACCAACCAGGTAGGAGTCACCACTGAGGAGAACTGCGTAGTTGAGAAGCACCAACGCGCTAAAGTATAGAACTAGGTTCAGGTCGTTGGCCACAACGCGTGATACGTTGAAGGGGTAGAGAGAAAGAGTATGCGCAAGGGCACGTGCAGCGTCCCCCGAACTCAAGGTCCGGAAATGTGCAAGGTGGTGGAGAGCCGCGCTGAAGGTGGCCACAACCGCGGGATCGCAGGGTTCACGATCAAGTAGACGCGGGATATGGTTTGCATCGTAAGGGAGTAAGGGGAAGTTTGGGTGGATATGCTCGTAGTAGTGTGCGAGGTTTATGGTGCCCACATCCAGTGCGGGTCTCTCGGCCTTGGGCCCAAGTGTCTGATCAGAGGCATTCATTATGGGAGGGAGCTGTGCGTGGCTAGCCTGAGGTTGCTGGACGTAATGTGGGGCATAGGGAAGAGACTGGTTCGCAGAAGGGCTCTCGATTGTTGTACGATTCATTCTGCCTGTCAAGCTCAGCAATGACAGAATCAGGTTACTTGGAGATAACAGAAGCATCAGACTCCGCAGGGAGTTGCGTACCAGATAGAAATCATCTTCGGACTCAGATTCTGTACCACTGGCGTTCAGACGGTAAAGAAGTCGCAGGCCATTAGTAGAGGTCGACAGTATCAGGTCTACGCTTGACCTCCTTCTTCCAGAAGGATTATGTCCCACCAGCAGGCGCCGCGAGTGTGAGTTCAGACCAGGGTTCCCAGGCATCTCGTAAGGGACCTTCCAAAACGGGCCTTGGATGGGAGGCAGCTCGACACTTGGAACTGCAGGTCCTGATGTGGATATTCGAGTTGAAGGAACAGATGGCGAAATTGAAGTGGAATTTGCCATTCCCGGCTTTGCCTGTGGGGTATTCTGGACAGGGAGGTTTTGTGCTGGCCATGCCTGTGAGGGAGCATATTGCAGAGACTGAGTCTGCTGCGATTGCAGCATCAGAGCGCCGGGGGCCTGCAGAGTTGTTCCATTATAACCCACCAATGGTGGGAGAATTATGGGGCCTTTCGGGAAGGGAAGTGGTTGTGGAACAGGGATATGGTAGTACGTTTCCTTCTTTTCGTCTCGAGTATAGCCCTTGGAGGGTCCACGCTTCAATGGGATGCGCAGGAACAAACACTTTTCTCCATTCTTGACACAGTTGTTGCATATCTTGGTAACTTTCTGGACCAGCGCCAGGTACTCAGCGTTACATTTGATCTTTTTACGACGGCAAGAGTCACATGCCCGCGACACCTTGGACCTCTTTCGTGGGTGATCATCACTGCTGAGCAACGAAGGACTAAGGCCTGGATTTTCTGTGGCTGTTTGGTCGGTTGGTCTTTCTACCGAGGATCTTGAATCTCTGCGTGCGTAGTTTCCATTTCTGTTTATATTGGGGCTTGTACCATTCCCCAGGCTTATCTCCTCTCTCCCGAGGCTATCATCGCTTCCTGACTTGTTGTAGTCCACTCTAGAAGGTTCGCCAGAAGTTGTAGATGTGCCGATTGGGGCTGGGGGTCTGCCTTTGGCGTCGTCGAGGGGGGACATGTTGGAGTGTATTTCTTGGAAAATCGTGGAGAAAAAAAAATATGACGTGAAGACGACTGGCACTGGAACAGGTTGAGTTGAGGGAGTCAAGCCGAGTGTTTGCATACAAGTTGATTGGGAGACTCAATCTGAGTGGAGGATTAGACCTGTGTAGAGATATTTAAGCTGAGTGGAGAGATTTCTGTAGGTTAATGTATTGTGTTAGTCTGAGTTCTAGCATACTTCGAAGCAACATCAGCAAGGTCGCAACGTCTCCCCTACATATATCTTGAACAAATTAGAATAGGTGGATGAAGGTGCAGTGATTCGGACATTCCGTGAATAACCCGTATGGCACTTTGCTGCCTAACCCGGGATGGAGCCGGAAAAACAAGTGTTGGGAGCACGCGTTCGTAAAAGGATTACACAGAACCGAGGAGCCGGGGAAGAACATGGGGTGGGTGCATGAAATGTATGGTGTGTGTGTTTTTACTAGCCTTCAAAACATCATAGCTTTAAAGTATATAGTTTGTATGGGGTTGTCGTTTAGCAACCAATGATGTTGTTTTTGAGTGGTTCAGATGGCATCTGATTGGGGATGTTTTCAGCCGTGACAGCGGGGTAGAGGAAGAAGTGGGGATGGAGAAGAAAAATAGCGGAATAATGAAACACAAACAGGATTAATAAAACAAGTGATTTAGATTGTCCGATCTGCAGCCATGGTTCAGGTGGCTCAAACAGACAACATAAGGTGCTTATGCGGGGTCTGTGATTGCATTTTTTTAGTATCATAGCTAGTTTCGCACCTGGCAGTTTTTTTGGGAGCATGCACCAAGCATTCCGGGTTTTTAACTACGTTCTTTTGTGGGTTTTGAAAGAATTAATGACTTATTGTTTTCGGGATAGGTTTCAGCGTTGGTGCTTAATGATTTGGTGAGAGCCGAATTAGCAGAAAAAAATGCAACCTGATGTGGGGTAATGAAGGACTCTAAGTTTTTCAGAGTTGACTGTAGGTTACATTTCTATTTCGTTGGCATGGCTTAGATCAAGCTGCGCCGAAGAAGTGTAAAAGCTACAAATTTTTCTGCACAAATAATGGGTAGTAAGCAATGTAAAGTATATTGCCAAATGTATTACCACTGAACGACTGTGAATAATTCTCACTTTGTACGAATGTATGTAAACCTATATTCAATGTACGGCAATAAAAAGATGTCCTTGTTGAAGGGTTCCTTGTATTTCTCGTAGTTGCAGTCTGATTTAGGCCAAACATAAATGAACACCCCACTCCCTAACAATATCCATGAATCCACAGTCCTCATAGCTATCGCGCCGCTTCCACACCTCATACAAGATCTGCTTGGCACGCCAGTAATTGGGCTGGCCTCGGTACATTGGACCGGTACTTAGTATCTCTACACGCTCCCTCTGTGCCGTCAGCCGTGCTTCAGACCCACAAATGAAAAGTAACCAAAACGTTGGCCGCACGCGTGGGCATTTCTTATCCATTACCTTTTCATATCCTCGCCTTTGGATCTCTTCCAATTTCGCCATGCAGTACTCCAGCTCTCTAGCGATATCTGCTTCCTTGCCACGAACTAGTCTCATGTAATACACACGGGCAGCGTGCTGAAATGCCTCTGCATTAAGCCGTACACACGTCTCAAACGCATCCGCACCGTCGGTATCCCAGTACCGTGAAACCAGCCAGCTGATTAATCGGTCTTCGACGTCGGCACATATCTTTGGGAAGTTGCGCGGGAAAACCTTGCGCTTCTCGAATATATTCTTGTGGTTTGTCAAGTGCACCACCTCGTGAAAAATGTCAAACAACAGCTTGGGGATACCGTACATGAGATAGACACCACTTGTGTCCAACAACCCGGAAAACACTCGGGGGATTCGCAGCGCTCGTGGCTGGTCTTGGGCCACAGTTTCGGCACGCCGGTAGCTCGACGTGTCTGCCTTGTCGAATGTGATGGTAAACGACAATGGTGCATAGTCATCGCCGTTTGGCTGTTTTGAAATTAGCTCGTTCGTGTTGTTGGAGACCACCACCTTCGTTTGCGGTGTTGAAGTGTCGTCATCTGTCTCGTTTTCTGTGACATGGTCGTCGTCGGCCAAGTCATACCCGGGGTTCAAATCCGGGTACTTTTTCCTCTCGTCCTTCTCGCTAATGTTGTAGTTGAACAAGTTGATAGACTGGGTGCTTTCGTACATGGTGAGAGTTATTTTGAAAATGCTGATCAACAATCGTGTAACACTGAGGTGCTTCGCGGTGCCAAACTTGTTTTTGATGATGTAGTCTCCAATTGCAAACATCACTTCATAGTTTTCGAAAACGCTGAACCTGCTGTCTAGCTCGACCTGCAAAACAAGCGCTAACAAAAGCAAAGTTTCATATTCAAGCAGCTCACTGTTGGCTGTCCCCGAGAGGAACTCGTCGTGGCTGTCATACTCGTCAAGATGGTGGTTCACGATACGAATCGCAAGCTTTCGGAACTCAATGGCGATAGTCAAGAACTCGCGTGAGCTGGCACAGAAAGTTTGCGATGAGAAGCCCAAGGGATTGGGTCTGGCAACTGATGCCTTGTGTTTTTTTGAATGCGGGCTTTTGACCTCATCTATGGTCGTGCTTATATCTCTTTGTATATTTTCGTTTGTGTTGCCTTCTTTTATATTCGTTTCCTTGGATATGCCCTTCCCCAAGCGTTCGTAGTCGATGCTTGCAGAGTTAATGCTGCCAGCTTTTCTTGGAGCGCATTCTCTCATACTAACAGTTTTTCGCATATTGGCACTTCCTTTCGTGGTACGTTGTTTCGTGACAGCTTCTGCCACACTAGCGCTTTTTTTCATGCTCGCACCTCCTATCTTATCTCCCTGAACGCCCAAAGTGCTTACTGAATCTACTCCTTCTGCACTTTTCCAAGCCTCCTCCTCATTTTCGTGCAACTTGAAACTGGCCAACCCTAAGGTCAAGTACACAATTGCAAGCTTGATGTTTTGGTTGAGAGATTCCACGTCCACAGTCCCCAAAACTGTGTCCCACTGCGCAAAGTCCTGACACACAAACTCGCATATGATCTGTTTGAGATAGGGTATCATCACCGAGCCCAAGTAGTTGTTTTCAAACATGACACGGTTGAAGGAAAACACATCTGATTGGACGTTTTGGAGAAGCCTGCGAAAAAGTGGCTTGAGGCTCATGTTGTCCGAGTTTCTCTCCCATATAAACAAGCGTTCTAACACCTTGATACTGGCGAACCAGTCGTCCGAGTCAACATTCGGAAAAAACTGTGGGTATAGTATGTGGAGCATGTTTTGTTCGGTAAGGCGGTACGTGGGCCCTTTGATGGCGAAAATGGTCAACTTGGCGTACTCAATCAACAGAGGATGCACCCAATTGCTGGCTTGGCTGAAGAAAGAGCCCGCGGTGTGACCGGCGTCACTACTGAACAGCCTCTCATCGCTACTCTTGATTGTATTGTTTGTTGGAGCGCTATGTTGTTCCACTTCTCGTTCTCGCTTTCGCGACGCTACAAAAACTGAAAACGGCCCCATCGAAAACTGCTCTTTGACTGTGTGCTCTTCGATCTGGTACAATACGTCTGCGACCTCCTTGTATGTCTCGTAGCGCATCAGAGGGGGGAAAGTAACAGATTCGACGTTTCTGCGCTGGAAGGAGTCTTGAGAATCTGATCCAGGCATACCAAGTTGTACAAGTTTGTTATCTGCCGACACCGTGAAAGGGTCAGCCCAGCCGAGCCGGAGGTCAAATCCAAGGCACTCAATGTTGGCTTTGGAGCACCGCAAACACTTGGGCTTGGTAAGATCACATTTAACTTTGCGTGATCGGCATGTCCAGCATCCGTTGAAAGCTCGAGACTTGCCCATTGACAGAAAAGATAGACCTGATATATTCTTCAATGGTTTACCTTCAACTTTTATAGTCGATACTTCCCTGGTGAAAGTAGATGGAACAAGGCTTCCTTAACTTTCTATGAAGTAACCTGAAGATTTTGGTGAAAGTAGATGAAACAAGGCTTCCTTAACTTTCTATGAAGTGACCTGAAGATTCAGTTGGAAAATCAAGTTTTTAATATCGACCAGCTCAGATACTACCTTGATGAACTAATATCAACTATTTTAAGTGTAGGTACCAGCAGATGTTAGACGGTGATGTCAAGATTGAGCGCACTTTTGTGATATCAATCGACTCGATGTACTTTGGTCGATGCTCCAGTTCTCCTCTCGATATCGAAGGTATCTCTTTTATTAGTCTGTGGCCAGTTGAACCGCAAAATACCTCTTGCTGTTGTAGTTGATGCTCCAATGCCTTCCACAGCTATTCTGCGCCATCAATTGAAAGCCAAGCTGTTCCTGTAGAGAAAAACAGGGCGTTCAAAATAATATTTTTAGATGCCGTTGGTAACCCTAAACTCTCGGAGAGTCAAAACTAGCCCAAGTACTTAGCGTGTACGCTTTTTGAGCCAAACAACAGCAGTCTATCTCGCTGATTCGTGATTTTTTGCGTTGGACCGTGGAAGTTAAATAATCATTTATCACCAAAAATACACTCTTCAGAGAAGCCATGGCCGATCATCCCGTCAACTTTGATTACCATCTCGAAGTCAGCCACGAGATACCTAACGTGCTCCCACATGCAAATATATATTCGATACAAGTCGGTTATAAAGTGTTCCGTTTGAGCGGTCTCTCGCTTCTGTCAGATGCGCCTTCCTTCTTCACCAACTTCTTCAGCACAGAGGGAAACGCAGAAAAGGTGTTATTCATCGACCGCAATCCTCAAACGTTTGAGGTGATCTACAACCACCTCCAGGGATATGCAATCACGCTCACGTCAGAGTATGACTTCACGTCAGCGCTCCTGGACTGCTTCTACTACGGGTTAAAGGGTTTGCAGCAAATCTTGACGCAGCAGGAGATCTATGCGACTGTGGGGAACCAGTCATTCAAGATTGGGAAGAGCTTGTTCACAGCTACAGGAAACTTCCCCAACTACTTCACGGTGCTTTACGACAACTACACCGTGGATAACCGCCTTATTGAGCAGAAGGGCATGCTCCGGCCACCACCACAGCGCCCAGCCACTTTGAACAACCGCTCGCCACAGTTGTTCGCAGACTTGTTGGAGTTGCTCCGTGGAAACACCCTTGTTATCAAGCTGGACGACCACCGCCAGTTGCTCATTCGCGAGTGCAAATACTACCGTTTTCTCGAGTTGGAACAGCGCATCATCAAGCACTCCATCGTCAACAACCCCTTTTCGCCAGTAAAACAGGAGATTATAATAAACGTCAACAATCTACAGCGGAAGGGCGTTACTAACGAGCTGCCAGACAGACAGACGCCGTTCCCGCTTTTATACGCCCGGCCACATATTAAAAATGAACCCAAGCGAGGGCTCATCTTTCAGATGAACTCTGACGTGGACGTGTTGAACAAGGACTACTCCGAGGTGCGGCTTATCTTGAACAAGACGTTGAAGATTGCATCTGTGCATGTCACCAACAAGCTCTGCAGTAAAATGTTACATGTTTTTCGTGATATAAGCCTGGAGCTTTTCACTGAGGGTCTCGACACCGAACGCCCTACCGTGATTTTTTTTGCAAGCTTTGCCAACTCACATCTGATAATCAACGGCATGGAGATGAAGGAGGGATGGGTGCGCGAGATAGTGTCCGCCGAGATCGACGGTGACGAATTCCCGCAAGAAACGGAGTCACTCGAGCAGATGGACACTAAGCGACGTAAGGTCGACGAGATCAAGGGCGACATCATAGAGTTCAAACTCACCCGGTCTCTGTGGCGCATGATTATGCGCGGCGACATCCCGAGACTTCAGGCGGTAGCACTAGAGGGGTATACCGACCAGAAGTCATTCAATAAGGATAAATTAGGGTTTTTGAACTAGATTGAAGAACAAATTCGCAGTCACTGGAAAGCCAACTTGGTTAATCGAAGCGGTCGTAACTAAAGCAGCTTGCTTGAAAGATGAAGGTGGCGATAATAGATAATAGATAATAGATTGAAGCGCACTTCATATTGTGAGCTGCTAGTGTTTCCCTGGAATTTGAAATCAATAGCGATTGGATACGAAGAAGCCAGCAAAGACGACTCGATTAAAAGTGCAACATGCTCAATGAACTCTAAATATTTAAACAAGAAGAGTGAGGAGAATTGCATTTCAACAAAGTGACTCGGTAAATAGTGTAATCTGAGTCACAATTTGGGAGCATAGAACGAAACCTGATAATGTTCACGGCTTGAAACTTTAATCAGGCAGGCTTTGTATCTGATGTAGAGAAGATAATGCATTTATCGCACGGACAGCTTCGTGGCTAATCGATTTTGTTAGTGGGGACGAGTGTTCTAGCTCATCATACTTGTATCATGCTGTATTTGTATCATGCTGTATTTATATCCTGTATTTATATCGTG
Source organism: Kodamaea restingae (assembly GCA_003707425.3). Classification (NCBI taxonomy): domain Eukaryota; kingdom Fungi; phylum Ascomycota; class Pichiomycetes; order Serinales; family Debaryomycetaceae; genus Kodamaea; species Kodamaea restingae. Next base: position 368,178 of record PPJA03000006.1, read on the forward strand.
GCGTTCTTGTATCAATTTGCGATCGTTAAACGGCTGAACGGTTGATGCTTATAAATTCTCAGGGTTTCTTCAAATAAAGGGAAGATATGTTTCGCAGGTCATACCCTTCCTCTTCATTAGTTTCTCGGTCACATAATACCTCAGACCACAACTATTGGTGTTTCACCAGTCCGTGACTTACAAATCTGCAGACTTCCGAGGAGTACTGCAGTCAAGCAAACATGTCTTGATACTTTAGACCTCATGCATCCAATGGTTCACTTTGCCCAGTCAATGCTCAGTTAAATACTTCATATTCAAATACTTCATGCCTCTCATCTACCTCACCCGCTGAATTTGATACCTTCAGATCCACTTACCTTGCTCGCGTATTATCAAATTTCATGTTGGGTAAGCCCTTTTACTGAATCTATAGCCAGCTCACGTTTCACTAAACTTTGGACTGTATCTTGCTTAATGACTCTTTGTTTTGTGTAACCATCAGATAAGAATATAAATTCCCCCAGACCTCCCCTTTTTTTTGCCACAATATGCTTTCCCGTACACTTATCGCGGTGGCAGCAGCCCTCATGGGCACCCAAGCACTTGTTTTACCTCAAGTCGAGGACCTTGAAGTGTTCAAACAGTTCCAGCAGCCTCTAAAAGAACTAACCCCAGATATTAACCAGTTTGACAAGGAGAACGAAGTTGGCAGCAATGTTGGAGGGAAGAACCATTTCTCTGCTCCAGTTCCTATCCTTCGCTACAACCCGGAAAGGGTCATCCCCCACAAGTATATTGTGGTATTTAGAAATGACGTGCAGAGTGCCAGCATTACGCAACATAAGCAATGGATCTCAAAGTTACACAGACAGGCACACAAAGGCAAGGCGCTGGTTAACTCTGGATTAGAGCAGGTACATTCCGTTCTCGACTTCTTCAACATTGGTCTGTTCAGCGGATATGTTGGCTATTTTCCTGATCTGCTTGTAAAAGCCATCGCCAAGGACGTGGACAATATCTTGATTATAGAGCAGGATTCCACTATATCTATCAGCGAGTTTGACATCCAAAAGAACGCGCCATGGGGTTTGTCGCGTGTCTCACACCGTGGACCAGCAGTATCCCCCAAGCTTGACTACTTGTATGACAACGAAGGTGGCGAGGGTGTCAACGCTTACGTTATCGACACTGGTATCAAGGTGCAGCACGAGGAGTTTGAAGGTAGAGCCACATGGGGCAAAGCGGTCGCAGTGCCCTTTGTCAAGCTCGATGCCAACGGCCATGGGACTCACGTTGCAGGAACCATTGGACTGAAGACATATGGTGTTGCAAAGAAGGTCAACTTGGTGGCTGTCGGTGTGATGAACCCGCTTGGACTGGGAACCACAAGTGACATCATCAAGGGCATTGAGTTCGTGCTTGCTGATCACAACGAGAACTTGAAGAATAAAAAGTACAAGGGCTCTACGGTCAACATGTCCATCGGGGGAGGTGCCTCTTCTGCTTTGGACATGGCTGTCGACGCCGGTACAAGTGCAGGGTTGCACATTGCTGTCGCTGCAGGTAATGAGAATGAAGATGCATGTAACGGCCTGCCCCTGCGCGCAAATGGCCCGTTGACTGTTGGTGCCACAAATGTTGGCGATGAGAGGGCCAGTTTCTCAAACTGGGGCCATTGCGTCGATATCTTTGCGCCTGGTGAAGACATTATCCTGACGTATATCTGGGGAAATACTGCTAGCTTGAGTGGTACCTCAATGGCTGCCCCACACATCACCGGTTTGTTATCCTACTATTTGTCGTTATACCCAGCCAAGGATTCCGAGTTTGGCACTGGTAGTATAATCGAGCCAAGGGTCTTGAAGCAGAAGTTGATCAAGTACGGGACGAAAGGTGTCATCCTGGGATTGGACGCACAAAGTCCAAACGTTTTGGCTTACAACGGCGCTGGCGGAAACTTAACAGAGTTCTGGAGTTAGACAGTGGGGCACAGAACAATCACCAGCAGCATCTACAGAAGGGTGGATCATTCAGGAAGTCTTCTGGCTGCCACAAATATCAAATTGAAAAAAAATCACACAGCGAAACGCTAGTTACATGAAATGCAAATAAAGTATGAATAATGTACCTTTCTCTACCTTTTATTTTCGTAGTTAGTTTACTGCAAATCCACTAACAAATATGTTGTTTGTATCGTTACATGCTCTTATATCCATTGACTAATATACATGTGGCACCAAGTCCACTCTATGCTAAGATTGTGCCTCGTAAACGAGTACTATGCAAATGTATCCAGCGAAGTGGAACTACCATCCTTGAAAGCCCACTCCTCAGGATCCTGCGCATGCTTTCTTTTCCAATGCTTGACTGCGCTAGGGTACAAGTCAATCAGCCACAATATCAAAATGAAGCCATACCAGAAGGCGATCAGCCACTCGAAGATGGCACTAAGGTACTCTTTGTGTACTCCCATCATAGCACCAAAGAGAATGGCAAAGACGATTCCTACAAGCAACCAGAAGCACTTGAGGAAGCATGAAACCATGTAGAGGTTAGCCCAGCGGTGAGTACCAAAAATGACTTTTTCGTGGTCTGGCGACAATCTTTGGGGAAAGTTTCCAAAGATAAATGTGTTGATGATGTTTCCTCCGATTGCAACCGCGCAAAAGACGATAAATACAATAACCATCAGGTAATGCACCCTATGAAAGCTCACCAAGTTGAAGCATGACACACAAACGATACCGATTTCACCAACCAAAGCACAAAAGATGCTGAAACACTGCCAATAGACTTGTTTAGGCGAAACATATGGCTGGAGCTTGTGCATTTTACGGAGCACCAACTCAGCGACAAACGAGCCCACAAAAAAGACAGCCTGGAATGCGGAACACGATATGAAAAGTGGCTGGAGGTTGGTGGCTCCGATATCTGATATGTATACCAACTTCTGGTCTGTTCCTCCCATGAATGGGTACATTGGTTTACCCTGCGCCAGCCAGCAGACAAGCATGGCGATGAGCATGCCCCACCAGACTGCAGCTGCAATTAGCGGTATGATGTAGTAGTGAAAAAGCTTGAACCGATCCATTGTGTGCCAGGTCTGGTAAAGTTAGAAGTCGTTACAGTGGAAGTTACGGGTAATTTGCCATCTTATAATCTTTGATACACCGCAACGCCAGATTGTGCGCGTCAAAAAGAAACAAAAAAACTCGCGTGACAGAAGCCACTAATTAAAGGGGGAAGCCTCGAACGGTCGCTATTTCGACGGAGAAAAAGACGGTACGGATCGGCGATGGCATGTATGTTGGCTCCGGAGCTGGTCTGGAGCCGGTACCATGCGATGGCAAACATATCTACTTCTGAATGCTCTTTCTCTCCGGCCTTCTTCCGAGCCCGGATCCCTTTCGGCTGTGTTGCTAAATGCAGACTGCTGTCATGGCTAAGAGCATTGATTGACCCTGTTTTGAAACAGTTTTGGAGGTCATGAAAATTCAACCTTCTGCGGCTAGATTGCTCCTTGCGGCAAGTCTGCGCCACCGCGGCTACTTTGCTGACATTGAGACTACAGTTAAGGATACTTTGATTCTAAGTATAGAGTTGCAGAGAGGGTGCGGGAGTGGCGGATATAATAAAATACATAGGAACGGATGACAAAAAAATCACCAGCACAGCAATGGGCGCAGTTCGTCCAGAGTCTCAACACTAGAGTAAAAAAAGTTTGCAGTAGAAGTGGAAGTATAGTTTGTGGATCAGCTTGTTGATAATCTTGAATCAACTTGTGAATCAACTTTCGATCAACTTGTGTGAACTTTCCGATCAACTTGTGTGAACTTTCCGATCAACTTGTTCACCTGCTGCAATAGAGCAAACAACGTGGGACGGTATCTTGGCCGGATAGCTCAGACCTATTCTTGAATCTGTTCTACGTTCCCATGTTTCAAATTAGCATTTTGCAGGTATTGCGAAACAATAAATTGTTGTGCAAAGTAGAAGCGATGCGCTAATGAGCAGCGCACAGTAATATGAACGCACATAGTTTGCTCTACTGAAGAATCAAGGTATTAACCACAGCTGGAAGAAAGCCAGTGAAAGAAGGTATGAATAGAGCACTATGGTTCAAAAAATGACTACAACAAATCCTTGAACCTGCTGTATGATGTCTATAGTGGAGGCCAAATTTATTTAAAGGTTATATGAGGTATTTATATTGATTAACAAGATATCCATTCAGGTTGAAGATAACAAAAATTACAAGTTAAATTAGGCGCTATACGTTACAGGCTGAACAAAATATCCAAATTACAGGTTGAGAATTCCGTGCCTTACATTGCATGTTGAGATATCCGCGCATACGTCTGGAGCTGTTCATACCTCTTCGATGGTCAAACAGCTATTCTCATCTGAAGTGCAATGTACCTAAAGTATGCCATAAAGTTTCCTACGAGTAAAATGCCCTGAGGGTGAAGTCAATTACTTTGTTCAAAGGTATATCATTCACATGTTACCGCATTACGGTTTGAACCACTCGTATCCATTTTATTTACATGTTGACGCGGCCTCAGGATGCAATGCAGTAGTGGCAGATTTGTAGCATACTTGTTAGAAAGCTATACCTTGTGCCTTGAATGGCTCTGTTTCTGCATATTGACTCAGCAAGCCGCAGCCCCGAGCCTCATGTCACTACAATACAACAGGGGTGAGAATTTGCAAGTTGAATCATACGACCCAACCGTCAACTGAATCACAACCTTAAAACATTTACAATAGGGGTCGCAGCAAAGAGTCAAAAGCACAGCTTCCAAAAGCCCCAGTTGAAACGCTTGGAACTGGCAATGTTCGTGGTCTAATAGTGGAATAGAATCGCTTGCGCCACTAGTAAAGGAGTGAAACGGTGCTAAAAAGGGCTCAAACATGCTCTGGCTATATTGCCTCCCACACGGCAAAAATAGTTAAAAGAGCACAAACAAGCGTACGAGACTAAACAAACAAAGATGGCGTACTGTGCTTTGCAGAAAATCGATTTCGGCTGTGTGTAGCCTGAGCAGGTGAGACAAATGTCAGCAGCAAAGGTAGCCGACGAGTGCTGGGTGGTCGACATTTCGACACTACTGTACACAGATGAGAGCTTATTTGCAGTATTGGTAAATAGGTGATGGAAGACTACGTGCAAATCGTCTATTTTACAGGTTGTAAAAACGCATGTACTCTTAAATAGCCCATGAACACAAAGCTCGCACAAGTTGCAACAGCCGGAATTCTTCCCGCAGCACCACGTAAAGTTTCGGTGGGAGTCTTAGCTCCGCTACGAAGAAAATATCTTGTAATATTGGAACAACTGGGTTTATACCATTTGAGCGTTTCCAACAATTGGATTTGGAACTCTGTTGGCACACCTCCACGGCACTGGTTTGACATGCGGGACTTTTTAGACATAAGCACTTGTTTATCATAGAAAGGCACCCATAAGGCACCCCGAGGTGTAATCAGTAAGTATCTAAAGATACGAACCATAACTCTTGCTCACCAGGCGTCTGCTTATGTGGTCTGAATGATGCTGACTGCCTCGCAATAGGTTGCTCACTAAGGCAGTTTCAGCTCTTTATTACACAAACATCTTTTCTGGGCCAATCAATACGTTTGTGACTATTATAATATTTTATGAGTGCACAGAACAGATTCCATCCAACGTCTGTGAGTGCATGTATGACGGCTATAGGTCACGAATGTGTAGTCCTGGTTATTTGGAGCACCCATTCCAACCTCAAAGTACTTTTGCACTTCACAGCTGCAGGGTCAGGTGTGCTGAGAACGGTCAGTCACGTCCTGTGACCCGTTTCCCCCGATGCTTGCAAAACTAGGTGTTAACTCCGGAGATTCAAAAATTCGAGTCGAAGAAGATAGGCAAGTTGTGGATAATTTCCATGACGACTAGCACCGGTCTGTTTCCTCAAGCTCACACCACTGCGAGTGCCTGCCTTGAGATTCCTCTCATCCTATTGTGCTGTGCCGTTTCTTTTTTTAGGTAAATTTAATTAAATTGATTTCAGCGCTTTCTTTTTTGTACGCATTAGAGGTGCTTTCAGAGGTTCTTTTTTCGAATGCTTTTCGAGTGAATACAAAGGGTTATTTTTTGGTTCATTCTTTGGTACTGCATACTCTTCTAATATGTGCTTCATATATATTGCAGCTTCTCCCAAAGATCGATCCTTACCGGTCCAACATGTGCACTTCGAGCTTCTTTAAATTAGCATGGGCGGTAATAGACAACGGCAAGCCGCCTGCCACATCACTGCGTCGTTACGCCGAGTTCAATAGAAAGTACGCTGGTTTCGTCTCTCTGTTGGTCTACAATCTGCAACTTACTCCAACCAACTTGGTCATTGCCCTCTACTACCTCCACCGCTACCACAAGAACAACGTGCTTGAACACAGCGTTAGCAACTTACACGACATGGAGGACTCGCAGAGCAGCCTAGACGTTTACCTCATTATCGTGGCGCTTGTGCTCTCCAATAAGTCTTACGACGACCAATCCTACACCCTCAAAACATGGGTCAACATCATCAACACTGCTACGAAGCTGACGTCGGCCAAGGTGACGTGCGACTTGAAACTCTTGAACTCTCTTGAGCTGTACTTTTTGCTGTGTGTCGACTACAAATTAAGTTTTGCACCCATTGCCAATTGTGCGGAATTTTGGAATGTGTTTTCCACAAGCTCGGTTTACATCAAGGGCCATATCATCCAAAGCATGAGAGACACAGTACTGGAACGTCCGGCTGTACAGGTTGTAACTATGAGTCCATATATGCACCAGGAGCCGGTCATGGCACCACCAATAGCACCTCCAGTTGCCTTGCAATTTGCTCCAGCCATTCCTATGGTTTGCCAATTGCCTCCACTTCAGACTCCTGTCATGAACTCTCCGGCAAACTTCTCGTCATCGGTGTGCCTGCCTCTTACACCGCTCACACCGAGCTACGAGATGTACAACTACGGCTATCCTGTTAAGAGGAAGCGCTTGTACCATGGCCTCTTGAGCAAAGGCCTTGGAAACCAGATGCAGGTGCTGCTTCCGCTGCAGTACCAGTCAACCAAGATTATGAATAACGCAATAGCAACGCAAAACACAGGACCATTTTTGGCTCCTGAACAGCATGGGTACCAACATTGGTAGGATATAGAATGGGATAAGGAAAAGGATACATGTAGACTAGACTAGTTAAGTGGTGTATTTAAAAGGGAGTAGTGGTAATACTACAACGGTCGGTTGGTAACGGTGAAAGTTAAAATGTCTGGCAATAATGTTGATGATTGTATGGTGATAGCTAAAAATGGTTTTGAGCAATATGTGGAATGAAATCGTTGAGGTTGGGAACTTGTTGGAGAGTGTATTATTTTAGAATACTCTTTCTGAACTTATGACAAAACACACGTCAAACTATTCGCATCTCGTGAAATAGCCAAGAATCACCATTCTCGTAACCAGAGTAGCAAGTATCATTCATCTTCTGCTTTGTGGCTGCAAAATGAATTATACATATCTGTGTGCGGTTGGAAGAAATTAAAATAATGACGTAAATTTTAATGTTCCGTGAAGTCTACAACCTTAGCCGCCCACATTCGTCAAGCAGTGTTCAATTGCAGATGGGATCGCAATCAGCTACAAAAATAGCCCCAATTGCTTTTTTGTTTCTTTTTTTTTCTTCTCGCAGTAACCTTCGTTTTAAGAACACCTTCCGGTAAATATAACACAAAATATTACCTTAGCAGTTGAAGACGGGGTACGGTCTGCTGCATTGGGCCTGGGCACTGACGCTACGTGGGATGGATCGGAATAAATGGTTGACAAGAACAGATAATCATAACGTACCTGTTCATGAGCACATAAGGAAGAAAGGGCTACTTACACTCGCTGCCCATATGTTGTTGTCTAGTCTCTACGATCATGGTGGAGCGTTTAGTTAACTTTGTAGGAATGCCGGACATTGTCTTGGGAAAGCCTTGGTTGTGAGAACGGGTAAGTTCCGCACTACATGAAAAATATACTAACTGAGGAAAACAGAAGTTGTGTACATGAAACCAATTTCAAGGACTTCGGTGTTTAAATCTTTTCTGTACTTTCTCCGTTATAAAAAGCTTGCTTTGAAGTCTTGTATTCCAGTGAAAAGCCTGGGTTCATTTCCACAGTGCTAAACACTGCGCAGACGATTAGCTATTGACTACAGACGAATCAAACATGCGCATTGACACAATGTAATGGAACGAGCACATGAATGCGAACTGGGTGATGAACTCTGTATATTTACCGCACCTTGCAGCATCCGCCGTAAGTGCATGCTTTTTGCTGCACAGAAGCGATTAAATTTCGGTTTCAGGGCCAAATTTGTACAGCAAAATTCCTGACAATCTCATTTATTGCTGAGACAAAAGCCCATAACCCAAAGTTCTTGTCTCGTATGTCAATGTGCAGTACCTATAAAAAGTTTCTAGTCGGTTACCAGCCTGAGCCCGGACCCTTCAAGGGATAGATTCAGAGTTCTGATTTCTTAGAACCAAGGGCGTTGCACCGCTGCAAACCCTTCAGCGTCACCAACAAGCAGTTTTGAGGTACCGGGGTGCTATAAAAGAATGAAATTCCTGAGTGCTGAATCCGTGATAATCACAGATGGAGCCAAGTACTGCCTATTGTCAGGTGTCTAACTCTTACACTAGTATTTTCCTGTATCTGCTTTGGGATCCGGGATAATAAAAGTAGGGCCTGTTTTGAGTGTTAGTGAAGTTACGGAGCATCGTCTACTGGATCTAACTTGCGCTTACGCCTGTCGTTATTTGTGAATTATTTTGCGCCGCTGTGTGTGCGGAAATCCTTAAAAGTAGCGTTAAGAATCCCCGTATGCCTGTGATTTTTATCAATGAACCTGGACTGTCATTAATGCGTGTATTGGTTTGTTTCTCTGAATAGCCTCATTTGGTACTCACCCCTATGAATAGTATAACGCTATTGGGTACGCCGCATGTACCAGCGGCAATCAAGACAAATACTCCTGCTCATCTCGTCTGCTACATTATAATTCCGCACTGAATACCTCCGAGCGCTCGTGGGACGGAGGCCTGATGTCACTTGTAGGCTCGTATATGATGGTTGCCGATTGGCTCGGAATGTTCCGCTCAGTGCTGCATGAATTGAATGCGCGACCAACAAGCGCAGATGAGAGAATCTGAGAGGACAATACAAGTGAAGTCATGGGGTTAGAGCTTTTGAACCGACAATAACCGCCCGACTTGAGTGTAGGACCTACTTGTGAGGTTGGAGAAGGCGTTTTGTGTTTGTCTCTTTGTGTCAGTAATGACAAACCGCCAGTTTGTGCTGCGATGTCCTACCCCATTTTATTAATTGCCACGAGTCCAGATTTATTTTGGGATTGTGCTATTTAGGTGGCCAGGCTTATTACAGAATAATTATTGCGATGGATATTAAGGTGGCACTATACAGTATGATCTCTCGGAGGTTTTTAAGACTTGATGGGTGTAGAAATTATCTGGAATCGAGTTGGTATTTTGTCAAAAGGGCAATGTGACAAAGCCTACTACGGTAGAGTTTTAAATGATAGGCTTATTACATCACTGTGAGACATCTACAATGCTTGTACGTTGCATTAGAATTAATGCACGTTTGCAGGTTGCATGAGAATAGCGCATACTTGCAGGTTACCGTGTATAGTTCATGCTTGCAGATAATATGATTTTGCAGGTTACAAAGAATAGTTTTCAGAAGAATACCAATTGCAGTGTACGAATAATAGTTCGAAGACCATTCGCAGAGTACGAATAATAGTTAGAATGCCATGTGCAGATTACAAAAAATACTTAGATAGCAATTTGCGGACTACAATGCTCATAGTAGCATTTAGCACTTTTTGCCCATGCAAGAGAACAAAAGGCCGCACGAGAGTGCCTGTTGTTTCGCATAACTTGACAATGTCAATGTATTTCCACTATTGAGAGACCTAACATCAGTAGATCCCCACTCGAGTGTTTTTTTTTGTAGAGGCTGGCTTTTTGAACTCTAGTAAAATTATTACGTAATCCATCATCATGCTCTGCCCGTTCTGTGAGCAGCAAGAGACCAAGTACAAGTGTCCTAAGTGCTCAAGTTCTTATTGCTCTATTGCGTGTTTCAAGAGCGATGCACATAAGCGGCGAGACAGTACGCCACCGAAGGAAGATGCATGCTCAAACCCGCAACAAGATGTGAAACAAGAAGCCGAACTGTCTGGTGGACCCGCGCTTGGCCGCTTTGAGCGCATGCTACAAGATCCCTTGATCCTGAAGTATCTCAAGGAACCGGCCTTGCAGTTTCATCTTCTCACATTGGTGAAGATTCTCCAAGACTCGCAATTATCGGGCGAGCACAATTCTGAAAGCAGGCGTGCGATCATGAATCTTAAGCTTAGTGCATTGAGAGCTGGAGGTGACGAAGCTAACGAGCTCGTAGAGGAGTTTGTACAGAGAGTTCTTGAAGTGGCTGAAAAGGAGTGATGAATTATGAAGGTTTGGAATGGAGAGCAGGTGCATTTACAGCCTAGTTTACGATCTTCCTTGCGGCTTGCATTTTCTATTTACGTTTGGGCAACATGCTGATAATTTAATGCAACGATAACGACAATAACTCTTGGAATAGTTACCAACCTTAATTTGCAAATATGTTGCATGCATGGCATGGGCCTCGTCGTCAATTACCACCCCATGTGTTCTTAACAGTCCCATTGATACCAGTTAGAGGCGCCCTAAAAACATGGCCACCTAAGTCCGGGCCATCGTGGTGAGCTGGTCCCTCAAAGAGGTTTTCGTTGGCTGATGTAACAAATAAATCATTACCAGCAATAGTCGCACAAGTGAGCTTTTGCGCAGGAAACTCCCATTTTTCCTTCAATTTACCAGTGGGGCTCAAGCGTGCGATGGTGGATGTACTGAAAACACACGACAAAATATCACCGTCGGCGGTGATGGTGAATCCATCCGGTTCGGGCGACTCAAAGTCTGGGTAAAGGTCCTTGAAATTCGCATGCACCCTCTTGTTGCTCAATTTGTTGGTTATATGGTCGTAGTCAAATGAATAGATAGAAAACTTGAGCGAATCCGTCCAGTAGAATTTCTTTCTGTCGCCAGAAAAGCCTAATCCATTGGGAATCTGAATGTCTTGACCAGGTAACATGTCTTCGATGGACAAGTCTTTACAGTTGACACGATACAACTTTCCTTCTGGTGCAATTCCTCCTTCTTTCTGAGCATACGGGAAGTCTGTCATCAAGCCGATCCACAAATGTCCCCACGGGTCGACAATTCCGTCGTTACTTCTCAAGCGGGTATTGGCGGGGTACTTGACAATATACTCGATTTGCTTTGACTTGAAGCTTGCTTTGGCGACGCCATACTTGGCACATGCAATGACCACTTCAGGGTCCTGAGTGAGTGCAATTGCACCAATGCTTTCGCCTTGTTGAGAAAACTTGATCACTTCGTGGGTGTCGTCAGGCTGTGTAAGCGAGACCCGGTGGATCTCGGCGGCGAGAATGTCCACCCAGAGAAGGGTGTTGTTGACGGGGTTATATGTGATACCCTCAAAGAGTCTACCACGAACTTGTGGAAGAAAAACGTTGTCTTTGGTGGCAGCTTGCATTAGTGTTAAGGTGGATATTAATTTGAAAAAGGTCGGACTTCAAAAAGCGGGGTGCAATTTGACAAAATGAATCTTAATCTTTGTTTTCATGCGGAGGGGTTTTGAGACAACTTGTACGAATCTGGCGTTAGTAATTGGCGGGAGGGAGTGATTGACGACATCATATGGAATAAGAGATTGAGGGGTTTATGCAGCATCTTTTGAATCTTTGTTGAGACCAATTGACTTAATAATGTTTGCGTGCTTCCCGATTATTTTGTCAGTTAATAGAGTAGCGGTGTTTGTTTGGTTTTGCTGGAGATCGGGTGCTACTTTGCGACTTGCTGCCCTGTACTTTTTAGGCTCCCGGAGTTACAGTGTTTTCCCGATTTGATCCATGCACACATTCCTATTCCAGTTTGTGTGATATCCAAGTGCAGCTCTAAATAATAGTCACGTGTATTGATCTAGGTTCGTAGTGCCCCTACCTCTGGTAAGTGTTTCAGGGGCTTTTGTTAAAGGAAAGAGAGGTGTAGATGGTATGAATTTCAGGCTGAGAGGAATTGAAAGCTGGTTGGAAAGTCTCGACTGAGACCGTTGACCGCGAATTATACACTTTTTAAGCAATGTATACCAGTATCCTAGTAATTATAGTATAAGAAGGCCGGGCTCTTGCATTCTGTCACTTAACCATACTTATTATGTTTTCAGTTTGATTTGCAAATTGTTAGTAAATTGTACGGCAATGCAGCCCTTACAGTATCTGCGGTCTATATTGGGACATATGAGCTGATGAACAGGTCGATATGGCGCCATTGCGGAAGGCTTAATTCCAGACTGGCCAATTTGTCCACATTAGGTTTGTACGACATATGTTGGGAGCGTGGTTTTGCAATTGTGAAACAGGGTGCTAAAACAGGGCTTGGTTGCAGCAAACATATTCGCGAACCTTACAAGTATTGTGAAGTGAGTGCTTCATTATGCATTTTCATAGTTCGCGCGTGACCTCTTGTCTGTATTTCTATAATATCGATCCCAATGCCACTTTATACCCTAAAAACAATATTTCCTCCGATTGGAAACACAAGTCCACAACTGTTGCAACCATTATATACATGCCGATTAGTTGCGTATGTGATGTGTGAGATAGTGTGAGATAGTGTGAGATAGTGTGAGATAGTGTGAGATAGTCTGAGATAGTCTGAGATAGTGTGAGGTACCCCGAGATCGTCTGAGATGAGATAGCCCGAGACAGTCAATCTAGATCTAATTCGATACATTCAGATATCATTTAGAGCTCTGTCACAACTCTGACCAATCCTTATCAACCTCAAATTGCCATTGTGTTCTTCAATATCATCTTTTTTCAAAGTATACATCAAGCCACCAAGTAGTCACACTCAGTGCTCAGCTTGACCTCCACTACTACCATCATCCACTTCCTCTATATTTTACTCTTCGTCCCCCTTGTCCCGTTTCTGTAACTTCTCCCATTCTCTTGCAAACTCAGCCAAATCAGCACCTCCATTGGCACTCGCACTAACAACCTCAATCGGTACTTGGCTCTCACTATACTCCTTGCTGGCAAAACGACCAAGGTTGTTCTTGTCAACGAGTCTCAACTCGCAGACCACATCTTCGCCCAATAACTCGTGCCATGTAAACAACAACGGGTCCGACTTGCGGCTGAAAGGGTTGACGTCAATCACCTTGACCTTGTCAAACGGTCTTGGCACATAGACATCAATGATGAAGCTTTTCAGCAGGAAATTATGCAAGATCTGCGACTCTTCGATAAAGCCATCTATAGCGGCCTTGACCTCGTTCTTGATATCCTTCAAAAAGTCGTAGTGATTGAGCTCGCGCTGAGAGATCCCAACCACCGCACGGTCTTTCACAAAAATTCGAAACTCAAGCGAAGGGTTGATGTCGATCCATTTCTTGAGAACAAGCTCGTACGAAACAGTGCGGTCCCCAGAAGACAGTGACTCACTGAAGGGAGCATCCAAGTCATCCGCGATGTGGTCACTTGCGTTCAAAAGGAGATAGATGTCCTCTGGTAAGTGGCACTTCATAGTGTTACCTGTGGCGATCCACTTTGCGTCCTTGGGCAGCGACCAGTTGAGCTTTGGCATGACGTCGTGCTTGCGAAGAGTTTCGACGATGCGTTCGTGTAAACTAGAGAACTCGTCGACTGTTGGCGGCGTATCCGCCTCATCTTCAGACCAATCTGAGTACTCGTTGTCGCTTGTGGGTTCTGCCAGGACAGAACCTGGCAATTTGATGCTATCTGCAGCAAGGTAGTCAAGGAATGCTTTCGGAAGCGGTTTGATCACCTCAGCCTTGTCTATGTACTTGCTGAGGAGGGGTGACCATTCCAGATACGAGCAGGCCAACACATCTGCATCTGTGAGGGCGATATCACGGAAGTTGTGAGACATGGGGAAAAATAAGAGTGAACTTAATTACTGATTATGGCAGAGTAAAGAGCGTAGTGATAATTAAATAACTTACGGTTTATGGAGAATGAACTTGTGTTTGAATGGTATAACTGAAGTATGACTGATAAAGTCAATGAAGACTAGATTGCTTAATAAGATATCTAAGAGGGATACATTTTAGAGGGTAGAAGTGCCTGAGGTCATGGGACCAAACTTGGTTTAGTGAGCGATGATGAATGCGATGGACCTCAGATATTGAATTGCATTGGATATGTGTGAAATTGCCCACAACTAATACGAGCTATAAGACAACTGCCACTTAAAAGGCAGAAGTGCAGCCACTGAGTGGATTGGACATTTCAAAAAGTTCTAAGCAGTGTATTTAGATGGCACCGTCTATCAAAAACCGCTACCCGATTTCGACTTCTAAATGAAAGTCAAAAGGACGGCTTTAAATTAATAGATCAGCTACCTTACTTGATGGAACCACAATAGAACCACTAACTTCACTTCAAAAAAAGGCCCTACATTACTGCGACACCTTAAGCAATACGAAAAAGTCTACTCCAACTTAATAACTAAATATTTAAATGGCATACTAGATTACCGAATTGGCATAAACTTTAAGGAACCATATGAAATTGCAAGCCCTTATCGACGGCTTGCAAAAGCAGCTTATTCAATTTATCTACAGTACCCTTTGAACTTTCCTACAAATAATCTTTTCTGTATTTCTCTGCACTCTCCTTCAATGCACGCACTTCTCGCAACTCCTCCAATACGTCCTTTAACATCGCAATTACTACTGACTGGATTTGTAATCATCGTGTTGTGTTGTAAATACTACTCGCTGGCTTCGTCAGCTCGTCTGGATATATTGTCGGATTTTTCTTTCTTTCTCTTTTTCTTCACTTCTCATGTCCAAGACCGCCACTGCACCGTCGAACGCGACGTTCAAGAACAAAGAAAAGCCACAAGAAGTGCGCCGCAGTAACATCCTTGCGGCTCGTGCCGTCTCTGATGCGATCCGCACATCGCTCGGCCCTAAAGGTATGGACAAAATGATCAAGACCAAAAGTGGTGAAATCATCATCTCCAACGACGGAGCCACGATCCTCAAGCACATGGCCATCTTGCACCCTGCCGCGCGCATGTTGGTGGATGTGAGTGCCGCACAAGACGTTGAGGCTGGAGATGGTACCACTTCCGTGGCTATTCTCGCTGGTTCCTTCCTTGGTGCCGCCGACCGCTTGTTGAACTTGGGCATCCACCCAACTCTCATTGCCGAATCTTTCCAAAGAGCTGCCAAGCGCTCGTGCGAGGTGCTCCGTGACATGGCCGTGCCAGTGACGTTGGAAGAAAGAGAGCTGTTGGTGCGTGCTGCATCGACCTCGCTCAACTCGAAGATTGTGTCGCAGCACTCGTCGCTTTTGGCTCCTTTGGCCGTCGACGCCGTGCTTAAAGTCGTCAACGAAGAACAGACCAATGTCGACCTCAACGACATCCGCCTCATCAAGAAGGTCGGTGGTACCATCGACGACACTGAGCTCATCAAGGGCGTGGTGCTCACTCAGAACGTGGTCAAGAACGCCGGTGGACCTTCGCGCATCGAGCGCGCCAAAATCGGTCTCATCCAGTTCCAGCTCTCCCCACCAAAGCCAGACATGGAGAACAACGTCGTGGTCAACGACTACCGCCAGATGGACAAGATCTTGAAGGAGGAGCGCGCCTACCTCCTCAACATGTG
The DNA here is from genome assembly GCA_003707425.3 of Kodamaea restingae. NCBI lineage: Eukaryota > Fungi > Ascomycota > Pichiomycetes > Serinales > Debaryomycetaceae > Kodamaea > Kodamaea restingae. The sequence continues at coordinate 384,013 of PPJA03000006.1, forward strand.
TAAGAAGATCAAGAAGGCAAAGTGTAATGTTTTGCTTGTGCAGAAGCTGATTTTGCGTGATGCTGTCAACGACCTCGCATTGCACTTCCTCTCCAAACTCAACATCATGGTGGTCAAGGACATCGAGCGCGACGAGGTCGAGTTCTTGCTGAAGGCCACCGGCTGCAAGCCCATCGCCGACATTGACCACTTTACTGAGGACCGTCTTGGTTCTGCTGACTTAATCGAGGAGGTCGAGAGCTCTGGCCTGAAGGTCGTCAAGATCACCGGCGTTACCAGTAAGCAGACCAAGCCTACCGTCAGCGTGGTGGTGCGCGGTGCCAACCAGTTGGTTCTTGACGAGACCGAGCGTTCCTTGCATGATGCTCTCTGTGTGGTGCGTTGTCTTGTCAAGGAGAAGGCATTGATTGCCGGTGGTGGTGCTCCAGAGATTGAGGTATCACGTGTGCTCACCGCCGAGTCGCGTGAGCTTTCCGGTGTGGAGCAGTTTGTGTATCAGGAGTTTGCACAAGCTTTGGAGGTGATCCCAACAACGCTTGCTGAGAATGCGGGTATGAACCCAGTGAATGTTGTGACTGACTTGCGCAACAGACACGCGAATGGCGAGAAGAATGCGGGAATCAGTGTGCGCAGGTTGGGTGCTCTGAACACTTTCGAGGAGCACGTTTTGCAGCCAGTCTTGGTCAGCATGAGTGCTGTAACCTTGGCATCTGAGGTAGTGAAGAGTATATTGAGGATTGATGATATTGCGTTCCTGAGATAAACGATCATGGGCTCAATATAGCGTGAGCTCTTTGCTGAAGTCTGTGAAGTGCGAAATGAGTATATAAAGGTTTAACCAGTACAACTAGTGCTGATCTGGATGGCCGTCTTCGAGTGATGGGTAGTTTTACGAGCTGATCATATAAGTTTCAACTGGTGAAGTGAGTTGATATGATAGAGAAATCTCATAACTGTCGATGTGAGAGATGTAGAAATAAGAGTCCTCTTAGTATCTGTGAGTGATCGTGTGTATGTTACACTTTAATCGTTATGCAGCATCATAAAATGCACATACACTTATGAAGATGTAGTCTTTTAGTCTGTGGCCTCGTCTTGATCAAACGAACCATCAAATTTTTAAGAGCGGTTCCGTTATCCGAGGTAGCCAACTTGATTCTGAAAACTGGGGTGTGGCACACCCATACTTCCTATAAAACTAGGTGACAAGTTAGCTGGAGTAGCCTGCACAGCTGAACGTGTACGTACAGATTTAGTATATTTTCTCAATAATGGTTCCGGTTGAAAATTATTTCTTTGCCTTGGCTGCAAATTTTTTCCATGCCTAAGCTACTGCTGCAGATTGTACACTTTTCAAGTCATTAATTCATTATTTTAGTCCAATTAACCTCTTGTTATCCTATGCCAGTTACTCGTTATGCTCGTATTTACCGACGTATCTACTTCTAATCCATATCACTTACATGACGCTCAATAACCTTACTCTATCACTATTTTACCGAATGCATTCATAATCATCATTACTTCATTCCCTATAATTGTCAGCGCCCCTGTTGGCCAAACTGTCTGCCATTTCATTGCCTTCGATACCAGCGTGACCCTTGACGTACTCAAACTCGATACTTCCCACGCCCTTCTGTGCAGCCAATTTGTTGGCAATGTTGAGTCTCCCCAAACAACCTTGGATGATTTCCTTATTCTTGACCGTTTGGCCCTTGGAGTTCTTCCACCCATTTCGCACATGCGTATCGGACCATTTGGTGATGGAATCAATGGTGTATCGTGAGTCGGTGCAAATCTTGTAACTCTTCGGCGATGAACCACCCTCCTCTAGACTTCGTATAATGTCTTCTAATGCTGTCAGTGCAGCCAATAGTTCAGCCTTCTGATTGGTTGGTGGGCCAAACTTCTTAGAGTCAAAAGAAATGGCCTTGTTGCGTTTGTCCTCTTTACCGTAATAGATACCGAGTCCCGCAGCCATGTTCTTATTCCGGCCATTTCCTCTGCATGCACCGTCGGTGTAGATGCACTCGACCGTTGTAGGAACAGATCTAGGACTTTGAAAGGTTCTTGAAGAAACCTGGTACTCAGGGTCTAAAAAGAGCCCCGAAAGACCCGATGACCTGTTTGTTGAAGATTCCAAATGGGAAGTCCGTGCTCTTTTTGAAACGTCGGCTTGTATACGGCGACCGTCCTGCAGAGATGGGCCCGAGAAAGAGTTCATAGTCCTTTTTAACGACGGCTTTGGATAGTTGCCCAGCAATTCCCTTTGCGAATGTCCCGGTAACAGTTTTACTTCTACCGGAAGATTGTTGTGGGTAGAATTGGAAGATGAGTTTCCAGAGTCGACAAAAGCCTGGGCCTCTGCTTGAGTAGGAAAACTCTTGAACTTGCTGCCTGGATACCCCTTGACGCTGTCCTGGCACTCTGGCCACAGGTCGAATATACCTATTTTGCGGCCTTTGGCCACAGCGTAGTACTTTCTGGCCATCTGTCCTGATATGGTGACCAACAATCTTCTAGTGGGGCAGCGGCTTAAGATCGACCACGTAGGGCTTGGTCTTGGAATCTTGGGAAATAGAATCTCGAGATTCAGTCTTCAGTGTCTGATTTTTTCAAACAGTTAATTTAGTGAAGGAATAATGACATAATTATTTCTGGCTTAGTCCAATGCTACTTGACCTAATTGATAAAGAGTAACTGTTAGTTGTCTTACTAGTATATGTCGCTGGTGTAGCAGTAAGAAGTCATGGGCATATCAGTTAACGAATCTTTTGGTATGGCCAAATATTCCCACTATATGACCATATTTGTGCTACAAGACCATACTATTTCTGCCCTCGAGGCTCTTTACATATTAATTATGGTCTGAATTACACCTGAAAGGTTGCTTTTTACAGGAATTCATAAAAAGTAGTTTGACAAGTTTGATCTTACAGATGGTACATGTTTCTGGTACGGTGGTTACGACCATTCACATTATTGTTCCTACAATCTGTGGATTCTGAATTACCCAACAGATCCAAAAATAGTTGTCGCATACTCTGATATACTTCATAGCTACTCTTGTCTGTATTCTGTGGCAACAGGTATAACACTTCAATTTTTATATTCGATTGTTCAATCATTCCTATTATTACATCTTTACCTTGTACTGAAGCAATTTCACAATAGACACTATAATCGGCCATCCTCACCTGAACTTAATATCCTGCTTACGTAATTTCGCAGCCAATCTTGTTGGTAATAGATAACTCATCTATCGATCTAATCCACCAGGCTTTGGGTATTTAGTTGCCACTGTACATACTATACAAACAGCTTGATTTACTGTTATCTAATATTATATATTATCGCCGGAGAACCAATTACGTTGCACTTCTTGAAGACCGTCTCTTACACGTTCACAAGCAACTGGTGCTATAAACGCGACTTACAGAAAGTTCCAGTAATGATGCTAAGTCAATATGAGCTAATAGATATATTTATGTTACCGGAAAATACTGCAAAGTCTGAGTGCTAAAAGTAGATGTTGGGAAGGCGAATTAACCAACACTCTTGCGCCCTCTTCACAAATTCAAAGACTTATACTCATTGGACCAAGTCCACTTAACTGAACCTGTATCACCAACCTCAAGTATTATTTCTCTTTTCTATTGTGTTCACCCACCAGCGTAGTATTCTCATGCTTCTCCTGAATTTCCCCGTATCCTACTAGTCTTCAGTTTCTTATCTTCCACCACTCTACTTTTTATCTCTGTTCTCTTGAATTACTTGGTATTCTAGTTCTATCCCTATACAAGTTTGACCGACCTTGTGGTGCCCTTCTTGATACCCGTCTTTTCTCCCTCGTACGGACCCTTGTTGCTCTCGTACACCTGCCTCACACTCTTCAACTTCTTCTGTGCCTTCTCGTACTGCTTTCTCTTCTTGACACGCGAGTTTCTGTTCTCCTTCTTTCTGTGTGGAGTAAGACCCTTGTTCTTCAAGATCTGGAAATTAAGTGCTCTCTTGCCATCCTCGCCAACGTTCTCGGCCAACTCAGCCAACTTGCCCTCCTTGGCTGCTGCAACCGCAGCTTCATGAGCCTCGCGACGTGCGACCTTCTTTTGCTCCTTCTCAGCCTTGAGCATGTGGTAGGCTTCGTCATCATAGTCGTCGTTGTCACCACCATTCAGGGCAACTCCATCCAGACCATATCCTTCACCGTCCATGTCACCATACTGCTCCATCTCTGGGTCCAAGTCGTCCAAGTCAGCTCCATCCTTCGACAAACCACGCTTTCTGGCCTCCTCGATCAAACGCTGCTGGCGCTCAAAGAGACGCTCCTGGTAAGGCAAGTCCAAATCACCCGCATACTCGCTAGAGTGCACAGAGTTCTTCTTTGCGGCCTTATCGATCTTGGCTGTGTAGAAACGAAGGGACTTACGGCGGCGCTGCTTCTCTTCCATATCCACGTCGTCAATGGCTGCCTCAGCATAGTCGGACGCCTTAGTAGATTTGCGTGCTTTGGATGTGCGGGTTTTGGAAAGGTCGATGTGGAACTCATCAGCATTAGAGTCTGAAGTGTTTTCTTGTGAGTTGTCGACATCATTCTCACTGACCTCCTCGTCGCTAGCCTCCTTTTCGCTGACCTCCTCTTCACTGATGTCTTCTTCACCCTCAACTTCACCCTCAATTTCGTTCACCTCTTCCTCATCACTCTCGTCACTCTTTCTGTTCTCTGCTATCTCATTTGCCTGCCTCCAGACCTCTTTAGCAGTCAAGATTGCCTCCATCACAGGGCTGTCCTTCATCGAGAAAGCATCGCCAGTGCGCAAGCCATTGGTGAAAATTGCAAAGTACGATGCTATCAGCCCAAGGTACGCACTCAAAGCAATCAGCTTGACCTGAGAAACACGCCCTTCGCTCTTCTTGTACTCCTCCAACTGCGGCCTCAAGGTCTGCAACTCCGTCAAAAGAGGCACGAACTCAGGGTAACGTTCGTTCAAAGCGTTCAAACGTTCCTTGTCGTCTAAAGTATGGAGCGCGGCCTGCGTCTCCACCACAGTCTCCTTCTCCACTGGTTCGGTCGCTTTCTTCCAGTCTTCCATCATCTCTTCATCAATGTAGTCGTCCATAGCGAGGTCCTGCAAATGCTTCTTCTGCTGCCTAAGTGCCTCTTCTGACATCTGCTTGGCATCTTCGTCATCAGACGCATCATCGCCACCGTAGTAGTTTTTTCTTCCACCCCAACCTTCTTCCTCTTCGTCTTCCTCTTCTTCTTCCTCCTCGTCTTCGTCTACTTCTTCATCGTCATCTTCAACCTCTTCTTCGAACCCCATCACTTCATCTTCACCATCGGTGTCGCTGCCGGCCACGCGCCTGCCGTACTCGCCTGCAGCATCCAACAAAACCTTCTCTCTGTTGGCATCAAAGTCGTCGATTTCGTTGTCGTAGTCCATAGCGATGCTCATCGAAATATTTCAGAAAAAAAATCATCAATGAGTGGAAGCAGACTCGAGGGGCTCACTAAGAAAACACCGGCGAAATCGCTCAAGTTCAAGCCCAAGGTCGTGGTACGCAAGTCCAAGGAGGAGCGTGACCGTGAAGCACCGCAAGTTAAGGAGGAGCCCGTGGATCGGGTGGTCAAGCGCGGTGCACTCTCAGGCCGTGGACGTGGTGGCCGCAAAAACCAGTATGCTGGAACACACATGGTGTCTCTGGGACCACTTCTGTCAGGTTCTGTGGCAATGGGAAACGCTAGCGGTAGTAAATTGGGTCTTACGCAAGATCAAACTTTCAATTCCGTTTCTCCAACTCCAGAGTTTCTCCAGAATCTCCGCTTGAAGGAGAAGAGAGAGAAGTCCGAGCATGAAGACGTGGATCTGGACGAAGATGACCCAACCAAAATCAACATGACCAAAGAGTATGCATTTGCAGACGAGGAGACGGTTTTGTTTCCCGTGAGACCAGAGAGAGCCTCTGCAAAGGCGCCGGCAATCGCTGTCAAGACCGAGACTGTTGAAGACTCGCGGGAACTGCTGGTGGCTCCCGTGCGCGAGATATCTGTGAAGAGCGAGGAGCCTATCGAAGTCAAGATCGACAAGATCAAGGCGCACAAAGAGGTCCTCGAGACTAAGATCTCCTTGGCCACCGACACTTTCGAGACAGAAGAGGAGGACAAATTGTTGGAGGACCATGCAGCCCTCCTCCGCACCATCACAGACAAGCTTGCAGATGTGGATTTGGACGACAAGTACATGCTTTTCCAGTTGCCACGCAAGTTGCCAAAGTACACAGAAAAGCGCGTTGACGAGGGTGACGAGACTCCAGAGGTCCTTCCTGTTCCCACTGGCCAGATTGGTCGCCTTGATATTCATCAGTCGGGCAGAATCACCATTAACCTCGGTAACGACAACAACTTGTCTGTGCAAAAGGGAAGCACTGCAAGCTTCTTGCAGGAATTGGTTGTTATGGAGATGAATGAACGCGTGGAGGAAGATATGGAAATGATGGACGAGCAGGGACGTAAGGTGAGGGGTGATTACGGTAGGTTGGGAGTGGTGACCGAGAAGGTAATCGCCACGCCTATAATATAAGGCCGAACTTGTGGTGAGCGCAGAAAAATGAGGCTGCTTATCTGAGAAGGATCTGCACTAGGAGAATTGCATAGCGGATGTATGGCAGGAGCCCCAGTAAAAGGATTTGCGCGGGGATTGCGCGAACTCACTAAAAGAGTTGCAAGTTATGAATAGATAAAATAAGTTGGATAAGTAGTAAGATGTAGCTGGATAAGTAAGATGTAGCTGGATAAGTAAGATGTAGCTGGATAAGTAAGATGTAGCTGGATAAGTAAGATGTAGCTGGATAAGTACTAAGATGTAGTTGGATAAGATAGTTGGGAATAATTACAGTGATATAGGTAGATATACTATGCTCAAGTGTTCATGACAACCTAATTTGAATGAATGGCTGCAAATTAAAAAGAAATTGATGCAAGCAGACGAGAGCAAGAGAACATTAACTTGGAGCGATTCAAAATACGTAATGAGCCTTATATAATCAATTTAACTGTTTTTCCCTTTCTTCTATCAAGCGTAAGAACTTTCCTATGGAGGTACGGATTTGCTAGATAAGCTATGTCGCTCGCCAGTGAATTTTCGCGGGGTTTTTCTTGTAGTACTTGTAAACCATCTAAAACAAACCAATTCTCTTAAGAGTGGGCTCAGTCATTCTATTCACTTTGCAGCTGTCGGCGCCGGCTTCACGAAATGCCTTTAAGACGTCAATTATAAGCCAAACAATCGCAGGTGATAATTAACGTACATCGCCTTCGCTAAAACACTATCACTATGGCACCAATACTTTGCTGGATCTTCTATTTCTATTACTATGTATATTGCTTTTTTATGTCACCCAGGACAACCCCCAACAGTCTACCTTAGAACGCTATATAAGTTGTTACACTTAGGCAGTTTTGTTGCTCGCATGGTGGCACTCTCATCTCCCATCAACACAGATATAGTTAACTAATATGCCATAATTCAGGTCAGCTCTACTCTACTCCTAAAGCCCCAAACACTCTTAGTTAATCAATCTTCTCGTCAAGTCTTCCAAATCCTCCAAAGTCTCCGGCTCATCCAACTCCACAAATCCATCGTCACCTTCGTCTTCGCTTTCCTTCTGGAACCACTTAGGCTTCTTTTCGCGTGGCTCGCCGTCACTCTCACTCTCCATATCACCCTCCAATTCCTCCTCCCACTCCTCCTTCCGCCTCTCTGCCTCCTTTCTCTTGCGCTTCTTCTCCTGTCTCTTCTCCTTCGCAGTGGCCTTGTCCTCCACATCGGCACTCGCCATAACCAGTGTGTTCTTCGATACAAACTCGGCCTTCTGGACTTCCGGAGCACCTGCAGCCTTGAAGTCCTCCTCGTCCTCCAACTCGTAAAGTGGATGTGCCACACCATCGTCATCGAAAGTGAGTTTCGTTGGGTTTCCACGCAGCAGGAGCTTCTTACTGAGCGCCTTCTTTGCGGCACGTTTCGACACAGGAGCATGCAAATCAGGCAATTCCTCGGAGATACCGTGGTCCTTACGCTTGATTTGCATGAAGTCCTCGTCAGAGTCTTCTTCCGCCTGTTGCGTCATATTGAGGTACTCCTTCAGCAACACGGTCTGGTTCTGTCTCTGGAACATACGGTCGTACTTGGTGCGCTGCTTTGCCTCTGTAGCCGGTGCCTCACCATCCTCGTTGGTAGCACCCAAAGCCATCAACTGCCGCAGTGCGTTCTTCTTGTCCTTGCTGGCACTGCCATCGCCCTTAAATTTGATCTTAGGCGCGCCTGGAAGCCCTAAGCTCGCCGCGTACTTGTCACCAGGCAACGCGGCAACCGAAAACACATCCTTGTCCTTCTGCACATGCACAGACCTGTAGTAACTAACAAATGCACGCTGGGCGAGGTTCTTCATCACGGGGTCCTTGAAACAGATCAGCTGCAACTGTGGGCGGATGCTCTTCTTGCTCTTCAGCTTAATGGTCATGAGCTTGGGCTCGATGCCTTGGAGCTTCAATCGCTTGAGGAAGCCCTCCTGTTCCGATGGCATCAACATGAGAAGCGACTTACCCTGGCGACCGAAACGCGCAGCACGACCAACACGGTGCACGTAGGTTGCAGCGTCTTCGGGACAGTCAAGCTGAACAACCCAGTCAACAGCAGGGAAGTCGAGACCACGCGCAACAATGTCTGTAGCAAACAAAACCGCATGTTGTGCAGCACTAAACTTGGCCGTGGTCTCGAGTCGCGACTGCTGCTTGTGGCGGCCGTACAAGCGCAAAAGCGAAATTCCCGGCTGGAGCGTACGGAAACTCTCATACGCGTACTGCACCTGCTTGGAACTGCTGAAGAACACAATAACCTTACTCTTAAGGTGCGACTTGATGAAAGACCACAATAAGTCAAGCTTCTCCTCAAGCGACACCGACACGTACGCCTGCTCGAGTGTGTCAGGCGTCGCCGAAACGTCACTGCTAGTACCAATGCGCTTGGGGTTTGTGAGCGACAAACGTGCAAGCGCCAGCACAGACTCCGACTGTGTGGCCAGGAAAAGAAGTGTCTGGCGTGTGGGTGGAAGGTGTCCCATGATGCTGTCGATCTGTTTCTTGAAACCCATGTCAAGGCACCTATCGGCCTCGTCCAACACCAACACCTGCAAATTTGAGGTTTCCAATCCCACGGCCTCGTTCAAATGCTGCGAAATACGACCTGGCGTGCCCACCAAGATGTTCATTCGTCCAACACGCTCCTTCTCGTACTGTACATCTTTTCCTCCCGTGACCAACGCGGCAGAGAATGTGTTGTGGCGACCGATCTTGGTCAAAACCTCAAAGATCTGTACTGCCAACTCACGCGTGGGCGAAACGATCAATGCTGCAAGGCCATCGTACTCGGTGATTTGCGCCCGAATGAGCGCCTCGATGGTGGGTACCAAGAACGCGAGCGTCTTACCAGACCCAGTCTTGGCAGTTCCCATAATGTCATCGCCCTTGAGTGCCACGGGGATGGTTTTCTTCTGGATGTCTGTCATGGAGACAAACGATGCTTCGGTGAGGCCGCGAGTAGTGGCGGCGGAGATGGGGAGATCGCTGAATTGCGACAAGTTCTTTTCATCTGTCGACGGGTCATATGCGTCGATGCGGCGCTGGAGCTCTTCGAGGTGTGCTTGCTCCTCGGCGCGAGAGGTCTTCTTGCTGTGTTTCTTGGTGTGTTTCTTCATGCGATGAGGAAAATAAAATAAACTGAGATGTCTCTTCGCTGAACAACTGAATAGCAAGACAGTGGCTTTTTCTTCAATGAAGAGTAAAATGAATAATAGGAGGAGTGACGAAGTAAGATTATGAGTCGGAAAGCGGCGACGTAGTTAGTGTTAAGGATTTTCTCCTTGAAAAGCCCTCTAGTGAGCAGATTGATGAGAACGGCTTGAATGCTGGAAAATCAGTGACTGAAACTCAGCCATGATTCACTCACATGACTTCTAGAAGTAGTAGAAGGAGGTGTTTCGCTAGGAATGCTAATAGTGGGCGCGGTAACTAAGTATTGCTAACTGATCAATGTGTATTTCCATGTTCTTCCTGTCATCCTGTATATAAATTTATAGTAAAAGAGCGTTACTACTGAGTTTGATCTGGAAAATTTGATGGATAACTGCGTCACTAGGTAGTAAAACGGAGCACTGGCTCAGATATGGGGGTTATATCTGATTGACGCAGGTTGTTGCATTGTTGTCAGTGCTAGTTACTGGAAAAGATAAAATCGAGCTAGTGTAACTGATAAATACGGATATCACAAAGAAGGACTAACTATTAGTTTCAGTAAAGTCTGAGAGGTTAACCAGAATGTAAAAAATCAGAGTTTGGTTTGGCAATCCCATAGTTTTGTTGGGTGCAAAAAGGTTTGCTGCACAAGATTTCCCAATTTGGAATCCCCGACTACCAATGAAAAATCAAAGAGGAGCTGATAGTATTTGGGTGAAAACCTTCTGTCAGCACATTGTCTCGGGGTGGGTATTTCGTGAGTAACTGGTAAATACTGGAAAGAACCTGAAAAGCTGGGATTGACACTTGAAGGCAGGAAATATCCTTCCGGTGAAATATTTTGTCTTTACCAGGTGCCAAACTTAAAGAGTATTCAGTGATTTATACAAGATTTTTCTACTGAATTGATAACTTATTTCATTGAACAACTAAAGGTGATTTTCAATCAGGTGATCAAGACTTAACAGGTAATCAAGTACGAACAGGAGCTAATTTCGACATTTTTGCTTGCTAGCGCTCCCTTAGTTTTTCTTGCGCACTAAAAACTAAATCTTACCCAAATGAGCAAATTGATTGTAACAGAAGCGGCTTGAAACTCACCTTGAAACGAAAAGCGGCCACAGTAAATAACTGCAGTTGGATCACTTGTAAAGAAAGGGGAATGATTGAATATAGATGATGTGGACTCCGAAAATTGGTATTGAATTTATTGCTTCAACGGCTGCAAAAAAGTGAAGTATTCCAACAGCAGATTGAAACTATACTAGAGACTAACAACCTACTTTTTTCAAAATCGCAACTTTTAAGGAAGGTTTTACGTATTAACAGACTGGATGTTACAAATACAACAGAATCGATATGTGCGAAGCCACCAATTACAATAATGCCAACCAAAATATGCCATCATTCAATTCGTATGTGCTATACGATTACGTTTTATCCGGTTGCTTTTGTGGATTGAGACAGGGGTAGGCTTTTCAATACTTAAGAAGAGACCAGTAACTAACTTGTTTATTCTAGAGGAGAAACTGCTATGTGTTCGTCGTACGGTTGAGCCCCATGTCATATTCGTCATTGATAAGATGAGTTGATATGAAACTATAGAATTCCGCGCGGCTAGTCGTGCAGAAGGGATTCAGATCCTAGTACAGAATTTAGTGAAAAGGCTGGTTCCCTTACGACTTTCGTAGTTGTAATTGGGCAACCTCATGATCGAGGAACAGGCTGAACGGACCTGGCTTTTGGGACCCGTAAAATTACCTTGGGCTCGCTAGCGCTCACGCAGTCATATTTCTACGAGAACCTTACAGTTATGTGATCAATTCACAAGTTCGGTGTAATAAAGAACGCTGCGCGACGTCCTCTCTCTTTTATATATTTTCCTTTGTACCGAATAGCTGTTTAAATCCTAGTGGTCCCTCATTTTCATAGTCCTCTCATGATACACACGCAAGAAATCAGTTGCTAGAGTTGATCTTTGGCACAACATGTCGTGCCATTCCTCTTCATTCAGGTTCGCTCACTTAGCCATTTTAGGAACTCTCAGACACCTTCTTCTTTCTTGCCTAAAAATCTAACACGTTGCTGTACTGGAAGCACAAGTCACCATAGAAATCCGGGTGCTCCTTGTCAAGCACGCCACTGGACATGTCTCCGTCGGGTATGCCGTACTTCAGTCGCACGTGCGCCAATGCAGAATCTACACCCTCCTTCGCAGCCTTCTCGTCCAACTCGATCTGGATGAGCAATCCGCGAAAGTTTCCATGTAAAAACACATTCGATGTGCGGATGGTCAAATTGCCGTTTTCTAACAGGTACGTGTTTCCTCCATCTCCCTTGATGATTTGGCGTTGTGTCCACAAGCTCTGAAGCTTCTGACCCACAAAGTGGTCGAAAGGATCGTTCAAGCCACTCGTAGCACCCATGTGCAAGTGGTCATCCAGCACCGCCAAGGGTGAATTCAGGTCACTTTCCTCGCTGACAGAGCTTGAAAACACCCCCACCAGTCGCTTGTTAATGAGCGCGATAGTGCTGTCGCCAAGATACGTTGAAGTGAGTGTATGTAGGTACTTGGTGTCTGGCGCCTGCACTGCATCTGGTAACTCTGGTGGGATGGAGTAGATATTGTTTCTATAGATACGGAATGTGAAGCCCCACTTGCCTTTAATGGTAGGAAGCTCGTTAGAGAGTTGGTCATGGAACTGTGTTATCGTCTCGGGCGCAGCTTTCTGCACAAGAAGAACACTAAGGTTAGTATGGTTTAGTTGTTTGGTATGAGCTGTTTCCTTTCCTGTTGGTCATAAACGGACAGATTCAATTGAATGCTCAACCGGTACACTTACGCTGTTGCCATGTTGTAAATGATCTTTATGGAGATGTCGCAAAGATCTTCGGATGTCGCAAATAGGTCGCGCCAATAAACAGCAGGTGAATCCTTGTCCCAGCCTTTACCTTTCTGGCATATTCTGTAAGACCGTGCTGTAATCCCAAGCACTCTCTATCTTCCCATTCATTCTCTACAGTGTGTCTGTGCAGTTTCTTGTCCAACTTCTTTCTAGAGTCCCTCTATGTCTCGTTAATGTCGCAAAGAAAGCTTATTTCTGTGTCGTTATGTCGCAGTGTTCTCGATCTCATCTCATGTCAGCCATCTTCACAGGAGCCAACAAACAGTCGTTTGTGGCCGACTACCAGCGTGGGCTGAACCTCGTCGCGTACGGTGCGGCTCAGAACATTGCATTGTGGAACCCGCGCTCCTCAAAAGGCGTATACGCCACTCTCAAAGCACATACCAAAGAGGTCACAGGTGTGAGATTCGTCCCCAACAGCCCGTATTTGGTGACCGTTGGAGAAGACGCAAAGACTGTGGTTTGGAAACAGCACGATGATGAGACTTTCTCGATCCATTCCACTTTCTCAGATCACACCCACTCCATCACCTGCGTCGCGACAACTGACAGCGTCTTGGTCACCGGAGCTGCTGATGGAAAAGTGGTTGTTAGAATGGGACCATCGTTCTCTACGGTACACACTGTCGCTGTTGGTAGAGGCTTCTTTCCTTTAACTGTTGCTTTGCAAGCTTTGGATGGTGGTAAGTTCGTGTTGGCCATCGGAGGAACCAATACTAAACTCTACATCTACACATTTACATCTGAAAACGTCTCCAAATCCTGCGTGTTACCAGGCCACGAGGATTGGATCAAGTCCTTGTCCTTTGTTAAAGAAGAAGAAGACTCCTACATCCTTGCCAGTGGTGCCCAGGACAGGTACATCCGGTTGTGGCGCCTTCGCGTGGGTGAGAGGGCCAAAGAATCCGAGCCCGCAGACTCGAGCACCCTCACACTCTTGCTGAACAAGCTGTACGCGTTTGACATCGAGGGGGTTGCTGCAGCTTTCAAGTTTGAAGCATTGATCATGGGCCACGATGACTGGGTGACAGGGATGGAGTGGAGAGTAAAAAAGGCAGACAAGTCAACCTCAGACGCCTCGTCGCTTCAGCTCCTTTCTTCCTCTGCTGACACTGCTCTCATGGTGTGGGAAATGGACCCACTGAGTGGGATCTGGGTCTGTGTGCACCGTTTGGGCGAAATGTCCATCAAAGGAGCCTCGACTGCTACGGGGTCGTCGGGCGGTTTCTGGTCGTGTCTCTGGATGGACGACTTAATCATCACCACCGGAAAAACAGGGTCGCTTCGTGTCTACCGCGAGCACGACGGTACGTTCGATGCCGTCTACGGCGCCACTGGACCTGTTCGCGAGGTCACCGACTTGGTTTGGGATGTCTCTGGTAAATACGTGATGGCCACATCGCTCGACCAGACTACAAGGCTCTTTGCGCAGTGGAAGGATTCCTCTTGGCACGAGTTTGCGCGCCCGCAGATCCACGGTTACGACATGATGTGCTTGAGCAATGTTTCTGCTGCCAAGTTTGTATCTGGTGGTGATGAAAAGGTTTTGCGTGTGTTCGATATGACTGCGTCGATCGCCTCATTGTTGGCAAGACTGTGTGATGTGACTGTGGACGCTGTCAATCTTCCTGATGCTGCTTCCTTGCCTGTGCTTGGGCTCTCAAACAAGGCTGCCAATGAGCAGATGGAGGTTGGTGAGGCTGCACAGAGACAGCAGGATCACGAGGAGCAAACAGATTCCAGTACAGCCACGGACGACGTTTTGCTGTCGTTGCAGAGTCCACCATTAGAAGACCATCTCCAAAGGTACACCTTGTTCCCGGAGGTTGACAAATTGTACGGCCACGGATACGAAATTACGTGTTGTGCCACATCTCCAGAAGGTTTAGTAGCATCAGCGTGTCGCTCCAACACCGCTAAGCACGCAGTCGTGCGTCTTTTCGACGCCAAGCGCGACTTTCAGCAAATGTCCAAGGTGCTCGAGGGTCACACCTTGACAATCACCAGTCTTGAGTTCTCTCCAGATGGAAAGTACTTGTTGGTAGTGTCGCGTGACCGTCAGCTCTCGCTCTGGAGCGTGGAAGAGGCCGAATCTCAAAGCGGCGACCGTTTTGTCCTCAAACCTGTCACCTTGCAGCAGGCCCACAGCAGAATCATTTGGGACTGTTCGTGGGTGTCAAACACGGAGTTTGTGACGGGCTCGCGTGACAAACACATCAAGTTGTGGACTGTGGGTACCCCGGGAGTTGAGGCTGTTGCGAGTGTGAAGTTAGAGTCTGCTGTGACTTCTGTTTCTGTGCATAGGGGCAAGCAAGCGTTGGCTGTTGGATTAGAGAGTGGTGCTGTACATATCTACAGTATTGGAGAGGGACTTGACTTTGACCATGCGCTCAGCGAACTTGTCACGCCTTCCGGGAGAGTGAACAAGTTGGCTTTTAGTAGCAGGGAGGATGCCTTGGTGTTGGCGGTCGGAAGTGCGGATAATTCTGTGCGCATGTACGAGGTGGAAAAAAGTGGCAACTGAGCTCTTCGCTGGCGACGAAATGAAGAAGTCGGTGAAGAGCGGACTGAGTCGGGAGTTCTAAGCGTTTTGCTGGTGGCGAGCTGACTAGAGTGATATCTGAGTTATGAGCGGTGAAGACGGGTGAGCATGGCTGTCGACTAGTCTAGTGGGAGTTATGAGTGGGTGAAATCGGATACCAGGTCCAGTTAGATTGAATAAAAATAATAGAGAAAGTGTGTAGGCTCAGGCTATAGTTGGTTTTAAGACTGGCTTGAGATTAGATACTTTATTGGTCTTCCGTCCCTTTCTAAAAAATACTAGGAGAGCTTGTTGCTGCTTCCGAAAGCTAGCACTTCAAACTTGGCCAGTGTCGAAAAATGCATTCCCTTTTTCCACCATTCGATACACAAAGGCCTCAATAAAAGTGGTCCAAAACTGCTAATTTTTTGAAGTGACGTAGTGGATCCGATCGTCTACAATTAATTTCAACGTCTTTCATTTTTCTCCACATTAAAATCAATGGGTGCCTGGGGAGTAGGTCTTTTTGACAACGACACAAGCTGTGACGCTATATATGGCTACGTCGATTCTGAGGACCCCGTGAGCTTGGTTGTCCGGGACATGCACAGGGTGGAATACAAAGCCGAGGATAAAACCCCATTCGACGAAATGTACATAGAGATGGACGAGACATCTGACTGTGTTGTCCAAGCACTTCTTGTTCTCTCAGGCTTAAAGGGAACGGAGAATTTCGCCTCTAAGTACGGCCTCAACGAAATGACCATGGGCTATTATCAAAAAATTGCACCCAAAGCCCAGGCGCAACTTCCGCTGGCTTTGAACGAACAGTTTGCCGTCAGTGACACTGAGACTGTTGGCCTAATCGAATTCTTGATAAGGAAGTTGCACATTGCTACCACCAGCGAGAAGAACTCTGAGTTGTTGGAGCTCTGGACAGAGGCTGGGGCTGCAGAGGAATGGAAGAAGTCAATGATGCCTGTCATAGATGATTTGAAAGCAGTTCAAGACATGGGTGGTACAAATTAAAGGGTAGTACAATGTGATAGTACAACACAATTGAGAGCAGAAAATGATTAAAGAGAACTACAACACAATTGAGTAGAATAATTAAAGAGTATTTTAAACAATCTTCATCTTAACTCTCACGAAACATTTATGAAACATAAGCTTACTCCAAAGGCGCTACTACGGTTGCAAAAACTATCGAATCAATAACCATATTGCGAACATATCATTATGGTTGCAATACGAATCCAAAGTATATGGAAAAATCAACAATCTGTTTGGCACCAATCTAACGTGTGTTTTTTCAAGGATTCATCAATATTGTGAAAAAAGTGGTTTAAATTGACACAATAACACCACATATAAGTCCCTAGAAATGATACCCTATCAATTGCAACTAGTAAATCTTTGACAAGCCGATTGACCAGTTTGCTGGACGTATACTATGGAAACTTTCGTATTGGTCTCTGGATCCCCACAATCTCATATTCTACCCCACTTGCCTCAAACTCCACTCTTCAAACACAACTACAAGTACCACAATTGCCCGCAAATTCTCATACATATACTCCTAAACATACTCAAACCACTCATACCAAACATCTCTCCACTATTTCAAAACTCCGCTCGTTCGCCATATTCCCCTATCAGACCTTTTTTCTCACGTAATCTAATTGCCACGAAATTCAAAGCAACATGAGCGACAAGTTCCCAGAAATTGCATCCATAGACAAAGACTTACCGGACGTGGACGACGGAGTTGACGGATCAGACTTCCTCTCGCGTGAGAACGAATTGGTCGGTGACGAGTTCAAGACAGAACACGATGGTGCAGAGTTGGCTGACAGCGACGACGAGATAAATACCTTCAAGGAGCAATTCCCCGATGTCGAAGACCAGCCTCAGCACGTTTCTCAGGAAGTCGAGGAGGAGACCGAAGACGCCTACGAGCTGGCTCCAGCCGGATCCTCGCGCCACTTGGACGAGTGGAAGGAAAGACGCGACTTGGAGATCTCGCAGAGAGAAGCTGCCAACGAGAAAAAGAAGAAGGATATCATTGCCAAGGCAGAGCAGACTATTGACGACTTCTACGACAACTACAACAGCAAGAAGGAGGCTGGACTGAAGGAGGTGTTGAAGGAGCAGGAGAAGTTCTTGGAGAAGAGAGATGGTTTCTTGAAGAGAGGTACTTTGTGGGATCGTGTTGGTGAGTTGGTCGACGGGGTCGGCGAGTTGCCATCTGATGACACCAGAGACAAGACCAGATTCAAGGAGTTGTTGAAGAAGTTGAAGGGTAAGGAGGGTGTTCCGGGCGCTGCTGGCTATTAAAATGGGATAGGAGTAGAAGTGGAAAGAGCATCAGAATGGAGTACAAAACCGAAGACAATGTAGATCAAGAATGGTACAGAATACTGTGTAAGATCGAGGATTCCTCTGGAAATCTTTGCATATTCATGGTTGGTTTTGGAATGACTGAGCGAGCCTTAAAAACAAAGTGTAGAGTATAAAGTGATTGTGGTGAAAGTTAGAATTCACGACGAAACAGAAGTGAAAGGCGCTAATATCGAGAGATACGGATCCCAGAAATAAAACGCAAATAACCTTATATCCAAGTCAAGCACCTTCTGTTATTCTCACGCGTGCTTAGCACGTAAGATGTATCCAAGAAACACGCTACGCTTGCGCATACAAATACCAGTCTATTCACTTTAAATAATTTAAGCTCACGCAGCTTTTGCTACCCCAAAACAATAGAAACCTAAGTCAGTATTGTGCTGCGTCGGTTGCCCCCTCATCTTCTTACTAGCTCATAAATCTTTGGGCTCAGATGATTTCTCGCTGGTCGCCAGCACCCACCTTGCGCCCTGTATCCAATAGTTCTCATTCAACTTCTGCAAACGCACGAGGTCCGGGTGTGCAGCAACGTGGTCGCCGAGGTTCATGATCTTAAACATTCCATAGCACATCAACGCCGTCTCCACACGCTCCCAGGCCCTCAAGCTCAAGCGGCGGAACCAAGGGTGGTTCCCCTTGGTGATGCGCCATTTAGACAACACAAGAAGTCGGAACAAGTACAGGTTGGTGCACTTGAAGAACTCCTTGGACAAACGCCGCAGCGAGTCCTCGCTGGTGGTGCTCACGTTGAGACAGAGAGCCACAAAAGCACTCACAAAACCCACGGTCTTCATGTATGACTTGAGAAAGAACTTGGACTTGTTGGTGGTGAGCACATTCAGCGTGAGCAGGATGAGGAGCATGCTCAACAAATTAGGGATGTACACCAAGTTTGCAATTCCCACGGCCTTACCCATGACGAAAAGCACGTACTTTCGTACCAAGTTCTTCACTGTGTCCGTGGTTAGTGCAAACTGCACACGGTAGTACTCCTGTAGGAAGCGGTCTTTAAAGTAAACGACGGCAAGCACGCCCGCGAGCCCCAAGTTGAGTAGAGCATAGTTGCCCAAGATCGCGAGCGCATCCACCGTGATGGTGGTGCTTGTCAATGAGTAATTCATCCAGATGGGATTCAAGCAGTAGCGCTTGATGGAATCAGACAAGTACTTGTGATTGAGCTTGTATTTGGTAGTGGTGAGGTAGTTCGACAAGATCTCCGCAAAAATGGCGGGGTATATGACAAACTCCTTGTTGTTGTAGAGCAGCGTGAGCATCTTCACGCCCGACCCGCTCTGCTTCAAGCGGAAGAGCGGAGCCACGCCCGGGCCAACTTCCAGCGATGACGGCGGGTTGAGCTCGGTGTAGTACAGCATGAGTGTGTAGAAGGTGCAGTAGTCTTTCGGGAAGTTTGAGTTCATTGATGCATAGTAGAGAATACCACACGAGATTGCATTGGAAAGCGAGTTGGTGTCCACGCTTCTGCCGTGAAAGTATCTCTTGACGAGATCTTTGATGACCGGATTGAAGGACACGAAACTGGCCCATGTGAAAGGTGCTTTTACGCGTGCCACAAGGAGGATGGCTACCCATTTGATCCACTTGCGGAACGACTGTTGTGTGTTCATGGTTCAGAGTGGGGTATGATGCAGTGGGGTAAGTCTTGCGATGCGTTCTTGAATGGTTTGGCGGGGGATAGTGTTGCTGCTGTTGCAATGCTGGTCAATATAGTGCTGAGTGGGTTGGCGTTATCCACAGTGTTGGTAACGAGTTTGATGTGCTATGTGACTTTGAAGTTTTCCAGTCTTTGTGAACTTCAGTCTTATGCTGCCCAGTGACTTTGTACTCTTGGCTGACTTTGTGCTCTTCAGGGTTGTACGCTCTTATCTTAGCACTGTGTGGTCTGGGGAATAGCGTACTCTTCACGTCAATAGTGTTGGACGCGCTCAATGTTCTTCAGAATGCGTGTTTGGTTCGTTTCAAATTAAATAACCGGATCCCGTAATACAAGGCGAATGATTTGTTGTTTGACAGGCGATAATTAAATGGCTTGATCCGATTTACCCCAAAGCACGACGTCTAATGATTCTGAAAATCTTTGCAAGTTTATGGGTCCAACTGTATCCACTCAAGCCTCTCTTTCAGCTAAGATCTCTCTACGTCTCGGAATATCCGATCATCGCTATCCAAGTTACCTTTCTCTCGGTCATCACTTTTTCCTGGCTTAGTTGTCTTTTCAATTGATAACTCATCCTCCTTACTCCAACCATTTATCCAAGCTCTAACTCTCACTACAAGCTCACTCCAGCCATTATCCGCTCCAACTCTCAATCCATCCACACTCCAAATTCACCCCAGCCCAATCTAACCGCCAGTTATGTCTCCATCACATGCTTTGACACGCGTCATTTTCCTTACCCCTGTCAGTCATATTCTAGTTGTAACCCTAATCACCTAAGTACCTCTTGTATTTACCAGGCGCTACCATTTAATACAGTCCTTACTGTCGACTCAGTCAAATCGTCGCTAGTTGTCAGTTATCAATCAACACGGTATTTTTTTTTGTTAACAATATGAGCCAAACCAGAAGCTCGCAGCGGGGGCTGTCGCCAGAACTCGCAAAGTTGCGTCTTCCAGCAGAGAATTCGCCCTTGCCCAAACCATACATTGTGGATCCCCAACAAACACCAATATCGCGTAACAATCTCGCTATCCCCAGGCTGGAACCTGCCAAAACATCCCAAACGCGCACCACCATCACCAGATCCGTGTCTATGCGCACTCGTGGGCTCAATCTAAACACAGTCTCCCCCGCAAACTCGCACAAGCGTTCGGTGCTGGCCAGCTCGCAACACCTGCCGTTGATCGCTCAGTCAGAAGACCTGCTCCGCTTCAGAAGCGAGCTGTGCCCCACAACTCACTCGCCGAACGAAGAAAGACCGGTACCGCTGATGGACCAGCTTGCCAACTTGGACATCGACGACCAGCTAAGGCTTCTAGCATACAAGGAGATGTCGGTGGTAGAGATCAAAGATAACATCTCCTTGCTAACACAGAGTTTGGAGCGCCACGAAAAGGAGATCCACAAGGTGCGGGAGGTCATACAGCGCAGTCTCTACCGAGAGCTCAAGCTGGGAGGCAGCAGCAGCGAAAATCCTCGCGACGAGGCTGTGGCATCCACCAAGAATAGGTCGCGTAGACGAACGCTCTCGGCCTCAAAGCCAAACCCGTTACAGCCGCCCCCACCCGCGGTAGTGGCACCTGCCAGTAATACAAGCAAGAACTATGACAAGCGCAACCTGAAGTTGTGGAGCAGCATCAGTAAACCGTTGAACTTGCTCCAGCAGTTCGACACCATGTTGCAGAACGAGTTTGAAAAGAGCTTGGACCCGCGGAAAGATGAAACAAGAGGGAAGAGGGACCACCCGGATATCGAGAGGCCCAGCAGAATAGCACGGAACTCGTCCGATAAGTCACATGCTGGTTTTGCAGTGCGAGACTTGGACCCACACCCTGCCGACACTGCACACAAACGCGTTTCCGAGGACTCAGTTTCGAGCTTTGGGCTGTACACGCTGCCTTTAAGGCTGAAGTCTCAGAAGCCGCAGACCATTGACTGCAACCAGCTTGGAATCAGCAAGGATGACATGAATGCATGTGGGGCTGAGGTGCGCGGAGACCCCAAGGCAGCAGATTTCCGCATGAAGGAGAGGCCGGGAGACGACGTGATCCAGCTGGTTTCGCTGCTGATATGGACCTTTGTGAATGACGTCACTCTGAATGTGTTGCTGTCGCTCAGCGAGGAGGGCCAAGACGTTGAGATGACACGCATTGGCAAACCTGCTCTTTACAACTTGGACGACGGATCTGCTGTTAGTTTACTCGAAGAGCCCACACATGACGACAAGCTCGAGCAGGACTTTAAGTTTGACGGCTTCGACGATGCAAACAACAGTGATGATGACAAGATTGATTTGAGTATATATCGGAAAAGCAGGGCGAAAAAGTGAGGCACCTGAGGCAGCGGAGACCGTGTAATTGAATGATGGCCAGAACGTCGTGCGATCAAGATGACTATGGTACTTCTCATCAGAGAAGATGGTGTGAAACTGAATACTTTCATCGAAAACGATCGCGAGTGATATCAGATAAATCCTTGGGAATTTGAAATCTAGCCGATCAAGGACGGGTGACATGAAAAGCTAGTTTAAGAATGACTTTCCGACGTGACAGTGCAGAAAAGACTCAACTATAACGAAATAGACCAATGCATGTCAACTGAGTTTTTGCGAGCAAATGCTGAATTTGATTTCCGTGGTGACAATAGGTTTTTCAATGGTCGGAACCCGTTTGCGTTCTGGTAATCGTTTACCACTGCGATGTGAGTTTTTAGAAGGATGGGCCTTTATTTGTCTTCACGATGAAAAGGACATTATGAATGATAGAGCCACCCAAGTTCTTATGAATGGGTTGGATAAAGTATTCTTTTCAGAAGTGAAAAGTTTCGGAAGGGTTGGATACAGTATTCTTTTAAGACGATGAAATGAGTACGAATGGATTGAATAGAGTTCGTTGGTTATAAAAATAGATGAAAATATTGGCATATGGATCATTGGGTTTTCTTTAATTAATTCTGCTCATAATTACAACTTGGCGCCTCAATGCTCTTTAGTGCCGAAAGCGATTCATTATGCAGCTGAAGAATATCTCCTTTATAATCCTTCACTATACGTTTTCTGCTTTTTTGTCTCTTTGCTACGTCTTCACTCACACTTCCAGCATGTTTTCTATCTTCCGAGAGACTTCATTTAAATACTGAATAGTGCTTCTCTCTACAACCCCTGCAACCCTTGAATAAGCTTGGAGTGCTTAGAGTCCTCGTCGCGCTTGACACCAACGTCTCCCACGCTTCTGATGTCCTTCAACATGATGTCCTTGAGCTTGTCAAAATACACTTCTTGCAACAAGTTCCTGATGTTGTACTCGCTCTTCTCGATAAGGGTGCCCAAGTTAACCAAATGCTGTGTCTCCAACGACTGCGTGCTCTCCACACTGGCCACCTGCTCCAACTGTCTGGTCAAATTTCCACCCAACAGTAACCCACTCTCATTAGCCAAGTCCAATATCACAGTACTGGTGACTTTATAAGAAAACTTGGATCCTTGCTCAGGCACAACCTCAAAGACATGAATCGAGTCCCACTTACCCAATCCCTCATTAATCTCTTTCTTGAACAAGACCACACCAGCAAACCCTTGCTCCAATGGAGAGTCATCGTCCTCAGCAGTGTCCCAGAGATACACCAGTGAGATTGCAGAGCCTTCGTAGTACAAATCACGATAGATGTCGAAACTGTCGTTGGCCTTCTCCTCTAACTCTCTCAAGATGTCTGACGGATAAGGAGGAAGTTCGTCTCCGGCATCGACAGCAGGGTAGTACTTGTTCGACCATGGAGAGCGGTACGAATCACCGTCACGGTTGTAGTCACAGCACAAGTATTGCTTTCCGGAAGCACCGCACTTGGCCAACCGCAACGGAGTGTCCACCGACGAGAGCAAGTCTTGGACTAAGTCCTCCTGGTCAGGTTTTTGCTGGATGAGTGTGCATATGTTGTTGAGGTTTTGTGAGATATGCTTGGGGTCTAGTCTGCGGAGAAGATCAAGCAGGGCGTCGTATTTGTCTTCGTACGACATGGTGAGTTGTTAATATAAATTTAAAAGTGAGACGATCTGAAGGGGAGGATTTCGGATTTACGTAGCGGGCGACGAAACATTCAGAGCTATAGCACGCTTATGCAAGACCCGATATGATGGGGTTGAAGAGTTGATGGTAGTGCCGAGCTTCTCAAATGGTAGTGAAGGGCGATTGGTTGCAGCTAGATTGGCAGATCCTAGGAAGTATGCGTTGACGGGTCAAGATAATTGAGGTCTGCTAATTGAAAACCCATTGAATTGGTAATGGTTGATTGAGGAATCCTTTTGGTTCTAATATGCTACTTCAGAAGCCCTGGGTATAATCGCCAGTTTTGAGCTACAGGGTCGCATTTAAACCTTGGTTTGTGATAATATTTCGGAAGAATCCCTTTCCAGTCAATTCATATCCTGTCGCAGGTGAGTCGATTCTGTTAATTTATGCTCCAATAGCCTTATGTCGTTCTATTCTGTTATCATTTCGCATACTTTATAAATCTTCCTATACTAATCCTATATTTCATGTTCCCTAACCAGACAATTGATAAGAAACACCCTTGCTCGGTGCATATAAAACGATGGCATTAACCAAGCCAGCAATCAAGCCAGCAATAGGCAAAGTGACGATCCAGCCACTGTAGCACCAGATAACCATTCTCCAGTTTACCAGCTTCCACTCCTTGTTGCACAAACCAACAAAAACAGTAGCACCCACAGCAGACTGGGTGGTAGAAACAGGAATAGCTAACTGAGTGGCCATGACAGTGGTAACTGCAGCACCCAACTCAATAGAAAAACCTCTGGACGGCGACTGCAAAATTAACTTGTTGCCCAAGTTACCCATAATCCTGTAACCGTATGTCCAGCATCCCAAAACAAGCGCAGCAGCTGCATAACAAAGAACCCAGATCGGAACTTCAGCCTTCTTCGACGTCATATTGGTGGTCCAAACTAAGTAAACAGTTGCCAATGGTCCTGTAGCGTTCGAAATATCATTGGCACCGTGCGCAAAAGACATGGTGCCAGCAGTAATAACCTGCAAGAGCGAATACAAGAACTCCAACTTGTTATCATAGTACTTGGAACTGGTGTGCAAGCCTTTGATGTCCCCAGACAAAGCATCCTTCTTATGGGTCTGGTCGTGAATAATGTCCTGCACAAAGCCGTGGCTAACAACGAGCCACAAAAGCTTGGGCCAGGCCTTTGGTCCAGACTTGAGCAAGGACCACCACAACTGGCGGGTGGTTTTTTTTGGTTCCGTCGAGGAAGTCACAAGTGAAGTGCACTCGATGAAAGCTTGCTTTTCGACGTCAGAGTCGCTCTTCAGGTCAAACTCGCTGTCTGCCTTTCTCACTGGGACTCCGTTCACGTCAACCGGTTCTCCAGCTTCATTGTATCTCCTACCTGCGTAGTAGTCGATGGTCAAAGTCTGGCCTTCAGGAATGGGTGGGATGTCGTCAGTGCTCTTAAAGTAGTAGATAGGGCCGCGGAATATGTCGTACCACTTCAAAGTCCAGTCCTCGTGGACCAACTTTCTTCTGTAGTATGGGTAGAGGAAAATCATGTACACAGCACACGCAACACCACCAGTACCGACAATAGCGGCGGCAATTGTGCCACTACCCAAGTTGTTCAACTTCAATTTTGGCGAGCCTTTCCACACAATCAACATGGTCAAAATGGAGAAGGCCGTGAAGACTAAAATCGGCACCAAAATCAAGGCATTGCGCAACGCAGTCTTGGGCTTTCTCTCAAGAACACAGAATTTGGAGATGAGAAACACAATCAGCGCAAAAGAACCCGCAATTAAAGGAGCAATAAACCACGAAGCAACAATCTGGGCAACTCCGTTCCAACCCCAGTGGATGTTCAGTCCGCCTTTTGCAGCAATGGCAGCACCGATGACACCGCCGACAATGGAGTGTGTGGTAGAAACCGGCATACCAATCTTAGTGGCAAAGGTCAACCACAAAGAAGAGCCCACAAGGGCACTCATCATCGTGAGCATGAGAACCGCAGGCTCCTTGTCGAAAACATTGACATCCACAATCTTGTTTCTGATGGTGTCGGAAACACGCGAACCCACAAGAACAGCACCAAGGAATTCACATAATCCGGCAAGCAACATGGCCTGCCAGTACTTCAACGAGCGCGAGGAAACGGAAGACGCAAAAGAATTGGCGACGTCATTGGCACCAATGTTCCAGGCATCCAAAAACGCGAAGATCATCGCAATGGCGAAGATATAGTCAAACTGGTGTAATGCTTGCATGGCGAGGGCTTATTAGTCTACAGAGAAAAGCGATATCAAGCGGACCTTGGGTGTTTTAAATACTTGCCCCATGTTCGGTATTATGGCGCAGAATACCAAGACTTTTGGCTGCGAAAAAGCATTTGAACGAAGGTATTGTGCCAAGACACCAATGTAAAACGAAGATGACAACGTGGGTGCCACGAGGGTAATATTGGATACAGCAATAGATTGCTTCATTCCTGTGTGCCATCATAAGGTGGTGGTGTAAGCATGAGTAATTGATCTATGGTTGGTACCGTATCTTCATTGCGGCTTAATGTCCCAAAATGGAAACCGGAAGTGTGAACAAAAAACTAGAGGAGTGGATTTTGCACCCACGTGGGTGCGAAAAAAGGAACTCAACGTTGATACGGCAATA
The DNA here is from genome assembly GCA_003707425.3 of Kodamaea restingae. NCBI lineage: Eukaryota > Fungi > Ascomycota > Pichiomycetes > Serinales > Debaryomycetaceae > Kodamaea > Kodamaea restingae. Next base: position 409,992 of record PPJA03000006.1, read on the forward strand.
CTCGCGTGGATGCAGTTCTGGGGCAAGTCCAAGAGACTTATGTGGAAGCCGGGTTTCAAGGTATTAGTAGCGATTTTTTGACTGTGGTAATACAAACACTTTGCTAAACCATATGTTTGTGTACAATCTAAGTCACACTTAGACAGCACCAACACCTTCGTTGCACAGTCTACACAATTTCTACACCTGCTGATTGTTTCCCCGTAAAATAGATAGCGAGGCTCAGCACGGGGTGTATTTATCCGTATCTTGTCTTGGAACGTTAATTGAGGGTGTTTTTCTACTCCGCCATATCGTTCTGGATCCTAGTCATTTATTAAATTTGGAAGGGATGAGCTAGTTTTAGGCTCGAGAAGAGTCAAACGTTTGTTTCAGCGCGGTCTAGCTTTCGTGATCTTGGGATTTTCTTTCTGTTCAGGTCAATTGGGACTAAGTTTATAGGACAAGTTTAGTACTGCTGCAGTTTACACAATAGATAGATCTTGCAGTAGTTAAAGGCGAAGATCAGGCTGATACAAGAAGATACCGAGAATTTTGTTTTGAAGAGGCGTGCACAGATTGTCATGTGGGTACGCCAGAATACACCTTTTATCAGATGGGGGTGCTTTATTGATGACGAGGAAATCACTGGAGATGAGCACTGGTCTACTACGTCTTAGGCAAAACCGGCGCATTTGGTAAGTTTGGACCGAAGGAAACAGCACGGAATTGAGACATCTTTAGTGTAGAGATTCTTGCACTGTTAACCACGTGATGTGGGTAGTCATGTGATACAGACAAGAGGTACCGAAGCAGTTTGCCAAAAACCGACGAACAATAAGTGTGACTGGTCTGTCGTGTGACACTTTATCACGACTATGAGAAGAAAGTCAGATTTGGCCTCGGTAATTCTACTGAACTTATCCGTAATCGCTTCCTTGCAATTAAAAATAATTAATGTCACGGTAGGTGTTTGACTGCTTTTCAAGGCCCCAGTCCTGTCATTATCGTTACAAACTATTATACACACTCCCATATTTTTCATCAGCATATTTGTTCATGAAAGACAAAACTGCGTGGGTCACACGTTCCACTACTTCCTCGCGTTCGTTGATCAACATGTGCTTCGCGTTCTTGACCACTACCATCTCTTTGTCGATGTTTTGACTGAGCAAATTGAACATTGTCTGTGTTCCCTCGAGTGAATTAATGTAATCGGTGTCACCGTGGGCCACAAATACAGAAATGTTCGGGTTGAAGCGCTTGATCACAGGTTCCAGCACCAATGACTCACACCGCACCATCATCTGGTTGAATTCCTTGACCAGCATACGGATCTTTTCTTTATACACAACCTCTTGAAAGTAACTCCGCCAGGCCAGGTCCAGCGTCATAAAGTCGAAATTTACCCTGTGGTATACACGGATGTTGGGCGTGAATCTTGTCAAGAAGGGAGTGACCTGTCTCACAAGTACATTGGGCATGGATTTTTGGTGTACCTCTATAGTTGGCAGAAGTAAAATGACCAGTTTAATCCAGTCTTGGTATGTGCCCATCATGGCATAGCATATGATAAGCGCAGATCCGAGGCCATTGCCCATGAGATAGAACTTCTCTGTCTTGTCGTGTCTCTCTTCCAAGTTGTACTTGATCATGTGGTCCAAGTCCGAAATATCAGCATTGTTTTGCACCTTTGATCCGTAAAGACAGTCGCGCGGCAACTGCACCACAGAGTCTAAGGTGGATGTGGTGTCTTTCAATGTGAGTCGCTGCTGGAAATAGAAAACTTCGTAACCCTGGTTCAGCAAGGTTTCAAAGTAGCGACCATAGAGCAGCATGTCTTCGCCCAATCCGTGTACATAGATCACCTTTCCTTTGTATACGCTGGTGACGGGTACCTTCCAGACCTCAAACTCAAAGTCGTGGTTGTTGTGGTGGATGGTTCCGGTGTATGAACACCCTCGTTTAGACATTACAGGCGGTGAGGTATACATTGTGTGAAACAAAGGAGCTAGTGAATAAAATGGTGTTCAAGTACTAGTGTCTGGAAATGCTGGAATCCGGCACCTTATGTACTCCGCGTCACGTTCCGCCATTGTCCTAATTTTCGTGGTTTCCGTTTCTAACGATGCACATTCTATCTAATCTTTTTTGAGACTTTTTCATTCGCATATTTTTTATCGGCTTTGCAACATAAACCTAAAAGGCACCAAATACCAATCAATGCTTCTTTGTGTCTTTTAACTCGGTGATAATATGCCGTGTATAATAAGAACACTAAACCAGACTTCGTTTCCCTAGAGCCCACCGTTCAACATAGGCCCAATCTATTCGTTTTGTGCGGAGAATTGATATATTTCTGCATTGGGCTGAAAAAAAATATTTCTCCACCTGCGCCATCAGGATATGCTGCTGAAAGCGAAACCAATTTGCACAAGAGTCAGGGATGATTGGAGTACCAGTACCAAATGCAGGGAGGAATGCACTTTGCAGTGGTTAATATTATGTACTCATTACAGCTTCTGCTTCTGATCCCCACATTCCTTCTGTCATATAATAGGCCCTTCTTTCTTCGGTTAAAGACCTTGCTATCTCTCGCTTACGTCTTTTGGTCTCTTCGCTTACCATCGTAAAGTTGCAGATTTAGAATTCATTTCTATTTGCATACATATGTAGCAGCGAACAGCTGACACGACAAGCGAGCCCGGGTATGCAAGTACAAGCATAAGCGTCCTTGAGACAATAGGCATACAATAGACGAACGTGATCAGATACGTTTTTATCAGTTAAATCCATTGTCAGTTAAATCCATTGTGCTTAAAACGATTCTATTGTTATTTGCACGGTCACAGGAGTCCGGCGGTGTGCGAGGTCAGTCCGCCTGTCATGAAGTTGTGACGGTACGCCAAGTCCCCAAAAGTTTAATCTAATACTTTTGTACTCTTTGACGAAGATACACTTCTCCGAAAATAGCAAAATGCGCTCGTGAGCATGCAAGCAGAAGCATTACGAAACGATTCTGGCGTGATTCCTAAATACATTTCCGTCGCTCGCTTGCATACTATCCTCTCGACCTACGGACTAGACATCCTGATTTGAAGGGTGCGCAAAAATGGACGTGCAAGGGACTTGCAGACGGTATGCAATGCCGCGTGGAATTTGGACGGCACCAGCAGCGGTGTTGCCAGTAGTGATCTGGCTGGAATGAACAAAAAAAGAGGGGACCTCAAGATTAATGTTTGCGAAACTGCGAGCCCGTGTAAATATTAAACTATCAGAAGCAGGCCTTCGCCCTGTTTGATTTCGCGGGCTGTCCGTCAATTTACGTCAATAGTAGGGCTGTGCTCACACGCAGGCAGCGAATCTACTGGGATTGTGACCATATGCGAGGCGTCGGTGGACATTAAAATAGAAAAACTTGTAGACGATTGAGAAGCAAATCGCAATCATTTACCTTCAACCGAAGAAGCACTATACTTACGAGGAACCCGAAAATGTTCTTGATGATTTACTTCTCTTCAAGACGTACATTCAAGGCTTGGAACGCGGGGTTGTCTCGTGAAATGTTTCCCAAAAGGGGAATCAAAATGAATTTTTTAACGCGACTTTGAGACCGTTCGCAAAACTAGAATGCTCGGAAGCGAACGACCCATTGTAGCAATTCCTAAGCGTATTGAGAAATGCGTCATCATGTCTCGCTTAGCACCAGTAGCTTATTATGCTTGCTGATATCTGTGGATATCTACGTTCTCTGGAATCAGTATTTTTTGGTGGTCCCTTTATTTTCTGTGGTCCTCCGCAGCTATATTTACGATCCTTAGTAGTTTCTTACAAATTCTTCAACTATATGTAATTCTACACACGGCGAATTTACGCATTCCACGCGACAGGACGGACGGACGGCCGGCAAAACCACTCCCGTGGTGCTAAAGAGATGGAAAAGGTCACAACAACATTAAAGGCAAGCTATGGCATTCAAAGCCGTTGAGGCTATCAACTTGCATAGGCTTGCAGGGGAGTTTAATAAAGGGTCTAGGAAAAACTTGACAAAAGACCACACAAATAGAGCAAGCCAGAGATCTCATTACTATTTAACCCATACTAGCGTTTTGGATATGCTATAATCTTGGGCACAATTGGGTGTCTGCGGTTTGTTCTTTCTAGTAAGTCTGCCAAAAGGTAGCTCTTCCTTAGCAAGTATCTGCACAGGCCCCGACCCTTGTTCATTAAGCTCCGCACATGTACCTGTTTACTCATTCTTAAACTTTCTAAACGCATCCAATCTCTTCTGGTGGTCTTGGATATACTTGATTACCTTCTTTCTGTTTGTTCTCAAGATATCGTTGGTACCCACTTCGACTTCGTCCAACTTGATGGTCTCCTTAAGGAGCATCTCATTTATGTAGTTGTACTTGTACTCTTGGTCTTCGGCAGACAACTCATCGTACTGCTCAATGTAGTTGTCGATTGAAGGAATATAAGTTGTGTCCACGTGCTCCAAGATGCTCTGAATGTCCTTATTTGCTTTTTGTGCCTTGGTCAACTTCTTCTTTGAGTGCTTCTTCTTGTGCTTCAGCGACTTCTTGCTGAAGAACCCCTTGAATCCACCAGTTATGAATGCAGTGCCGATAAGTGCCACCACAGTGAACGTCACAGTGATGGCGGTCAATTTATATCCTTTGTCTCCGCTGAGAACTTCGTCAACGTAGGAGACCACGTCTTCCGAGCGGAGCTTTTTGGCTTTATCAAGCCACGAATCCGTCTGCAAAGAGGCACTGAGCTTGCCTGTGGCCTCTGAAAGATACTCTTTGGCCGAGTCGACTGCTTCTCTGATTGATTCACTCATGATGTATATTTGTTGTGTTTTTTGTAGCAATCGAAAAAGTCCGAATTCTGGTGCGATTGGTAGGGACAAGAAACGCAGAGGTGTTTACAATTAAGAGAATTGCGATGATATTTCGAGTATAAGGCGGTATTACTTGGGTAGAGTATGGGCTGTATTATCTTGTTGGTTTTGAGCAGTAGCCAACTTTGAATGTGTCGAGATGTAGTAATAGATTTTGATCATGCGCTATGAGTGTTCTCCAGATGTTGTATCACTACCCGCCAGAGCCGGCAAGATTTGAATCTGAGAAAGAATAAAAAATGAGCATACTTTATACGGGTGTTACTTGTGCGATATCTGTAGTTTAAGTGAGCGACTGAACGAGGATAATTTCGGATCAAAGAGTTATTTTTTGTACATCCGATTCGTGGTGACTTTTCACATGATTCAACGCTTTAGATCTGTTTAAATCTTTGAAGTTTACCTAACTGGAATGTGTATTTGCACTACTATTTTCACCTGTTATACTATGGCCACCCTTTGAACTTTACTCACCTGTTCCACATATATTTTTCATTCACATTCTCTTATATTCATTTATATTCATTGATCCAATATAACCTTGCTATGACTAACCCTCATTTACTCACTTCTGGCCAAACCTATTTACTCACTTCTGGCCAAACCTCATTTACTCACTTCTGGCCAAACCTCATTTACTTAGCCTCAGGTAAGTCTCCTGCAACTGGTCTGCTCAATCATCAAATCTGGTCTCCAACAAAGGTATCTCTTCTTCCGACTCCGATACAACCAGGCCAGCCGAGTGCTGCGGCCCAATATCCTCCAACTGCGTGGATGTGTCCGCAATATTGATATCTCGTTCGATTTGTGAAAAGCTCTCAAGCTCTGCATGTGAGATCTGTGAGACAGTGTATTGCATAGCGCGGTCTGCAAGGGGACTTGAGTTTTCAGCTTCCAACACCTGGCTTTTACGGGAAATAAAATTCCCAGTCTCCAAACCACGATTTCCAAGGGGACTGGAAACGCTCTGATATGGGTCAGCTTCCAAATCTCTCACGTCACCTAGATAATCATGCTCCTCTTTGTCTAAACTTTCATTTATACCAGCAATACCTGAGTCGTTGTCATTATTGTTGCCTCGGCTATTGTCCTGTATGCCATTCTTTGAGCTGTTATCCATCCCATTCTCATCATCTGAATTGCCTTCCAGAGCACGTCTTTCAGAAGCATTTGCCCTGTCATCGCCAGCCTCCCCATTCGCAGTGGTTCCCTTCCAGTTTTCAGCACTACTCACGCTGGTCACGGTAGCTACCGACTGCGAGACACCCAAGTTCAAGGCACTCGGCATTGGCGTTGCACGCTGAGAAACTGGCCGCACCAGTCGCAGTAAATCAGCAAATGACGCACCCTGGACATCAAAATGAATGGGTTGCAGAAGCATTTCTTGTTTTTCCACGCGCACACACCCGACTATCCGGCGGTATTCAGGGCCGCTGGAGTTTTCGCGAAAGTGCACACACAGGTGGTACCAGTCACGGTAAAAGTATGCACGGGCTGTGATATACTGGCGCATATCTTCGCGGAAATGGCTGTAGTTAAGCGAATCGCCCAACACAAGCGCCGCCCCTTCGTCTGTCTCTTCATAAACGGGATCCATATGACCAACCAACACTGCAATCAGCTTTTTCTCAATCGTGAAGCCCAAAATCTTGCTCATCAATAAGAAGAGGTGCTTCTTGAACTTGACCAACGGATTTTCTACAATGAGATCGGAGTTTGGCGGTAGTGCTTTGGTCTGCGGCAGCTCACACATCAGAAGCTGATGCTTGTAGATTGTTTCTTCGTACGCACTCACTATTTCGTGCTTGTACACCTCCACCATCTCGTGGAAGCTGTTGAAGAGCACTAAGGAATCTGAGGGGAGCGCCGCCACCGCGACCAACACTTTGGCGAACGTATCTGCCGCGTATACCAGGAGCTGACCAGCAGCCACCCATTCTTGGCGAAATTCAGGATGCCTTCGTAACAACTCCACAGGAAAACAGTCCAGATCCACAATCACTGCCGGCCGATTCTGCTGGAGATGTGAGACTAGAAGCTTGATGCACACTGCGTGGATGTGTGTGTTGCCCAGTGTGGCCTGGAAGTCGTACACGCGGCTAGTACTGAGTGATGATTCCAGAAAGAGTGCGTCATCCAAGGTCGCAATGCCTGTGGTGATTTGTCGTAGTTGCTGCTGCAGTCGGACTAGATCATAGAGACTGACCATGGTGAAAAAAAATGCGCTACCGATTTGGCTGCGAAAAGAACTACGGCTGATGAGTGACGGAACCACCGAGGTGTGATAGCGCTAAACTATGAGCTGAAGCAGTAAGCGAAAAGTGACTACATGAATAAAACTGTCGATATGAAATATGATGAATGTATTATTAGGAGCTGATAGAGTGAATACGCGACGACTGAGGGTATGAAAACCGAGGAGCTGACACACCAACCAGGATTTGATTGCTTTGACAGCATATCTGGTAACTGATTAATCCATAAAGGAGATGATGTACTTGACAGTTATCTGAAGATCTGACATAACAAAAAAGGAAAAGATACAAGACGAGTTGACAACTGAACAGAACAGGTTAATGCTTATCAACAATTCGATCATGAAGTAAAAACATATTCATTGCAACTGAATGAGTTGTCCATGAAGCAATTTCTCATTCTGACTCCTCTCGGTCTTGACTGCACTCATTAGTGTCAGCAACTTAGATACAGCTTGATAGCTAAAACCAATCAGTTAGAAGCTACGGGGAATGCAGAACACGCCAAAAACAGAAAAGTATAGGAGTAGCATCAAGTTAATAATTGAGCGACATAGCGACACCTGAGTGATGGGTGACAACGCAAAAACTGTGTGACATGACGTGGGCATCTGAGTGCCAGCCTACAACCGACATGCAGGCCCATTGCGATAACTGACTTATGGCTGGGTCAGGACTTTCCATCGAGGTGAATATACCACCCGCATTCACTACCCTAAACCCCATTTGTTTTGGCCTTTGCAGTTCATCACTCAAGAGCCCTGTACCGGAAATATAATACATTTTACAGAATGTTCTTCCTTAAATACCACCAAATCTCTGCTCAATTCAGATCCCATTAACTTCACCAGCTCAGGATCTACATGTGAGGTCTTGATAACTGCTATAGACCTTGCCAATTTACACTCGCATCTTGTTCGGTTCAATCATCTTTTTTCCCAATTCCTTCGCTGCGTCTTGTGCCTCACACTTTGCGCATCTTGCAAATTCCAATCACGAATTTCACGTCAGCACTTCACAACCGAAACCCCGTCAACAAAACCCAATACACGCGCCTGCGTATATCCCCACGGCAATCACCGTCACATCACTTCATATTGGGCTATCCCCAAACAACACTCACCTCACCCAGCAGGCGTGGTTTTGAGCCCATATCGTCTTATCTTTTTTTCACAATCAGATCGCCAGACCTCATACAACCATCCCGTTTCCCCACAGACCACGTTGGAATGCTCTAGTGACGATGCAGATTCCCGTAAATCCATCAGCAGAATTCATATCCCGCGTGTCGCGAGTTTCCGGGGTGCTATCGCTTTCCATCTGGCTCTTTGCACAGCTTCCGCAGATCATCGAAAACCACTTGAATCAATCGGTTGATGGAGTTTCCCTTGCATTTCTTCTCTGCTGGATTAGCGGAGACACCACCAACCTCTTGGGGTGTATTCTCACCAAGGCACTCCCCTTCCAAACAAGTTTGGCTACCTACTACTGCTTTATAGACTGCATTTTATCCCTCCAGTACTGGTACTACACCCAAGTCTACCCCAAGCAGAAAGTTCACCACAATTTGCTCCAGAGTCCTAATATGGTAAGAGACCACGACAAAAGTCACAGGAGCAAGCTCGCGCGTACACTACTGCGCAGAAACCGCTTTGAGGCAGCTGGAGAGTCCCCCATCGATATTCAGAACAGGGGCCGAGCAAAGACAAGAGGAACCAAAAGCTCGTTCATGAAGAGAATGTTGGGCAGCTCAATAGTTGGCAGCTTGACAGGTAGAGCACATGCAATGCCTATCAGCCACGATAAGACCGAGATCAATGATCTTCTTGCCAACTGGGGAGCTACCGTATCCAAGGCCGTTGCCGCACTTACTGCCTATTTGCGCAATGTGAAGCTTGAGGAGTTGGGCCAGGTGTCAGCTTGGCTCTGTACATTCTTCTACTTGTGTCTGCGCAGTCCTCAAATTCTCAAGAACTACAGGCTGGGGTCCACGAAAGGCATATCGCCCTTCCTTTTCGTATTTGCGATGTTGGGAAACTTCTTCTACACAATCTCCATCGTGCTGGACTTGTACCTCATCCAAAGCAAGCCTAATTTCCACACTGTACTTCGCGACCAGATGCCATTCATAGTGGGCAGCAGCGGCACTGTTCTCTTCGACTCAATCATCATCTTCCAGTGCTGGTACTACAACAGACCCAAGGAATCACCACGTGAACTCGAATCAGATGACCAGACCCTACACTTCCAGACCCCGAGCTGGTACCAACCAGCGTACAACGGGCAAAAACCGTGGGAAGACTATGAACATGCAAACTTGATTGAAAACAGAGCGAAGTACACCTTTGATGACGCCCCTGCACATTACGTACTGGCGCTGTCTATTGATTCGACATCCCGGAGCCAATCACAGAGCACTTCTGGTGACTTAATGTCGAATGCGTTTCAGGCAATTGCAAGCTCATTCAAGCGCGAGTCTCCACGTTATGGGCCTGCGACGTCTCCGCTACCGACAAATTTGATCCCATCCATCATTGGGACATATTCTGCAGTCAACAAGAAGTTGGCCAGTGATGTGAAGACACCGTTTCTGCCTATCGACTTCTTGAACGACGACTTTCACAAGCCTGTGAATAGTTACAAGGAGAACGCGCGTGCAGACAGGCGTCTGAGCATTTGGGATGAGGTTTAGGAGGCATGCGCTTGAAATAGTTAGAATAATAGAAACCGTGCTACGAGGCAAGGGACAAGTGATTGCAGAAGAGACAGCCAACGACCAAGGTCTACCAACCTGGGGTAAATAATAATCAAAGTAATTTTTAGTAGACAAAGGGGAAGGTTTGGGAAATGTGGGAGTGGAAGTATGAAGTTCTTGGACAAAATAAGTATTAGTTGGAATTCAAGTGCTTTTACACAGGCAAGTACGTGTACGCAAGCGAGTACTTTTATATTACCGAGTTCATTCAAGCAACCAAGTGCTTTCCGCAAATTGGTTTAGGTTATTTATCAAAAATCACTTTCCTGTATGAAAACTCGTTGAGGAAATCTTGCTTATACAAAGAAAATACCTACACTCTCGAGACTTGAAGTTGGAATTGTCGAATGAAGAGATAGATGTCAACCAGAAATTTAGGCTTTCCTTCAAAATTACTTGCATTACAGGGAACTCAGATTCAGCAAGGTCTTAAATCGGTTTCTACATGGCTAGTATAACTCAGCAAGTTTAAGAAAAGGCCTAGAATACGCACAACCTTAGATTTATCTCATCCATTTCCTATCCTTTTGTATAAAATCCTCTAAGGTCATCAGAACTGGTTACCCGTCAACCAGCACTATACAGTGAATTTGTAAAGATCCCAACCGCTTCTCCGCCTGAAATCACTATTTCAACTCCCAGACGCATCGGCAGTCAAGATCAATCTATGTCGAGCAAAACCATTCGTTTTTTAACCAGGTAGTACTGACCACATAAAGCAGGGTCTCATTGCAATCACTGGCTGATTTTTCGATGAGTCGGTATCATAGGTTTATGATCATTCACTGAAAAGTATCTCAGGTCCGTTGGATTGCTTTGGTGACTTCACCACTCACTAACTTCGTCAGTTTGTGTCGATGCTTGTAATAATGACGTGGCTCACTGATATTTTCTCTGAGTTCTACTCCTTTTGAATCCTCCATGCGCTCCCTGGCAAGCTCTGCAAATAAGCAGCCTTCCGTTTAATCCACAACCACAGCAAGAACCCTAGTAGAACACACAAGATGTTAGTGTAGTAGTATCCATCGGCCAATAACACAACCAAGCCTCCATTGGCTTTACAAAGTGCCTTTTGCGCGTCATCCACAATTATCTGGAGTTGCCCATTGATGTCACATGCGGACTGCGACATCTTGTCAATCAACATGAACACGATAAGTCGCGGCCAAGTACCACCGTAGTTGGACAAAGTGTTCAAGGTGGTCATGTAGGTGCCTCCAATGGCGGGGTCAGCAATCTTCGTGAAGAAAGCACAAAGAGAGACAAACTGAATCGTTGCCATGAATTGCTGAAAGAGGTGCTGTGCACTTATCAAACAGAAATACCCAAGTCCCAACTTGCCGTTTTGCGGGAAGAAATAAACAAGGAGTTGGGCTATGACAGCCGCCGCCAACTTACCGGCAAATCCAATGATCCACGGGCGCAACGGCAGCTTGCCGCTCGACCACCTGCCAGCGGTGTAACTGAACATCATCTCGAAGGGGAAGTTGATCAACACGATCAACGAGAGGTCTTCCTTGGAAAGGCCCTTTTCGACCAACTTCAAATTTGTGGCGGCCTCGTTAGCCTGGAACCCGATTTTGGCTATTAAAAGAATGCATATCAACACCTGGACATTGGGGAGCTTGAGCACTTGGTACATTTGAAAGTACACGAAGCGCACCATGCGCAAACGCTCGCGGAGCGGATTTGTGCTGTTGTTGAACATCACCGGCCCCTCATCGCTCTTCTCCAACACCACTGCATTGCGCTGCACCAAATGGGGCGGGTCCTCTGGCACATAGTAGAGCAAGGCCGTCACAAAGAGGTACACCACACCCCAGAACTTCAAGTACAGCCCCATGGTCACAAGCCCCTCGTCCAACGGTACTGCACGCACATACTTGTTGGCAAAGTCTGGCGAATTGAGTGTGAGGAAGAGAGTGTAGGAAAAATAGTACCCACAATTGATGCCCACTGTTTGAGCAGTCAGTGCAAACGAAAGAGACTCCGGCGACAATACCGTCAAGGCCCACCCATCAACAGCAATGTCTTGTGTGGCGCAAAAGAAGATGAGAAGCAAGAAACACCCAGTAATCTTGTTGACATGGCCCGCAGGATTGTCTAGGAGGTTGTCCACACCGAAACTGAGATAAATCAATGTGAATCCGGACACAATTTGCACGGGGATAATCCACAGCCTTCTACGGCCGACCTTCTTCAGGTATACGGCATCCACAATGGGCGACCACAATAACTTTAACGAGTATGGATATGATGCTAACGAGAAAAGACCAACCTCAGTAAACAGTAATTTGGCCTTGAGGATGAACGGCACACTGCCAAATGCCAATCCGAGTGGAACTCCCTGTAACACGTATAGCACAACCAAGATGAAAAAGGCCTTTCTATCAACAGCTAGAAGCTTTGAACTTTTGTTTTCTGTGTTTTTGGACCTTGCCAATGGCAACATCCCATCGTTGTCCTCCCCTATGTCGTTGTAATTGAGCGGGTTCCGCATCGACAGTAGCCTGTCTTCGGTTGAATGTACCCTCTTATGCATGGTGTGGAGAAAAACACTGCTGCGAAAAATAGGCGAATAAACGCGGTAGACTGACGAAGAAGAGCCAAGAAGCTGAAATGGAGTTGAAAATTGGGAAACTAGAAAGGGAGCTCAAAGGGGAGGCATTGGAAAGGAAGATATAACTGATGGGCTCAAAAAGAAATCTTTGAAAAGCTGGCAGTGGATTCTGACCATGTGGATTTTGAAACGACATCTGAAAGAAATTCGAGTACAGTTGAGAAAAAGGACCATGCAAGGAATGGAGAATCAAAGGTGTTAAGCACATTTTCATTACATTGGGCATTGTAGATGCCAAATTTCGTTTTCTCGGCTCATTTTTGAGGTGATTATCCACAGGGGTATCCAGGGCATAAAAATCCTGGTTGAATCATAACCAAGATACAGAGACAGCTTTTCATATTCTCTGTATATGCAGTCTGTCATACTACTTTCTGGGATTCTTATTTGACTTGAAGGCCGATTTTTCCGACTATGACGTAATTTGGGCTTGATTCGAAACCAGACTCCGCAGTCGCAATTGATAAAGTAAAAGGAAATCAAATTACCTTAAACATGCTGAAACAAGCCTTGTATGTGGTGTAGGTATGTGCACCGGCTCTATCATGCATCAAAATCAAACCTACGTGAGCCGTAGAGTACCCAAAACTCACTAGTCGTAAATTTAATTGATACTCCAGTAAAACTCTTCATCTTGAGGTGTCTACACTGACTTTAACTTACTCTTTTATTCAGGTTTCTAGCTCACGTTGCTCGTTCACTTGATATTCGCTTACAAACCCAACACCTTTCTAGAAGCTCTCAACACAACACCCTCGTCTGGGAAAGCAAAGTCCTCCAACTCCTTGGCGTATGGGGTTGGCACCTCACAACCAGTAACTCTCTCAACTGGAGCGTCCAAGTAGTCGAAAGCCTCGGTCTCCATGATCTGAGCACAGATCTCGGAACCGACACCAAATGCAGGGAAACCGGCCTCCACAGTAACCAAGTGGTGGGTCTTCTTGACGGAGGCAACGATGGCGTCGACGTCCAAAGGCTTGATGGATCTCAAGTTAAGGACCTCAGCCTTGACACCGTACTCCTTCTCCAAAGTCTCAGCAGCCTCCATGCAGAACTTGACGGATCTCGAGTGAGAGATCAAGGTAAGGTCGGTACCCTCTCTCTCGATCTTGGCCTTACCGATAGGCAAGACAAAGTCTGGGGAGAGAGCCTCCTCGGAGATCTCGAAAGACTCACCGTAAGCAATCTCGTTCTCCAAGAAAACGACTGGGTTAGGGTCTCTGATAGCAGCCTTGATCAAACCCTTGTAGTCCTCAGCAGAGTATGGAGACAAAACCTTCAAACCTGGGATAGAACCGTACCAAGCAGCGTAACACTGCGAGTGCTGGGCAGCAACACCAGCAGCAGCACCGTTAGGACCACGGAAGGTGATGTTACATGGCTGCTTACCACCAGACATGTAGTGGGTCTTGGCAGCAGAGTTGACGATGTGGTCAATGGCCTGCATAGCAAAGTTGAAGGTCATGAACTCAAGCACTGGCTTCAAGCCGTGGAAAGCGGAACCGATAGCCAAACCGGTGAAACCCATCTCTGTGATTGGGGTGTCGATGACTCTGCGCTCACCGAATCTGTCCAACAAGCCTCTGGTGACCTTGTAAGCACCGTTGTATTGAGCAACCTCTTCACCCATAATGAAAACGTCGTCGTCGCGGTCCAATTCTTCAGCAAGACCGGCGTTGAGCGCGTCTCTGACGGTGATGGTCTTGGTACCAGCAGCAGTCAGGGCAGCTCTGGAGTCCATCATTCTCATGGCCTGGAATTGGCCAGCCTGGGCAAGACTTCTGCCGGACACGTTCGTCTTCAATGCCTGCGCAGCTAATTGTGCGGTCTTTGCGACGGTAGAAACTCTGGGGGCCATCTTGAGAAGAAGAAGTGGATGTTTTCGATTTTTGCTCCCAAATTTTTGGTGCTCTTTGTTTTCCGGAAGGATGAGGACCGCCAGATTTTTTGGGCTCGGAGATGTAGCTCCGGGAGAAAAGAATCGGCGTACAACATAGAATGGATTATTGGAGTACAGAGTTTGTATAGGTGTATAGAAGATAGAAGTGGATAATCCGATGGGGGGTAAGTGAGGGAATGTCAGAGAGTGCCCGGGAGTGTCTGCGATTCTATTTATTATGCGATGTAGAGGCTTTATTTAGTCAACTACTCCGATTCCTCAGGAACGTCCGCAGACTTGCAAACCATTTACATTAATAGGCTAACTTTGTTGGTTCCAGGACTTCTAGTAGGCTTGTGTGGCATTTCTATGGTGGGTAGTCTTTGTTGGTTCGGACATGCCATGGATTCTTCGATGCCCCTCAATGTCACCTGACCTCCGGGATCAGTATCAAATGTTGGCAGATAAGGACTGGTATAAATAGGGCTCAACGTGATAAGACCCGAAGCTTATTTATTAGTTTAAGCATAAGAACATTTGCGCAGGTGCAACAGCTGTACTACTCAATAATATTTAGTAGATACAAGAACAGTATCAAGAGATAGCAAATATATACGAGGTTTGTGAACAAATATTGATATTTTGCGATAGGCTGGTTAACAAATATTGCAACAAGTTCAAATATTGACGTTATTACAACAAGCTTGGTGATAACAAAAATACATTGAGTTGGTGATAAGAAACATTACATTAACTACAAAAATTAGGTGAAGGAAGTGATAATATTGACAGCTGATAACAAAATAGTGACAACAAATTGGCTGATAGTGACAACGAATTGACTGGCAGTGACAACAAATTGACTAAATTTGAGGTGAGACTGAAACGACAATCGTACCGAAATACTAGTGACTTACTATAATTGATATCCGTGTACCACAGTCGTACGCGCGGTTCATTTCAACTAAAAAAAACAAATACCTACACACTTACTAGCTCAAAAGACCTACCTAATACTGATTCAGAGCACATCCACATAGACCTTGCTCAACCAGTTAAACTACGTTTATTGCACACCATCCCGGGCTCAAAATTAAAGAAGCTTTTCTTCCGCATTGGGATATATTTCAAGAGACATAATCATGATCAAGTCTATCAACAGGTCGTTCAGGACTCTCAAGCCCCTTTCTACAGGCCTCCGCTACAACAGCAGCTCCCTAAAGAACTTTCACCGCCCAGATGATGCTGGGTCCGACAAGGCCGTCGACGCCGCCGATGCTACAGCCACCATCATGGCGGACATGTTGGATAACCAGCATATAGCACCCATTCTGGGCAACCGTCCTCCCAACAAGAGCACATGGATCGCTGCATTGACTGAGAAAAACAAGCAGTTGAAAGAAGGTAAAATCTTGGACAGTTACCTGTACATCAACCCCAAGACTACTGAGGTAGGCGAACGTACACGCGCAGACTCATTCTCGTATTTGAGTTTACCATTTAAACAAGACGAATGGCTATGCGACTCCTATATCAATGCCTTTGGCAGATTACGTGTGGGACAATTATTTCAAGACTTGGATGCTTTGGCAGGAAGGATTGCCTACAGACACTGTGCTCCCGCTGAGCCTGTGAATGTGACCGCATCTGTTGACCGCATCTATATGGTCAAAAAGGTTGATGAGATCACCAACTTTAACTTTCTTTTGGCTGGCTCTGTGACTTGGACTGGTAAGTCCTCCATGGAAATCACCGTCAAGGGCTATGCTTTTGACGAGAACCTTCCAACCGAGGTGACTCCAGACTCATTGCCTGCTGAAAATGTTTTCCTCACCGCAAACTTCACCTTTGTGGCACGGAACCCTCTCACCCACAAGTCCTTTGCCATTAACAAACTCATCCCCACAACTGAGAAAGAAAAGCTCGACTACCGCCGTGCCGAGGTGCACAATGCAAACAAGAAGTTGGCCGCAAAAAACCACCTGTTGATTCAGCCTACTGACGAGGAAAACAGATTGGCCCACAACATGTGGACCTCAGCCAAGGGCCTTGTGGAGGAACTGAAGGTCTTGCCTCCCGGTTACGCCTTCATGAAGGACACCACCATTCAGCTGACGCTTTTCATGCAGCCTCAGTACAGAAACAGACATTCATACATGATCTTTGGTGGTTATTTGTTGAGACAATCGTTCGAATTGGCTTACGTTGCTCTGGCCGGGTTGCTGAATGCCGGTCCTCGTTTTGTGTCTTTGGACTCCACCACTTTCAAGGCTCCCGTCCCCGTAGGCTCTATCCTCCTGATGCTGGCTTCGATCGTATACACCGAACATATACACTCGACTGCTGCCCCAGCTAATGCCAATGACTCTCCGTTCAACTTTGACTTACCAGCCACCAATAAAATGTCGCAGAGTCCAGATGCCTTTTTGCTGGAGCCAGGTACCTTGATTCAGGTTAAGGTTGATACCTCGATCAAGCACCTTGACACTCAAGAGTACAAAGAGTCGGGTTCTTTTATCTACTCGTTCTTTGTGCCCAAGACCACTTCAGAGGGCAAGGAGCAGGGCTTCAGCCTGGTGATTCCGCAGACCTACTCTGAGATGATGGAGTACATTAGCGGTCGTAGAAGAGCACAAGAGACTGCTGACTATGTGGACTCTTTTCCAGCCGGAAAAGAGGCATAATGCCGATGATCGGGTAAAGAGTTCTCTACACTGGAATATATTTTCATAAAGGCACATTTGAGATATTGTAGTAATGGACAGGGGAGAAGCATCATCTTCTCTTTTATCGATGATGCTACAAAAGAGATTAAAAGCAGAGTTTTATCCAGCGCACCCAAGCACCAAAAGCGCGGACTTTTCAAATGCACCCAACTGCTCTGGACTCTAGAATTAACTGTTTTTGAGCCCTCGATTAAAGCATCACGTTATAACAAGGCAGTTTCATAAGTTGGTGAACTTGTTTTGGGTCAATTTCTAATTATAGAGCAATAAGGCTTTGGTGTAGAATTTGCAACTTTTTTGAAACAGAATTTTTAAGGGGTTTTACCCATTAAAAAAACTCCTAAATCAAGAAGCACACGTCTCACAACTTGTAAATACATGCGCATATAGCTCTATATTACCTCTTCTTATTGCTCTTGTTAATATAACTATCCCTTACTCCACAGTTGTTTTGATTCGTGCAACTTTTTATCGCCGTCTGAAGTTCATTAACAAAAACAGTATAGATACTTTAAGTCGAATAAACAGCCAAGTGTCGGTAGATGCACTTAGAAAAAATAATGTGAACCAGGGCCAAAATGCGTTTGAAGCTCACTAGAATGGTTTGATTCGCGAAGGTTACAAAGATATTGTCGCAAATATTGCCACACAGCTTTGTGCTACTTAATCCTATTGTGCCTACGAGTACGACCATGGTGACATGCCGACGGAAAAATCCGGTTCTCAAGGTGATTTTACCATATGGATATAAATCTGCTATCCTTTATAGGACAATAGAATACTAAGGAGTAGCCGAGATATTGAAACACAATGCTGCACCCTCAAAGGTGTTAACAACCCGAGTTCTAGAAAGTAATGCTCCAATAGAGGTTCCCTTACCATACGACAACGACAATGATAACTCAGTTTACCACCTTGAAATCGTGGGAGCTGTATACGCTCAGTGCTAGTTTGAATCGGGATTTTCCTTATTCAAATTGATATATTACACTATTATTGGACCTTAAGGCCACTCTATACAAATGCTATTGGTCAATGCTTGCAGTTTCACCATTAAAGTCGAACTCATGGGCGTGCACCAGATCACGTAAACTGGCCTTACGCGTAAAGTCCATCAACTTTGGCTTCGACTTTAGGGATGTGTCCAGGCGCAAACGGTCTGCAATATCTATGCTTGCCGAGCGCACCGAAATAGTGGAGCTCGGGGCCAATGTCTGTGGCGTCAGTTCCTCGAAGAAGGTATCCTTGACAGGTGTTATCAAGTTTGCAGCCGAGGTGTTGGCCAAATTCATGCCAAAACTGCCCTCTGACCACTTGAATTCGCCATCCTCGTCTTGTGTAGCATGGAATTCATCGTAAGGGGTACCTTGGATGTTGTAGGTCGAGAAATCGCGCTCGCTATTAGACTGCAGTGGGTTGCGAGAATCTCCGAACTTTTGAAGCAAGTCGTAGCTGCTTGTGTCTGTGTCTTCATTAAATCTGTAGCTAGAAAAGCCCCCCAATGTTTCATGGTGAACGCCCGAGTAGTCTCTAGAGTTTTCCTCAGTGACTGCATCCAAGTCGTTCCGCGTGCTATGCACTATTCCTACTATATTTCCCTCCGAGTCTAATTTCTGCACATTTCCCAGCAGCGACCGCGTCAAGGCATCGTTGAGCGAGCCGTTGCTGAAGAAGTTGCGCGAACCAAGCGATTCAGATACCATCAGATCACGCACGGACTTGTCATCCACTAACCGCACCAGGAATAAGTGCTCAGTGTTAACGGTGCTCATAGAGACCTCCGACTCACGCTTCATCTGTGCCATGTCTGATCTGTCGTTGGCCCGCCAAGACTTCATTGGTTTATCATTTGCATCGACGTACCGCGACTCGCCTTCCACGTGTGTCACTGAGGAACTCGTACTCAATGCGTCACTGTCGTCACCGCCCTTGTCTTTACCGTATTCAGCCTCGTCATCAGTCTTATCATCTAAAGGCAATGCGTTGATTGCCGCAGTCTGCTTGGGGCTGGACCTGTCGAGAGGACCAAGGATAATGGGGCTAGCCGCAGGCGACTGCTCTGAGTCGGCGTCGTCAGCAGCAGTATTTCTCCGGCGCATACAGCAGAAGAAGATGAGTGCGCACAAAATAAGGAAACCAAGTCCGAGTCCAACACCAAGGCCAATAGCAAGTTCTTTCTTGTGCGAAGAAGCAGGGGTCTTCTTTGCGGGAGATGTGGGAGAAGCCGTTGACGACAGTGTTGACGACAGGGTGCTAGTGGGGGTACTACTGGCAGATGTGGCAGAACTGGAAGCCGAGGCAACTGCTGAAATGCCACGAATACTGAAGGACTTTGTTTCAGAGCCAAACAGGGAGGACGCATTGACGACCACCAGGGCTGACTTCAAATCGCGAGGAGCAATACCGTTGAAGGTCCTGTTGCTTGTGTGGAAAGTCATCCAGCTTGCATCGGTGACGCTGGCAGACACAGTCGTCCTGTTGACGTCTGTAAAATATGAGTTGAGTAATTGATACTGGAACCACTGGCCTTTGGTAGCGTTGACATCAGGCAACAGCGAGAGAGTGAAGACTGACCCGAGCGAATCAAACGAATATGGAAGCTGGACCGTGTTTTGATACACATCCTTGATGGTCACGGTAAAGTTGTCAAAAGTTTCGGAACTAGGGAAGACACCCTTCAACATATAGGAACTGTTGTCGAAACTCACAAAAGACGGGAGATCATTTGCGTAGACCTGCGAGATATTCTGCTGCGCGATTACCTCGCCATCAAGGTACACCTGCGAGAAAATTGGCACCTGAAGGTCAAAATCGCTATTAAAAGTTCCGTTAATCTTGATAGTCTCATTTACTGATGTGCTCAACTGGTGCGCACCGACCATAATTTTGAAAATCCCCTCAGCACCGGTGTAGCCGTAGTAGTCGGAGCCAATGAAAGCAAACGAGTAGTCAATGGAAGGTGCAACACTCAGCGTCACGTAAGGCACTGTGCCGCTGAAGGTGCAAGTGTCTCCATCGAAGGAGATCCAGTTTGGAAGCGACGAGCGGTCCTCAGAACGCCCATAGTATGCCACAATTTTGCGCGTGGAGTTGGAGTAGCTCTCAAATGTGTCTTTGTTGAACTGAATGCTGAAGTGGTCGCCTTGCTTGAGCACAAGACCGTTGTTCCCGTTGGTCTGGCCATACTGGCTTATCTGCACAAACATGCTATCTGCCGCCAGCAAGTGGAGTCCTGTGTCGTTGGAGACTACCATCGAATACTGTGTCAGGAGCTGTGACTGGTCTGTGGAATCTGTGCCTCCCACTGTAACCTTGAACTCGCCCACGTCGTTCGCTGAAGGAACACCGGAAAATGTTCTTGTGGTGGCATCGAAACTCAACCACAGCGGAAAGTCGCTCGCTGTGTATTCAATAGAGCCGCTCGAATACGATTTGTATGTCTGTGAGGAAAACGTGAAGGAGTATTCCTGGCCAACTCTGGCAACGTCTGGTAACTGTTCATTGATAGGGAATCCCACGTACAACTGCGCTTTGGCCACGGCGACTAGCGCTGTGACTAGTAGATGGTAAAGCATTATGCGCCGCTGCGTAGAAATGTGAGTAGAAGTTTGCAAACATGCGCAGTGGCTGTTAGTGAATATTTATCAAAGGGGTCAGCGCGTCTGTAAATGTTACACAGAACAAAGTGGGTAATACGCGGTGCGAGAAAACGTAATTGTGTCCCTTTTGGGAATAAATGAAAAAACGCGTCGCGTACAGGGGGACGAGAAGCTGCGCATGTACAGATGAATGATGCGCAGCTCCATTGTCTGCGCGCAGCTTTTGTAAGTAGTGACATTAGCTCTATGTAGGGGAGTTGTTAGTGTACTTTCCACTGATGTGCATTCCGTTTGGTTTTGTGTCCGGTATTTGTGCTAGGGGTTGTTTCATACAAACACGATCGTGATGATGAAAAAATGTTATTGTTTTTACGCTTCATGATTGACGAGCGCAGGCCGACTGCTTGCAATACCGGTTCAGCAGGCATTGGAATGTAAGCAATTAAGATAAATGAGTAGTATAAGTGGACCAGGGAAAATAGGAAGGATGTGAACGTAGTGAATTTTAGTGAATTTGAGCAGTGAAGATGCTCACCACAAGTCATGGGTGTGTAAGCTGAGCACCTGCAATTCAGTTATGACTAGTGGATACGAGCAAGAACGAACTCAAGACAAGATCAAGCGCAATAAAAATTAGCAAGCACAGGATAAACCTTAACTCAAGCCAGTAGAAACCTTACTCACATAAGCCAGTAGAAACCTTAACTCAAGCCAGTAGAAACCTTAACTCAAGCCAGTAGAAACCTTAATGGCATAAGCCAGTAGAAACCTTAATGACATAAGCCAGTAGTAATAAACCTATAAGTTACTATTGAACCTGCGAGACGAATGGAGAAAACACTGTGGATCTGGACTCAGAATAGTCACAATGTGTTTGAAAGTGTCAGTTGTGAGGTAGCGGGGGTTTAAAAATGAGAGAGGTTTGGAATGCTCAACTGTTTCACAACGTTGGTGGTTTAGGACACTGAACTGCCGCAGATTTTAAGATCGTTAAGGGTTTAGAGCGTTGAGAATGATAAATTACCAGCTCAGTAAACATAAGTGATATTGTAACTCAGCAACTAGGTAATATCACAGTACGGAGTAAGCACTTCCAAAAGAATATCAGTCAGTGTTTTCTACAGCATTCATTGAAATGCACTAAAACTATAACGTTCTCCCCATAAGTTAGGGTCTTCAAGTTGGTATGTTGGCTAATGAGAATCACGCACCATTTTCACTAATAATGTCAGCAGTTTAATCATCACAAAATGACTTCAAGGAACGGTTCTTATAGCGTCCCACAGGTGGGCACGTGGTCTAGTGGTATGATTCATGCTTAGGGATTCTCTTTGGAGTCTAGTATGCGTGCGGTCCCCGGTTCGATTCCGGGCTTGCCCCTTTTTTTGCAAACGAGATAGGTGAAGTATTTGACAAAAGTACGCAGTATAACCATTTAGTAGGCGATTTTAAGTGTACGCTCAAATTGCCCTGGAACTTGTATGGCATTTAAGCAAGACGAAGCTTATCTGAAATATGCGAAAACACTGTAATTCCTCAGGAAACTTCTTGAATAAATCAATTTATATGGATGCCACATAGTTCTTCAGTTACACGTCCGCTTCCTAGCTGCTACAGGCATCTTAAATTAATTTTGGTCTTCTAGTACACCGCTCTCCGGTGCCCGCACTATATCCATGTCTTTACAAAAACCCAACACTTATGCAGTTGTGTTGATGACCCTCGGTAACTTCTCTCGTCACTTGTTTCTAACTTCCCCTTGCTCCTCACTGTATTCTATCTTCTTATTCATCTTTCACTGATTTTGTCTGTTTGTCGCTGTTCCGCGGAATCATGTAAACCACATAGATCCCCACAACCCCAAATATCAACCCCACAAACTTCTCAAACAACAGGTGGAAGTAGATGTTGGTCATGAGCAACATGAACCACCACAAACTGATAAGCTGTATAAGAATCACGTGTGGTTGTTCCAATACGAGGCTCTTAATGCCCTCGACAGTCACCCCGGCATCGATCTTTTCCTTCACCGAGTGGTACAAAGCGCTCCATCCAGCCCAAAACAGCGACCCCTCTAAGAACATGTAGCACAGTGCTTGCACCATGAGAAATACGTGGCCCAGTGGATCGTGTCCACCCTCCCACGCGCCGCGCAATTTGCGGCACTGATAAGATGAGAGACTTGCCAGCGAGTGTCTATCCACGCCAGCAACAAAGAGGTGTTTCACGCTATCAAAGCCCTTAACGCTGTCCAGATCCACGTAACACTTACCCCCAGTAAGGAGAAACACTTTGTCCATAATTGGGACACCAAAGCACCACTGTGTAAAAAGCCACCACCAGAGCGTGACTGCTGCCCACCGCAATCCAGCACGGAGGAGCTGCTGCGACGAAACCCGTTTTTTATGGTACAATAACCCGTAGAACACACCCACGTAAAGCGTCGTCCATCCCCAGCCACGCTTGACAAATACCTGGTTCAATATGTTGCGCTTGTTGTTGTAGTAGTTGTAAACCTCGGAGGATGGCGAACACACATGCACAAGTTTGCCGAGAATGAAGTTGACAACAAACCATCCAAAGAAAATCGTCTCTCCTATGGTAGTATTGGCGAATGCTCCGACAGCACGGAGCTGCTTTAGCACGGTATTGTAGTGCTTGTCATAGACAGACATAGTTGTGGAGAAAAAAGGTTGGGAAGCAATAGAAATGATATATTGTGTGAGCTGAACCTCAGATTTGAGTTATCTTGGCAAGAGTTGTGTAGAATCTTGCGAGGGTCTAAAGGTTATGTTATATACATCATAGAGCATAGATATTGTATGTTCTACGTTTTAGTTTAGCAACTAATCGATTGAGATTAACAGATCAATAGGTCAACATTACAGATTAGCAGACCAACAAATTAACAGATCTGCAGATTGCCCGGACCGAATACAAATACTCTTTGTCTAATAATAGTTAAGAGTATTCTAGGTTGGAGCGCTGTGACGCACAGGAACCAATATTTCTACGGAGATTCTACAGTAACCCAACCATATCTTTCGATTCAAAAATATCACTTTGTACTTTAGCCTATTGCAGTCCTTTTCTATAGCGGTATGGGTCTTTACATTTCCCCGTAGGACCTCACATTCACCTACGTCTCCAGTCCCCTACTCATTCTTGATGGTGATTCCATTTGGCAGCACCTGAGTATCCAGCTTTGTACTCTCTTCTTTCTCCTTTTGGTCCTGCAGCCATCTTCCTACCATGTCGTTCATGAGGGTGTTCATGAACTCCACATTTGCTATGTTCTTGCGAAAGTCTGGGTTCTGAAGAAGCTTTAGTATATGCAAGCAGTTTGGATACACCAAGTGCTTGGCGTATTGTGGTTGTGTCCAGTAATTCAAGTACTCGAGGTAGTTTACAAACAGCTCGTCTGAGAGATACTGGTTCTGTGCAAGATAGTTAAGGTATTGTAGATTGCAAAGGGATTGTACAAACTCGAGCTCAATCTCCCATCTTGTCGGAAGTTCTGGTAGGCTGTCCATTTTAATTTGATTTCGTTTTCCTTAACAGACTTTTGTTCAACTATGCTCTAATTTAGACTTGCTTAATATGTCTTGATGTTTTGACTGGGTCGATTTGTCTCGGTTTACTTTTTGGTTGAGTTTACGTTTTGCTTGATTTTAGTTTTTACTTGATTTACTTTGTCTTGGTTGAATTTTCTGTTTTCATTAATCATGGCCTCTAGGGAAGCTGCCCTCGAACGCGAGCTTGAGCAGCTAGTCAAGATCAACAACACTGTTTCAAACCTTATTTCCACTATCAAAGTGACTCAATCGAACATTTCACGAATGAACAGTTCCAACAACAACACCCACGACCTTCTCGACCAGTGGATACGCATTTTATCACAAACAAACTTCACACATGAAATGATCAACGACTCAGACTGGAATGGAGTAGAGAGTAACAGGTTGGCGGAGGTGGAAGACTCAGACAATACAGAGCAACTTTTGGAGCAGGAGTTAGAACGCATCGAAGCGGAGAACAGGCTTTTGCAACTGAAAATCGATGAGAAGAGCGCAGAACGTGAAGCAAGCAAGCAGCGCGTGAACGATGTGCTGAATAGAAGGCGCATCGAGTTGGGATTGATGCCAAGAAACAGAGTCTACAAGTGAGACGAAACTTTATGAACGCCGCTGGTATCGGACGTTCTGGCTCTTTTCATTCAATGGCGGACAAATACGTTGTCTAATACATTCACTGACTTTTTCACTTCATCTGTCCAGCATATTAAACTTTCGATGGCACTGATACACTGACACCCCCGCTGTTTTACACTTGGTGGGTTTTTAGGTTTATTAAGATTGGCTCTACAATCCATATATGTTTATCGTAAGACTTCTCCAGTTATTATGATGCTTGTCGCATCTCAAGTTCCAGAATGATCACTGTAGTTACGTAGTGATACACCCGCACTTTGCATGGCTCTTAGTCTCTTTGCAGACTACTTCTCTACAACCCATACCTATACTCATATCATTAAACATTACATCAAGCAACGAAAGACATCTAAAACTGTATCTCTTCAAGCAACAGTGGTGATCAAGTCGTTGGCATCAACAGCATCACCCTCTTTGATCAAGATCGGACCGACCTTTCCACTCACAGGCGCACTGATAACCATCTCCATCTTCATAGCAGACAAAACCGCAATTGGATCACCCTTGCTAACCTCAGAACCCTCCTTACTCTTGAGCTCAATGACAACACCCGACATTGGAGCTCCCACATCGTTAGGCTGAGCAGCCTTCTGTCTGGTCTTGGTCTCCACGGCGGCAGACTTGTCGTCTACAGTCACAGATCTCATCTCACCGTTCAACTCAAAGAAAACCTCTCTGGCACCGGTAGCCTGGGAGATCTCGCCCACGGCCAACAACTTAATGATCAAGGTCTTACCCTGCTCAATGTCAACAGTCAACTCCTGGCCCACCTTACATGCCTTCAAGAAGAATCTTGTAGGCAACACAGAGAGATCACCGTACTTAGCCACCACCTTACGGAACTCTTCATAGACCTTAGGGTACATGACATAACTGGCAATGTCTGTCTCATCGATGCCACTGCCGTACCTTGAGACCAACTCCTGCTTGATGGACACAAAGTCGATCGGAGGCAAGGTCAAACCTGGTCTCTTATCCAACTTGGCTCTCTTCTTGCCCAACATCTTTGTTCTCAACGGCTCAGGGAAGCCACCGTAAGGAGTACCAATCATACCGGACATGAAGTCCAACACCGAGTCTGGGAAGTCCAATTCTCCAGCCAAGTTGTTGACGTCTTCGGCAGTCAAGTTGTTCGACACCATGAACTGAGCCAAGTCACCGACAACCTTCGAGGTTGGAGTCACCTTGACCAAGTCACCAAGGATCTGGTTGGCCACCTTGTAAGTCTCCTTAGTCTGCAACCACTTGGTTCCCAAGCCCAACTGCTGTGCCT
Source organism: Kodamaea restingae (assembly GCA_003707425.3). Taxonomy (NCBI): domain Eukaryota; kingdom Fungi; phylum Ascomycota; class Pichiomycetes; order Serinales; family Debaryomycetaceae; genus Kodamaea; species Kodamaea restingae. Next base: position 436,195 of record PPJA03000006.1, read on the forward strand.
GGAAAAGCAAGTTGGTCAACTGACCACCAGGAATCTCGTGCTGGTACACCTCTGGGTCAGGACCCTTCAAGTCGGCTTCGAAGCACGAGTAGAGCAATCTCATCTGTGCCCAGTAGTTGTCCAACTCTCTAACAAGAGACTCCAGCAAACCTGTCTCAATCTCGCCCTCCAAAGACGCCAAGATAGCACTGATCGATGGCTGTGAAGTCATACCAGACATCGAGTTGGATGCAGCGTCAACGACATCAGCACCAGCACGGGCACACGCAACCATCAGCGCAACACCTGTACCTGCGGAGTCATGCGTGTGGACGTGGATAGGCAAGTCTGGGTACTTGGCTCTAATCTCACCCACCAAGATGGTGGCGGCCTTAGGCTTCAAAGTACCAGCCATGTCCTTAATTCCAAGGAAGTGAGTACCCATAGCAACAATCTCGTCAACAACCTTCAAGTAGTACTCCAAGTTGTACTTCTTACCTGGCTTCAACATGTCACCCGAGTAGCAAACAGTAGCTTCAACAACACCGCCAGCCTTCTTGACGGCATCGATACCAACCTTCAACTGCTCCAAATCGTTCAAAGCATCAAATACTCTGAAGATGTCCACACCATTGTCCTTAGCCTCCTTGACAAATTGGTCAATAGCGTTGTCTGGCAACGAGGAGTATGCTACACCGTTGGCACCTCTCAACAACATCTGGAAAGGAATGTTGGGAACCAACTTACGCAAGGCACGCAATCTGGCCCATGGGTCCTCGTAGAGGAAACGCATGCACACGTCGAAAGTGGCACCTCCCCAGCACTCAAGCGAGAACAACCCGTTCAAAGCATGGGCAGTGGTAGGAGCAATGTTAACCAAGTCAATGGTTCTAACTCTTGTGGCCAAAAGCGACTGGTGGGCGTCTCTCCAGGTAGTGTCAGTAAGCATGGTACCTTTGAATGATCTAACCTTCTTAGCAAACGCATCTGGACCCTCTTCGAGCAACACCTGTCTCCAGCCGCGAGGAACTGGACTGTTTCCAACGTCGATCTTGATGTTGGTCTTAGGGTCGTGCAATTCCGGAATGAGAGCCTCTTCGAGCAACTTGGGGTCTCCAATCTGGCCCTTGATCGACGAACCGTTGACAACCAAGTCTCCCAAGTAGCTCAACAACTTGGTGGCTCTGTTCTGCGAACTGATCATGCGGAAAAGCGAAGGCGTGTCGTCGATGAAGGTGGTCCAGCAGTCACCGGAAATGAACGTCTCATTGGTCAAAAGAGCCAACAAGAATGGGATATTAGTCTTGACACCTCTAATTCTAAATTCAATCAAGGATCTCAACATCTTGCGGCGCGCAATCTCGTAAGTAGATCCAGTACAAGAGCACTTGACCAACATAGAATCGTAGTGAGGAGAAATGATGGATCCGGCAAAACCGTTACCACCGTCCAATCTCACACCGTTACCACCGGCGGAACGGTATACCTCGATCTTACCTGTGTCAGGCTGGAAGTTCTTGGCAGGATCCTCGGTAGTGATTCTGCACTGAATAGCAAAACCACGGGTAGTTATTTTGTCCTGCAAAAGACCCAACTGCTCCAATGAAGCACCAGCGGCAATCTGGATCTGGGCAGCAACAATGTCCACACCAGTGATCTCTTCGGTGATGGTATGCTCAACCTGGATACGAGGGTTGATTTCAATAAAGTAGTGTCTGTTCTGCTCGTCGACAAGGAACTCGGCGGTACCAGCGTTTCTGTAGTTCGAGCTCTTGGCCAATTTGACGGCGTCAGTAAGAATAGCGTCTCTCACAGCCACAGGCAAGTTTTTGGCAGGTGCAATCTCCACCACCTTCTGGTGTCTTCTCTGCACAGAGCAGTCTCTCTCAAACAAGTGGATGACATTACCGTAGTTGTCTGCCAACAACTGCACCTCAATGTGCTTAGGTTTGTCCAAGAAACGCTCAATGAAACAGGTACCGTTTCCGAACGCGGTCTTCGCTTCACTGGTAGCTCTGGTAAACGCATCCTCTATGTCGTCACCCTCGCGCACCACACGCATACCTCTACCACCACCACCAAAAGCGGCCTTGATGATCACAGGATAGCCATACTTCTCGACAAACTCGCGCGCCTCAGAAACTGAGTCAATTGGACCAGGAGTACCCGGCACCACTGGCACATTGTTCTCAAGAGCGAGCGTTCTTGCACTAACCTTGTCTCCGACAGCATCAATGGTCTTGTACAGTGGGCCAATCCACGCGATTCCGTTTTCCTCGACTTTGCGCGCAAACTCCGAGTTCTCAGACAAGAAACCGTAACCCGGGTGAATCATGTTCACCTGGTGCTGCTTGGCAATCTTAATGATTTCATCGATTTGAAGGTATGCCTGGACGGGGGAAAACTGGCCCTTGTTGCCAATGACGTAAGACTCGTCGGCCTTGAGTCTGTGCATCAGCAAACGGTCCTCGTGCGAGTAGATGGCCACCGTTTGCATGGACAACTCGTGAGCGGTTCTAAAGATTCTGATGGGAATCTCGCCTCTGTTGGCCACCAAGATCTTGTTCATGGGGCCGAGCACAGTCAGCTCGCTTCTCATCTGATTGATTCTGGCACTCTCGCCAGATTTGGAGTTGCTCATGTATATTTTGCTTTGGCCAGAAAGTGGGATTTCCGGGCAAATATATACTTTTCGGGGTTGGTCAAAATTAGGAGGAAATTTGAGAGAAAGATCACGGAGTACATTCAGTCAACAATTAGGACTAGGAAACATAGAAAACAGTCAATCTGATCAATGAGTAATGCCTACCATAGCAAACCTCTAAGTATTCTAATAGCAAGCCATTAAGGAGTCGCATATCCAACGATTCAGTCATGGACGTGAGCGAATAGAAAATTGACCGAGAAATACGTTGACCAAGAAATACGCACATTAAATTACGAGGAAATACACTGCTGAAGTGGGCGATACAGTGGCAAAGGACCCAGTGAGACGGTACTGCATCGATTGGAGTGTTCCAAACTTAACAATCCGAACGGCTGGCCCAAGGCTACTCAATACACCCCATATCTGACCACTTTCCGCCTCCTCGGCCTCTATGACTCCTCCATTACACAAAACAGGCTATCAAGAAATGTTGCCCGTTGAATTGGAGGAAATAAAACTCCGAACAACTACACAATGCACAAAAAAGAACACAAAGGTGTAAAATGGTGACGACACCTACAAAATCAACAATATCCATGGAATCCTGCACATTGTCAAAAGTCCGAGGCCGAGTGACTCAAGAATTCACATGCCAGATTTAGTCACTGTAACACAGGGTAGCCTGTGTGCAGGACGACTGCTACGCAGCGATGTGATTGGATCAAGATAAACGGAACTGTAAGTCCGCTGCCAGACGTGAGTAGGGAATAAATGGGGGCGACTATGCTAACATTATGAGAGCTTTTGCGGTGTATATCTAGTATACCGTGAGCACATTGGCCCACGGTGCAAACAACGTCTACGCAATCTCTCCTGGTAATCTCCACACCTGATAATCATCCGATTTTTTTTTCAGGTGATGGCTGAAAAATCAGTTGTGGATCAAGATTAAATCCACAGGTGGGGTTATAAAAGGGCCCCGAAATCCGCAGTTTATCTGTACGCCAATGTTGTCCAAGCAAATCACTACTGTGTTCAAGAGATCTTTCCAGAAGAAGTCTGCCACCCAGTTCATCAAGACTGCGAGGAAGGACATTCCAGTCAATTCCGCTTTGTTGATTGAGTCCAACACAACTCCTCGCAGATGGACCCCTACTCACGAGAACTCCTTCCGTTCATTCGCAGAGTACAGATTGAGAGTTACCAATCAGAGTCCATTGGCCAAGGCTAAAAAATAATCCACATACCATGTAGCCGGGTGCTGCTTTTCAATTCTTTAGTTAATGTATGATATGAAGAGGTAGATGTAGATCAAACAGACAGTTCAAATGTGCTTTGCAGATTTGACATGAAATGTACAAGCGAACAAACTGAATATAACCATCAGATGTATAAGCGGGCAAACCGAATACAACCATCAGATGTACAATGTACCGAAGATGTATAATTGAACAAGAGAGTTGCAGTAATTCTACGGCAGTCTAAACCACACATTCAAAATCCTTAAATGGTTCAATACTAGCAATCAGGCTATCCCTTAATTGCGTCGAAAGCTGGCGCTAACTGCCCCTTTTCTCTTCAAACACTTGTTTGCAACACCAGTTAGCAACTGCAATTTGTACTCCATTTTTCGGCGCATTGTTCCGAATGTTCTCACTGCGCCGAATTGTTTGAGACGAATGTGATTTTCCCTTTCCATCCTAGCCCAGCTACCCAATCTACCTAAACTTAAAGTCTATCTATTTAATCTATGGTGTCTCGGCATCTAATGTGCCTCATCGACTCCTTTGATCTTCAGCTACTGCAACTCTTCATCTACGCTTTCTCATTCAAAGTCCCGAATTCCGCCTCTTCTATGCCGGACAACCGGCCCGTTGCGCGTTCCCCTACCAGTCGGCCCACACCCTGTTCCTCCGTGCTAGTCCTTATCTCATTACTAATACCCACGTGACTTTGCTTTGGGTCAGGTCACGTGTGATGGTGAAATAAAGATTGCTTTCCTTTTACTGAGCATCTTATACTTTTGACATCTCCAGTGACTAGAGCAACAACACGACCTACTAAAAACAGGCCACTATTGAATAAACATATCAGAAAGCATCCTATCAAGCCGTGTCTTTTTGCAACTTACTTTCGCCGCTTTTCTCGACATTTCGTGTGCTGGGATTTTTGTGACTACAGCAGACTTGGACTGGACTCCACAATTTGATCCAAGCGCCCTATATTAACTGTTTGATTCCAAAAGAAATTGGCCCTCTGGAACATGAACACTGAAGACGACAAGTATAACACGTCTTCTGCCTTGCTTGAGCAGTTGGTGTACATTGACAACTTCATGTCAACAGGATCGGCTACCGACTTGACGCCCAACCTCGATATAGATGGTCAACTAAGCATGGATTTGGCTGCGTTTGCGGATGACTCCTTCATCTTTCCCGACGAAGAAAAGCCCAAGCCAAAAGATGATCAAAATGACCAAACCCTCCATAACATGCACACTCTTGAGCAGCAGGATACTTCTTTGCTGACGCCGTTTATCAAGCAGGAGCCCTTTATCAAGCAGGAGCCCGACACATCGTTCTTAAACAAAGTCGATGTGCTGGAATTGCCAAAATTCCCTGTTCCACCTGGCGCAAAGTCATCCTTGGAGTCTGCAGGGTTGAGCCAGAACCAGATTGACTTGTTGAGTGCATTGATTGCACAGCACCAAACAAGTTTGGGCAATACTATTCCTGAAGATTCGGAAACCAAGCAAACCCAGAAACAAGTTGTTCCGCGCCTTCTTCTGCAGAACAAGTCACATCCTTTCACGCCTGTGAGACAACACAACCAGATCCCGGGCGTGGATAGCTCTAGCAGCGGTGAATTCTTCTTCAACCTGCAGATGGGAAATAACTCGCATAACATAGACAGTAGCGTGTCGCTGCTGGTAAATCTCGACAGCCCCATGCATGCGCTGCCTAACTCCAGTGAGGATACGGCATCGACCACCGTTTATGGCGATCACACTCTGACGAATGGGAACACCTCTCTGCTGGAGCTTGACAAAAGAAGACGCAACACAGCTGCGCTGGCCCGTTTTAGAATCAAGAAAAAGCTCAAGGAGAAGCAGATGGAGAATCAGCTCCATACCTTGAACAACCTCATCAAGGACTACGAGTCCAAGGTGCAACAGTTGGAGATGGAAAACAAGTTGTTGCGCAACTTGATTGTGGTGAAGGGCACTCAGAAGTCCGACAATGAACTTAAGCTTTTGAAAGAGCGCGCGAGGTTGAGTTGAGGTGCACAGGCTGCATTCTACTTCTATTTTGTATTATATTAAATTTTGGAGAGGCATTTAGCTGTAGGCAAATTGACTAATTGAGGCTTTAGTGAGCATTGATGTACTGAATTAGGTATCTACATAGACTTACTAGTGAGCATTCTAGTGTGGCTATTCGAACTGCCATATTTAATGTGGTACGAACTGAAAAATTCGATAAATGAGTTAACTAGGCAAATTGAAAAGTCTTAAACGATAGTCTCAATGACCAGAACTTCGTTCAAAAGCATATTAATAATGCAACAGAGATGAGTATTTGACATATGTGTGATGCAAAATATTGGTGTGTAGAATCACTTGTGAGACGCGAAATGGAGTTATATTTCGATATCATCAGATTGAAAAATTCCTCTGGCCCAGTGCTGTTCTAGTTAACCTGCCGATACCAGCAAACATAACTGAATTGTTGAAGTGGTTAAAATTCAAAGATATGAATCCCCTCACAACTCTAATCGCACATGCTTAGTCAAACAGAACCAAACAAAAACACGCCTGTTATCTTATGGAATATTCACAATTAGAGAACAGCAACTCCCATAGAGTCTCAACAAACACAGCACCCCCTCTTTAAGCTCTTTCTCCATGTTCATTCTCAGTCTCTGTATTTTTTCCCCTCGCATTTTGCACGAAATTTTAACCTACCAAGCCATGGTGAAAACGAGATCAATACGCAATATATCGCCCGATAGTCTTGATAAAAAGGCCGCAACTGACCTGCCTTTGCCCCTCCCAGAATTTGTGCTGCCAAAAAGAGTTAAAAAGAAGCCCAGGCACGATGAAGCAGACACATCATCCCCCCATCTCGATTTTGCAGCTAATGATGGACTGACAAATCTGCTCTCCACGCCACTTTCCACGAGATCTACATCTATAATATCATCTAGCATCGAAAGCAGCTCACGAAGATCTCGTGGAAGACCAAGCAACTCACAAGATATGCTTCTTCTGCCTATCAGCACAGAGTTGACTGACACCGATGGCGAAGAGGACCAAATCTCAAAACGGAAGCACAAGGTAGATCGCGTAAACATCAAGATCAACAAGCGAATAATGAGCAGAGATACAGAGAATGTGATTCGCGTCTTCCGAAAGTTCGACGAGGAAGTTTTAACCAACCCAGCAGCCAAGGACCGTCTCCTTCTGCTAGGCTTTGAGACCCGCAAAAGATATATCACCACCTTCAAGCATTATATCAGGTTTTGCTGCTCCAAAGGCCTTGATAACTTTCTCGTTACTGGCGAGTTGATGAAGGAGTTCTACAAGGAGCAGCTTGCGATGAGCACGAGCGACAAGCCAGTGATCCGCTTGCGCAAAATGGATCCTGCTTTCAGCAAGTTGCAGGAAATCAACTTCTTGGTGTACGGCTTGCAGAACAAGGACATTCCAAACAGATACCTAGCCATGAGCTATTTGCTTGACTTGGAGAGAGGGGCGGAGCCCAGGTCAGCCCTGCATGAGTTTGAACAAGAGGATGACGCAGCACTTGTCATAGCGAGAGTGCGCGGGAATTTCACACGCAAGTACAATAGCATATCCAAAATGACCAAAAACGCGGCAATACTCAAACTGGTGCGAGATATTTGTAACGAGTTCGTGTCAGCCTTGGAGGAGATTAGCCAGAAAACCGAGAAAACCGCCAGTGGCCAAACTTCAACAAAACCATACAACCAGGTCGCCTCCTCTGGTTGGCCCACTCGAATTCCGCCTCCCACGGACGAGCCGATACAGATCATTGATCTTAACCATGAGATCAGCACAGTTCAAGAGATTTTGAAGGAGTGGTACGAAATCACTCCTACCGTAGAGACACGAGTTGCAAAATGGGGACTCAACTGGATACGTGATGAAATAGATTATGACACTTTCCATGAGAGAGAGATTATCGTGGGGTTTGTGAACAAGGTCAGCGCAGAAACCGATGAGGATCGGTACCGGGTTGCCTGCTGGTGTGATGATTATATACGTGAAAAGCTGCTGTTGGAGGAATTTGTGGGAGAGATCGAGGTAGACTACGACGGGTTGTACAAGATTCTAATGGGAAGAATTGAATAGGCAAGGGATATCGAATATGGGTAATAATATTGACTAGGACTAGTGATGGAGTATGTAAGTGGTTTTCCTCTCATTTTCGTATTGTCTCATTCTCTCTTATCTTTGCAATCGTCGTTTTTGTGATCAAAAAAGCTTCCTTGTGACATCGAAGAACGCAACATTCGGTCTGTGATCGGAAATATACTCCCCTCGGAAGTAGTTGCTCAAAATACCAAAACGGCGGAGTAATACACCAAATTCGTGGTTGCCCTGGGTATTCTCTTCTCTGGTAGACTTTGCGAAAGGAGGCGACCAGATGTAGTCAATAATCTTGTTTTCCTCCTTCAGTCTGTCAAAGCCACTGAATGTGGTGTTCTCGCCATACAGGTGTTTGCGTTGTACAAACACTCGAGAATCATGATATCCCGAAGACTTCAATATTCCATATGGTTCATCAGTAGGCTCTGTATTTAAGTCGCCAGCTAGAAACAGCGGGTAGTCATTTGTTTCATTCAATTTCTCCACAATGAACTTGGTCAGCTCACGGCGCGCAGCCACACCCTGATGATCGAAATGAGTGTTGAAAAAGTTCAAGACAAGAAAGGGGTTTTCCTTCAGGCGCAAGGTTACTGCAGTGAGGATTCTTTCGAGTGCAGCGTCCCAGCCTTTGGAGGGGATATTGGGGGTGGGGCTAAGCCAGTATGTTTCATTGTGTACAAGAAACCATTCGCTAGGTTTGTACAAAATCGGAGCAAATTCCCCTTCCTCTTTACCATCACTTCTTCCTACGCCGTAATAAGTCCACTCTTCTCCAGGAACGACATTTTCATTGAGGCCATCAAGTATATCGTGCAATTGGTTGACTAGAACTTCCTGTAAGTTGACCACATTTGCATAGCCCGTGGCTGTGTTGAAGTCTATTGAGCTGATAACACCCTCCTTGCGGTGACTCCATCGGTACTCTTCCTTGTCGAGCCTTCCTTGATTATCATACCGGATGTTGTGGGTATAGATACGCAATTTCAAGGGTCTATTCAAAGGCTGGTGTGATCCCAGAATTGAGGGTGCGAGTGCAATGAGTAGCAAAACTGATCCAAGGAGCGAGATCATAAGGAAGCGTCCCAACTTCAACTTCGGGCTTGGTCTAACTTTCACGCGGTTTATAAGGGGTTGGTCCATTGTTTAAGGGGGAAATGTGGAGAAAAATGGTTTGATAATGTAATGATGGAAAAGATAGAAAAAGAAGGGTTGATTCAACGAGGCATTTACTGAAAGGTTATTACAGGAAATACGATGCAAAGTGAGATTCATACATTCACTCCACAGTTCGAGATACATATTGCATCAAATAAACGCATAGAAAAAGATGGCCGTGTCCTTCTTCAAGAGTGTTATTTGGAGGGAATATCTAGTGCTGTGCGATTTAGTGGACGTGATTTTTAAATCGGCTAGAGGGTGTATTGAAACAGATACTACGTTTTGTAAGTTATAACACTAATTAAAAACACCTTTAAGCCCAAAAGGTTGTGTTTTTTGGAATGCCTCTTTGCTTCTACGGTTTCAATCTAAGATCAAATTCTTGTAACCCTTGAATTTTTCAAGTTGCTACTGTTCTTGCTGTGTGGAGATTTTGGGTGCAAATAGAAACATTTTCATCAATCTTTAAAAAATTGACGAATTGTTTAAAAATGGTTTGGCTTACAAAGAAAAGCCAATTCAATATATACACAGTCAATACAGCTGTCTAAGACGCCTATACAACTATTTATCAGCTATTTTCTCTTCCTCAACCCTCCATTTTTCTTTTCCTCACCAACAACATCCAGTATCATCTTCTCTTCCTTCTCATTCTGCTCTTCCCCCACAGCCTGGTCTGGTGCCGACTCATTCTCCTCATCATTTTTGCTCAAGTCCTTCCAGTTGACTAACAAAAACATTGCAACTGCCCACGACCCAAATGCAACCGTAAAAAGCGTCACAAAAACTACGCAGTAGATTGCAAAGCGGAGAGGGTTGTTAAGAATTGTATGCACTGGGTCACGGAAAAAGTCATGAACAAAGGCCTGCGCTTCCAAACTGTGCTTTTTAGCAAACAAGCTCAAGAAGCGTACAAACAGGCGGGTCATTGACTGCTCGCTATCACTACCAAATAAGATATCATCGAACAGTGGTGGTGGGGGCGCGGGTTCATTTTCAATTGGGGTTTTATGTGTCTCCTTGTACTTCTTCTCCAACTTATATTTGGGGTACCAAGTAGCGTTTCCAATCTTCTCAGCCTCCAGAACATAGTGTCCCAAATAGATGTTGTCAAACAAAATATCCTTTTGCATGCTCCAGAGATCAAATCCCAAGCCACCTATTTCTGTGTTCAAGTCGGAGGGCCGCAAATCCTCGAACCAATCAGGGTTGCGCTTCATCGGAGGGAACCACTCACCCTTGTAGTTAGGGTTCGGTATTTCAGGTGCCAACCACGGACCCACATAATCTGGATTGGGTATTTTCGGTGGCGACCATGGCCCACAGCCGTGCTCACGACATTTGGGGTTGGGAATCTCCGGCGCAATCCATCTTCCATCTTCTTCATCGTCCCAGCCGGCTGGCTTGGAAGCATTTGGGTCCGAAATATAAAGTGGCTCGTTTTCGTCCCAATCTTCGGGCTTGACTGCGTTGGGGTCATCAATGAAAGAAGAACCATGGCGTCTGTCGTAATCCGCTGGCTTTTCAGCATTCGGATCAATAATATAAGGTCTATCGTCAAAGTCGTCTGGTTTCTCCGCATCCCAGTCAATTATTTCCTTGGGAGGGTTCACAGGAGGGTCCATGAGGTGCGTGTCCTTGACTAAGTTGCCTGCCTTGGCGACTTCTCCGTTGATGCGGATCTCAAAGTCCTGGTTTTTACGGAGAATCAAGGTGTAGAGAGTCGTCAAGTCTCCTCCACGAGACATAGGAGGAGTCTTGAGGTGCTTTTCTTCCATTTTGCCATTGTGAGGGCGGTTTATGATAAAGTGGACCTTATTTTCCGAACCACATCTATCAGGGCCAAACATGATTTGGTACCTTGTTTCAGAGTCGAACTGCTTATAATTACCGCCAACATCGAGGAGCTTGATGTAAGACCCTCCACATGTCAACTCCTCCTGGAGTTTGATTTCGTACTGCAACACCAAGTCACGGTTAGTATTGTTGAATGGAGTCGGGAGTGGTCTGGCAATCGCGTGGTGTTTGGCACGGGACTTCAAGACCAAGCCTTTGTCTCCATAATATGCTGGATTCACCCTGTTTTCTTCAATGGCCCACAGTCCATCATATTTGAACACTTTGCCCTGGTCAACCTTGGTGGCCTGTGATGTAACCCAGTCAGAGCTTTTAAGGTTGGGGTAGTCGAATTGCTCGAAAAAGGAAGATACCTTGAGAGTAGATTGGTCGAAAGCCGTGTACAGCTCCGCCGTAGCTGATGAAAACACCAGTGCTAGAATTACAAGCGTTGAGCGCATATCACTATCGTAGAACAAATTGAACAGAAAAGAACAAAATCGAGAATACATGCAGATGGTATGAGATAGACATGAGATAAATATCATGTAGGAGATAAATAAGATGTGTATGAGATAAGATAAACATCATCAAGGTGATAAATACAAGATGTACATGGATAAGATAAACATGAGACACAATTTATTAAACCAAGACCCGTTTGGAATAAGGTCGATTATCAGTCGGACCACATTTCACTCATTGCAATCTACCTTCTGACCCCCTTTGAATTCTTCACCTTCGATAACACCCCCCTCGATAACATTTTTGTTTGCCTTACGCCGTAAACACCAGTTTGATCTTAAGCTGTATTAGTATTAACTATGTACCCACTCTTATGCTTCCTCTTCATCCAAAAGAGCAAACTTGTTGTTCACCTTGAAGTCCGCGGTTGTCTCCTCCTTGTAAAAGTTCTTCACGTACTCCTCGTCGTTCTCTTCCTCCATCTCGTCTGGCTTCTCTTCCTCCTGTTCCGTCTTCTTGTGAAGACTCTTGTTAATTTGCTCCCAGCCAGCCTTTCTGGAGGCCTGGACAAACTTGGCACGGTTGATACTCTGCTCAATCTTGGTTGCCAACACTCCACCTAGCTTCTCATTACGCTCGATCTTGCTCTTGAGAGTGTTGGTCTTCTTCTTGTTGGTCTTCTTAACGCGGGCGTTCTCCATCTTTTTCTGGAGAAGATGCTCATTGTTGATGGTTGTACGGATGATCGACTTCTTGATGCCGTTGTCGGCGGCTGGAAGCTTCAGCAATTCCTTAGCTTCGCCAGCCTCAGCAATAAGTCCTCTTCTAGCAGCTCTGCTGTGTTTGGAGACTAAAGTTAGTATGTGCTTCTGAATGATGCCAGTTGGAGACCCTAGGGTCATCTGGTGCACCTAGTGACTAAATACTCCGTCAAACCAATAATTTGGTGCGACTATGGTCACTTTTCAGCTACTCACTCTTCTTGGCCATGATGCGTGCTCATCTCATCTTAAAATCACCGAAAAGAGATCCGGGGGAAGGTTACGAGTCAAGAAATGAGCCACGAAATAAAGAACGATTCAAGTGAGGATTGGGGACTTGCTGACATGTGACGAATAACATGAAGAGGTCGGGAGTATATTAATGTGATAATTACGTGGTTAAAAGTGACGAGGAACTCATTCAAATAGCGACTTAGGAAGTCACTAAGAAGGCAGTAGTTGTGTATATGTGTTGTTCTTGAGCGTAAGCTTCGCAATACAGAGTAAACATGTGTGGTCTTGATGAGTAAGTCAGCATTTTAAATGAAGAATCTAATACCATGAAGCTTCAGTCCACGAATTTGTGTAAGAAGTACTTCGAAACATTCTGGTTCGCACTCTTCAACCCCAAGTAGCCATCTTCTACAACCTCCCAATCTATATTCTATATTCCTTTATGCTAAATGTAACTACCATACGCGAACACCCCAAACTCAAACGATTGTCACTTCTTATGTCAGACAACTTCAACTCACCTGCAGTTGCGCCGGCTTCGATAGCCAGCAAGGCAACTTTGCCCTAATACTCATCACAAATTGAAAAAGGCCACCATGATGTAGCTGATTATTCCGATTTAATGGTTTCAACTCTTTCCATGTTAGTGCTTATCTGTAGTGTTATTTTTCCTTGGTCTTTGTTGCTTTATGCTTTCCCGATGTCATTGTATCTTGATATTTGACAGCAAAGTACTGAATCAATAAGTCTCCTCTTTAGACAGTGCTTTCAATCAAAAATGCCCATTGCTTCATGGAAGCAGACGTTAAAAGTCGGTAATTTCCGTTGAGTGTTGCCGATCAATATGCAACGGTTTCACAATTACTTTTCAACTTGCATCTATCTTCATGAACATTTCAATTCAAACCCCAGATAACTGAGATTTTATGCTTCCAAGGGCCTCTTACCATTGGCATTCTCCCCTGGCTTCACTCCATCCATGCTCTCTCTCAGCAGCCGCACCGCATCCACATAATCTCCACACGCCTTGTCCAACGCGCGCTCTATGGGCACCAAACAGTTGTTAAAGTCCTTTTTGAACTTTTCCAACATCTTTTCGTTTCCGCGCAACTCTTCAATATCACCAAAACTAGCCAAGCTCCGCTCCTTGAACGCAGCAATATCCGCTTGGTACGTCTTGAGACTGGTGTAGATCTTCTTGAGCTGCACAAGATTGCTCCCACTAAGGAAAAGCTTCCAGAAGTGGGAGAGAAACTCCACAACAGTCATGTTGTAACGAATTATCTCCTGAATCAACGCATGTGGCACAATGTTTTTTGTACCAGGGTCGCTGCTGCTTGTGATTAATCGGTAGGTCTTGTAGTTCTGCTTGATAAACATGGTCATCTCCATTGCGGTCTTTTCAATCTCCGGCCTACACAGCTCGTATGTGTCGCGCAAATCCATACCCCGTGCTTTGAAGCCACTCAGCGCAAAAAGCAGCGCAATCTGAGCAGCATCGGGCGCAGTCTCAGCGGGCGCTACGGATTGTTCACGACCGGCGTCGATATCAGCGTCGATATTCAAGCGGATGTACTTCAAATCCTCGGCATCATTCAAGTCGTTGAGCTCCAACTCGGCGAAGTACTCGTTGTCAGTCTTCTGTTTCTTGGACGTGTGCAGGTCCAACTGGCGCTCACTCATGCTCACCATCTTTGACAGCAACTTGTTCATGTTTTTCATGAGAACAACCATCTCACTCTGGCCCTTGCCGTCGGTCTCCGAATAACGCATGGTCATATCGGGCTTGTTTCCCAAACGCTGAGAGTTGTCCTCCTCGTTTGCCTGGATGTCGATGAACTTGTTAACGTGCGGCTCCTCAGGCCCAGAGTTCTGATCCATGGCCAAGTACTTGTCAAGGATGACGTCTCCGCGGTCTGTTTGCATGTTGACCTTGTCACCACGCAAACGGCGGAATAACTTGGAATTGAAGAAACGCGACCACAATTCACCTTCGCTGAACTTGGCGGGCACCAAGTCGTCGAACGCACGCTTGACAATGGGGTAGGTCTCGAAAATTTCGTTAATCATGTCTCGTGTCACATTGACATTGACCTGGTTGTCTGACGAGGCCACGGGCTTGATGGTGGAGAGAATGTTGTACGGGCCCTTGTGCTGCGAAATAGTGAGAGCGTAGGTGCGCAATTGGTTGATACGCGTCGACCAGAACACTGCTGGCAGGAGCTTGAAGTTCATGACCGATTGTGTGAAGATGTTACGCAACGTGCGATCTTCCAAAAGAAGCTTCTGCTGAAGTTGGAGATTCTTGAGTAAGTTTACGTCCAGGAGAGCTTCTGGATTACCAAAGCAGTCGAGACCAGTGACAGCACCCTTGGAAGATGCACCTTGTGCTGGTGCGGGAGTGCTGGCTCCCGGGGTTGGTGTTGCCGCCAGCGGCAGGTCCTTGATAACGGTACGCTGTCGCGCGACAATAGCCTGGAGTGCATCTTTGATGTTATTCATGGTTGGGCGGTTGGTGAAGGTCAACTTGACGGCTTTCTCCTCGGATTCGCCTTGTGGCTTGTAGATCACCTTCAAGATCATCTTGGGTGAGCCATCCTTGGTGGACTGGAGGTTAACCAACAGGTTGAGGGGGATGTTGAGTGTTTTTTTGGCATCGATGGCTTTCCATTCGAGTGCCGACGGTGTCACATCCTCTCGGACGTACACCATTCCCGACAATTTGTCGACCGAGCACGAGCCTGAAACTTCCATAGTGAGGATAAAGTAAAGCTCAGTGAAAAAAGTTTACCACGCATAAACTAAAGTAGGCATAAAACTACATAGTTATAAAGATGTCAACAATTGCAAGAAACTTTATGTCCTCTACGAGGATGACATCTGCTAGAAGTTTTTCTTCTAGAATACCATCTACCATGGCACCCGCCTTGAAGAACAACTTGCCTAAACTTTCCTTCAACAGATTCTCGCACACTGTTACCTCTGCAGAGGCGCAGAAGGACATGCTCCCACGCAAACATGCTGACGGTAAGTACTCGGGCCCTGTGACACTCGACCGTGAATTCCCCGACCCGTTTGTGCGCGAGAAGCAGAACCGCTGGTACTTTGTCACCTACGGTGCTGGTGTGGTGATCGCTTGTGCCATCATCTTCAACTACGAAAAGACTACGTCGCCCATTATCACGTCGACATTCTTCATCTTGCGTCGTTCCAAGGTGGCCACCGAGTTGTTGGGTCCTACCATCGGCTTTGCGCTGCTGTGGCCATGGATCTCCGGTCCTTTGAACACCGTGCAGGGACATGTGGACATCTCGTTTGAGGTCAAGGGCGAAAAGGGCCAGGGTACATTTTATTTGAAAGCAGACCGTGAGTCCAAGCAACACCCGTTCGTGTTTGAGCGTTTTGCGTTGGTTGTGGATGGACAGGAGCACGACTTGACGAAGGACCCTGCCATTGAGTTTGCTTTGTAAGGGATCTTTACCGATGCTCGAGATGGAGCAAGTGACGTGGTTGGGCGAGGTAGTTGTGAGGAAAGAAGTGGTTAATGGAGTGAGCGTAGGTGGCGAAGAGTGAACTGAAGAAAGGAGAAAGATGCATGCAATGTATGCGATATAATTTTTGAGGATATGAGGTATATTGTTGGTTGATGACCTATTGAGTGAAGAAACCATCCATACTTGATTATCGAGTGAGTTCATCACGTTTCACCTTTCAGGTTATCATTGATGCTTGTTAGGTTTCTTGATCAAGCTATTTAAACCCGATGGATCTTGATTAAGGGAGGTAAACCATATTTCAGTCCAATTTGTAAATAGAACAAGTGAAGGTGCATGTAGAGCAGCGGCGAACAGCCATTTAGAAACAGCTCTGTCAACGCTCACAAAGAACCCTTCTTTGGAGCGCGTTAGTGAGCACACATCATTGTGTTCTTTTCGTTCTGAGTGAGACAACTGGGCAAGACTTGAAAAGTGCGGTTCTGAGCGTGCGACAACAACACATACTATTACCATGAACCAATACTGCCAATCTGACTTACTCAGCTTGTACACCTGCTCAGCGGAATCCTTACATAAGTGCCTAGCTGACCTCTAATCTGGATTATCCACTGTAAATATTCACAAGCTTCAACATTCTCTGTAACGTTTTGCGTTATTAGATCACTAGACCAAAGTCACCACGGTGTTTACTAAACAATTCCAGCTTGTGTGGGCAGACTGTCGGCTAAAATCATATTTATATACAGTCTGTGTCAGCCTCACACACAATTCTTGTGGAGGCGCGGCAATGCACCTATACATGCCAGGTACTGTACAGTAAGGAAGACTCAAAAGGGATGCTAACAATAGTTTCTCCTACCACAAAAACTTTAGGCGAGTGATGGAACGTACTACTGGATGGTGGAAAGAAGAGGGTATCCCAAAGAGACGCAAAGATCGGAGCACTGAATGACTTGCAAAGAAACACCTTGCATGTAATATTGCAAGGGATAGTTAAAGGGAGTGCTAGTGCTCATAGGCGAAATAATTGATAAATAGGCTTGAACTTTGTAAAACAGAACTCTAGGTGTCCACTCAAAGGTTCGAAAGTTCCATATTCACGACCTCTACATCTTTGGCTTTTGCATACTCGATACTCTCCCAACTTTGGGTTGTCCTTTGGACTTACGTTTCTAAGCGGCTTGTTCTTGTCAAGTTACACAAAACATCACTCAGATTGAAGACATGTGCGCTGATTTGAAGCATTGCTCCGTACCGTGTACAGGACTAATGCGTTTGCACAGCTTGAGGAAAAATGTCAAGTGAATACGGGCCATGGACTAGATGGATTAGGACATAGAGAGTATAGTTGAAGTCTATTCAGCTGATGTGAATAAGTCTTCTGTTGATAGTAAGGTATTTTATTGTTAGGTATCTGAGGGTTTTAGGCGAAATTCAATGCTAATATGAGACCGCATATGCAGAATTAAACAAGTTATCACTGAAATAAAGTCAAGGCTCGCCAAACGTGTAGTCAACCCACTAAGTTACAATCACTGCCCCGATTCCTCAGGGTGTCTTTCGGCAGAAAAAGAAAAGCGTCTAAAAAAAGAAGTAAATTGCCAGCATTCCCAAAAAGTGACTAGCTGAAAAAGTAGCACGAAACATCATGAACACTAGCGGCCTCATTGCGGGCTTGTGCGTTGGTGTACCCGCGTTGATTGCCGTGATCGCGATGGTGTACATGTGGTTCACTAATCAGAAGAAACAAAAGAAAGAAGACTCCTATGACATTGACGTGGGCATGCGTGACGACGAACTGTTTGACCACTTTCGGTCTGAGTTGCACAAGCCATACTCCGCCAAAGTCACAGAAACATACGACAAGCTGGCCACACTGGATGACAACGTTGAGGATAACATGGTATCGCACTCTTCTGAAAGCATAGATCAACAGAACACCCTTAGCACACCGCAGAAGGCAGCAAGGACCAGTGATGCAAAGTCACCCGCAAGTTTTGACAAGACTGCGCCTAACTTCACTGTGGGCCACTCCAAGACCCCGCTGAGCTACGACTTCTACGATTCGTTCATTCCCGTCATGGCCAGCAACACCAGCTTGGACCACAGACATCAATTTGAGACGGTGAGTGACGACGTTGGCACAGATGCGGCCTCCACGACCCGTCTGTCGTACAGCGTTCCGTCTGGTATGCAGCGCGAGAAGTCTTTGGACAATCTTGCCAAACAGCTTCAGAGTCCGCAGATGTTTGAGAAGTTACCCACACGGGCGCAGACGGTTCACATGAAGCTGCGGCCACATAACGCCTCGTTCCACAACCTGAGCACAGACTTGATTTTGTCACAGGAGGCTGGCGGAATCAATGAGCACTTTAACTACGAGGGCACGCCAGATGACAAGCCGCATGCCTACACTGCGTTTGTTACGGGGCTGCCAAAGAGCGAGGAGAGTCCATTTAGAGAGGTCTAAATGGGAAGGTCTACGAAGGTGGAAAGAAGATATGATGAATAGGTAAGGGAGCATGCTTTCATGTTGATTTACAGAGATTGAGGGACATTAGGAAGATGGCGGGTCTTTATGAAGAGGGTTGAAACGGGAATGAAGAGGACTGCTGAGTGAGCTATGCGAGCGAGTTTGAAGCCACCGTTTTTGAGGGAGATGAGGACAGACGTATTGTTTGTCAACTAGTGTTACATGGTAGCACACCTCCACTGTTTCAGAAGATTTTTAAGAATATGTTTTCTAGTTGATCTTTGAAATTGGTGGACCTCCTCACCTAGTTGGTTTAGTTGACCATAATCGATTGGTAGAACTTGCACTGTTTCCTCACTTACTGTTTTGCTTACTGTTTCACTTGTACCACCAGACAATGTTTCTTCTGTTTATCGCCCAGAATCGACCCTTAGTCAGTTCATCGCCCAGACTTGTTTAGTTCGTTTTGTATTATTATAGGTTATAGAATAACAAATGGCTTCTTGTACTTTATCACTGAATTCCAACTCACCAATAAAGCCCTCATCCTTGCAAGAACCGAGGGGGGAATACCGTACAACGCTTTCGCTTTTACCATAATTACTCAATGCTCACTAATTGCAATTCACTGAATTCTTCAGCCCATCACTATCGATTGATTCTCTCTGGTTTAAATTTCACCATGTTCAGATTCCAGCCGCTACACCGCTTTACGCAACAGAACCGCATTGGTATCCGCTTTGCTTCGTACAACCGCTTCAATAGCAAACCACAAACATCGTTACCCAACCTCCTCCGCAGTCGCAATGCTCTTTATGCTGCGGGTGGTTTTATTGCCTTCTATCTCTACAACCTCGACCAGGCACCATTCACGGGAAGACTGCGGCTCATCTGGATTCCTTTCTGGCTTGAACGCAAGATAGGTGACTACTCTTACTCACAAATCTACAACCAGTACCGCAACCAGATTGTTCCTTCGTCAGACCCGCTTTACGGCACCATCCGTAGCATTATGAACAGGTTGCTCTCAGCAGCTCTTGCAAACACTACAGACGAGAAACAGCGAGCACACCTCCAGAGCTTAGATTGGTCGATCCACATAATTCAGGATAACAGCAACCTGCCCAATGCGTTCATTCTCCCTAACGGTAAGATCTTTATATTTTCGTCCATCTTGCCAATATGTAAAGATGAGCAGGGATTGGCCACGGTGTTGTCGCACGAACTTTCACACCAGTTGGCCCACCATACGCTGGAGCAGTTGTCGCTCCAGCCTTTCTACATCCTTTTGTCC
The DNA here is from genome assembly GCA_003707425.3 of Kodamaea restingae. Taxonomy (NCBI): domain Eukaryota; kingdom Fungi; phylum Ascomycota; class Pichiomycetes; order Serinales; family Debaryomycetaceae; genus Kodamaea; species Kodamaea restingae. The sequence continues at coordinate 455,931 of PPJA03000006.1, forward strand.
ACATTGATGTACAGTGTCACAGGAATTTCTGGCTTTAACGACCTTCTCATTCTGGGCTTATTCCAAATGCCTAGTTCTCGTGAACAGGAGAGCGAGGCTGATAGAATAGGTTGCGAACTTATGGCAAGGCTGTGCTACAACATGCAGCTGGCTGTGCAGTTTTGGCAGCGCATGCAGCAGGTCGAGGAGCGCGATGCAAGGAGAGACGGGCTTCTACTGAAGTTTATGCTGACACACCCTGCCACAAATAAGCGTGTGCACGATATACAAACGTGGATGCCTGAGTTGGAGCATATCCGGGAGGCCTCGGGGTGTCACGAGTATGGGAGGTTCACGGAGGGGGTGAGAAACTACTTCAAAAGGAGTTAATAGAACTTTAAGGGAAAGTTATATATCGCTAAGTGATGAGCTAAGAAGGCAAAATTACTCAGTGTTACTGAGCTAAGAAGGCAAAATTACTCAGTGGTTACTGAGCTAAGAATAAATGTATACTTATTGGAGAAGCGATAAAGAAAAGAAGAGGGTGGGGTTAGTGGCAACTCACGAACTTTGTGAGTCGATATTAATTGAAGTCATTAATTACCGAACATAGTAGAACAGAGGATAGTGACGCTTTTTTGGGTGCAAAAAGCTTTTGCTGCCAGAGTTTCCTAATTCTAGTTTGGGTGCAAATTTACAAGGCAATCCAAACTGAGCATAAAAGTTCAGAGTTAATGAAAAGTTTAGGTGCCCTTCAAACTCAGAAGTGAATGAAATTGAGGTTTCCGCGTGGGAATTACACAACTACAGGGTTGGGTGCAGTCGTAACTTGAATCACGAGGAGGTTCAGAACACCCAGGTGCAAAAAAAACCATTGAATGGGGCAAAACTCATATCGGAGAGTATTTTCAAGTACGTGGATTGTTGAGGTTTTCTACGACAGCCTTGTATTCACAAAAGAAGTTAGTTAGAACAGACATGATGTAAATCATTCCGAAGACCACACAGAACTATCAGTTACTTGATAACATCAAGATCTGCATCATGATATTAATCGTCTTTTCGTACCGTCATTAAACTTCTCCCTTGTAATTTCCTCTAGTTGACCCCCCTTCTTTCACCATTTCCCTGGTTGTTTCCTCTATTTTTCTTTCGTCACCTACTCTTTTCCTTTTATCATTACCCTCCACTTTCCCTGACTCCACATTTCCTCACTATTTTTCTGAATTTCCTGAGGAACTTTGCGTTATTTTCTCTCATGGTCCACTCCATTCGAAGCCTTTCCCACCTAAATTCCTACTAACTTGCTCTCAGTAACCTCCTCTCCCGGCAAACTACCGATAACCTCTCTCTTCGGCGTCAACAGGTACGTGCTCAACTCTATCAATACTTTGTAGTCCTCACAAGCACCCTCGGTGAGCTCCTCCAACAAGTACACCTGGACAGTCCCCAAAACACGGCCCCCAGTACTAGCCAGCATGAAGGGAAGCGAGAGCTTAATGAAGTCTCTGTTTATATCGTCTACCTTTACGGTCAGTGTAATGAAGCTCTCAATGTTATTCTCAGAAACGTGCACTGAGAACTGATCGCCATCCATAAACAAGCTGGCAATTTCCAGTGGTGAACCCCCGACCACCTGTTGCTGCACATACGAAATAATGCGCTGCTCCACAATGTCGGTGATCTGGCGCTTGAAGTGGTCGTACTGGCTGTCCATCCCATTAACAACGTTATAGACGTCCAGCTCATCGTATTTTTTGATTCGAGCAATGTCTGTGTCAGCCTCCGTGATTCGCTTAAGCTCGCGTTGCCGTAAGCGCTGGTGCCACTGTTTATTTGCCCAGAGCCCGCCTAGGATTGCTGGTGGTGCAAGTGTTACGATGGTGTTTGGGTGCAATTGGGTGATTGCAGTCGCCACAGAAGCCAAACCACCAAAGTACTTGACATTTTGAGGGATCGTGTACAAGATGCGATCAATTGGAGTGATGATAGCGTTGTAGGACTTTCTTGGTGGAGCGAGTCGCACGCACGAGGTGGAGAAGCGGCGGATCATCGAGGTTAATTTTATTCTAGTTGGAATAATGAATTGATGGAGTGAGTGGAGGTGGCCGGAGATTTAGTGCGATGGAAATTTAGTGGGAGATTCAGTACAATAGATACCGACTTGAAGAGCTGAGTGTTCAGTTAATCCCCTATGAAGAAAGTGAACTTCGAAACAGTTATATTCCCTTTACGTGCCAGTAGGATTGTTTAATGATGTGCGGGCTGCTTAAGCTTGAGGAAATTGGTTGATGACTGAGTGTGCCCCCATGTTACTACACAACATTCAGATGCCATGACTCTATTATATCACGGTGCTTTCGCAGGTGTCTTACATTGACATGTTACTAAAAAGATTTTAAGCCAAAAGTCTCGCCTGAATACATTACCAATTAGACAAAGGTCAACTCTAGAAGAAAGCCAAGTATCTCATTATGTGATTCAACGTAAAATTTTGCCGTTGTATTTCAGTTGTCTTATACCTCTGGTTGTTTCGCATCTGATCGCTCGGAGCCCACTTCCTTTGGATCTGTCGAGCTATACAATCGGACATGCCGCCGCTCTATTTAGTTGGCACGACGAACTTTACAAGTGGATTCAATTGAAACATCATCACAACTTTCTTATCCTCTCGCATAATTTCTTACAAACTCCGATCTGTAAATCCCAATATGGAATAATCTCATCTGGTCCGTAACGTAAAAACTCGAAACAACTTCTGCAATCTGACCTTCAGCTCTGTGACCTACTACAATATACGTTAAACAGTAGCAGAATCACCATCCTTACAACAAAACACATCAACGTTCTCAAATCAAACTTGTTCCTACCTACCCAATGGCGCGTGCGGAAGTGGGAACAGCGAAACACCAGGCGAAGAAACTCAAAGCATCTGGACTCCAGAAACTCAAGTATTACTGTCAGATATGCGAGAAGCAGTGCCGTGACGCAAACGGCTTCAAAAACCACCTCTCGTCACCAAGTCATCGCGGCAAAGTTGGGAGCGCCGATAGCCGTGTAGTGGAGAAGTTCTCAATGCAGTTCAAAAACGAGTTCGTGAGGCTCCTACGCGTGAACCATGGCACCAAACGTATAAACGCAAACAAGTTTTACCAAGAATATATTACTGGAGACCGTGATCATGTGCACATGAACTCCACAAAATGGTCTTCGTTAACCAGCTTTGTCAAGTATTTGGGCCAAAATGGCGTGGTACGAGTACATTCAGGGGGCGATGACGACTACAACCTAGAAATTAGCTACATTGGTGAAAAAATAGAAGACAAGGCTACACCCAAGGTAACTGACGACCAGATCGCCATGAAGTTGGTGAATGCCCAGATACGCAAGGCACAGAAAGAGGAGGTGCCTGAAGTTGAAAAGAAGGTTTCCACGGGGCCAGTGAAAATCACCTTGAAGAAAGCGTTAAAGAAGCCCACCGTTCGTGGAAGTGTATTTGACTAAGAGAAGTGATATAATGATGATATGAATTATAATAGGATGATCTCTAAGTCATAGTCGACCGAGTGTACATCGATGACCTGATGGATTTAACGTATTCCGTTAATCAAAAGATTATCTTTCAAGAGTGATGAGTGACGAGCTAACTCAGTGAAGGAACTAACCACGGAATGAACAAAGTGAAGAGCCACCTTTACATTTGGTGTCAGACCAAAATAATCACTAAATTACATCCGGGCTCGTACCAGTGCTCCCGCAATCGCAAGGTAACAATAGTGCCTAGGTTTTGGTAGCGAATCAATTTTATAAATGATTCAGCCATTGCGAATGTTTCCAATCCATGCATTAGGACTGTCCTCGAAAAGCTTTTTTCGTACAAAGTTGGCAGTCAACTCGCCAAACATCCCCAAGCTGATGGTAGCACCAATTATTCATAGAAGCCACGAAGTATATGAGTGTATATTCCAATAAATTTTAGTTTAGGCTTTCATATACGGGGTTTCGACTTTCACATTTAGATGATCGTTTCATGCTTATTGTTGATTAATTTACTTTCTTACTAGCCCAGATATATCATTGGACAGTTTTGTAGACAGTGTTTTCAACATTAAGGTACTTGCAGTACCCAGAAAATATTACTTTTACCTTGCCATGCATCAGCAAGCTTGTAAACATGCTCAAGACCATCATTATTCTTGTTTCCTTCCTTTTAATGCTAATTTCCATACTGCTTCTGCACAATTATGCTTGTATTCGTGATTTTTTTATCCCAGTCACCATTCACCAACTTGAGAGTGAATACCCTGATTTCCAAGAATTCCACTGTTCTTCTAATCGCTTTAATTACACTCTCTGGTAACTTAATACGTATACGCCCTTTGACACCAAGTATGGCTGTGTGTGACCACCGTGAACAACATTTGTCCGTACCAACTCGTCGTCAAATACACACCAATATGGCGCATATCCTTGTGGCGCCTTGTCCACAAGTGCCGTGTAGTGCCCACTCTTCAAGTTACCTGAGTGGTTAATCAACCCCAGCAACTTGTACACGACACCTTCGATGCGCAACTCCAAAGGGTAGTGGATGTCCACATTCAACTTCTGGGTCATGCTGTTGGTCAGAAACCGCGAAAGGTGCACAAACAAAACCTGCGGAAGCCTGGAGAACTCTATGCGTTTGATGGACTTCAGACTGCGGCGCAAATTCAGCACACTGCGTTTTGCAGGAGACTTACTGCGCTTTCCCAAGCGGAAAATACCCGACTTTCGAGGTGTGAACACTGGATGTGTGTCCAAACTCGAATGTACAGTGTCAGGATCGCTCTTAGCGCACTTCGGGCAGTTCCAAGCATTGTCGCCAGTGAGAACCTCGTCTTGAGTGTAGTGACTGATACAATCAGACAAGTTGACCGGCGTTGTGCCTTGATTGGGGATAGGTAGCGAAAGAATAGTAAACAGCGAGTAAGTGGTGGACTCAAAGTTGCACTGGCTGCAGATGAGCTTGTTCTGCAAATGGCCCTGGAACAAGTCGTTGATTGGCAGTGATCCTTCATACTTCAAGAGAGATTTGTACCATTCGATGTACTGGGAATCAGGCTGGTGCAAGCGGTTCAAGAAGTGGTCTGTATTCACCACACCCGAGTCTATCAATGTTTTGTTCGACATCTCCTCATGCAAACGATCCAAGACAAAGAGCAAGAATTCTTGCGCATCCTGCTGTTCCAGAGGGATGTTCAACTCTGGCTTCAACTGCGAAGAAACGCGAATGAACTTTGTTGGGGCAATCGAGGATCCTCCAAACAGACTGAAGGTTCGCAACAAGCCCAGGACGGCCTCACTAAGGAGTACAGTGTCCCGGCTGCCATGGGGATCCTTCAGCTGGCGTAGCATGCGAGCAAAGCGTGGGTCTTTAATATGAGAATGATAACCCAGGTTGGCGAACACGCTCTTGAAGTGTGAAAGACCACAGATAACCTGGACTGTCAGATTGATGTAGCATGAAGCGCCAAAGTTCTTAAGCCCACAGATTGCGTACTCTTTTTGAAGACCCATTTTGTGTGCTTTAATCAGGTTCTGTTGCTCGCGCACATGTGGGGGAATTATCCCGGGGTGATGAGGATCTAGCAGACCTCCGTTCGGTGGGTGGTATTCGTATGAATCGGGTCGGTAAGAGGAGCCGTTAGAGTATGCGTGGTAGTTCTGGTGCAAAGAAGTGTTGATATTGGGCTGGTTTGCGTATCCGTTATCCGCGAACTCATCTGGTCTGGGGTATGGAGGTCTATATGTCGACGGTTCTCCTGATTTGCCCAAGCTCGCACTGCTTCCTGTTTTGTGAAAGGAGAAAGGGGCCTCTTTGTATGCGATGTAAGAGCTCTTTGGTCTTGGGCGGCTGCCAGCATGGTTCTGATGACTTGCATAGTTAGGGTAGTGGTTATCGTACTTCTGGTCATTTTGGTAGTAGCTATGCTGGTTATAGTCTTGGTTATGATGGTTGCGGCTTTGTTCATGGTGATAATGGTTTGGGGTATGATCCTGGTTATGATGGCTTTGGGTATTGCTTTGATAGCGGATTTGATTTTGCGGTTGGTCATAAGGACTTTGATTACGATTTGAATGACTGGGTTGGTTTGACTGATTTTGGTAGTGGTGATTATCGTAAACTTCTTGACTAACTTCACGCTGGTTCATGATCTGGGGCGGTAGCTGCAGCGGAATTGGAGGCCTGGTAGGCCCATCAGGTTTATGTCTGGTCACTGGAAGTGATGGTATCCCAGTCGCGCCATTTATGGGAATTGGCTCCGTGGGGGCTTTTCGTGGGAGTCGCTTAACCTCAGGTTCTTTAATTTCAGGAGCATCCGGTTTTGATACTACCTTTGGCACTGCAGGGAACCGCTGATCGAAATCAACCTCGTCCAACGAAACGGTCGGAAGTTGGAGTGACCCAGCAGTGTTAGGAACAGTACTTGGTATATCCACAGCAGTGTCAATCGATCCGACACGGCCATGCGGAGGAGGAGGTGGGGGTGTTGACGATGCGCTATCCGAATACTCTCTGGAGTGCATGAATTCAAAGTCATCAGTAGAAGATACAATGTCGTTGACTGGATACACATGAGACTTTTTTGGCGATTTTTGAGGTGATTGCTTGTTTGGCGACTGTGTATTTGACGATCCTATGTCGTGTGTGTTTGCTTGTGCATTCTGCTCATCAACTTCCCGCAAATATGTAATGTAGCTGTTCAACCAGTCGTATAATTCATTCACATCGAAGGAAAGTAATCTGCGTTCCACCAAGTAGGCCAATATCAACTCTCGAAGGCGCTTCAAGGGTATGTCGCGCAGGTCGTCGCGCACTGTGCTCTCCAGGTTGAAAAACTCAAACAAGTTAAGGTATATGATGAAGTCCTTCTCGCTTTGCTCAATGAAAGTATCGAATCCTTTATAATGGAGCATGATAAAGCTGTTAATGAAGTAGTTGATAATAAGGTAGCCCCGGATGTAGTTGGTTATTCGTACCAGTCCCGTGGCCTTGTCCACGAGCGACAGGCCGTAGAGCAGTACGCAATAGTCGATGAGGTCAAAGAGCGACATTGCTCGTAGCTCATTATCGAGCTGGAGTGCACGGAACTCCCGCGAGATGAGCTGCTGATAGTACCGCTCCAATTCGGTCTCTATCATGGTAAGGAAAAAAGCACCAAATAGGGATCCAAAAACAGAAATTGATCAACTGATACTTTAGCCAGTTGTTCTACTTAAATCAAGTGTAATGCTTTGGGTTGGAGTGTTTCCATAGAGAAATAGGCGAGATTGAGCTCCTTTGTGCGTCTTTGATGTATTTTTAGAGTTGGTCAGTGGGTGGCTGTGTAAGTCGAAGATTTCGCTATGAAACTAAGAATTCACTATGAACCCGGTGATGTGTTTAGATGAACATGTTTATGGATTACGACTGAAATTTTGATAATGTTTATAAGTCATGAACAGCCATGTTGTCTTTTCACTAGTGATTGTAGATTCGGCAAGGGTCTGGTAGATTTTATGGGTCTAGATCGGGCAATTCAATAATATTCACAGAGAATTTGCAAAGAACAGAACGTGGATTTTGTGAAGAGCATGTCCTATCAAGTGTTTACAGATGAATTATCTACAGACTGGATTCAATTAGTGGATATCGCGGGTATTGTGTCAATTTAAACTCATGTTAGTCTATTTTTAGTCTTGCATAGAACGTTTTCTAGCAATCATAAGTGTGACAAAGTGGTTAAGGCTTTCATAAAAAAGATTCCTGAGGGACTTGACGAGAATAATAGAAGAATTCTGGTAACAACTGGCGGAGATAGGCAAACTGATAGAATAAATAGATTGATTTTAGGCAGACGGTTGATTTTTCAGTCGACATTTTCGTTATCTTATGTGAATATGTGCCGATGCTCTTAGGGACGATGATTTCCGGCTCTCATAGAGAATATTTAACTACTCTAGGGTGTTTTTTCCAAATCTTCAGTGAAGTAAAAGTTTCTAAACTTGTATTTAAAGCTTCATGAATGTGGGTATTCGCAAAAGGGTGTTAACTTCTGTCAATTTTGTTCAAGCATTAGTTTGTGTCTATTGCCGGTCCTTTTGAAATAATGCAAAACCCATCATGTTGAAGACTACTCGGATTTCGATGCCCTTGAATTGAAGCCTCCTACATACCTTCTATGTCTAAATCAAGACTGTGGCACCAGGTCATGTGACGTAAAGTAAACATTGTGGTATTTGAAACGGCGAAATAGCGGCAGTTGTTTTTCTTATCATTCAAGAGAATACTTGGGTTGATTTACAGCCTGGTGGCAATGCATCCAACGGTCCAGTGATCAAACGGTCCAGCGATCAAACAATTGCGTAAAAATTCGAAAAACATGAAACCGGATAGTCCCGTTGACTGAGATCAACTGATTGCGGGTGATTGTAACTATGAATTCAAAAAGAGGCAAATACTGAATGAAGATTGACCAGGGAAGTTACTCTGTTAATGTGTATGATTAAAAATCACCACCGTAATCATATTGTAGTCCACACTTTTCGCAGTCAAATATCATGTGCCACTCAGTCTATTTTCAACATTCAAGCGATGTAACACTTTCTTGATATTCAAAAGAAACCATAATCACATCACTCAATTGGTCGTCACCTCATGTTTGCCAGTTATCTAATTTAGACTACTTTATCCTCATACTTTAAATTGTCCTGTAAGATTAGATTAATTTAGAATATCGAAAAGTACCTTATCGGAGAATAATGTCTTGTCTTATCCTTGAAGATAGCGTAATTCTAGAACTTAAGCTTCGGAATACTATGCTATTCCACCACTATTGCATTAATCCTCGTACGCCAATCATGTACCCACTGATTTCGCCGTTAATTAGAAGTCAGTTCGTTCTACTTTTTTTTTTTCTCATCTCATCATGTCCGCTGTCATTGGTATAACATTCGGTAACACCACCTCGTCCATCGCCATCGCATCTGCAGACGGCAAGGTCGACGTCATCGCCAACCCAGATGGTGACCGTTCTATCCCATCTGCGCTCTCGTACGTGGGTGTCGACGAGTTCCACGGTACTCAGGCTGTCAACCAGTTGGTCAGAAACGCCAAAAACACTGTCATCAACTTCCGTGACTTCATCGGTAAGAAGTTCGACGACGTGGATACCAAGGCCTCCAACCAGGTCGGTGCCACCCCAATCAAGTCCGCTAACGGTGGAGTTGCTTACGTTCTCGAGCGTGAAAACGGCCCAGAGACCGTCACCGTCGAGGAGATCGCAATTAGACACTTCAAGCAGTTGAAGATCGCTGCCGAGGACTTCATCGGTAGCACCATAGAGGGTGTGGTTATCACTGTGCCAACCAACTTTTCTGCTCACCAGAAGGAGGTGTTGACTCAGATCTCCAACACTGCTGGTCTTAAGGTGTTGCAGCTTGTCAACGAGCCATCCGCTTCCCTTCTCGCACACTTGTCCACCGACGACTCCAAGTTGTTGGAGGACAAGGTGTACGTTGTTGCTGACTTTGGTGGTATCCGTTCCGACGGTGCTGTGATTGCTGTCCGCGGTGGTGTCCTCACCATCTTGGCCACTGAGCACGACAACAAGCTCGGTGGTGAGCAGTTGGACGCCGCCTTGGTGGACTACTTTGCCAAGGAGTTCGAGAAGAAGTACAAGGCCAACGCCAAGGGCACCGCCAGATCGGTGGCCAAGTTGACTGCCGAGTCCATTGTCGTCAAGAAGACCTTGTCTAATGTCCAGACCTCCACTTGCTCCATCGAGTCTCTTGCTGAGGGCTTCGACTTCCACACATCCGTCAACAGATTGAGATTCGAGTTGACTGCTAGAAAGCCATTGTCTGACATGACCGCCTTTGTTGAGAAGGTTGTTACCAAGGCTGGCTTGGAGCCTTTGGACATTGACGAGGTGCTCCTTGTCGGTGGTTCTTCGCACATTCCAAAGTTGGGTGCCAACGTTTCTTTCATTTTCCCAGAGAGCACCACTGTCGTTGCCCCATCCTTGGACTCCAAGGCCGTGGACCCTGCTGAGTTGGCCACCCGTGGTGCTGCCTTGCAGGCTGCGTTGATCGAGAGCTTTGACGAGGAGCAGATTGCTGAGTCTCTCCAGCCTGTTGTTGTCAACACCAACCACTTGTCTAAGCCAATTGGTATTAAGGCTGCTGACGGTTCGTTCGTTCCTATCTTTGTTGCCGAGACCGCCTACCCAATCAAGAAGGCTATTGAGGTGACCAACGGCGAGGCTTCCGCTGTTTCCATCGAGTTGCACGAGGGTAAGCGCACCATAAAGGAGACTGTTTTGGAGGCACAGCAGTACTCTGACGACGAGGAGGACGACTACTCCGACGAGGAGCCTGAAATCAAGCGTGAGGTTGTGTACGAGGCCGGCACTTTGTTGGCCAAGTTGACCTTGAAGGACTTGAAGCCAAACGCCAAGGTTGAGGTGACGGTGAACATTACCCAGAACGGTACTTTGCACGTTTCTGGTAGAGAGTTGAAGCAGGGCGCTGCTGTTGTCAAGGGTGAGATTGCTGCTTAAATAGAGAACTTATAACTGAGCTCGTTGCTGACGAAGTCAATGAAAAGTGAACTTAGTTAATGTTGATTGAATATCTTGCTGAAGTGAGAGTGAACTGAATAATTGTAGGGCGATTAGGAAGCCATTGACTTGGAATGTACAGAACTAGCATAAACCAGTTAATCAGCTCCTGGGATAACAGGAACTGGATGAGTGCACACAAATACAGGTCTTACTGGTGACTGATGAGCTGAAAAGTGACGATTTAGTGTATGACTCAAGAGTGAATACAAAATTACGCGAAGCTTCTCAAAGACTCACTAGTGTAAGGTTTTCGCTCATTTGTAGCAAATGAAGAACGATTTACCATTACCTCGAGGAAACCAGCGTTAGAACAATCTATACTTGGCAGTAAGTCAGATAATCAAATACTTGGGGAGAACCAGTTGCAAGCTAGTGTCTAAAAGGGTAATATGGCAAAAAGCACACACAGGAACAATAAAACGAAGTTTCTCATCCCTCTTTGTCGGCCAGCCTAAGATCAGCCACTCTTCAATTGCATCTTCAAAGAATAAATCTCGGCTGAATTTCAGATACCCTAACCTCCGTTCGCCCTTAACTTGATTGCTCTTCACTTAAATAAAAACGAGGTTTTACGAGCACAGAAATCCACTGGTTAACCACTCTATTGCGATGAAGCATCCAACCACAGGTACCCACAAAGAAATATACAGAATCGCAGAAAGACATATCCATGTTGTGCCTTCAAATATTTATGCTGAGCATTTCTTTCAGAATTGATGACGCCAAATCTTGTTGGGTGCAAATTATACGACAGAAAAGCACGGCTTGAGCAATAAGGAGAAAAAGCGATCCTAGACCAATTAGACTAGGGCTTGACAATGTAACCTAGATCGATGTTCAGCTGGCGAAATCCTCGATATTGATGTAGCCTATTCTTCTAACTTGGTATGCTTGCAGGTGAACTAGTAAGTTGACAGCAGACAATAAACTGAACAGCAAGCTGACGACGGTAGACCAAAAGGTAAACAAGTAAACTAAGCAGCAAACTCAATGGTGCAATAATTGAAAAGTAATCAGGAGCCTCGAATCGCACTTCATCTACATCTGTTTATGTGTCTATAGTCATCAACCTTTTTTACCATCTTTATCTTTTCTGTTTTTACTACTGTCATGCCTAAGAAACAGGAGATGTCGCAGGTCTACAGTAACTCCAAAAACGAATTCATCTTTGGCGAGAGTGGTGGAAAGGGCAAACATCTACTGTCGTTCCTCAAAAACCTCTCGCTCACAGGCTCCAAAGACACGCGGCTGCTGTCCACATCCAACCTCGATGAAGTCAACAGCAGCATATACGGTTCATTGGCGTACAATTCACAGGCCAACACCTCGTCTCCCGCGCACTCTAACACTGGAATCAGCTTTGCCAACCCAAAAAGAAAACCGTCGCAGCGCTCGGTTTCGCTTGGCCTGTCCATACCCCAACTCCACTCACAGTCCCCTGAAAGATCATTTGGTAAGCGCAGTAGCAGTGGCACACGCAGGTCGTCTCCCAAAATACGCTACAAAGACTTGGATGATGACTGGGATGCCGGATTTGAAGAGGTTTCGAAGCCAAAGACACTGTCACCAGCACCGATGCTAGACTCGCTCTACCCCGATCTAACAATCGTTCCCCCCACACCAAAACAACCAATGACTTACGGAAACCCGCGGGCCGCGGCTCTGGATTCAATCGTGACTGCGGGTGCAAGCAAGTCCAACCAGCTCCAGCTGAAGGTAGCCAAGTTCAACCGTGTTCTCGAGGGTACCGACGGGTCAATAAACCTCCTGGACTTGCGCAAGCTCTCGTGGAACGGAATCCCAGCCGAGTTACGTGCGGTTACTTGGCAAATCTTATTAGGCTACCTCCCTACCAATACGGCAAGACAGGAGTCCACACTCACGAGGAAGCGACAGGAGTATTTGGAGGGCATTGAAGCGGTTCCCATTGATTTCTCTGACGACAAAAATACCGGAGGCACCTCTAATACCTCCAAGGAGCGCCAGTTGTACCACCAGATTAATATAGACGTCAAGCGGACGCACCCCGCCGTCAAGTTGTACAGTTTTCCTGCTACGCAGAAGCTGCTCCGCCGCATATTGTACCTCTGGGCCATTCGTCATCCTGCCAGTGGGTATGTGCAGGGTATCAACGACCTCTGCACGCCGTTTTTCCAGTTGTTTCTCGACAACTACTTGACACAGTTGAAGAATTCCAACGAGCCTGGATCTGTGCGCATTCCGGGCCTTCTTAACGGCGAGTCTGAAGAGGCGGCGCTTTTACTGGACCCGCAGCTTTCGTCTTACACGGTCGAGAAATTCGACCCTCTGGTCCTCAGCCAGCGCGTGTTGAATGCCATAGAGGCAGATACCTACTGGTGTCTCTCGCGCCTCCTTGAGAACATCACCGACAACTACATCCATGAACAGCCAGGCATTATCAGACAGATTAATGATTTGCGCAATTTGATGCAGCGCACTGATGTCGAGTTACTTGCGCATTTTGAGCACGAGGGCATTGAGTTCATGCAGTTTGCATTCCGGTGGATGAACTGCTTGTTGATGCGTGAGCTCCTGCTCGACTTGATTGTGCGTATGTGGGACACCTACCTTAGTGAGACGCCTCTTGGCTTCAACAACTTCCACGTGTACGTGTGTGCGGCATTCTTGAGCAAGTTTAGCAGTGAGTTGAAAGAGATGGAGTTTCAGGATATCTTGTTGTTTTTGCAGAGCCCGCCAACTCTGACGTGGACCACCAAGGATGTGGAGTTGATGTTGAGCGAGGCCTTTATCTGGCAGAGTTTGTACAAGAATGCTACTGCGCATTTGAAGTGATGCAGTTGGTTGTGAATGAGCCTCAACCAACACTGAATAGACGTTGAAAAGAGAAGATGTGAAACTAGCTTAATAATTCTGGGGCATAGATGATGGATATTTAATGACGGCACATGTAACGAGGGCCTGAGAATGAACAACCGGTACCCGGCAAAGTCTCCGAGTGGTAGAGGTATTTACACAAGTCTGTCGGTATTTTTGGCAAATTACAGAAGTAAAGTGCTTCGAGAAGAGGGTGGACCCACCGCGATTCTATTTTCTATCGGTCATAGCATAAATTCAAGAGTCTCACCTCATTGTGAGCTTATTTAACCCCAATAGGGATCCACTAATGTTATCGAAATAGAAAGGAATCTAGAGTTGTTAAATATTTAATAGGTTCTCTGTCTTCCCCGAAGATTATATAGGAAAACACCCAAGTTGACCAATAACCATGAGGCGTCTGCTGCTCAAGATGCGAATTACAATTATGGAATTTATCAATCTAAGACAATGCCGGAAAATAAGCTAAACAAGGCAGAGTCAAATACACGCTCAGTTGAAACGTGTGCATCAAAGGAGGTTCGTTTATCTGTATCTTTGAGAGTCAAGATCCCTATTGAATGCTTGTTACGACTCGCATCGTGGCTATATCGAACTGAATGGCGACTGCATATCGGCCTAAAATGCCGCTTCCCAAATGCCGCTCTCCATTCTTGTGGTTACGATCACAACAGATGGAAATTTGGCCAGCCTAGCCAAACCTTTAGATACTCTACTTTACCGGCTTTGCGATTCTCCTGTGAAAATCATTCACTAGAACAAGTGTGACATTTGGGCTCGTTGTCGTTCCAGATCTCACTCAAGAATGCCCCTCATTTCATCCATTTTGCACCACAATTCTCATTTGCTTTGTACTATTTTTCTCTTCACTCCAATATATTAATTGCTGCGAAAAAAGGCTGCAAATTTGACTTCGTTATAGAAATGCTGCTGCCTCGGTAAATGAGGGTTTGTTTGCGGGTACTACTTTAATAATTGTTTATTCCAATATAGTAAAACAAAGCCATGCCTAGGGGCCACGTCTCCCAAAGACTTTGGTGTCTTCTTCAGCGAAATGGCCATATTTCAGAAGTTCATGTTCCTGTTACTTGGTCAGTGGCAATCTTCTTTACTTGAGCACTTATTGGCTTGAGCAGAGTAAATCTTATCTTGATCATGTTTTATATTAACTTGGTCTACTCGTATCATTTTCTTAACTCAGTATCATTTTCTATTATTTGGTTAACTCAGTTCCGCTTGCTTATCCACCGTTAACTCATCGCCAATATTAGAAAATCATGTCACAGACACCAGTATGATATGTGTGGCAGCTCTTTTCAACCCTTGTGAGCTCTTTTCAGCCCTTATGAGCTTGGTTTTAGCCCGCCGTCTACTCATCGCTCAGTATCACTTAATACCTGCATATATCCTTTTGACTCGCGCTAATTCAATTAATTCCTATAAACAGGAGCATTTCCCAGAAAATCCCTACACCACAGCCTTCAACTGCTATCATGTCCAAGCCCGCCGGAAGAACGATCTTAGCATCTACCATTGCCAAGCCATATGTCGACGAAGTCACTAGCGCCGTGGGGTCGCTCGGCTATACCCCAAAGTTGGTGGGATTCCTTGCCAACGACGACCCTGCTGCTCAGATGTATGCCAACTGGACCGGAAAGACTTGTGAGCAGCTCGGCTTCCAATACGAATTGAGACAGGTGGACAAGAACGAGTTGGAGAGCCAGTTGATTCAGGCCAACAACGACGACAGTGTCAACGGAATCATGGTGTACTTTCCCGTATTTGGAGACAAGCAGGACCAGTACCTCCAACAGTTGATTCTGACTGAAAAGGACGTAGAGGGCTTGAACTTCATGTACTACCACAACTTGTACCACAACGTCCGCTTCCTCGACCCTCCCACAAACGAGCAGAAGTCCATCTTGCCATGCACCCCTTTGGCGATGGTTAAGATTTTGGAGTACTTGGGAGTCTACAATAAGTTGTTACACTACGGCAACCGCTTGTACGGTAAGAAGGTGATGGTTGTGAACCGTTCTGAGATTGTGGGTCGTCCATTGGCTGCACTTTTGGCCAACGATGGTGCCACTGTGTACTCCGTGGATGTCAACAACATCCAGCAGTTCACGAGAGGCGACGACTTGAGTGCCCACAGACATAAGGTGATCGAGCTCGGTCCTGAAGACACCGTGGAGAAGTTAGCTCCACTCTGTGACGTCATCATCACGGGTGTGCCTGTTGAAAGCTACAAGTTCCCAACCGAGCACGTGCGCAACGGTACTGTTGTGATCAACTTCCTGAGTGTCAAGAACTGGGAGGATGACGTGAAGCAAAAGGCGAGCTTGTATGTCCCTTCGATTGGGAAGGTGACTATTGCGATGTTGTTGCGCAACTTGTTGCGTTTGATCAACAACAAGGAGATTAGAAAGGGGAAAACTAACGAATGAACGACAATGGAAATGGGAATAAGCGGTTTTATGCCGTCTGAATGATCCTGATGCCCGGTGGGCTATGCAATACACAAATGCTAAGCTTTCTGTAGGATATTTTATCACATAATCTAGCATGAAAGAAGCAGAGAGTGGTAACTGAACTCTTGCTGGCGAGGGACCAACGGAGAGTGTGGGGAGACTTATTTTGAAGTGCTTAGCAAGAATGGTATCTAAGCGATGGAATCTTGAATTGAAAAAGTCCGCAAAGGCGACTTGGGTGGTGAAGTATTGAAAAACGAGTGGTGGAAGTGATGACGAATAAAACTGATTGACTGAAACTTAGTGAAGCATATTGCTGGTGGGGGAAACTAGTTGATGCAGCCGGATAAAAATAGATGAACAAACTAGATGGACAAAAGCTTAGCGGCAAACTCACAAACCTTTTTGGTCAGTCATGTCGAGGTAAATAAAAAAATCACCCAACGTTTAGCGTCCATTTCTGAATATTGAATCGTGATTCTTCAGTTGGTCGACTTAACCCCAGCAGCTGTTTAATTCGGGAGTCTGGAAACCAATCCTTTGAGAACTGACCCCGCATACTAATTTTGGACAAAATTCCACGAGGACTTCTAGGCCACTAATGCTGCCACTGCACTGGTAGTGTGCATAATGCAGCTTTAAATCACGAGAAAAGCGCTTTGTCCTTAAATCCCAACTTCTGTTTTTGTGGTCAATCCATCACACTCACTTTGTGTTCTGTGTCAATGACTTAATTCATTTTCGTGCCCTTACCAACCCATCTCTTTTCACCATGGCAGACAACAAACCCAAGAAGAAGGTTGTGCCCGTCGACCCTCTAGCATTGACGGAGTCGATGGGCTTCAAGACGTTCCGGCGGATGTCGCGGCGCCCTTGGCTGAAGGAAGAAGACGCATGTTTGTCTGAGTTCATGCAGTCTACGTATGGCGACCTCTGCACAAACTCTGACTTCAACCTCGACACAGTGGACTGGGAGCGTGCTGCGCTGGCTATTTCCAGCAACGGGCTCCGAAACCCAAAGGATTGCCGTAAAAGGTGGGCAAACTCTCTCGACCCCACGCTCAGGAGAGGCCGTTGGGAACCCGCCGAGGACGCCAAATTGGTCGAAGCATACAACAAGTACGGTGCATCGTGGCAGAAAGTGCTGCTGGTGATCCCCGGCCGCACGGATGACCAGTGTGCAAAGAGATATATCGAGGTTTTAGACCCAAGAACAAAAGACAGGCTCCTCCCTTGGACTGATGAGGAAGACCTCCTTTTGATCCGCCTAGTGCGCACGCATGGCACGAAGTGGCGCACCATCCTGAACGAATTCCAAAGGAGACCTTCACTAACGTGCCGCAACCGCTGGCGGAAGATCTTGACGGACGTGGTGCGTGGCAAGGCGGACGGGGTAATCAAGCACGAAGTTGAGAGCATCAAGAAGACAATGGAGAAGACGGAGGAAAAGGGAGATGTGGTGATGGAAGACGTTCCCAAGCCCGAAGTTCAGAAGTCGCCCTTAGTGAGTGAAACCGAGTGGAGGTACACGTTCAGTGGCCAGGAAAAGGGTTTACCCCACACAAGCATATTCACCGATGGAAGCGGGGGCGTAATCAGTAATCAGGACCTAGTGCAGAAGTTGATTACGTACGCCAAAGCGCACAATTTGGACATCACCGTGCATCAGCATATCCACCACCACTACGCGCCCCCGCCACTGCTTCTCGATCCAGTGCAAGTTAAACAGACCCATCACCACCATGTAGGTGATGTGGATAGCACACCTAATAGCACCGCCTATGTCATGGAGCCGGAGACTCAAATCAATAGGTACCAGCACTTCAACTACTTGTCGCCGTTGACAGAGTTGCCCAAGCTCACATCGTCGGCCCTGTCGCCGGGAAGCTCCAACTCGTCCAAGAACAGCCATGAAACACACCATCACCATGAAAAGAAGAAGGATAAAGAGTCCAACTTAATGCATATACTAAACAACGATAAGGATGTCGCACAAAAGGAGAACCCGTTGACGCCGTTGACACACGCTGTCGAGATGGCAGTTGCTGCCGAGGGCAAAAAGCGGCCTGCGGAACCGACTGTGGGCACGGATAAGCGTGCCAAGGTAGAGAGCGATATGGAAGAAGATGGTGTGGACTTTTGGGATACTATGCGAAACTCAAGCGAGATCAAGGCTGAGTACTCGGGATACCAAGGCCAGCAAAAGCCAAGCGAAACCTTTTCGAAGGAGAGCTCGTTTCCTGACCCAGGGTTCCCGGCTACGCAATCGAATTTCCAAGGTCAAGAGTATAACAATCAGGAGACGTATAGTGAGGGCTTTGGCTACAACCAACCCTTTTACCAAGAGCAGTACGATCGTACGCTGGAGCCGCAGTTTCGCCCGAATGCAAAGTCAAAGAATGTTTTTGAGATAGAGGAGATCGATGAGGAAGCGGTTAACTCGTACGGATTGTTTTACAACGTGTACACGAAGGAAGGTTCTGTGATCCCCGAGTCGCAGCCCGAGCAGCAACAACAAGATTCTACCTCGGCATATGATGCCTGGGGAGGTGGTTTTGGCATTATTCCGTTCAATCCTTCGTAAGGTTTGGACGTTCATTCAAACTATTGGGTTTATAGAAGTGGGTTTTACGAAGGATGTAGAATATGAAATATTTGTAACATATTACATCAAGTATGAAGAAGCTGTAGAATATCAAAAGAAAATAATCAATGCACGTTCTTTGCTGTATATCATCACGATACTTGAACCGTCCCCAGATCATTTATCTAGATATATCAAGATCACCTTCAAATATATTATAATGGATGAATGGAGATGAAACAGTTACAGTAGATCTGACTTGAACAATCAAAAAAACCATATGGTAATCCCCTATGGTAATCCTTTATTGAAATCATCCTTACATGTATAACTACAAGTTTTTAAAGTAGAACGATCATCACACAAAAATTCATTCACACATTGAATTAAAACACATATCGTCCAATCTCTTAATCCACTAAAACCCTCAAACTTCAGTTTCTCTCCATTAACTCAGCTCGCACTCCGCTGACTTTTTTAGTTCATTTCTCAGATATCACTAGTTTCGGATTCACTCGTACTCGGTTTTACTCGATTATCACTATTTTTTACATTCTCTTATCGAACTTCAATGGCACTGTCCACGGTAGACGATTTCCTCAGCAGCCTCTCGCAGCTCTCGCAGAACCGGCTACGTGAGGATGAGAAACGTCAACGTGAACTTCGACGCAAGGTGGATGAGTTGAGGCTGAGACTGTGCTCACCCGTGAAAGGCTCGCGCTATGGTGGGAATGACTTCACGACAAACAAAGATAAGTTCTTTCAAGACTTACAGGAATTGGACAACGAGGACGCTCCTCCACTACCAAGAAGAGAGAGCCCGCCGGACTTGCCAAAACGAAAGTACGAAAGAGGATCCGAAAACACCGACACTGGTGGGATCGGGCTGGTGAAAAAGGCACCTCCCAAACCACTGAAGAAAGCCGTAAATGGATTTAGCGAGGATCTGGGATCTACGAGCAAAGTTGCAGATAGTGGAAGAAGTGGTAAGAATTTATTTGAAGTGGATGCTAGGAACGTTTTTGGTAAGAGTGAATTGGGTGCTAGGAATTCATTTGGCCTGAGTGGTAGAAATGCATTTGAAAACAGCGAAATGCGAGCTAGAGATGCATTTGACAAGAATGTGCAGAAATCTTTTACTGGAAAGAGTGCTTTTGAGGTGAATCTATTATACCCTGTCGGAAGAAGCCAACATAACTCTGAGGATGTAAGTTGGAGATCCGGCGAAGATGAACAAACAAGAAATCCATCGAATGCAGTAATCCTGGACCGGGATGTTTTGCAACAGCGGGAAATTGATGCGATGAGAGAATTTCATATGGAGAGCCGAGGATCTATGAATGACCGGGGCTCTACTATTGACTATGATACCAACCGGGATTCTTTCAATTACACTAAACTTGGTCTGCCAACACTGAGTAAATACAGTACTGACCATTTGACTACTAACCCATTGGGCTACCACCCCTATTCGAACACTAACCCCTCGGGATATCGTTCCGATACCAGCACTACTGATGCTGCCGACCGCTCTAAAGCCTATGCTGCCATCTATGCTGCGCGCTTTGACGACGCAAATGCCCAAAAGGCCAAATATTCCGCAATCTACGCCTCAAGAAATGAGCCTACAGAAAAGAAGTACCGCTCTTTCACAGAAATCGAGAATGAAATCCAAGGGCGAAGTTTCGAAGAACAAGAAAGAGAACAGTTCAAAGGGTTTACCGAAAGGCCAGAAGTGCCCCTGAAAAAGCCAGAACTTGTCAGTAAATCCCCTCAAGAGGTTTCGCCAAAACCAGCCAAACCTCAAAAACCTGAAAAACACTTCGTTGCAAGAAAACATGAAACCCCCGAAGAAATACAGCGGAAGGAAGAGCCTCCCCAAACCCCCAAGTGGGTTCCTCCAAACTCTATGAAATCTCCGGCAAAGCCCTCGGGGCCCGTGCCCTTGTTCCCCCAGAAAAACATGTACTATTCTCTGCTGTCGTTGAAGAAGGGAGAAGAAAAGCCTCCGAAACCAGCAAGTTTGAGCTCCAGTAAAGTAAACATTCAGCCCAGCGTCAAAAAGTCTGACTGGTTGTCTTCCACTTTAACCAATAAGGTCACCACACTGACACAACAAGACGCTACCCAGGGTGGCCATGGTTTATCAATCTCAAAGAAGTCTGATTGGTTATCGTCCACGCTTTCCAACAGTGTCACCACATCGACTCATCAGCACGCAGAAGATCAGGGACTAGGACAGTCTATCCGTAGAGACGTCAGCCTGCCGACCAAAAGCGATTGGATCACGTCGCTAGCGCACTCGAAAGCTTCACAGCAGTCAAGGTCGTCTGGACCCTCGCTGTCCCCCATTAAAACACCTGCCAAGAAGCAAAGCAGCTGGATAGACAGTGCGCTCAAAAAGAGTGACTCCCACAAATACTTCGACACGGTAGAACCCTCCTTCAAAATCGTTAAGAAAGACAACCCGTTGCCAGAAATTGAGGAAAAGACCCCCGAGCTCCTCACTAGGTTCGAAAAGTTGCGCTCTTCCCTGCCGGAGAGAAAGCCTGTTCCACTTCCCAGGCACAAGGAGAAGCCAACTCCAGAACCGGAGCTACTCACACAGTTGGCCAAGGTTAAGAACAAGGAGCTCTCTGTAGGTTTGCGAGAGCGCTCTGATTCCGTTAAAAGTAGAGAGAGGGTAGATGAAGAAAGCGAGCTTCTAAAATCGACCATGTCAAAATTGGCTTCGGCAAAGCCACCAAAGCCGGCCAAGAAACCCGTTACAACGTATACGCGCAGCGAGTCGGAGCTTCTCAAGTCTACCATGTCGCAGTTATCTCCCAGTAAGTCCACTAACGTCAGGCCAACTCTCGACAAGTTTACAAAGAACGAGGAGGACCTTCTTTCACTGACTATTTCACGGCTTGCTCCTAAGGCTGCGCCCGTTGAGAAGCCTGCCTTATGTAAGTACGAGAGCAAGGATGCAGAAACAGTGAGGTCTAAGATGAAGCTGCTTGGAAGTAACAAACCAAAGTACAGGCAATTAGAAAAGGAGGATGAAACTATAGAGGGACTCGCGCAGTTGAAAAACTTGAAACCTCGTAAAGATGAAGTCAGCGATAAGAAGCAAGCTAAACCAGAGTTTGAAATCAAACTTAAACCTGTTGCACCGCCCAAGCCAAAGAAAAAGCTAGAAGACGCAAACAAAGGTTCAGAAAAGATTGAAAAAGGCTTGCCTTTAAAAGAGCGGGAAATTAACTCTGGTCTGCAAGTAAGCACAGAAAAATCACTAGAGTCTCAGAAATTACCAAAAAGCTCGACTTCTCAGCAACCAGCTACTGCCCTCTCGAGCGTTACGTCATTCCAAGATCAACTTTCTTCTATCATCCTGCGTGCTGGTACTGCGCCAGAACTTGGTGCTGGTCAGACAGTGCTGCCCATCACAAGAAGTAACACGGAACCCAAAAAAGACGTTGGCAATGGGAAGCTCACGCATCCGAACAAGAGCAGAGCAAAGGGTCCACGGAGGAGATTACCGACACAAAAAGGCGAAAGTGTAAAGGGAGAGCCAGCGCAAAGTAAGCCCAAGCCCAAGCCCAAACCAAAACCCAAGCCATTTGAGTTGAAGCCAGTAGAAGGAAAGCCTTCAAGGAGTTTTAGTGGGGAGGTCTTTATATGATGAAGCTAATTTGGGCAGTGGTGAAACTATACTGCATCGTGAGCTAGATGAGTATACCAATCTAACAAACATTGTGTCATTTTATGGATAAGTAGTTTCATTATATGGAATCCGTAGAAGTAGAAATTTATAAAGTTCGTAACTCAGGGAGGACTTTACTCGAACTGAAAATTTATTTGTTTTATTCAGTTTGGCTGCAAAAAAAGTTCAAAATGAGTAAATTTTGTGCAAAAAGGCCCTATAAACAAAATAGTTAGACCTAGTTTGTTACAGTATGCTAACTAAAAGACAAGTCGATGATCTAATCACGGAAAGTACCGACAAAGTGAACGTTTCGAATAACAGGGACTAAAAAGTGATCATTTCAATCGAATGCTGGTGATTCAGTTAATCGTCACAGAACCTGGATCAAATTCACTCCATGTGTACTGTTTTGTGCCAGTAACGTTGAATCACATGTAAATTCCAATCAGCAACTGATGTTCCGATATGCTCTTACCGCATATATAGAAAGTCTTCAAAAGGCGTTATGTTTACGCGTTCTCAATTGCATGCAAATAACCACTAGAATATGCCAATATCTGGAACAGTAAAAAAAGACTTGCTCAAGTTTAGGATTATAGAAAGCATCTACTATTCCACGCCCCTTGGTACCTTTTTCTATGTACTCGTCTAGAGCTGCTCTTTACGCTAGATTGGAAGTTGCAAATGAACTTCAAATCTCAGTCTGGCCCTGTTTTTAGAATTGGCGCCTCAAATAAAGAGTCAACCACAGGAGTGACATTGCATTTCTACAGTGGAATATCACGCAGGTTAAATATTAGAATAAAAGATTTACAGTCGAAAGTGCGAAGAAGCTCAGTTTGGAGTAACAAGCACTTACGAATTTATCACTGTTTTGAAACCAGAACTTTAAAACACTCATCATTGCTCGCACATGTTCACTATCGCGGAAAGCGACATCCTCATTCGGTTCTACTCTTTATTTTCAATCCTCACATTGAGCCGTTCAGGTGCTACCCATATGGCTCTCCTCGAATTACACTTTTACGGTTCAAACTCGACTTTATATTGCTCAAATACTTTACTGACCTACTCGAAGGTTTCCCGCACGCTCAGCAAAACTTTTGAGCTTTTCAACTTCACTCGTATTGTTTCTGAAGTTAACTTTTGTCAGTAACTAACTTCCTCATTATTTAATTTTCACCTCATCGCATGGCCACTGTCATCCCCCCCCCATCCAAAAAGGCCAAGAGAGAAGCACAACAGGTCCGTGAAGTGGACTTGATCCCTGCAGACCTCCCTAATGTGCTCATCAAGTTCCAGGCATCCGATACCGGAGAGTCCGTGGGCGGCTCGATCCGTGTTCCTGGTGGCATCTCTGAAAAGCAGCTTGAGGAGTTGCTCAACTCCTTGCACAACGAGTCTGATGACCCTGTTCCTTACACATTCGCACTTCTTGGTGATGACTCCACCTCTTCAGTTGACATCAAGGACAACTTATACCATTCTGTTTTAAAACCAGGCCTCAAGACTACCGAAGACTTCCTCACACTTGTCTACACCCCAAGGGCCGTTTTCAAGGTGCGCCCCATCACCAGATCTAATGCGGCCATTGCCGGACACGGATCGACCATTTTGTGCTGTCTGTTTGCACCAAACGACTCGGGCCGTATGGTCACTGGTGCCGGTGACTCCACCGCCCGTATATGGGACTGTAACACACAAACGCCGCTCAAAACCTTGTCAGGACACTCTAACTGGGTATTATGCGTGGCCTATTCTCCATGTGGAACAATGATCGCCACCGGATCTATGGACAACACCGTTCGTTTATGGGAAGCTGACACTGGAAAGCCATTGGGCGGTCCATTGAGCGGCCACGGCAAGTGGGTTTCCTCTCTTTCATGGGAGCCATTGCATTTGACCACGTCAGGAAATACCCCACGTTTGGTTTCGGGCTCAAAAGACGGAACTCTCCGTGTGTGGGACACAAGTCGCAGAGTGTGCCTCTTCTCCATGTCGGGCCACACAAATTCAGTGTCTTGTGTCAAGTGGAGTGGTTCCAACTTGGTGTACAGTGGCTCGCACGACAAGACTATCAAGGCTTGGGACATCTCTGCTGGTGGAAAGTGCGTGCAGACGTTGAAGAGCCATGCCCACTGGGTCAACCATTTGGCATTGTCCACCGATTACGTATTGAGAAAGGGAGGATACGACCACACCTCAAGCAAGAGCACCACCAAAACCGAAGGTATCGATGAGTTGCGTCGTCGTGCAGGTATAGAGTACGAGAAGGCCGCAAAGATCAACGGTGTGGTGTCTGAGCGCTTGGTGACAGCCAGTGACGACTTTACCATGTTCCTTTGGGAACCACTCAAGTCTAACAAACCAGTTTGCCGTATGACGGGGCACCAGAAATTGGTGAACCATGTTTCCTTTTCGCCTGACGGTCGCCACGTTGTTTCCGCTTCGTTTGACAACCTGGTCAAGGTGTGGGATGGGTTGAAGGGAACCTTCATTGGTACTTTGCGTGGTCATGTTGCGCCAGTGTACCAGACCGCCTGGTCGGCTGACAACCGCTTGTTGGTGAGTTGCTCTAAGGACACCACCTTGAAGGTTTGGGACATTAGAACCCGCAAGTTGAAGGTGGACTTGCCAGGTCACGCAGACGAGGTGTATGCGGTTGACTGGAGCATGGATGGTAAGCGTGTTGCTAGTGGAGGAAAGGACAAAATGGTGAGGTTGTGGAGTAATTAGAGAGTCTGTCGAGTGAGCAAACTTATGTACACGAGTATGTTGGGCATGGCACAGAGGATTATTGGACTCGATCCTTGGGTAATCTGTCCATGGATATTTTTGATGTATGGGTGTCAATGTTTCAGTGAGTGACCTCAGGTTGCTACGATGATTGGAAAGAGGTTACCGTACTGGTTGAAGAAGAAGAAGATTGGGATGTGATATTAATTGGGCAAAAAGGAGGTGGAGTAGAATGACCGAATGATACGGCTGGACTATAGATCGAAGCAGAATGGAATGAAATATTTGTGATTGTGTAGAATGGGATGGGTTGATAAGGCGAGTGTACATTTAGGCGAGAGGAAATTCGGGGATACATAGCTTTGTTTGAGTGGATAGATTGGATTAAGTGGGATGAATGATGAGTTAAGTCCCATGTAGTTAGAACTGGCTGCAAAAAGTTTCACAAAATATGTGGTCTTTAAATCTCTGAACAGAAGAGTATTCCGTGTTGGACATGACAACTGGGGCCATGTCTTTAAGTTTCAGGCGTGGTGTTTTTCCCCAATCAAAAAGCTCTCTTACATTAACTGAAATAGCTCGCGCATTTGCTTGTTAAATTCGATTTTGACCTTTTCGTAGACCCCTAGCCATAGTTTCTGGAACTTAAATAATATACTCATCAAGACCAAGGAAACCTCATATAATTTGGGTACACCCGAATCGGGTAATATAAACTGTTTTCAACCAGATTTGGAAGAATTTGGTGGCAGAAGCCGGAGTCAGCATAATTCGGATTGTATTAGACAGTTCTAGTAGATGTATCATTCGATATACGGTATAAGATATATTGATGAGTGCAATTAGGGCCACGACAATATACACACTTATTGTATCTTATCGTCAATGCTCAGTTCTTCTTCATTGACTTGCCCATCCCCCAAATATGCCTTCTTACCTAAATTACTTCTCACAGACTCCTAATTGAATGAGTGACTTTGAAATTTCAGTCTACTTACCCTAATTTTATCGTTTCTGGATCATGTTACTTAGTCTACTCTTATCTTTTACTGAGTTTCTCCGGATCTCTCCCTTTGAACTTTTCCACATCTTTTGCCTCCTTTCGATAAGCACAGTTGAATTATTAGTGAAGCGCTTGATAGATTGGCTCACACGAGATTTGCTCCGACACATTTGAATTTCGCGCACTTCTCATTCTCTTTCGGTTGCGTCGGTTGATCATTTTAATCAACTGTCTTTGATTCAGGCTTCTTACTCCCATTTTCCGTCACATGCGTTATTCTATCAGTCAATTGAACTCCCATTACTAGGAGATGTTCCCGCTCACCTCGACTCTACTTACTCCCCATTCTTGTGCGGCCCACGTCACTTAATCTTTTCTTCGGATTTTGTGAAAGTTCGCTGCGGTCACTTTCACTTAATATTGTAAGCAACATGGCCATCGTCAGAAAACGCAACAAAGACAAACAGGCCGCACCGGCCAAATCGTCTGGCATCAAGAAAGCTGAGTTCGACCTCCACAAGAAGAAGGAGGTGGGTGTTTCCGATCTCACTCTTCTTTCGAAGATCACCGACGAAGCAATCAACGACAACCTCCACAAGCGTTTTATGAACAGCACGATTTACACGTACATTGGGCATGTGCTTATCTCAGTCAATCCATTCGAGGACCTCGGAATCTACACGTTGGAAAACCTTAACAAGTACAAGGGCCGCAACAGGTTGGAGGTCCCACCACACGTTTTTGCCATCGCCGAGCTGATGTACTACAACTTGAAGTCGTACGGCGACAATCAGTGTGTCATCATCTCGGGTGAGTCCGGAGCGGGAAAGACCGAGGCAGCCAAGCAGATCATGCAGTATATTGCGAATGTTTCCGTGGATAGCGGCAGCACCGGGGGGATCGGCAAGATCAAGGACATGGTGCTCGCCACCAACCCGCTCTTGGAGTCCTTTGGGTGTGCGAAAACTCTTCGTAACAACAATTCCTCGCGACACGGAAAGTACTTGGAGATCCAATTCAGCGACGGCGACGTGCGGCCCGTCGCAGCACACATCACCAACTACTTGTTGGAAAAGCAGCGTGTGGTGAGTCAGATCACTAACGAGCGTAATTTCCACATTTTCTACCAGTTCACCAAGCACTGCCCACCACAGTACAAGGAAGCGTATGGAATCCAGGGTCCCGAGACGTATGTGTACACATCCGCCGCCAAGTGCATCAACGTTGATGGAGTAGACGACGCCAAGGACTTTGCTGACACTCTTCGCGCAATGGAGGTGATCGGCTTGGAGCAGCACGAGCAGGATTCGATCTTCAAAATGCTAGCGGCTATTCTTTGGATCGGAAATATCTCCTTTGTTGAAGACGACAGTGGGAATGCTGCAGTTAGAGACGAGCTGGTGACACAGTTCGTGGCATATCTCCTTGACGTTGACGCCACGACCTTAAAAACGGCCATTCTCGAGCGTATAATGCAGACGTCACATGGCATGCGCCGGGGTTCGACTTACCACGTCCCATTGAACCCCGTACAGGCGACCGCCGCGCGTGATGCTCTTGCCAAGGGAATTTACAACAACCTCTTTGACTGGATTGTGGAGAGAGTGAACACCGCACTTCGTGGCGCGGGCCAGGCTACAACCAACCTCAAGCTGGTGGGTATCTTGGATATTTATGGGTTCGAGATCTTTGAGCTGAACTCGTTCGAACAGGTGTGTATCAATTACGTCAACGAAAAGCTCCAGCAGATTTTTATCCAACTCACCTTGAAGGCTGAGCAGGACGAGTATGTACAGGAGCAGATCACCTGGACGCCCATCGAGTACTTCAACAACAAGGTTGTGTGTGACTTGATTGAGCTGGTGCGTCCGACGCCGGGGTTGTTTGCAGCATTGAATGACTCCATCAAGACCGCGCACGCAGACTCCGACGCGGCCGACCAGGTGTTTGCACAGCGTCTCAGCATGGTTGGTTCATCGAACAAGCATTTTGAAGACCGCCGTGGCAAGTTCATCATTAAACATTACGCTGGAGATGTTACATATGAGGTCGCGGGTATGACAGATAAAAACAAGGACGCCATGTTGCGCGACTTGTTGGAGCTCTTGTCGACGTCCGGCAACCCGTTTGTGCGCGACGTTTTGTTCCCTCCGGAGTTGCTTGCGCTGCAGACTGACTCGAAGAAGCGTCCAGAAACCGCTAGTGACAAGATTAAGCGCAGTGCAAATGCCTTAGTTGAGACACTTTCCAAGTGTCAGCCGTCGTACATCCGTACCATCAAGCCCAACCAGACCAAGCGGCCAAAGGAGTACGACAATGCCCAGGTCTTGCACCAGGTTAAGTACTTGGGTTTGAAGGAGAATGTGCGTATCCGTCGTGCTGGTTTCGCCTACAGAACGACCTTTGACAAGTTTGTGCAGCGTTTCTACCTTCTTTCACCGCTGACAGGTTACGCTGGTGACTACATCTGGCGCGGCGACGATTTGACTGCAGTCAAGGAGATCCTTAAGCTGTGTAAGATTCCTTCTACTGAGTACCAGCTTGGTACAACCAAGGTTTTCATCAAAACGCCGGAGACATTGTTTGCGTTGGAGGACATGCGTGACAAGTATTGGCACAATATGGCCGCTCGCATCCAGCGCGCATGGAGACGCTATGTCAAGCGTAAGGAGGACGCAGCAAAGGTGATTCAGCGTGCTTGGCGTGTCAAGAACCACGGTAACCAATTTGAGCAGCTCCGCGACAACGGTACCAAGTTGTTGGCTGGTCGCAAGGAGCGTAGAAAAATGTCCATGTTGGGTAGCAGAGCGTACATGGGTGACTACTTGGGGTGCAACCAGAGGTCGGGATACGGACACTTTATTGCACTGAGCTGCAAAATCTCAGAACCTGTGGTGTTTTCGTGCAAGGGTGACTTGCTACTGTCGAAGTTTGGGCGTTCGTCCAAGCGTCTCTCGCGTATTTATATCATCACCAAGCTGACCCTCTATGTGATCGGAGCTTTTATGGTCGATAACCGTTTGCAGCCCCAGATTGACCACCAGTACTCCTTGCTGTCCATTGCCTACGTGGGCTTGTCGACGTTACAGGATGACTGGGTTGCTATTTCGTTGCGTTCGCCAACACAGCAGCAGCCTGACATCCTTGCCAACATGGTGTTCAAGACCGAGTTTGTGACCCAATTGAAGAAGGTTGCGCTGGGCGTTCAGGTCAAGGTCGAGCCTACCGTGCTGTACCAGAAGAAGCCAGGAAAGTTCACCACGGTCAAGTTTGTTCATGGTAGCGGACCAGATGTTCCAAAGTACGGCGACAGGTACAAGTCCGGAACGGTGACTGTTGAGCAGGGGTTGCCTCCTAGAAGTGCAAACCCTAAGCGTCCTAGAGGCAAGCAGAGTGTGGTCGATTATTCGAAGTATAGGAGGGGAACTGGTAAGGCTTTATCCACCCCACTGTATGCGCAGCATGCACAGCCAAGTCAACCTAGAACCTACCAGGCAACTCAGCCTGCTCTGATTAATCAGCCTAGCCAACCTAGAAACTATGAGGCTAGTCAACCTGCTCATGTCAGCCAGCCAACTCAGGCTCACTCCCTTCCATCTCGACCAGCAGTCCAGAGTTCTGCTAAACCTGCCCCCTCTCGTCCTGTGAAGAAGGCCGCACCAGCACCACCGGCAAAGAAGGCAGCACCGCCCCCACCGCCAGCGTTGTCGGCACCCAAGTTCCCAACATACAAGGCGATGTACGACTACGACGGATCTGTGGCCGGCCTGATTCCATTGACCAAGGATACGGTTTACTACGTGACGCAGGTGAATGGTGAGTGGGGTTTAGTACGTTTGATGGATGAGCTGAAGGAGGGCTGGTCGCCGATTGCTTATTTGAAGGAGATCACAGCCGCACCAGTTGCGCCAGCTGCCCCAGCCGCTGCCCCTGTGGCCTCTACTGCTCAGACTAGACAGACTTCGGGAGTTACTGCTCAAACATCTACTGGTGGGTTGAGTAATGGGCTTGCAGAGGCGTTGAAGGCAAAGAAGCAGGAGGAAACGAGCCTTGCGGGGTCCTTGGCTGATGCATTGAAGCGGAGACAAGGGGCTACAAGGGATGACAGTGATGAGGAGGAGGATGAGGATGACTGGTAATGCATTGAACTGAAAAAGAGGCAAACTAAGTTGATGATTACGGCCAATTAGATGGTTACCACTGAGTTAGGGATGAACTGTGAAGTAAATTTAGAGTCTATGAGTTGTGTGATTTGGCTAGAGCGAAACAAAACTTTAGTCGACCGGCTTTGACTATTTCAACATACGTGAACAGCCTGACCACAAATAAACATAGGTTGGAAGAAGTTTGAAAGGAATTGGGAGAATGTAGCGAGCCATCATCCGTTAAAAGTACTACAAACTGTACAGAATATAGAACCCGAACGTAGAGAAACGATTTCAAATATTATGTCGACAGCATGTTCGGTCTTTTTTCATGTTGGTTCGGTTGAGAAGTACCGTTGAGGGAGTTTACTACTTGAGGGATCACCGGAAAACTTTTCAGGAAATTTTAGAGACACAAGGTGAGCAAAGTCGCATAGTTGTAATCGTGGTCTCCTAAATTGAAAATGGTAGTAAGGTACTGAAAGAGGGAATAGATAAATCAAAGGTTTCCAAAAGTGGACATGGTCCGGGAAACAGTAGCACAAAAAGTATTCCTTATCAGTTGTATTCAACTTTGCCCACAAACGGTAACAAAAGGCAGTTGCATAGACGCAATAGCTTCTAAATACTTGTTTTATCCATTTGATCAACTGGCATCAAAAATTTCACCTTTGTACCGTTTGAGGGTAATATTGCGGCTGCAAACGTCCAAGACCACACTTCATTACCACACGATGGGTTCCATTATATAGGGTTTCAAACGCCTCACGTTAACTTCACACGCCAGGAAGTATTGCTGTCTACATTTAGTTAACTTGCACGCATTTCATTCTTTCTGTATTTACTCTGTTACTGCTTAATTTACCCCCCCATTACTATGGAATTAAACTTTCACGGCAAAGTAGCCATTCAGTTTTCCCTATTCCTCGCAGTTCACTTGTCTCGATAGAGTACATTTCCGTTCAGTGATTTTAGTGAACCTGTTTTCTTGCTTTTGCTAACTTCTCTTGTGATCTTGATTTCTTTTTTCATTAACATGAATGCTCAAAGGGAGATAGTGCTTGTGCCATTTGCACAACAGATACAGCAGGTCCAAAAGTCGCGCGCCGAGGTACTCGCCAAGAAGCCAGGCAAAAATGCAAATGTGCGTTTCCTGAAGGAGACAGCACGAGTGCCACAAGTATTTGCGATGAGCGAGCCCTACGGGGCCTTCAAGAACGATCGTGTTTCCAGGACGTCATTTGTGATTCCTTCCTGGTTAGAGGAGCCCGTTGTACCGGTGCAGAAGATGCAAACAACATGGGCTACTACCTCTCCGAGTAAAACTGTGTTTGATCCCTTTGAGCCGGTGTCACTCACGCACTCTCCCACCACGCCAACAAGCATATGGGGCAGGATATAGAAGCGCCGAGACGACTGAAGAAGTGATGGAAACAACGAGAAGTTTGAGCTGGATTGATGCTGAATGTTGCAACTACGTAACTGAGTTGTTGGATGTTAACTAAACAGAGCTGAATGTGTGCGAAAGCCGGGCGAAGGAATGGCGGCATCGTAAAATTCGAGGTCAAGTGGAGTGAAAGGAACAAGATGGCAGAGGAATTTGGTGGGCAGGGGCAAAAAATTGCATGAATGGTTTATGGGAATGTGGACATGGATATTAGGAAATGGTCGCTGGCTTAAGGAAGCGTAGGCCCGGGGAATAGGTTAATAAATGGGAATGATGAATAGTTAAAGATAGATTATTAGGAGCTCTAAATGTGGATGCCTATAAAATTGGCATTTTGTCTAATGAACTCTACAAGAACGTATGCGAGAGCTTCAATATTTTTCATGAGGGGAACTGCTCAATTTACTGTTGGCTTTTTTTCGTATGAACTCACTAACTGGCTTGCCTACCTTACCAGCTCATTTGATTGCTCTCCACTGCCGAAACGGATGGGAACCGAGCACCACAGTTTGTCCCATTGAACCAGCAATTCCGAATTATAACACAAGAATATAAAGACACAAAAACCTTTTCAGTATGTCGTCATTGTATAGTTCGCCCTCGAAGTTTCCTCATTTCGGCAATCCATTTCTACCATCTCGGTTGCATGCTTGGAGTGATCATTGCCCCTCTTTAATTTTTCGATAAAACGCCTTTTCAGATCTGCCAATCAGTTTGCTCAGTTCTTTTGATCGGTTTTCTCTTGTTTAGTTTTTTCAGTTTGTCACTTAACCAGCTTAATATTCAGCATGGTAGTTGGACGTTTGTTCCTTAATTCACTTCTATTCATACTCCCATTTACACCTCCTGTACATCCCTTAAAACCTAATTACAATTCACTCAAATCTTCCATCCGTATCCCTTATATGCTCCCCCTCCATGTTCATCTTCCTAATCCGATCTTTTATTACCCTTTCTGTACATACTGTATACAGGCCAGCCAGGAATACAGTCAGGTACATCCACATCATCCTCATAAAGACGTAGCCAGAAACATGCCTACATACGTAAGATCGAAAAGATCACCATCAAATTTCCACGCTTTCAACTTCTGTCTTGCTTAAACCTTTCCCTATAACCCTCATGCATACAACTATTATCCCTCAAACCATTGTCAATTCCACTAACCCCCAACTTACCTCATGTAGCCCCCTGGTATTATCTCCACCTCTTTCAACTCATGTCCCCTTAATATGCTCCCCAATCCTTCCATAGTACACCTCCCCTCTTTTTCGCTTCCCTCACTCACCCCCTCCTAAAAAAATTGAGACAACAAATCGTCCACTATGAGCCATAAAACACCGCACAATTACAAGAAAGCGGCAATGGACCAAACAAAAGGCAAACCAAAGGGCAAGTACAGTAGCGTGAGCAGTGCCAGCGGTAAACCGACCATGGATGGAACCCGTAGCGTGCTGGACGCGCTGGCAACCAACCCGCGCCACTTGTTGAACGCCTATGTCTACGATTTTCTCGTCAAGTCGAGGCTACCACAAACAGCGCGTATCTTTGTCAACGAGGCTGATGTGCCTCTGATAGAGGGCGACGGGAGCCAATCCGGCCAACTGTCGTCTAAAAACTCGCCGCAAATGCCCACCCCGAGGACGCCGCAGATAGCGAAGGACAACAACTTGCCAAACTTGCTGGTCGCCATGGACGCTCCACAGGGCTTCCTCTTTGAGTGGTGGCTGGTATTCTGGGAGGTTTTCCAGGCTAAGCATAACAACAACAAAGGCTCTTCAACCACGGCTCTCCAGTACTACCAGTTGCAGTTGATGAAACAGAGGCAACAACAAGACATGCAAAACTACAGCGTACAGGCCGCAATGATGGGAGCATTACCCAACCAGCAGTTCAGGCAACAAGGTCCGATGCAGCCACACCAGATTCCCCAGCAAGGTATGCCCCCGAATGCCCCCCCAGGCCCACAACAAGCCCCTCAGGGACTCCAGGGACCACAAGGCCTCAATCAGCAGCAGGGCACCCCCGGACAGCTACAGCCTGGACAACCACAAACTGGACACCAGATACAAGGACCTCCAACTGGCCCTCACTCTGGCCCTCCATCTGGACCACCTTCTGGACCACCTTCTGGCCCCCTTCCCATCGGAATCCCCATGAACCAAGGCATGGACCAGCGTCACATGTCACAGATGCTCAAGAATCAGATGGAGAACCCAAATATAAATCCTGGTGCCCACGTTATGATGGGCCAACAATTCCCCAACCAACACATTCAGCAGCACGCGCAGACGCAGATGAATAATTTACGCCAGCAGGCGGAACAACAGCGCCAGCAGGTTCCTCCACAGGCCACGCCACAGTTCCAGAACCTGGTTCCTATGGCCAATGACCGTAAGAACTCTCCAGGCATGAAGCTGAACACTCCCAAGGGCTCCAATGTACCCGCAAACGGCACAGCGAATAGGAATATGAATGCTCTTCACGACTACCAAATGCAGTTGATGCTCTTGGAGAAGCAGAATAAGAAAAGACTAGACATTGCACGCAGTGGTAAAGAACAGATGATGGCACCGGGAATGCTTCCGCCACATCTGCAGCCGCAACTCCAGCCTTCACAGTCACAGTCACAGAAACCGCTGCCGGCGACATCCAATGGTTCTCCGGTCGTAAGCAACAAACCGTCACCAGGCACTACAAAGAAGAAGAAGGAGCCGGTAAAGCGTGGTGGCAGGAAGGCCAGTACTTCGTCAGTTACTGCTAACGGGACTCCAGCATCAACCCCCTCGCTCCTCAAAAAAGAGTACAATGCGCCATTGACTCCAACCCTGGAGCAAGACAATAAGCGCAAGCGTAAGGGCGCCGCGGGCGGCGACTCGCCTAAGAAGGCAGCCAAGCCCGCGCCCAAGAAGGAACGCAAGGAAGAGCTCAAGAAGGACAACGAAGTGCCACTGCTGTTCTCGGATCCAATGGCTTCCGATCAGATATTCCCGGTGGAAATTTTGGGGAAGAATGATGGCCATTTATTTGCTGGAGGACAGGCGTCACTGGGTTTGGACGACATTGACTTTGATTTTAACCAGTTTTTGGATGGCAACGGAGATGGTTCCTTGGGGGATTCGAACTTGGGGTTTAGCTGGGGAGGAGTGGATGCGATAGAGAATGATTAATCGACGTGACGTTTAAGGCTTACTGAATTATTGATGGGTGGCAATGACCGAAAGCAATAGACCTAATTACTGTTTTCTTTGGCTCAAAAAATGTGCTCCTGGCCGAGTAATCAATTCTGTGTGCGTTTGACTGCCTATTCTACCTATGAGCTGCAGCGGACTGGAGTGATTGGAAAGTCTCGCATCCTAAATGGAATAACGATCCAAAACCAAGACTAGAATCTGCGATTGACAGTCTGTGAACAAAAACGTTCACATACTCTTTTCGAAGAGGCTTGATTACTTCGAATACCCCCAACAGATGTCACATGCCATCTCCTGACTATTCCGAAGGGATCTATGCGCACCACAGGTGGATCTAATTGCAAATCATCTCGTGATAATTTCAAATTGACAGTTTTTCAGTAACCTCTTGAATCAAATCTCGAGTGTGAATGGAAAACTGACAATGAAGTGCAGTGGAACGAACCGTGGCTCCAGTGCAAACTTATTTACTTCGGAAAGTTAATTTGGTATAAGACGGTGCTCATGTTGGAGTTGCGCTGATTTCTTTTTGCTTGTCAACTCGTTCGCCCAACTCATGACCTCATAAACTAATTGATTGATGATGCTTGTGCAAACTCTTTTGATGAGTGGATTGGTATGCTACGCTTAATCCATTCATGCTGACTGAGACCTGTGCAGTTTCTGAAGTCTACTCGCAATCTCTCCTGTACAAGATTTCATAATCAACAGAAACAATCGTGATGCGCTGCACGAATGTAACGCGCGGAGTGTTGTGATCAAATGTAAATTCAACATCACCATGCGAATAGCATTGGTTTAAAATGATATTGGTGTTTGAAAATGTATCAACTTTTAATTTGTCATTAATACTATAAGGCAATACTTTGGGATTGTGTTTATTAAATATGTAATAATCAAAGGTAGCAGGGTTTCATATTTCTGTTCCGTTAACAAAATCCACAGACTATCTATACTTCGTTCTTAAAGTCCCTTCACTATTTTTATTGACATCTCTTTAGATAGTACTAAAGCCTACTCGTTCTTCTTCCTCTCACTCTCCTCTGGGCTACTCTCCTCTCTGCTCGTCCACGCAGTTGATGTCCACACACCTACCAACACCGCACTCAATATTCCCACTAACATCGCACTGCTCCACTTTTCCAGCGGAAACACGTTCCAGCATACCTCATGTGCAACCCAGACGATGGCTGCTACAGGTGCTGGCCACCCAGTCCAGAACAACATGATGGGAAGTTGCCATGCGTACCACGACAAAAACTGGTAGTGCAACGAGCGCGCGCAGAGGACTCCAATGACGTTAGAAGTGCAAAGAGTCATCAAAACCAATCTCGGGCCCGTCTCGCTATTCACATATAAGTTGTTCGGGCTTACAGAGAAGCGGAAGGTGAGTGCGTCCTTCACCAAAGTTGGCACTGACTTCCCAGTCACGCTCTTGCTGAGGTAACGAGTAAAGATGAAAACGAAGAGAATAAGAACATGTATCACTAAGAGTGTGGATGCAAATTCCTTGCTCAAAAATGTTTCCTCATCGATAAATCTCCAGTTGACGGTCCATTTGTACATAAATTGTCTTGAAAAGTCAAACGCTTGGTTGATGTATGTCCAACGCAAATACAGCGCTTCCTCATCGCGGAAAAACGGGAGAAGGAACTTCCAGCCAACGACCACCTGTATAG
Source organism: Kodamaea restingae (assembly GCA_003707425.3). Lineage (NCBI taxonomy): Eukaryota > Fungi > Ascomycota > Pichiomycetes > Serinales > Debaryomycetaceae > Kodamaea > Kodamaea restingae. The sequence goes on from PPJA03000006.1 coordinate 492,356, forward strand.
CAGGAATGATAGCCAAGACAACAAGCAATTTTAAAAGGTTCTCACCAACTAAAAAGTAGCTCACAATGACAAAACCAGGAAGGTAAAGAAGAGCATTCATTTTGACCGAGATCGCTAACGAAAACACATCTGCAGCCACCGCGGTGAGTGCAAAAGACGCTGTGCGACTCGTGGAGTACCAGTAAGATGCCTGCTGCATCAAAAGAACTACCGCAACCATACCGAGAGTGGTAAAACAGTCGTTAAACAAGCGCAAAACGTAGATGGAGAAAATACGCTTGCTCAAAAGCAATCCGTATAAGGGCCATGGTGGGAGATTAGGCACCATGCAGTACGTTGCAATCGCCAAGAGGTTATTGAAGGTGAGAAGGTACCCGAAAAGCGTTTGTGCGATGGTGATGTCCTGGCCGTCGTTGGTCAACCAGCGGATGAACTGGTAAACAGAAACGTATCCTGCTGGATACACGATCGGTCCTGTGTCTCCGGTTATACGCGAGTAGTCCAATTCGCCTTCCTCGACTAGGGAGATCTGTTGCATGTAGGTGGAGAAGTCGATCTCGGTGTAGGGAACTCTGGAGATGATGATCTTGGCAAATATCAGTGTTGCCATGAATATGATCGGAGCCACGAAAGCCTTGGCCTCTGGGAGGTACACGATGCTGTAGAGGCCTTCAAGAACATCCTTGGCCACGTTTTTTAGTGTGAATGGTGGAAGGTCGGACATGATGATTTTTTATGCCGAGTTTCACGACGTGGAGACGAGTGCAAACTATTCGGTAAATAGTAGGCTGATTAGATAATGAGGGAAATTGTAGGCTTCAATGAGAGGATGAAATGTTCAACAAGAGAAATGAATGAGATATTTGTATACCTTTGGTGTTGGTTCTGTCTTAGCACGAACTTTAAATTCATCACAGTCTGCTTGTTTTTCTCATGTACGAACTCGTCTACATCGATCTGAATCTGCTATATTGGAAAATTCAAAAGAGAAGTATTTTTACTCTTCTAAAAAGTTCAGACTCATGGACTGGATTCTTGTTATGTCATTTGGATGCTGCATACAACGACTTGTGAGTTCAAATTGATATCTGTATTGTGCGTTGGATGGCGAAGCTTATTGCAGGTCTTTGAAATAAACTAAAGAGGTTCTGAACAGTATAAGTGAAAATATTTATGCTAGTAGCCCATTCAAATGCTTGAAGCCAAAGTACTTATGTGTATGGGACAATATGACGTCTCTCTAGTGGATTTTCCCCTGTTCAGGATCATATGTCAGTGATAAGTACTTCGTTTTTCATCCATGGGCTCGAAATAGGTTTTACTGAATTCTTCAGTTATGTTTAGACAAATTCTCCTCTATAAATCGATGTATTTCAACAGTGCTCCTTCTATAAATCATTCTTCTTCTTTACTCTGCTAGTTGACGTTGAAAATTTCTTTTTCAATTTGCAGCCATTTTAATGTCTTTTATACCAACTTTACTTTTGGTACCATGTAACTGACCCTTCATTTGTTAATGTTGTTTGCTTATTTTAATAAAATTGAAATGATACTACCCCATTGCCAGGTGCAAACTATCAAAATAGACCTCGGTTCGAACTGTGAGTGGATACAGGAAATAAAATGCAGCACTCAAACTTTTTTTGGCTTGCGTTCTCTTAAATGGTGCTTAAATAGTGCTCAACACGTTTGTATGCTCGTAATTAAAGATGGTGCATATCCTGAATTAGAAATTTAAAGAGTAGCGTAAACTCTAACGGGATACTTTTGCAAAACAATAAATTATACTTCGCTCATGTACTCAAAAATACCCCCACAGTGATTCAGGTTGATTTTCACTGTAGTCGTGTTTTGCTCTTCAGGTCAACACTCTGCTCTCATTCTTACACTAATCCAGGTCATCCCTAGGCATTCACTACTTCAAATCATCGCACAGATATTACTTCTTAATTAAGTCAGTAAAGGTAAAATCACTTTCACTGGAGCCAGCTCGCTCGCACTTTATATGCCCACCTTCATCTTCTTTCTCATCAATCTCATTGCATCCCTACGCTTCTTCTTGCACTCCGCAGTGACCTCACCCCTCATACTATAGAACCATTCCTCATAGCCTGTGTTGTCTCTGCCACTCGTCACCTCCACTTCCGGCAACTTGATATCCCCATCAGCACCGAGCTTGCTCAACTGCGATTGCGTCAGCAAAAAGGGCGAGTCGAAGTGCGCCCAGAACAAACCAAATTTCTGTGATTTCTGAAGCAAATGCTGCTCGCGCAGCTTTTGCTGTATTTGAGCAAGGAGCTCCTGTTGCTCGGCAGCATTTTCTTCAACGTCAACATCGACATCATCATCTTCCTCGGAAAGCGCAAGCTTGAAGCCTCCCAGTTCGTCGTTGAAGAGAGAACGAAGCGTCTCAGTGTTGTTTGGAGCGCCAAATGTTGGAATAAATTCAGTATCATGATCAGCTTGGTCATGCTGGTTCTGCTCTTGAATTTTTTCATCCTTCTCCTGGTGCGTCACCTGCGCCCTTTCCTGGACCTTTTCCTGGGACTTCTCCTGGTCATCTCCCGCATCAATCTCCATATGCTCCTCTTTATATCTCTGGTTCAATGCTTCTGTCGTGTAAGCCTTACCAATCTCATCCATGTCCAAATCATTGCCCTCATCATCCTCGTCAAAGTAAATCTCCTCCTGAGGACGCACGAGTTCCTCCGCATGTCTACTGATGATCTCTCCAGCAGTGTTCGGATCATAGTGTTGAACTTCCTCGTCAACTTCTCCTCCTTCTCCCTCATAGTCGTACCTGATGACTTTTCTTCTGCCCTTACTGTCTACCACGATATCCTCAGCATCGATGCCGTTGTCCTCATCGAGCTCCACAGGCTTGTCGAAGTCAAACTTGTCGAGCAACCCAGCAAGAACCGACTGGTTCTTACGTAAATCGTCTGTTACATCAGTCACCTCAGCATCCTCGGCAACCACATCTTTGCCGTAATCCACAGCTTGCTGGCCGGAGATGCCACACTTTGTCACTCTCTCAATTACATGATCATCGCCAGAGCGCCAAACCCCATCGAATTTCCAAGTTAAGTCCTTGACAGTCTTGTTCTTTTCAATTCCCCACAACTTGGTCTTGTAGGACTTCATAGTGCGGAGCTCCCCATTTACCAAAATTCTCATAGTCTGCTGTCTCTTGACAAAGTGTGCTTGAGGACGCGGAGTCTTTCTCATGCGACCGCGAATGACATCTCCAGCACCTCCAGTGTTTCTAAACTGTCTAGTGGCAGTGGTGTCACTCGCGTACGATTTTTTTCCTACGAGGTCCACGGTTGGTGCACTGTTTTTGGTGTTTCCACTAGCATTGTTAAGCGTGTGAGAAGACACATGGTACCCATATGCGGAGTTGGTGGACGAAACAAATGTCCTGGGTATTATCTCGCCAGTGATGGAGTTTTGTTGGTACTTTGTAGATTCTTCTTTGATGCGCTCATCGCGAGCTCTTGCGATGCGCTCTCTGTTGAGTCTCTCACTTTTAAGCGAATCGGGACGCTTGTTGTCTTGGGCAACGCGCTCGTGGTAGTCTGGCTTGGCACGGTTAACTGACAACTTCATGCCCATGAAAAGCACACCATTCAAGCTTTTCTTGAGCTGCTCAAAACGGGCTGGTTCGATATCCATGGTAACAAACCCGAAGTAGTGGTCGCCGATGGGTTTGCTGAAAAGCTCGAGTGGCTTGGTAATGGTCCCGTACTTGGCGAGGCGCGCCTCGAACGACTCTTTACTGTCGTGGAGACGCTGGGATATGTTCCCTATGTGGATGCGAGTAGACATGAAAAATTAAATAGTGATATCTGATCGATGAAAAGTGATAATGAGATGAGCCAACAACGAACTGAGCAGTTCATTCAGCAAATCTTTAAAGAGTAAGTTGATATACTAGAATGTGATAGATAAGTAATGAACGGACAAAGCTAGCGGAAATGGGGCTGAGTGATTGGGTTATAGTCTATATCTTGGAGGCTCACTCACAAGCAATAGTTGAAATTCGATTATGCTGAAGAACCCACAGTAGCCAGTAGAAAAATCAATGATTGGGAAGACGGCGAAGTTGAGATATTTGACCAAGAAGCAAGCGGCAAGCAGGGTCGTACTTTGGTGTGGATATAGTGATCAGGGCATTAAAGTAAGGGTGGTAATTTGTATTCTTGGAGACCAGACTTGTATTATTGGGGTTCTTACTAAGAAATATTGTAAAAAGGTATCAAAGTACCGGCGAATGACTTTGAGTTCATCCTTTGACGTGTACTACGGATTAGCCTATGATAGAGAATAGACCATCATGACACTCACGTGATTTCAACCTTTGAACCGCATCACATGACAAGTCACACGAGCTCATCCTTTCTCTGTGTCACATGGCGTATCACATGACGGGACTTCCAAACTCCACCACTATGAATGCAACGGAAACGTGGAGCCTTCTTTTTGAGCGCCACAAGGATATGGGAAGCGGAGAGCTTGAAATAGAGTGTCCGATGTTGCTAAAGATGATCGATGGTCACGCGGACAAGGCTGCTTTGGAAACTGAGCTCAAGGACTTGGTTGCGCAGTGGTTCTGGAGAGGTTTCCATGTTGGGAGAGAGACTGCGGCCAAAGGGGAGGAGTATGAGGAGAATGGAGATGAGAAGTAAATGGCAATTTGAACAAAATGTTTTGAATATGGATTGAATAGGGTATCTTTACTCAAGCCATCTTCAAACTGTTTGGCGACAATGCAGGCCATTTTCGAAGTTGGAACCAAAGATAACTGAGATAGGAGTTACCTCCTTTCACGTGAATTACTTAACTAATTAAGCCTCATCTTTGGGGATATGCTGTCACTATGAACGGTCATTTTGGAGAGTTTGTGATTCATGAAACACCCAATTTATTGTCTGTAACTGATTTTCGTTGACTTACTCGTTATTTGCCGCATTGAGATAGGTTGATTTGGTCACAGCAATATTTGGAATTGGCCTACTGGAAACTATAAGAACAGACTTATTCGAATGATTGGCTTTCAGTTATGCGATTCAGAAAATTTCCTGTTGACCAGAATTCTAGTAGAACGCTACTACCAGGTAACCAGAGGTGGGTGCAAACTCTCATGCCTTACCTTGATGATTTAGAAAAGTTCCGGCCTTCTTGCAAGCAGGGATACTAGAGGTAGAATTTTCTTTTTACGCAATTCACGAAGTTACGCTCTCTTAAGCATTTTGATACGGTCGGATGCGATTACAAGATAGTGTTATCACCTATGTGCGAGGTGATCAAATTTCATAATTTGGGAACCTACTAAGTTAAAATTGACTCTCATGTCTGGTGCATAGTCAATACTTGCATAGCTTAGGTTGTTTTGAATTGGCTTTGCCAGTTTCCACCAAGTTAGCTAAAATGGCATGTTGAAGTCTCGAATATTAAGCTTTTCTATGGACTACTGATATTAAGTTCGTCCTATTCACCATCTTAAAGCTTATCAGTATTCAACCCAAGATTATCAGATTTAACCGCAACCCCTTTCATGCGACGCTAAGTCGAGCCCACTTCACTTTTTAATTCATCACTCTACATCTTCACAATTGTCTAATCTTTGTATATCTACGTAGCCTTCCACAAATCAGTCAAACCCATGATCGAGGTGATGGTACCAGCCAAACCAACATCACCCTCAGTGAAGTGCAAGATGTCCAACGAGTTCAAGGCGATGAACGCATCGAGCGCGTCCCACACCAACTTTCTCTTGGCCTTGAATAATTTGTCCTGGTCCTGCTTCTCTGGATCCTGCAGCTTCAAGGAGCGGATGATGTGCAAAGAGTTGATGAGGCCAGCCACCAATCCCAATAACCAGAAACGAGATGCGTACTTGCCGATGTTGGGGAAGCGCTTCTTGTCCACAATGCCCAACATCTTGAACCAGGTGATTGAGTCGAGCGACAAGTAGCCCGCGTATCCAAGATTGCGCACCACGGTCGTGGCCCTGAGTACCGGGTCCAGAAGTTTGTTATCGTAGGCCTTTGCCGCGGCCTCGAAGTGGTTCAATGGCTTCAAGAAACGCATTCCTTTTCTAATGAAGGTCACATGGCCCTTCAAATCACGGAAGAGGGTGACAAGTTCGGGTGAGTAGCCCTTTCTGTGGAGGTAGTAGCCAAGGAAACGCGAGAGGTAAGCCACAAGTCTGAAAGACTTTTCTCTCTTGGGCGTTGAGTCCAAGAATTTAATCAACTTCCCGAACGTTGGGTGGTATACAATAGCGTCAGCGACCATTTTGTTGTGGAAAAAGTGCGGAACTTGCGCATTATGTATCCCCACAAAAATCACGTTCGGGCCGAGGAACAAAGAAAACCCAGTGATAACTGCGTTCTTGGTGACAAAATCGCCGAAGGGCAACTTGGCTTATAAGTGATACGGAACCCATCTGAGGTGGAGATGAGGGTCCTAGCAGACCCAAGTGACGTCTAACTTGGGTAATTAGAGAAAGCTATGGTGATTGAGTTAATCAGCGCTGACTGGGCGGAAAACTGTTTAGGATGAGTTCGAGCAAGCTTGATAAAGGCGTGACGAATGTGCATAATTGGATCGTTCGCGAGTTCGTACGGTAAGTAGTATTGCGCTGTACTGGTTAAACTATTGCTATATAATTGTGGGGGATTACGAGATCGTTACGTAATTTTGTGTGGAGATGTTGGGGCGACTGCCATGGGCCCTGGTTGGCACGAATGTGAATGACCAGTAGATGGAGTGGGATTTGGATATGATAGACGTGACTTTTGGATGTTTGTGACTTTGGATGATAAAAGCAGCGAGTAATATCACAGGCTTTGGTAAACTGTCTTATGATAAGCCTACGTGAATGAGGAACGCGAGTAGAAACAAGGGAAGGTAATAAAAGACGATAAGCTGCGAGCTTAGTAAAGGGGCGAGATGGTGGACCAGAGGCTATTAAATTGAGTTGATGAAGAGTTCGGACAGTGGAGAGTGTAGGTAGTGATTTGGTAAGAAGGCTAATTAAGCATTAGACTGTAAAAATTAGTGCAACACACTTGTTGAGAGTTACCGAGTGAAAATGAGTGTTAACTGATATGGAAGTAATGGCTCAGAAAGAATTTATGACTAGATACGAGCAAGAACCAATGAGTATATTACTGTGTCAATAAGCACAGCATAGGTGTCAGTAAAAAGATGAAATCGTTAGCGATAGAGCGGGAACAAAGACTATTTCTTGACAGTACCGTTGTGTCAGTGACACAAACCAGAACTATGAAAGCATTTTCGGTATAACGGAAGTTACTACATGACACTTCAAGAAGGACCCGGAAACTGATACACTATGTGCAGGTTCGTCTGGTAATATGAGAGGAAGTATCGATATGTTTGCAAGGTCAAACTAGTCAAGTACATGGGAAATCCAGAAGGGCCATATCCTGGACTCATTGGCTGGGCTGATGTTGCACATCGCAACACGAAAAAGTTCTAGCAATTGAAAGACTTGCGGAATGTTACACCGTTTCTAAGTCCTATGCTATTTTATAAAATCCTCTTAAAACCCTACCCCAAACTAGTTCATACAAACCTCTCTTATACAACTCCATCTCACACAATAATATCTCAAAAGATCCTACCTAATACAAATATACTTCATAGACTGCCTTATAAAACCAATACTAATATCATAAAACTGACCTACTCTATTATACTACTATATACAACAACCTTACGTCTTGAACTCCATCATCCCTTTTCAGTTCTTTACTCATTTACTCGCTGTCCATTCACCTCTCGCAACAACTCTTCCACCTCCTCAGCACGCTCCTTCTCCTTCTGCTTGCGCGCATCTTTATTTCTTTGAAGCAGCAAGTTTATCACCGCTTTCTGTTCTGCCAGAACAATCTTGCCTTTGTGCACATCCTTGCCCAGCGCAAGGAGGTCAACGTATTCCTGCCTGTACACCTCCTTCTGGTCCATGTTCATCTGCTTCCAGCGTCTCGAGATACTTTTGCGGTCGGCATCCTTCTCGCGGTACAGAATCAGGAGAAAGTAGTTCCATGCATGTGTGTAGTTGACTTCCTTGCGAACTTTGTTCTTGCGTGTCGCGGGCGATTTCACCGTCAGCTTCTCATCGCGAATTTGCTGCCGGTAGAGCGCCTCAGCCTCATACTTGGCGGTATCTTTGGGGCTCACTTTGTCAGTTTTGGGGACTGATGCGAGGTTCACCTGCGCTGCCCATTCGGCCACTAGGTGCTGAATGTTTGCCTTGTATTCCTGAGTTGATTCCTTCTTTTGGTGTGTGCTTTCGCCTTGGTTTACTTCTTTCTGAGGTTGGGCTGCTACACTTCTCCACACCTTTTCCAACTCATCCTTCGTCCACTTATACAGGTAGACCGACTCTGGTATAGCAACCCAGCCCCTCGTGGTGTGTATGGTGGTGAAGAAGCTGGGGTTTCTGTTGATGTTTTCGAGAGTAGGGATATGCTCATCAGGCACTCTTTTGAATGAGGTTGCTTGGACATCGGACCCAAGTGCCTTTTTGACAAGTGCGCGCTCGTGTGAGTCGAGCGGCAGTTTGTTTAGCAGTCCGCGTGTGCGATACGGTCTGAGTGATCTGCCGATCATTTTTGGAAAAACAAGTGATAAAGTCAAGAACAGATGTGTGAAGGAATGATGGCATTGATAATTGTGAGACGAACCCACATACTTAGCAAAGATACAGAAGGGAAAAATCATAGTGGTATTAAGAGCTGAACAAGTCGATAAAGATGTAGAGTTTGCAAAATTGAACGATGGGCCAGTGTGTGGTACAGTAGATAATGAAACTAAAGTTGAAAGAAAATGTCGAGCTAGTATTTTATTCAGCTAGCAGTTTCTATGGGTTGCGCATCTGATGAAGTGTGAAACTGAACTACGAGAGGAGAAGAAATGTAAGTTGGTGATATAAGTTGACCTTTGTAAGCTACGAACTGAAGTTGACAAAAAGACTTGAACACTGAAGTAGGTTGGCAAGAAAACTGTCATCTATACCAAGAAAGTTGGATTGCATTAACTTGAGAAGTTGAAATTGAAAGTTCGAACAACTTAAAACACCCAATGCCCATACGAAGATTCTTGACATCAGCCATTATGTTAAATGCAGTGATTAGTATAGTTCATTCCTTTCGGACAAAGAGAATATCTCAAATGAACAGCAACATTATCTATGAGACAAACTCAAATAAACATAATGTGGTGCAGTTTACCAAGGCCCACATACGGGGGACTCCTCGGGCTTAAACCCTGGAAACACTTTTTCCTAATTTGCAGCCAATCTTACAATGCCTGCACAAAACATAGAGTGCGTTGTTCTAAAGTATACTTACAGCTTTCAAGACAACAGAGATAGCCATAATGGGAGACTTTGGATGATGATCATTCTGTTCAAACCTTAATACCAGCGTGAATACCAATTGATCATGTGTGCCAAATCAACAAAGCATGGCGTAGACCACTTTGATTCACATTTTATATGGTTAAAGTGTCTTTGTTTTTCTTAGTATGTTATCCTGGCAAGGCTAATTCATTAGTAAGTTGGCACTATTCTCTTTTAATGCCTGAGTAATAAAATATCTCAGAAGATTAAGTACGAAGAAAATAGGATGTGAGTAGGTTGAAGTTTGAAAAAATGGGTCGGTTGAATGGATACAAACAGATAGAAAAAGGTGACGCCTTATAAACACAGATAGTTACAGTAGATAGACAACTTAGAAAATTGGCAAAAATCGCCGTGGAGAAAAGCTGCAATATCTGAAAAATATACTAGTTTACATCATGGACTGGTAGAAAACTTCATCTAAATTCAAATGGAAAATCACAATTTAACCATCTACGCACGAGACTGCTGGTGTTAGAAATTCTCTTAACTGTAGCTAAAAAACCACATTCACCTACGATATAGTATGACAAAACGACCGCCATAAAGTCAAGCTAATGCCATATCAAAAAAATCTCAGCAATTTTGTCACCCTTTACTGTACCGCATGTTTGAGGCTTAAGAACAAAAGCTCCAGCTTCCAAAAATTGATGATATACGAAGTCGGTTTATTAACGCATAGTAGTGCTAAGCTACTAACTAAATTATTCATAACCAAAATTAACTTAATCTTGAGTTGGTTCTTAGCTTTCCTTGTTTCTAAACACTATTATCACGTTCATTACTGCCATCGCCAGTTTCTTCTTACCTCGCAGCCGGTTATAAATTAAAAAATATCTAGAAATTACGTACTAAAGTAAAGTCAAATTGCGTAGACAAAGTACGACAAAGTAACCAATCTAGGAGCCGAACCTAGCAGCTTAGCGTGTGTAGTTTACTTGGAGCCATAGAGTAAATAATAAATCCACCCCGGCTAACTACAGTTTTCTGCTACATGGGGCGAAACAATCAAGAACCATTGCTAACGAGCCCTGCGTCATTGGATAATCCCCTTTTTCATTTGTCTGACATGATCACAACGATCAACACCTCGTAATCCATAAATGAACGCTCTATTCCAGCCGTTCTGTTCTGTACCATTTTTGCCCCATCGATTTTGTCACGCAAAATTACCAGCATTCTTATCTCATTAATATTATTCCATACTGCCTGACGTAACCTTGAGTCAATTCGTTCGTGATTTACAAATAACCACTGTACAACATTGAGTTGTTGAGTGGGCTTACTCAGTGGGTGACAACATCACTCTTGGTACACTCTATCTTTTAAACTTTATTGTTTCACTTCCACAGCTTCTTTTACACAATGCCGTTTCACTTCCACAGCTTCTTTTACACAGTACAATCATTTTACACAGCACAATCATTTCACACAGTTCTTTATCGTCTCAGTTCATCACTCGCTGCCATGTGTCAACTATCCAGTTTGAACGAAAAATCTTCTTCTGCTCAACCCCAGTCACACTCCCACTATCAAGCTCGCTCTGACTTCGTTAATCAGATCTGACTCTTGAGATAAGGTTGTATGCAGGATATAAATGTTGATTGAGGCACTTTTCTGAGTGCGGCTGGGTATCACCTCTTCTGTAGTCTATTGGAAACACAGGTTGTTAGCTGCTAACAATTGACTGGTCATTACTTAATTGTGGGTATCACTGTTGAAGAATTGGGTTCCTCAGTGACGACTTCAGTATTAAGGTCTCCTATGTTAAAAGACAAACCAATCGGACCACATTGTATGTCACCGATATGGGTTTAATCAACTGCACATGGCTATTTGTCACTAAACTCAATCTTATTACAGCTCACTAACTCCTTTAGAGCAGTAATGTTTTAAAGAGCGCTCAGAGATCTCTTTTTTTTTCTGTATGAACTCACCGCTCTTCCCGCCACTGGCGCTCATCCCCACGCAGGATGTCCCAGACACACCCTACACCCCCCAGCTACCCGAAAAACCAACAGCGGCAACCGCATCCATCCAGGTCTACATCATTCCTACCGAATCCAACATCTTTGTGGAGGGATTCGAACCCCATGAGTACGAGAACAGACCGCCCGCACTTCTCCGTGGATGTCTCCTCATTCGTGTCCTAAAACCCGCGCGTATCAAGTCTATAGCCCTCTCATTCAAGGGCCACGAAAAGACACACTGGCCAGAAGGCATTCCTCCAAAGAAAACCGTCCATATCGAGGTCAACGACGTCGTATCACACACATGGCCCTTCTTCCAGCAGGGAAACACACTCCCAAATAATGCTGCAGATATATTTACAGAGCTTGCTGAGCCTGAAGACCTAGAACTCAACCCAGAACTTAGCAGAACATCTCAGGAGCCTCCCTCAGGATTTCTCCGCAGCTTATCGCCGGGTTTCATGCGCCGTGCAGTATCTCCATCACCGGACCTCGGTTCTGACATCACCACGGTTCTCTCGGGGTCTTCAGAGCCAGGCCTCTTTTCACCAGGTGACTACATCTACAACTTTGAGCACCCGCTTCGGCCAGGCATCCCCGAAACGTGCTCTGGAACTTTTGGTGAAGTTGAGTACGTGCTTGAGGCCATGATCACAAGAATTGGCGCTTTCAAAAGCAACATTACCGCCCGACTCCCCATCGAGATCGTCCGTGTGCCCAGTGAGCACAATCTTGAGGAGAATGAGCCTATTGTCATCACACGTGACTGGGAGGATCAACTCCGTTATGATATTGTGATTGGTGCAAAATCAATTGTTCTCAACCTGTATCTCCCGTTAGCTTTCCGCTTTGTTCCATTATGGGGGAAGGTTGCGCTCCACCGTGTGCGCGTGTATCTCACCGAGCATATGGAGTACTTCTGCCGGAACAAGAAGGTGCACCGAATGGAGCCGCAAAAAAAGTTCCTTTTGTTGGAGCACAAGGCCGCGAAGGGTAAGTCGTTGTTGGCCCAGGGCGATGTGGACGATGAAGACTACGAGGTTCTTCCCAAAGAACTCGAGTTCCAATTGTATGTTCCCCAGAAGCTTGCTGGTAAGCACAACCATACAATTCATCCAAATACATCCCTCGACAACATCCAGGCACACCACTGGATCAAGATCTGTTTGAGAATTCTGCGCAAGAACCCGGATACAGATAAGCGTAAGCACTATGAGATTCTGATCGACCTGCCATTGCGTGTTTTGTCGCCGTTGGCCGCGCATGGCAATACTCTACTTCCGGCATATGACAGTGGAAATGTAATTGCCACACCCCCAATGAGCCCCAATGTGCAGGCAGTGAGTGCCAATGAGCCGGGAGCTGCCTTGGGAGGAATTGAAGCTAGCCGTGGGAGGGACTTCCTCTCTGCTGAACAAGGTCTCCTCTCTGAACGTGAAGCGCTTCGCCAGTCACCTTCCGTCGACTCGTTTCTGCACATTCTTCCCCCAACCTCAGAGGCTGCTGGTGACATGCACTTATCGTCCAATTTGTATGCCCCAGAAAAGTCCGAGGATCTCCTTTCGCTTTCTCCACAAGCATTACCACATCCAGGAACATTTTCTGCGCTGCCGCTCCAACGTCCTATCCACCTTCTCCGCAAGCCTAGCTATGCGCCGCCGAGCTTTGACGAGGGCGCACCCCCGGCATATACTGAGGGTAAGAACCGCGCATTGTCATTATCGCCATTGCGCATTGACGAGGGTGGTATGATGGAGCCGGTTTTGCTGGATGTAAATATGGTGGCTGCATCAAAACCGATTGATGCTCCGATCCGTGATTTATTGCGGGGTCAGTTGATGGGCATAGGGAGGGATGAACTGAGAGAGAGAGACGACAGAGAACTGAGAAAACTGAAAGAACTGACAGAACTGAGAAAACTGAAAGAACTGACAGAACTGAGGAAACTGAAAGAACTGACAGAACTGAGGAAACTGAAAGAATCTTTCAACCAGAAGAAAGAAGAAGAAAATGAACTGATGGACCTCAGTGAATCCAAGAAGCTTGCAGAGCTGAAGGAATTGAACCAACTAAAGGACGACATCACCGTACCATGTATCAAATCAAGTGACAACACATGCAATGCAATACCCTTCAACAGCAGTGGCCCTGGTGATGTCTCCACAGATGCCATTCAATCGACTGAGAACTCACAGAACCCAATATTATCGCCACCAGCCTCCAATGGCTCCCATGATGAGGACATTTCCTATGCGGACAACCTCCATGTAGAGTCTAGGCACAATAGTCATGATGCCACAGTACCCTCCTTGTGTCTCCAACCTCCACTGCGCAGCGATTCGGAAAGCTCGGTGCTTGCTGCCGATATCGAAGATGTAGTGCTCGGCGACGACCTTACTGATTACACGGGCCTGCCAGTTGGCCCTATGCGGGCATTCTCGCCGGTGAGAAAGTCTAGACGTTCTTCCTCATCTTCTGAGTCGCTTCTGTCAATAAACCTCCCTCACGAGCAAACCATACCGCTCCTCAACATCTCGCTGACATCGATCAACTCTTACCGTGGCGAGGAAAACGACCCTTTCCATGTTAATGCTTACTTGCGCAATGGTAGCATCAACACTCTCGCCATGGATTTTGGGCGTAGAAGCAGCCAGCCGTTCGTATCCATGCAGAAGGCGGACCTTATAGGAGGAGGTGATCTCGGCGGGGCCGACACCGCCGGCGGTGTAGGTGACCTTCTGGGGTTGCGCAATCCTCGTTTGAAGAAGCACTATCAGTTTGCAGATCCGTTTGAGAGTGAACAAACATCACCGGTAAAGACGTTTGGAGTGAAAGTTATTAACGAGTTGACCAAGTCAACGAGTTAATTGGCGAAATGTTGAATGAAGCAGCAAAAAAAACGGATTGATGATGGATAAGAAACATTATTGCATTCAAGAATCGACAAGTGTTGAATTCTTTACTTGACTACAGGACTGTCTCAGACGTTACTATTGAAAGGTGTATATTTGAAAATTTTATATCACCGATTCTTTAGAAGTGATTACTTCAAAATCTACAAAGATATCGTAGTGAATTGTAATTTTAAGACTTCACTGGACTTTTTACAGAGTGTAGCCAACTATCTTGAATTATGGGAAATTAGTTGCAACATATGAGTGTCGAAGGTACTGTATGTGCACACCATGTACAACACTTCAAAACCCAATTTTGAACTCAACCTTAACCGGAATTTTTACAAAAATTGACTACGCTACTGCAATAAGATCCAATCATAACTATGGGAATGCAGAAACAAATCGCAATTTAGACAAGTACCTGTAAGTTCCACAGAGATTTCATTCTAGCAGCTCTTTCCAGACATCTTCATTCGGGACTGTGTTTTTTGTTTCTTCCCTACCAACATCTTGGGTTTGCTACATCAGGGATCTAATACCTTCTAGCTATGCAACTCTTTAACTTAGAATTATCCCTTCCTTTACTCTCCAGTCAATATCGCAGCACAATTTCATTTCAATACATTCTTTCTTTGGTCTTCGCATTATTTGGCTACGCTCCCATGGACACATTCTTTTATTCTCCCCCTTTTCTATTTTGTAACTCCTACTCCTTTCTTTTTGCATCGACCAAGTTTCCCTCAGCATCCTGCTCAAGGTCACCTAACCACTCGTACAAAACACCCAAGTCTCTATTGGCAATATCCTCACGCTCACAAGCCTGGTCGTACCAGTGCTTCAGGACATCACCCAAGAACAAAAAGCGATTGTTGAACGCAGCCAGCTGTGTGGCCAACACCAAGTCTTTACGGGTCAACTTTGTCACAAAACCACCCTGGAATCCGACATCCGCAGGCATGTTCTGCTCTGCGGGGTAGGTACCTTCAATAGGACAGTTGTCAACTGAAGCCCATGATTTACCAGTAGACACTGCAACCAACTTGGCGTACTTTTGGAGATCAAGACCAAAGGACTTGGCCAATTGGAAAGAGTCAGCAACTGCCAAGTTGGTGACTGCAAGCAAATAGTTGTTCAGCAATTTTGCAGCCAAACCTGCACCGTGGTTCGAGCCGCACGGAAAAATATTTGCACCCATTTTGTTCAACAATACTACCAAAGAGGGCGAGATTGACTCATGGTCCGGACGCGAGAGCATGAAGGAGAGGGTGGCTTTGCGAGCACCAGCGACACCTCCCGAAACAGGGGTGTCAATGAAGTCAAAGTGTGGGATCTCACTCTTGACCATCTTGTTGATCTCGATGGAAGTAGGAATATCAATGGTGGACGAGTCCAAAATCACGGTACTGGAGGAAGAGATGTCGTTCTGGGCCTTATAAGTGGAGATCAACTCCTCTGCAATAGCCTTGACGTGTTTTCCTTCCGGCACCATTGTGACAATGTAGTCCAACTGCTTGTCCACATCCGTTACAAAGCTCTTGATGGTGGGCAAAGACTGCACGAGATCGGCATTGGCCGGAGTGATTTCGCGCACGTTGGACAAGAACTGGTCCACCGCGGCAGGAACAGTATCGTACACGTATAACTTATCGTTGGGATCCAACTTGTTGTAGATGTGACGGGCCATGTGCTGACCCATTTGGCCAAGGCCGATGAAACCGTAATTGGCGCGTCTTACTGAGGCAGACGAAAAGTAGCGAATTGAGCGAAGCATGTTGTGGAAATATGCTGGAAATCCCGACTACTTATACTTGCTTTCCCCTCTTTCCCCATTATCACAAGTCAAAAAATAACCCCAGATTTCCATGGGTATTCGAATGGAGGCCGATGTGGAGACCCGGAAAATTAGAACGAGGGAAAAAGGTGGGGTTAGGGAACTTTGGGAATCTTTGTACAAAGTAGAAAGCTGCAAAGGTGTATAAGTGGAGATATTGATGGTGGGATCGCTGACAGCTTAGTGTGTTGGAAGACAGGGTTGAAGGCAAAATGCCACAAAAAGCCCACGAAATATCACACGAATAAGCGGGTGGACCGAAGTAGCATGAGTTGCATATTGCGCTGGTTAGATGAAGCAGTTGAAGATGTGTTGACCGGATAATTGGGGAAGTATAAGGCTCCATGTTCTGTTCTATAAGTCAATTGAGAAGACCAGGTCCGAGTCTAAACGCCGTATAGTTGCATCGATAATAATATGCAGGATAATCCTTACTACACTGGCATAATGGTAGAGTGGAGAATAATGTGGGGCACAAATGCTCTATTTGAAACTATCAATCGGAATAGATGTATGGAATGTTTACATAGGCAAAGATATAGGGTTCATTCTTCGGTTCTTTGTGCTTTCAAGGTCTCACCAGAACGTAGGTTAGTAAGTTATAGCGACTGAATTGACTATACGTTTATTCTTCTATACGTTCTGGTGCTTTTTACAAGGTCATTTGGTGCCGTTGATGCGCAATTTCGTCTGAATCGAGCCTAGCCAAATCAATGTGGAGAGTCGCCCGACGCCTGTGTTCAAAACCTCTCGGCCGATCTATCCATAGCAGGGTTGACATACCTAGCGTACTGGTATTCATAGTTATCAAATCAAGATTTGCAAGAGTGCTAATGGTTTCTTGGGTTGGTGGTAAAACAAAACACCAAATCATACACAAATGTATGAAATCAGGAAAGAAATACGACAATATATTCCGTATATCAAGCCACAAATCATGAATTTATTCATGAACCATAACCACGTGCTAAACCATGTATTTAATCATAAACCTTGATTATACCCATAAATTTTAATTCATATTCTCAGGTCTATTCCAATCAGCATCTATTCATCAAATCTATTCTATTACCATCTTTTCAGAATGAACATCTAGCCATTACGTCGGTGCTCCCGTGAATTTCCCTCATCAAGTCAACACTTTTTTAAACCTCCTTTGATCAATATTTTGTTGATACTCTTTAACACCACTTCCGTACTGGTAAATAAACATCATTTCCAAAATTTTCGTCGAATCAATATCACGCAAGCTAATCAAGACATCATCTAATCAAGACATCATCAAATATTCACCAAATTAATATCCGCTCTGTCCCTTTTTCCGCTGTAGAAAACAGCTCATGGATGTGACAACTTGTCTTGGTTAAAAAACATATTCATTGGAATCACCGTCCTTTTACTTGCGGACTTCATCAGCTCGTAGCATTCGGTCAAATAGTGCCATCTATCGCCATCCCTAACCAATCACTAACTTTGTCATTTGTCACAAAACCCGCGACATTACTGCCAGTATATTCCAACAGGTTCTCCTCAATAAAGACCTTCAAGTACTCAAAACACTCCTCTATCTCCTCGTTAACCTCGCCGTGGTGCTCAAGCTGAAAACTCTCCACCACCGCACCCTTGCCAACCACAAACTTCACTGTAAAGCTCAAATTCGGGTGCGTAATGGTGTGAGAAAACCGCGGCGTGTTCCCGTACCTCCATGCCCACTCCCGAAGCTCATCTGCAGTCGCGTGCACCTCTGCAGGGAGCATCTCTGCAGTGATCTCGACAGTTTGCACCTGCGGCATGAACTGATCGAACCCAAACATGGCGTCCTGGTCAAAGTCGTCAGCCTCATCCAGGGCCCCTTGGCCATATTGAGCCGCAAAAACATCGCCTACGGAGGTCACAAATTCTCTCTCGTGGATCCCAAGATTGCCCACTTTAGCAGGAACGGAACTAATGGAGTTCATGGCATCAACGGTACCCAACTTAGCAGTGTCTCTGTGTAACAAGCTGCGCAACACATCGAGTCGCAGTGAAAGAAGCATAGTGCCGTGATGATACGACTTTCCGCGACTCAACTTGTACGCCAGGCCACTAATTTTGAGATTATCCTCTGCTGTCACTAGGTCACCACGATCGTTGACTTTGATCTGCTTGCCTCCGCACCCATTGACAGCTTTTGCTACCACCTCAGCAAAAGTAAACCTGTCGAACGCCTCTTTGGTGGTCATGAACGAGTAATTGACATTACCGGAATCATGCACTACCGTCCCTCCACCAGACCGCCTGCGCACAAGCGGAATCTGTAGCGACCGTAAGAGCGGGAGGTTAACCTCCTTCCAAGGGTTTTGGTTCTTTCCCACAACCACACATGGCAGATTGACGTAGAAGAGCAAGCGATTGTAGTTTCCTTCGGTTGCAATGGGCATGCTGTTGTAGATGTAGTCTTCGACCGCAAGGTTGAGATAAGGATCGGTGAGTTTTGAGTGGAAAATGAGTGGCTTTTTTAGCAGAGCATACTGTGAGAGTGAGATCAGCTCTGGGTCTTCCCCTCCGGGCCTTTTCTGGGGTTGTACTTGGTTTTTCCCGGATACTTCCAATAACTTCTTGGATATGTTTGCAGAATTTGGCTCCGCCATTCTCTCTTTTATCAATTGTTTCACCTCTGAACTGTGGTCGCCCGTTTTCTGCCTGAGCCGTATTATGTCTTCGGACTCTTTGTAGTGCTGGAAGTCTGCGAGGCCGAAGTCGTCATCCACTGGCGTTAAATCATCTTGAAAAGGAACATGGACGTTGCTGAACCAGCGTGGGCGTAGCAGTATAACGCGATTGCTGAGGCGAAGCATGTTGATCGTTATAAATCTGTGTTAACTATGTACTAGTTGTATTTCAAGAGTTGTATTAACCGCTAGCAAAACGTAGATTTGATTTTTCACTCTAGCATTTTTTCAGTTTTGTTATATAACGTATACTGACAAGGCTTTCAGTAAAGTTAACTTGACGTCAGGTACAGTCTATTTTTGCCTGACCGTGTGGTTTTGGAATTTCGGAAAGTTCACCCTCTTCAGAAGTTTGAGATTGAATGGTTGCAATTTGTTGCAAACTAAAAGCTGCTTGTCGTTTGAAAACCTCCTGTTTCGATTCTATTTACAATTACATTTCTCTACTCAGTTCCAGTAGTTAGTTCAGTATAATATCGGTGCTTGTTTCATTCCCAGTCTCCCACTTGATTTCGAGACTTTTGATATCTTGCTCTATTACAATATTTTAATTTCTTACTTCTTTTTAACACTGACCATGATAGACACAGTGGAGAGACAGTTTCTATCACGCTCTTACGAGTCCAAGAAGAAGATTGAGGAGCTCTTGGAGACTCGTTATTCACAAAACGGCGGGCAGAAACCATATCTCATCTTCGGTGAGCGCACAAACCCCGAGCAGCCTCCCGCAGAGGTCCGGGCCATCGACAAGGTACTCACCAAAAGACGCAAACAAAACACGAGAACACAACTAAAGGCTTACATCTCGACAACTATAGCTAACCAGAAGAAGTTGTGCAGTAAAATACAAAGGCACAGGCGAGCAAACAAAGCTGGACATCACAATATGACGCCAGACACCAAACATACAAAACTCCCAAATCTGCCCTTCCCAATTGACAAAATGATCGACCACTACGGAATTCCAACTTTTGAAGAATTTCTCCAGATGAACAGCCTCTGGCAGAAGTACATGCAGGACTTGCTTTTTCCGAACGGCCAGATCCATGGTCCCCAGATGGTGCTTCCCAGGCTATCTTCTGCTGACTACAATGGGTGCCTCATGACGGTGATCCAGTCGAGGAATCCAAATCTCGTGGGTTTGCGTGGCATTGTGGTCTGCGATGCGCAGTATCTGTTTGTGATGTGCTGTCCGAGGGGAAGAGATCTGAAGGAGTGGTGCGAACAGAGTGCAAATGACGATATATCTCCTCTGGAAATGGTGGGAGGGTTGAAAATTGTTGCAAAGAAGGGTTCGCTTTTTTCTTTTGACGTGGAGTTACCGGGCGGTGAGGAGTGCATGTCGTACACGATAGTTGGGCTGCGAATGGAGTTCCGTGCGGTTGACCGGTCGGGTAAGAAGTTCAAGAACCACAATGTGGATGATTTGTGAGGCTGAGAGATGAGATGGTGTAAACCATCAAGTGTGAGAGATGGTGTAAACCATCAAGTGTGAGAGATGGTGGTCAGTTGTGGTTATATTTAAGATGAAATTATCTGAAAGCTGAAAATATGTGATAGATGAAGTTATATGAAATGTGGGAAAAATGACACACGGAAGATGAGGTTACATAAAACGTAAGGGGATGGTAGTGAACGTTTAAGCAGGAATACTGGGTGATCAATATAGCTAGTGATTACACTAAGTTTATAGATAGTGGGTATTGTGAATAGTTAATTCATATTAATCTCTAAACTGGCTTTTATAAGCTTATAAAGTTTCAAAGTTAATACGTGAGTGTCTTGGACCCACGACTCTAGCATTGATCTAGTAAATGAGGTAGAAGTTAGGAATACATAAAAATGGCTGCAAATTAAAAGAAATTTTCGGAAACAGTAGTCCTTAAAAGATACAAGGTAGTTTATGCTATGAGAAGTGCAGTCATAGATAAACATGGAAACTCGACTTGGAACTGCGACTCAGCGACTGTTTTGCTTTTGTCAAAAGAGCTTCTAGGTGACAATAAAGTATTCTCGCTCGTCGCCTAATTGTAAAATGAGACGGCAGAACAGGTTTTATTTAAGGTTTACACTGCAGTCTCTTATTCGGTATCTTGGAAAAATAAAGAACAGCCGATTCCTGATACTGTGAGCCTTACGCAAAAGACCGACAAGAAATCCACACTCAGATAGCTACTGATATTTCCCAAAACCTTGACTCATCTCAACCCTGTACCTTCCACCCTTATAGGCACCACCAGCTCTATACATATAATGCAAAAGTACCACAATCCAACTATGTCGCGCAATGTCGCGCAATGTCGCAATATTGCAGATCATCTCAATCGACAGCTTCCTACTCTTTCAGTTGTGATGCATGTAATTTGACGTCATTTTAGCTCCTTCTTTGTGTATTTCTTTGCCTTTCTTCACTCCTATTATTTGACCCCGTCTAAACCTCGGATACTTAACTCTTATACCCCGTCTCCTCAAAATTTAATTGGCCTTTCAAGAAGCACGTTTCCCTACCATCCTTTTCCTTGTATCCATCACTTACTTATTGGCCCTCAACCTCTCAATGGTCTCCTCGAAACTGCCCGTAAAGTTCACACACTCCTCGCGAACAAACACATCGAGCTCCGCTAATGCACCGTCAATATCGACCTTCTCAGGCTCGCCTGCGATTATCCCGAGTCCTTGGGGCGCCTTTTGCAGCGTCAGCAACCGTGTTAAGGCCTGGTTGAGACGAATCAACTCGTAGTAGTTGTCGTACACAATCTCCTTCTTGTCCAGACTGTTGCTGTTGTACTTGCTGGCCACCGAATTGCGGTACTTGAGGATCTCCTCAATGCTGTGGTTCTGTATGTAGGTGCTAAAATCCTGCTCTGATGCAAGAAGTGGTGTGTTCAGCGTTGTGTCCTTACTTTCCGGTTTGGGAGCCTCTTCACTGTTGATCTTGTAGAACTCCTGCAAGGCTTTCCTGCGCAGCGATTTTCTGTCTGAGGGAGCCGGTGCTAGGGAGTCTGGCGTCGGCGTGACAGGGGAATTGACCCTAGACTTTTTGTATGATAACATGTCTGTCATTGTGCAAAAGATAGAAAACAAAAATTAAAGTGATAGTAAAGTTAACATATAGTGGAATTGTTGATGGTGGCGCTGATGGCAGATCAGGGAAAATAAGAAAAGTTATAATGCTTCAATGAACTTTGTGCCAAAGTGTCTAACAGGCGAACATGAAGTGACAGACAGAATTGAATGATCAGTGGAACGACTAGGGTTACTTAAAGGTTTAAGTGGAAAGAAGCTAGATTGGTTGCTTTACTTGATTTAAATTGAGAAAGTTTTATGAGAGTAGTTGAGAGAGGTTTAATAGACTTAAACCGTGGAGTTCAAATGAATGTTAGCCACACAACTTCCATAGCTTTAAGTGTGTATGGAATCCCGAATTCGCCTAAAATCTTGCCTTTTCTATAACGGACTGTAGTGTGCTCATTGATAAAAGCTGGTAATTTTGCAACATCTATCGAGATTGTGTGTTTTAGTCATCTGGGCCTTCACTCAAAGGCATTTGACGTTTGGAATTACATTATACTGAGCATATTCTGTTCCAGTATGTAAATAATCTTTCTTTTGGGCGAGCCTTATGGCACTCGCAAGAAGGACCATAAGAAACACCAGTGTATACATACTGGGAGTATATAAGTGTATTTGATGAGTTGGTCCTCTACTCAACTTAGAAGTATCTCTGTTGAAGACGACTTCCAAACATCCCTAGGCCGCAAATTGAATGCCAAGTAACTCAGTTCGGCCCATTAAATAATTCCTTAGTCGAACAAAATGATGCCACCAACATAACTATATCATATGTATTCGAGTGTATTAGGCACTAATTCATACCCACGCTCACTTTTCCAACCACGAACATTAGCCTACTTCTGACCTCGCTACCCACAAAAAAAGATTTTGAATTTGCAGCCATTCGTTTAAGTCCACTAACTCCTGTATCAGAACAGCCCCTCGCTCTTCAAAATATGTATATGCCTGTTTGTACTGGTTCCATAGAACCTTTTAATACTTACACTCTCTCTCACTACGCTGTTTACCCATTCAATACGCTGCCTGCCCATTCACTACAACGCTTATCGATCCGCTGCCCTACACTACACTATTCACCCACTTGATACTCTTTGTTATTGACTCATACTCGCTCAACACTCTTCATATTACTCGCTCTTACATTTTCCCTCTAATCCTGGACCCAACTCTCCAAATAGACCAAGTCCGCCTCCTCCGTGGAGTCCCCAACAACCGCATAGTGGTCCAAAACACTAAACGGCCTATTTTCTAACTTCTCCTTGACCAGATCAAGCAAATCCTCCTTGTTATAAGCACGCCCGTATCCCGCTTCAAGCACAGAGATCCAGGTGGCCTTGTAAGTGTCACCAGTGTGGTTGACCAATTCCAACTTGTCGTCAAACACAAGCACATCGCAAAGCGAGCGCACGTCATTCACCCCCAAGTCGATGTTGGTGATCTTGTTTGCAGTGATAAACTCCATGATGGCGTCGAGGTTCACAAAACCCGTGTGCGTTGCAGGGTATGTGGACTGAAGGGCGTTCGTGTCTGGGGCAGCGGTTTGAAATGCACTGGGAAAGGTTTTCGACGCCACAAACCTCCAAATGACTGTGAGAAGCGAGTCAATGAACTCAGTGTCCAACTCGGAATCAGTGAACCAAGGCCCACCAGTGACTTCTATCGACGGCTGGAGGTTGTACAACATGTATATCTTACGTGTTGGGTGCTTGACAGATTTAATGGACTTGATGTAACCCTGGTTTTCCAATGCCTTCAAGCATCTCACCACAACGTGCTGGTGGAGGTTGGTTTTGGCCTTGAGTGTCTTAGTCCATATACCTTCACGGCCCGATGCCTCGATATACGAGTAGATCATCGCCTCGTCATCACTCATCTGCGTGATTTTCAGTGCCTCTTGGAGGGAAACGGCCTGGAAGCGCAACTGGTCGCCTTGCTTGACCAATTTCACGAGCTTGTTGTTGATCAACTCTTGTGCTAGGTTGAGAAGCTCGACAGGTTTGGCGATGTGTAAAAGTTCTTGGAGCTCCTCTTGTGAGAAGAGTGTCGCCGCTGGCGACTCCAACATCTTCCCGTGGAGGGTTCTAGCGCGGTCTGTTATTTCCATTGTGTTTAGGATGTACCTTTTGGTGCCAATGCAGTAAAACGACTGTTTTTGGAGTTAAGGTATAATGCCAGTTGTGACTAGTATACCAGTGTTTTATATGGTCGGTAGTTGGCCGGTTGATCAGGTAGTTTATGATCTAGTATATGACCTTGGTTTATTGTATCACCTGCTTTAGGTACGTCTTTATGACCTCTATCTGTGACAGTGCCTGTATTGCCCGTACAATCAATCGCGAGATGTCCGATTCAACGTTTAGCCGTTTTTTCGATGAGCTTTTTTCCTCATGAAGAAAGTGTTGTTCAAGAAGAAGGTGGTCAAGGGGCGCGAAAAGAGGCGAAAAGATGTTGATGAGGGGCACCCCGAGACTGAGCCTGAGGAGATGAATGTGGACTTTACAAAAAGGCGTGTTTTTAAGAGGGTGTCAAAAGGAATTGCCGAGGTGAAGGAGGTAAGCGCTGAGCCGAGTGAGGGA
Source organism: Kodamaea restingae (assembly GCA_003707425.3). Lineage (NCBI taxonomy): Eukaryota > Fungi > Ascomycota > Pichiomycetes > Serinales > Debaryomycetaceae > Kodamaea > Kodamaea restingae. The sequence continues at coordinate 516,852 of PPJA03000006.1, forward strand.
AATGCAGAGCTGAGCGAGGGAAGCGCACATGGTGTTACCAAAGTTCGAGCTGAAGTTGCGGGTATTGCAGTCGAAAGGGCTGGCCCAGAAAAAGAGGCCATGGACGAAACGAATCCGACCCCTGCAGCGCAAGAACACTCCGACCAGCCGCGACTACTTTTCCTGGACAGTGAAGATCCCGAGGATCTTCCTGTGATTGAAGATATATATGGGGTTGGGCCGAAGATTGTGCTGGCTCCAGCTCCAAAATACGTTCCAATATCCACCGATTCGGAGATATTGACCAAAAGACAGATGCTTAACCAGTACGCAAACGAGTACACAGACAAGTTCAACAATAGGGACCAGGAAGATATCGATCGCGAAGAAATGAATCTCGATGAGCACGATTTGGAGATTGTTCCTGAGGATGCTATGGTAGACGACGAGCCGTTGGACTTACTGAGTATAGGAAGGAGAAAGGTCGAGCAGGATACCGAGGTACTGAAGCCCTACATCAACTTGGATGCGTACAATCTTGAAATCAGCGAAGACGAGGAGGACGCGCAGATCACCGTGAAAAAAATTCCTTCTATCTCGGAGCAGGTCTCAGAGATCGAAGAGCTTGTGAAAGAGCTCAATGTGAGTGTGAAAACCAGTGAGGAGGCTCGTGCAAAGAATGCGAATGAGTTAGACGAAATAATGAGGCAGCGCGAGATACTCTTGGGGGGCTTGAACGGGCTTCTGTAGGAAGCGCGCCTGACGTTGCAAAGTTGTCCTATGTTCGCCTGGGGTTTAAATATTGGGGAGTTTTCATAATTTCCAGTGGTGGAGTACAAAAAACTGGACTTTGACAAACTGTGTTGACGAAAACTTTTGAAGTGCTGGGGCAAGTGTGATGGTGAAGTGGAGAAGAGTATATACGGGAAAGCATTATTGCGGAAGGAGCGTAGAATAGAAAAGTCTATAGTTCTAAAGGGTTTTTTTATTGAGCTATCAAAGATCTGAAGGTGTCTGAATGTGGTATGGAATCCGGTCCCCATACCTCAGCTAAACTCCGAGAGCTCAATAAACGGACCTGGGTGACTCGAGCGCGCTCGCTAAAGATGTCGATGCGGATGAGTTAGTGAGAGTTCTATTTGTGTCCGTAGGTATTTCTGACATTCATAGCATTAATATAACGACTACAATGTCAGCTAATGAGAAAATAGGCTCCCAATTAATTGATGCAGAGTTTGAGGTAAGTTCGAAAAAGAATCGAGCTTAGAATCATATCTGTATTGGTTGCCCGAATCAGTAAGTGGACTGTGTAGGTGAGAGCCATTAGTGAACTGTTCACCTCCATCAGCAAAAAGTCCCCGTGAAAACTATAAATGGAGTTTTCTCTAAAAGTTATCAGCAAAGTACATTGTATGAAAACTACAAATGAACTTCCGAACTACATCAGCAAAGAACTTGTGTCAGAACTATACTGGAGGGAACTTTTTTTGTTGTCCTCATAAGTTCGGCAATTATAACGCATATTATAACCTCCCATTCAACAATCAATAAACCTCTTTCACTTTCATTTCTCGTCTGCCCATCGAATCTTTTGTTGGCTACTTCTGGTAATTCCGTTTTCGGTTCCTGCACACTGATCTCGAACCGCGCTTAGTGTGTTACCCGATTGGTCTGAGTCATAATGAAAATAATTTTATACTTCCTCTTCTTTTCACCAATAATGTCCACCACTGTGAATACCTCACTCAAAGCTGCCCGCAACGCCATGTCAGTCCGCTACTCGCTGTCGGTTACACCACGCCACCTTGTAAACATGATCGAGTTGAGCAACAATGAGCTCCGCTCCTTGGTGGACCTGGCTGCGCACTTCAAGAAAATCTCCAAGGCTGGCGTATCCCCGGAAAATCATGGCAAGTTGTTGGGAAAATTGGTTGCGCTTCTCTTCTCCAAGCGCTCCACACGTACGCGTGTGCTGACTGAAGGTGCTGCGGCCTTCTTCGGTGCGCAGCCCATGTTCTTGGGCAAGGACGACATCCAGTTGGGTGTCAACGAGTCGGTGTTGGACACTACCAAAGTGTTGAGCTCAATGACTTCGTGCATTTTTGCTCGTGTGAACTCGCACCAGAACATATTGGACTTGTGCCAGCACCTGCTGGTGCCCATCATCAACTCGCTTTGTGACCGTTTCCACCCGTTGCAGGCTATCACAGACATCTTGACCATCAAAGAGACTTTTGGCAAAACCGAGGGGCTCAAGTTGGCATGGATTGGTGACGCCAACAACGTGATCAACGACCTACTGATTGCCGCCTTGCGCTCCGGTATGTCGGTGCTGGTTTCTGTTCCATCTGGAATTGAGTTCGACGAGCAAGTGGGAGACGTTGCCCGCAAATTGGCTGCAGAGTCTGGTGCTGTTTTTGAAGTTGTGCACAGCCCACAGGAGGCCTTGAAGGGTGCCAATGTTGTCGTCACTGACACATGGATCTCCATGGGTGAGGAAGACCAAAAGGTTGCCAAGATGAAGCAGTTTGACGGCTACCAAATCACCCGCAAGATGATTTCTGAAGGTGGTGCCGCAGACAACTGGAAGTTCATGCACTGCTTGCCAAGACACAAGGAAGAGGTTGACGACGAGGTGTTTTACAGCGGCGAGAGTTTGGTTTTTGGTGAGGCAGAGAACAGATTGTATGCTGCCATGGCTGTGATTGATGGCTTTGTGGTGAAGAAGGGTGTTTTTTAAGAAGCACAAGTAACGTGAGCAAAAAGATACGAAATGAAAGAACTAGTTAAGCGGGTGTAGAGTACCTAAAAATAATAATGTGTGTGGAGAGAACGTGGGTGAATAGACAAATAAAAGTGGAGACAACATGAACCAAAAGAGAATTGTTTGATATGTTAGCATAGTGAGCCTCAGTGTAATTTAACTGAGAGTGGGGGTCATCGTGGGCTCTTGTGTAATACCGGTTATCTGGGTAGTAAGATTGAGTGAAAGTAGGTGATTTAAACTAAAGTCGTGAGTGAATGTATGCAAGATGGCTCTCAAAAACGCGCGCACACACATGTTGAATCTTACATGAACACATATTTGAGTTACAACTCAATTGCTGCGAAATCTAAGGCATATTTTTCACTACAATAGTGGAATATTTTTATCTTCAGTTACCACCAAATTATCATTAAGTTGAGAGGTAGTAATAAACGGTATGCCAGAGCGTAGGTTTGACAGAACTACCATGGTTGTTTTTGTGTAACGTGCATTTAGTCTTTTTCCTGGAGAACACAAGGTCAAAAGTTTATAAATATCCATCCAATTCTGAGAATTTAAAGAATTGTAGTTACCAATCTTTTACATACTCTACCAATTGTGTCGCCCGACTGTATCTTTTTCAGATTTACCTTTTATGACTTTCAGGTATGACCAGGGCATTTACCCCTACAGAGCATTTGTTTTATTCACCCAGTCGCACCTTTATCACTAGCTTAATAAGGTAGACTGAACGTCTTTTCCTAGAATACCACGCGAACACGTGACGAGACAAGACCAACAATCCAAATCCAACTGCAGCACAGGGGTTATTCGACTTTAAACTACGTAAATCAATGTTAGAAGCGGAAAAACGAATTGTTTCTACACAAACAGTATCAGTACCCAACAAATACAAAACTTAAGTACCGCAAACAAGTCTGCTGTTTTTGATAAACTAATTAAAGTAGCTAGGTCTTACTTGATCGGTTCAAGACTTCAGAAGCAAATAACCCAGATTCATCCAGCTCAGCATGCCCTACATTGAATCCCTACTTCGTTATTTCACTTTTAAGGTGCCAACACAGACTAAAATTTATCCGTCACTCTTAATCTACTACAATCACTCTTAATCTACTACGACATTCTTAATCTACTACGAACTTGGCTTGATTGAACGCAGTCAGTTCAGTGAAATTTTTCTGCTCCTATTGCAACCTCCTTCTTTCTTTGAACCTTCCTTTTGTCATCTCCATCAGATTCAGTAAACTTGTCCTCTTGATTATTTCACATATGCTCTTCGGTTTCACTTGTTACTCCCCTTTTTCGTACTTGCCCCTGTTACTTGCTCAAGTACATACCCTATACTTCTCACAGTTACTTTCTATGAACCCATATTTCGGCGTTTGATATGACGTCTCTATTTCGGCACTTCTATTTCAGTTTTTGCTCCGGTCATGGTTACTTTATTTATTCAGGTTTTTCGCTCACGTTCGCTTTGCTTATTATACTGATGCCCAAACCCCTCCGCATTGGCTACCAGCGCGTCTGCATCGACGTCGACATGGCGCAGCTGCGTATCGACGGTATGACGGAAATTACAGTATTCCCTCTCCTGGCATCCCTACGCACAATCCGCCTCGACAGCAGGGAAATGCGTATCAAGAACGTCTACATCAACAACTCCCGCCACGTCAACTATATCCACAAGGACTTGCTCTACATCAACGATACCGCGTACTTTGACGAATGCGTCGAGAAACAAGTGGTCAATGTATTCGACCTCTATGCACGAGATATTACCATCCACCAGCACCACCTCATAAAGCAAAAGCTCCACTACATCTTTGGCGAAAACAACGACTCCGAGCCAGAACCATCTCTCCATAGCACCGGAGAGTTGCGCATCATCCTCCCTGAAAACATCAAGTTAGAGCCCACATCGCTCAACAACATCAACACACCGGGTACCGCAACACCCCATCTCAGATCCAAGGCTACAGTCAACGACATCTTCACGCCCATCTACGTCAAAATTGAGTACGAGTGTGTGAATCCCAAAAACGGCATCAACTTCATCACTTCGTCGCCCGACCGCAGAAACTGGCACGCATACACTACAAATGCCACCAACAATATATCCACATCCTCGTGGGTGCCATGTATTGATAACTTATGGGACCGGTGCACATGGTCTGTAGAGGTAAGTGTACCCCGTACAGTAAAGGACATTGGCAACCCGCGGGTTATAGGCTCGCGCACGCGACTGCGGAAAAGGAGAGATTATTATGACGACGAGGACGAGGACGACCACGACCGCGACTTGGTAGTGTGCTGTGGTGACTTCAACAATGTGAAGGAAACACCCCATCCCATAGATCTCCTGAAAAAGGTGGTTTCGTGGTCCATCTTCAACCCAGTTTGTGCACACCATGTGGGCTGGGCACTCGGGTGCTTCGACAGCTTTGTACTTGTGGATGAGGTCGACGATGAAAAGGAGCCTGGATTGTACAAAGAAGAAGAAGTGAAACAGCCTGTCACAGTATACTGTCTCCCGGAGGTTTTGGAGGCTGCACGCAACACAACCATCTTCTCCAACAACGCACTCGACTTTTTCACAAAAGAATATGGTTCTTTTCCCTTCTCGTCATATGCCATCGTATTCGTTGGCAGTAGCACCTCTGACTCGAACTCTTTTGCGGGCTTATCGGTGGTGCACGACCGGCTTCTCTACCCGCGCGATCTTATTGAGCCCATCTTCCACCTGGCCGACGTATTGCTCGAGTCCATTGCTCTGCAGTGGGCGGGAATCAACATTGCCGCACGAACATTCAATGATCTCTGGTGCACGGTTGGTATCGCGCGGTACATGGCGTTACAGTATACGCGTAAGTTAATGGGAGAGAACGAGTACCGGTTCCGGATCCGCAGACTTATTGACGAGATTGTCGCCGAGGACTACGGGCGTAAGCCGTTGGCCCTGCAGTTCCACCGCTTGCCGATCAATGATACAGATCTTGAATTTGTGCGCCTCAAGGCACCCGTGGTGCTTCACATTCTTGACAAGCGCATGACGAAGACCGACAAGCTGTTTGGCTTGCTGCGTGTGATTCCGAAGCTCTTTCTTCAGGCAATGCTGGGTGACTTGCCAAATGGAACGCTTTCCTCCAATCACTTGCAGTATGTTTGTGAGAAGGTGAACCGTAACAAGCTCGAGGCATTTTTCAAGCAGTGGGTATATGGAGCTGGCGCACCGGTCTTCTACATCACGCAGCGCTTCAACAAGAAGAGGGGTGTGATTGAGATGAGTATTAGACAGACCCAGGCACAGCAAAAGATGAAAATACGCCCACAAGCAAAAAACTTCCTCGATAATTCCCTCGCACTCCTTGAGGACGACCCTAAGACACCAGTGCAGCCCGTATTCACAGGACCCATGACCATCCGTGTCCACGAGTTGGACGGAACGCCCTACGAGCATATTGTGGAGTTGAAAGAGGGTCACACCAAGGTCGACATCCAGTATAATGCCAAATTCAAGCGTATGAAGAAATTGAAGGAAGACATGGACGAACTGATTGCGACATACAATAGGCTAGGTGACGTTCTTGATAGCGCACAAGATCGTGCGAACTGGTCATTGGTGGATTTTGAGCGGCCTGAGGATGAGCTTCTCTTTGCCGATGCTTTTGAGTGGATCCGTGTGGATGTGGATTACGAGTGGATCGGCCGTTTTGAAATCAAGCAGCAGGACTACATGTACGCGTCGCAGTTGGCCTACGACCGTGATGTAGAGGCTCAGTATCACGCGGTCAAGCACTTTGGTGACGTAGAGAAGCCCTCAAAGGAGCATTGTTCGGTGTTGACGCGCACATTGTACGACTCGCGCTACTACTACGGTGTAAGGATTGCTGCAGCTGAGGCTCTAGCGCGCTTTCTGAAACAGGCAAACAACTTCATTGGTGTGGACTACTTGGTGCGAGTGTTCAAAGACCAATACTGTTTTGAAGGCTCGGCGATCCCGCGGAGTAATGACTTTAGTGATGTGGGCAAGTTTCTTCTACAGAGAGCCATCCCTCGCATCTTGAGTGGTGTGACGGATGACGACGGGGCGACGCCGCTGCAAATATGCGACTTGCTTTTGAACTTGGTCAAGTTTAACGACAATGGTAATAACGCTTTCCAGGACTGTTTCTACGTGGGTACATTATTGGATGCGTTGGTAAGGAGTGTGTGTAATGGTTCAGAGGTGACAACAGAGGCAAACATCTCATCCAACACTACCCCCAACATCTCATCCAAAAGCATCTCTTCCGTCAGCTCAGAAATCAACCGCCTCCACAAACTTGACGAATGGGTTCCTTCCTACCAAAACATCATCGCTGTGACATGCCTCCGCGCAAAAATCGAGATGGCACGTTTCGGACTTGTTCCTCTCTCTTTCGAGACCCTCCTATACTACACCGCAGAAAAGTACGCTGAAGCTGTTCGTGTGGAGGCTTTCCGCGGTCTTTTTGTGCTTGGTGCGTTGAAGAATCGTAGCGTGTTGCACTACTTCTTGAAGACCTGCTTGTTTGTGCAGAGCACATACTTCAGGGCTAATCTTCTTGGTGCGCTCACACAGTCGGTGTGCACCGCTGCTATTGAAGGCACTCCTTCACTTCTTGATGACGCCGAATTCCGCTCTGCAGACAAGCAGACGTCTACCAAAGTAGCCCTGAACATGGTCATCATCGAGGATGGCTCTAACAGCGCGATGGATGCAAAGCGTGACACTTTTGCGCGTGCAAACCTTAAGGGCGCAATCGACCTTCTTCGCCGTGACTACGCTGTGGGCCGCGGTTTAAAGGAGGTGCTCTGGGAACTTCTACACACGTCTTTGATCAGTGTGCACGAGCGCCGCACGGTTTTCGCCTTGTGCCAGGTGTTATATGGCAGTGTTGACTCTTTTGTGGTGCGCATTCCTGTTCCTAGTGTACCTGTGGAAGAGTTGAAAAAGAAGATTGTTTTAAAGAATCTTGGTGACGGTGTGGTAATGATGAAGCGCGAGGGCCGGTTCAAGATCCAGTTGTTGGCACGTAGAGATAAGGGTGATAAGCGGCCAAAGCAACGTGTTCGGGAGCTGCGTCTGACACCACGCATCGAGCGGGTGGTGGTGTATGACTCTTTTGTGACGATCAAGTTGGGAAGCCGCTTGCGGGGTATCAAGAGGGAAAGAGATAGGGAGAGAGAGAAGGAGATAGAGAGGGAGAGAGAAAGAGAGGAGAAAGAGAGGGAAGAAAGAGAAAGTGAAGAACGTGAGAGGAAAAAGGTCAAGCAAGAAAAAGAACAGAGCACTGAGCAATCCATTAGTGAAAGGCAAGTAAACACAGAGAGTGAAATTATGATTGAAGAGCAAACTCAAAATCAACCTCAGGGCAAAGAGAAAAGTTTGAGTAAAGAGGGAAGCGTGACAGAAGTGGAAAAGAAATCGGCGATAAGCCAATCTGACAGTACCCCGAGTGAGACAACCGTCAAGTCGGAGCCTCCCGCTGAATCCACCCCAATCCCCCCAACAAACTTTACCCAAGAAGAATCAGATCTCACTGGAGATAAAAACTCTAAACAACCCGAGGCTCAAGAAGCCAATTCTGCAAAGGCCCAATCGGGCCCCGATATTGCTCCGACCTCGCTAGAGGATGATAACGCCACCAAGCATGCTCCTACTTTAGAACATAGAAAAGACTTGGAAAAAACCGTGGACCCTTCTACGGAAACGTCAGGTACGGCTTTGGAAAAAACAACTGCTTCCGCATTGGAGCCAACCGAAGTTACTTCAGCCACGGTGGTCACCTCCCCCGAGAAAAAAGCTGAATCCCACAAATCCTCCGAAATGCTGATTCCTTCCATTTCTACGCCCTTGGTCTCTGTCAATGGTACTGTTGTGACTATCCGTCGCCGCTCCAATAACAGATACGTTAAAATCAACACCCGCTCCAGAAAGATCTATGTCTCACCATCGCCTTTTCCTACTGTCAAGCAAGAGGACGGAATTGATAAGCCTAGGCTGCCGAAAAAGAAGAAGTTGCTCCTGAAAATGGCCTCGCCCAAGAAAATGGTTTCGCCGCAGAAGGTGACCTCACCGCAGAAAACATCCTCAGCACCACCAGCCGTGAACGTTAAGCTTGAACATGACGACTCTGTGTTGCGCAAAAAGCGGCCTTTAGAAGGGTCTAAGCTCAAGGCTGTACGTGGGTCGTCGGTTGAGCCTCGTGCGGCATCGCCTTTTGATCTGCGTTCCAGTACTCCTTTCGACAGCGCACCCCAAGTAAAGAGAAAAAAGACAAAGATTTACATTCACGGCTCTACCAACAGCAAAGATTCCGTGGCAGATAAAACAGAAATTCAGAAGAGTCATGAAAATGGCGACAATGAGAAGAATCAAAATGAAGAGAAGGGTGACAAAAATGCCCCAGTTGGCCAAACTAAGATACACGACCAAGATAATGAGGGTGGGTCGTCTCTGCAACCTGCCAGTGAAGCGTCTCCAAGAAAGTCAGAAGTGCCAAAAAAGGTTGGACTCAAGTTGAAGCTTAAGCTTAAACCCTCACTGGAAAGCTGATACAGTTAAACAAAATCCAAAATGAACATAAAAATTACGATTAAAGACCTCGGAGCAAAACACGCAGCATCACAGAAATTTCATGATGTGCGAAACATCGTTGTATTTATAGATCGAGGTGTGCAGTACTGCAGACGAAAAAAAATATACATGTGGCACGTAGCCTTATAGATTAAATGCTTCTCGTAGATTAGTGATCTGACTTGGGCACAATCATAAATATTAATCAGAGAGAAAGGATATGGCCAATTTGAACAAGAAGGGAAGCTAGACCAAATGAGTTATAAGAAACAAAAGAAGTTCGGGTTTAGTAGTACGAAAACCCTTTGGTAAAAACGTGAACTTGAAAATAAATTAATAATTGAGAAACAGGAAACATTGTTGGCGAAGGTATAGCGAGACCAGACAATTCTGATTTGTTTGAACGGGTGGATGAAACCTTTTTGGAGTGTTTATGGGTATTTTTAAAAATGCATAACTGTAATAACATAGTAATTGAGCTCATTCTACAGTTTGAACTTGGCTTTGAAAAGCTCTTAAAATAACTGATGAGCTTTATAACAATATTACTTGAAGAGCTAGTAAAAGTAAAAACTCATAGAAAATAGAGTAACACAATACAAGAAATGTGTGGAAACAAGGTACAGGTTGAATAACAAATAGTACTTAATTTCGTCGTGATACTGGTTGAGCAGAATTGCAAATACACATCAAACATTTTTTGCACGACAGTCTTTACTTGTCTATCTCACCATTAATGAAAAAGTAGATATACGGGAGTTTTCTTTAATTTATACTGGAGAGTGTCTCTAAGGGACATACTTTTGAGAATTGAAGGCTCTGCTGAATCTTTGAGTACGATCTTTTTTCGTATGGCTGCAAAAAGCTCTCAGAATCAGCATCCCAGTATCTTTCGTAAAAGTCAATTGGTATTTCATGTTTGATCTTCTGCTCAGGAGTTTAAAACAAACAGGTTTTATCAGTATATGTTATTCACAGCGAGATGTAAAGTATGTGAAAGCATGAAATATTGTAGCAAAGGATGGGATTACTTTGTTGAGTTTTCATTTGCAGCATTTTGTTCCGGGTGCTCGTTAGATTTTCTTCTAGATCCTCATGTCAATTAGTAACGCAGTCTGAATTCATTATTCATTTGCAGCTTTATGTAAAGGCTATTATTCGGAAGTATTATTGTTAGCCTTTTTATTGTTTGAAGACTATCCTACCTCCTAAGAAGTCTATTGTTTTTTGTCTACATCTCTCTACTGTACTTCTCAAATGATTCCTAGTATTTCCTACTGAAGTCTCGCCCTGAAACACCAAGTTGCACTAGCACAATGAGATTACATCTAAGTCTGCAATGTATGATGCTAAAATAAACGCTAAGATTTAGAACGATACTTGATGTAAACCCCACATTTTACTACAGCAGGTTTGATAGGTTCTATAGCTGGGCCTCGTTCACAGTTAATATTGGTCATCCGTAGGAAAATCACCCTATAACGACGGCTATTATTATCAATTAAACTCGAAATACGACAATCAGTTGCGCATGTAACTTTTCAAGCGTGAAAGACCAATTCGTGCTATTCTTAGTACTAAATTTATAGCCGATTGACCCAAAAAAATTAAGCAACATGTCGTTCAATAACCCCTTGGCTTTCAGCCTATCAAAATCATCAGCAACAACATCAACGACTAATACCAACACCTTGCATGTTGCCAGTTCTACAAATGGGACAGGCCAGTTGCCTATCAGCAGCGAAAATCGATCAGACAAGAACCACATCCATCCCACTTCCGCGGCGGACCTGCCACGGTCGCCGTTTCTCCACAATATTCTCCAGAGGACGTCTGCAGCAACTTTAGACTCAACACACAAACCCGGAGTACCAGCCTCCGTGGTGACTGCAGAAAATAGCATATCCAGTACTGGCAAAACAGACTTGATTGGGTTGTTTGACAAGTTTGACGTGAAACTGAAAGAAGACGAGAAGGAGATCGTTGATGATTTATACGAGCACAAGTATGGAGAAGATGTGAAAAGCGAAAGTAACAAGGTAGAGATGGTGGAAAAACGATTAGGACTGAGGCGCAGTAGTGATGTAAAACAAAATGCTACAGACCAGAATGAAAAGGGAGGTGCTGAAAATAATATTTCTGAACAAGAACAAGTGCAGCATACTAATGAGAAAGCGATGGAAAGCACCCCAAAAGGTGAACTGGAGAGGGTGGAATATGATATTAAAGCTCAAGTTGAGAAACACGACGACAATGTAGTGAATTTGCATCAACAGCTGACTAATGAAGAACAGACTCAAATCATTTCTAAAGAATTGGAAGTGGGACCCGAAAAAGAACTGGAAATTAAGTCGCTCTCGCTGGAAATTGCAAATACAACCACTGGAGAAACAGTGGACAATGTTTGCACATCAAGTGAAGCAAAATCTATTACTCTGATACAAGTCGCTACTGGCCCTGCCCCTTCTATGATGACAATTCAACCATATGATCCGTTTTCAAACACTGGAAGTATACAATCTGAAGCTCCAGAGCTGTCACCAATAATAGCCGAAAAGAATATGTCATTAAAGACAAATAAAACCGACAATACTCCATCTAGCACAAGTTCGAACACGCAAGAGCAACCTAATTCACACCAATTGTTAACTCAGAACCCTAGTTTGGAGTCCTTTCCTAAGATGAGAACCAATAAGGTTGGCGAAGCAACACCTCCGAAAACTCCTAAGGACAAACTTCTGGACTTAACGGGTAGTTCGGAAGTTACTTCTATGGAGGAAATTACGACTCCAAAAGACAACGTTGATGAAAAGCACCGCGAGTCACACAAGCCGTTCGACTTCCAAAACTTCTTGATGCATTTGCGCAAGAAGAGTGCAGACCCTATAGTGCGCTACATTCGCTCCTTTTTGGTCTCCTTCAGTAGACTGGCCCACACGTTCACCCTGGAACAGAAGGTCAAAGTGGTTCAAGATTTCAAAGTGTTCATGAACGATAAATTCTTGCTCTACCAGCCATTCGCATCAATGGAAGACATCGATTTAGAGAACTCTCGCGAGGGTTTAGAAAAACTCATCATGAACAGAATTTACGAAAGCTGTTTCCCACCAGAAATCATCAAGCAGTCCCCTGAATACCTCTCTGAAACATGCAAGAAAGACCTTGAAGATGACCAGGCCTTTACCGAGCAACTCGATAAATTCAGCTGGGTCAATGGTACTCACTTGGATATCGATATCGATCTGTTAACGACTGACATGGTGGATTATTCCACGGCTGAACTCAATAAGATCAACAACTACAGGGCACCAAGAGATAAGATCATATGCATTCTCAACTCATGCAAAATCATCTTCAGTTTTCTCAAGGCTAACGATAAGGAGACGAACGCAGATGCGTTTGTGCCACTCCTTATCTTGGTTTTGATCAAAGCTAAAACACCACACTTGGTTAGCAACGTACATTATATCGAGAGCTATAGGGGAGAAGAGTGGCTTCTCTATGGCGAAACCAGTTACTATCTTTCATCTTTGCAGGGTGCTATCAACTTTATCACAAGTATCAAAGTTGACTCGCTCACAATTGGCGAGAACGAGTTTAATGCGCATCTCGAAGCCTGGGAGGCGCTGCAAAAACAAAAACCTGTTTTACAGCAGCCCCAGCCTCAGCATGTAAAGCAAACAGAAAGACCAGCCCAGGAGTCTATGTCTCCATCAAACGTGTTGTTTACCAGTGCAGAGTTGATTACGAAGTCAATTTCGAATTTGTTGTCGTCTCCAGCCGAAACTCCTGCACCTGAAAGACCAGCACAGCCATCGGAGCAGAGTGAAAGAAGGGCTCTGGCAACATCGGGTGTTGACGAGGCACTCGTGGAGCTGACATTTAAAAGCATGAAGGAAATGTTTCCGCAATTGGACGAAGATTTGTTACGTGATGTGGTTTTTATGAACAAGGGTGGTGTGGATGAATCTTTGGATGCTTGTTTGCAGTTGAGTGGTAGTTAGATAGCTTGGTGGTATTGAAATGCAATTTGACAAGCAACCTAATAACAGCTGCTGTGTAACTCATCTCGTCTTTATCTGTCTAGGTTAATCAGGTACGATTAGTCAAAGATGAAATCCAGGCTTCGACTATGCATGATGGGGTGGATTGAGTGCCATTTTCCGCGTCCCCAGAACCATCAAATGCCAATACCAGGGGACTACTATTCTGCAAAACTGATTCTATCGATGAACAATACTCAATTCTAGAAAATACAAGTGAATGTAATTTCGCAGTTTCAAACAGATGTAAAATTTAACCTCAATTGGCTTCAAATAAGCCGCTTGGTGGTACCTTACTCTTTCATAGCGATGAAGTCAGTAAATAAGAATATAATGAACCGACATCATTCAAGAAAGACTGATCCAATAAAGAGCTCTTTGGAACGATGAGATCAGTGGAATATCTCCCACCGAACTTTAGCTGTCGTCTTACATCTCAAACTGATGAAAACAGAACCGATAATAAACCCGAAGCTCTTTGGGGCAGCATCAATGGGACGCTAGAGTTGTTGGACACTCATGGCATATTTACGATCATAAATCACTTAATTCAACATAAAAGCCTGGTTAGCTCAATCGATAGAGCGTTTGACTCTTAGAGAGGACATCAAAAGGCTACGGGTTCGACCCCCGTATCGGGCTTCTTTTTTAATATTCTTCTAAATTCTATTTTTGCTGTATCTTATTAGTGTATTAAGATCAAACTCTGGCTAAGCAATTGTTCAATTACTGGAAATGTCAAAGTAGTTGAATGGCTAAAAGTTTAATATAGGTTCATCTATCTTGGTGCCTTTGGCAGATACTCAGAAATTACATTCGAATTACATTCGCAATCTTAAAAGTCGCTTTGTCGATCATATTGTCGCTTAGATTGTCGCCTATATTGTCGGTTTTACACAGATTATTACTAAGCCGATCTCTATTTGCAAACATTAATTCTGATCTCATTTCGTATATTCTTCCCAATCCAAGAAAATGTTCCCGGCGGACTTTTTTTCCCAAAACGGCTGCAAAATGCCAATAGATAGCGTCGGAAATGTATAAAAGCAGTAGAACGCACTCCAACTCAAACATCATCAGTCTAGTCAGAACATCATTAAGACCAGCTTTTATCAAAAAACCTAACTATTTACTTTCACTAAAATGCCTATGTTATACAAGCCAGCTGCCGAGGGTAAGGAGGTCAAGCCTCCTCAAATTCCATCCCCAGGCAACAATTCGTTCCTTGGAGACATTTTTACCTCAGAAGCACCTAAGGAGGAGCAAATCTCTTGTGGTTTCTACAAACAAGAGAAGGGCGAGCCATTGGTGTACAAGTACGACTACGACGAAATGAAGATTATCTTGGAAGTTGAGGGCGAATACACAATTGCCGATGAGACTGGATACAAGGTTTCCACCAAGCCAGGCGATGTTTTCTACTTTAAGAAGGGTACTACCATTACTTTTGAGACCACTGGCTATGGTTACGCTTTTTTCACGGGTTTGAGACCTAATGGAACTGCTTAAAAAGTAAGTTAAACGTTCAACAAGAACCGCCTAGAAGGATAATAAATGTTCAAAACGTCACTGTGTAAATCGTAGGATAATCTGTTTATTAACTGGAATAGTTTTGAATCAATTTTCAAAAGGCTAAAATTTTGGAACTCGGCCTATTTAGAGATATACTTGAGATCTGAAACTGTTTCAATAATTATAATGGGCAATTTTAGTGTTTTGCAGCCATGAGAAAGTATCTTGGCAGGAGACAAAATAATGGAAGTCACTCATCCGCAGGTTCCTAACTTATTATTGATCCTCTAGTGTGTTCTATGGTTTAACATAATTCAGCTTTAAATTACCAATTCCTTGACCAGCATCAAGATAACTTATATATTTATCATTCTCAGTGGCATCAACTTCAAAACATATGTTTATGTTGTGCTTTCTATTGCAATCATTCATACATTAGTTTAATTACTCTCACTTCTAAATGTAGCATGGATCTCATCCCATATGTTCCTGTAGTTTCCCAGATTTCATTGGACTGTTCCTCATTTTACCCTCTATTTCATGATGTTTTTAGACTTGTAGTCCAACCACTAGTCTCGTAAGTGTTTGTCATTCAATCATCAACTACGTGGAACAACATCTCATCCAGAGATTTTGGCTAAACCTTTTCTGCATTAGTTCCACCCTGCTTTATCAACTTATTACATTTTTTTATTCTATTCTTTTCTACAACATTCTTCATGCCAATTGACTACTCCAAATGGGACAAGATCGAGTTGTCTGACGACTCCGATATCGAGGTCCACCCTAATGTTGACAAAAACTCCTTTGTCAGATGGAAACAACGTGACATCCACGAAAAGCGCCAGCAGAGAAACATTGAGATCAAGTCGATCTTGGTCCAGCTCACAATGTACGTCAAATTGAACGAGAGAGTCGACTATCTATTGAAGGAATTGCTGCCACAGGAACTCCTCAATAACACTGAGGTTATGCTGAAACTTGACAGTCACTTCGACAAGCTGGAAAAGTTTGACTACGAGAAGTTGATTGCTGACAAGGGCGATTCGTTGCGCAAAGGCTTGCGCGACTTGAAGTTTGAGCCAGAGGAAATTGAAAACACCCCACCATACAACGAAATGATCGAGGACTTGTTCATCCAGGTCCGTGAAGATCACCCTGATGCCGTAGACTCCACCAAGTTGGTTAACTACCTCAAGGAACACAGAAACAAGATCGACGATGTCTTGTCCAAACAGACCATTCGCTTGGATGACTTGTTGAACCAAAAGGCAAACTTGATCTCCAGTGACGACATCCACACCGGATTCGACAGGTCCTTTTTGAACAAAGACAAGGAAAAGGTGGAGGTGATTGAAACTATAAACTCCCCAAGCCATGCAGTCTCTACAGGTAATTCCACCCCTACGAAAATTGCAGCACCCTCTGAAAAGTCGACATCTTCCGAAAATTCAACACCTTCTACTTCAATTGAAGATTCCTCCAACAGCTCAGAGCCGGACCTCACGCTCCTTCCCGCAACTGAAGCGTTTTCCAAGCTCACTTCGGTATCTGACAGTGATGAGTTCCTTACTAAAAACCCTCAAATCTGCACAGAGCAACAGAAAGACGCCCTTATGATGTCTGCGTTTGACTTCCAGTTAGCAGGTGATACTGCCGGTGCCAAGCGTGCCATTCACCAGGGCCTTCTTCTTCAGTATGTTGCACAACTCGCCGGACCACGTCCAACGCGCGATCTGATCATAAGAGCAGCCAAGTTGTTCTGCTCGAAGGTCGGCGAAAACTCGCCTGCGCGTACCGGTTTCTTGCAAGATGTGCAGAGCACATTGGAACACATCAAATCGAGGTGCGAATTCATCCAGAACGAACAGCAACAGGAGGGTGAGGCTCAGATCCAGCTCAAGGCCCTCGATGACTCCATGGAGTTACTGGTTACAATACCCGAGGAGGGCACCAAGGAGTATGAGGTGTTCTGTACGAAATTGACCCCGGAATTGCAGGAAGCTGTGAAAACAGAGTCTCTCGATGAGGTCAACAAGGTATTGGGGTCGATGAAGGTCGAAGATGCGGAGAAGGTCTTGGAGGTTTTCAACGAGTGTGGAGTTATTGGGATCAATGAGTATTTTGAGGATGAGAATGATTTCAAGGAGTTACAGGAGAAGTACAAAGAGCAGGAAAAGGACGTCAATGAGAGGATTGTCGAAGAGAAAGAACCAGTGGAGGAGAATGTCTTTGACACCACCGATGTTGTTGATTAGTATATATGATCAGGTATAGGAATTAGTGAAAAGGTTTCAGATGTTATTGGGTAAGTGAATTGGTGCGTTGAGTTAATTTGATTTGTTAGTAGACTGTTGTATTTATCCCAGAATATTGATCATTGCTTGCAAATATCAATTTATTTCTTGTTTTCTCTTCATATAGTTATGATTTTCGCTCCCCTTGACTGAGTTGAATGATGCGTGTTACTATGTTGCTATTGATTTACTGGTGGATAGTATGAGATCAATTGAAATGAAAGTAGGCTGGCCAATCGATTATGGGATTCAGTCTATGGATGTAAGTTACATTGGAAAAGAGCACTAGGGACAAAGTCTGACTTGTAAGATGTCAATAGAAATCAGTTGAGATGCTGTGAATGACTGAGGGTAAGCTTCGAAGGTCAATCTATTCGTGTTTAGTAAAGATATGGGTTGAAATGACAGGCAGCTACTGAACTTTTCAAACAAGATTCATCACAGCTTAAACAGAAGACTCAGTGCATACTTGTTAGAAAAATGTCAATAAAGGTGCTCCTTATAAGTGAATCTTTGGAATCCGTAGCCGACAGTGGTAACGAGAAATGTTTGTTTCTCTTACATGGTGAGCAAAATTCAGTTTTTACAGCAAGTACACCAAGGTATACTCATAAGGTCAGTTACCAATGTCACCATATTATGGAACTGATACCAACGTGAGTTCGAAAATAATAGTAAATTATGGGCGATGAGCGATTTCACTGTCTGTAGAAGCTATCGATGAACGTAACTCTCCCTATTCTCCGTGAGTTTCAATCATGATTCCACATCTTTACGGTACAAAACTCAGTCTTTAGCCCCTCACTTATTCTCATCCAACTTCTTCAAAGTGTCCATCAAGGCATTTGGGTTAGGTGCGCCTTCCTTCAATTGCGAAAGCAACGATGCTACCTGGGTTTTGGGCTTTTCCTTAGGGACCCCGTATGCGGGAGGTTGGGGATACCCAGCGTAAGCCCCAACTTGACGTGGCCCGCGGTGGTTGCCTCTTGGTTTATATGTGGATGCAGCAGAGCTCTGTGCTCTCGAAGGGTCTTCTTTGGTAAGAGGCTTGTATGGCTGTGGGTTCTGCAAGCCTGGGGCTGAGTACGGAGCTCTGTTTGGCAGAAATGATTGTGGGGGTGGACTGTGTGGCGGCGGGGCTGTTTTTGGTGGATACTGTGAATACTGTGGGTTCTGTGGTTGAAGGTATTGACCATTTGGTGGGTACGGAGGATTTGCTGGATATTGACCATTTGGTGGGTACTGGGGATTCGGTGTGTATTGGCCATTTGGCGGGTATTGGCCACTTGGTGGGTATTGGTCATTTGGTGGGTATTGGCCATTTGGTGGGTACTGAGGGTTTGGTGGGTACTGAGGGTTTGGTGGATATTGACCATTTGGTGGGTACTGGGGATTCGGTGGGTATTGGCCATTTGGTGGGTACTGAGGGTTTGGTGGGTACTGGGGATTCGGTGGATATTGGCCACTTGGCGGGTACTGGCCACTTGGTGGGTACTGGCCACTTGGTGGGTACTGGCCACTTGGTGGGTACTGGCCACTTGGTGGGTACTGGCCACTTGGTGGGTACTGGCCACTTGGTGGGTACTGGGGATTCGGTGGATATTGACCACTTGGCGGGTACTGG
The DNA here is from genome assembly GCA_003707425.3 of Kodamaea restingae. Classification (NCBI taxonomy): domain Eukaryota; kingdom Fungi; phylum Ascomycota; class Pichiomycetes; order Serinales; family Debaryomycetaceae; genus Kodamaea; species Kodamaea restingae. Next base: position 535,672 of record PPJA03000006.1, read on the forward strand.
GGATTTGGTGGATATTGACCATTTGGTGGGTACTGGCCATGTTGGTACTGAGAATACTGCGGATTATGCATGTTTTGATGTGGTGGTTGCTGAGCATACTGTTGATACTGCTGATGGAAACCTTGACGTCCCTGGTACTGCTTGCCATTTTGATATCCCATCTTATGTTTTGTGTCAAAACCATGTGTGCCTGGGCCGTACCTCTGGCCAACTCTTTGTCTTTTTGCATAGTAGTTGGGGTCGTTTCTATCGAAATGTTTTGAATTTTGCTTGTGTGTTCTGTTTTCTTCATCATTTCTGTACCTGGTGTCGTCTTGCTTCCTGTATCTACTTTCTTCATCATTGCTATGCTCGCTGCTAACCACTTGATTATTATTGTGCTCGTAGATTTTTTCTTTCTCCTCAGACTCAACTTTCAGACCCCCCCGCTTCTCTTTAGCAGCAAGCAATACCTGGACAGCTACATTGACTGCGATGTCCGCGTACTCGTCGAACTTAATTTCATCATCCTCCGTAGTCTCAAAAGTGTGAACACTTACCACGTTGTCCTTCACCACACAGGTGGCCATTGCACCCGAATACGCTGCTTCGCTGATGGCATCGCTCACCTCATCATCAATAATCTCCTCTATGCGGGTGCTTATGCCCTCCTGTTCAAGTGTACGCTGGACCTCCTCGGCGAATGATTCTGGGGAGTTTTCAGTGGTATATATTTGGCATTCGACGGGTGGTCTATTTTCCTCGTGCCCAATATCTTCACTCTGTCCACTAGCTTCTTCACTCTGTCCAATAGCTTCTTCACTCTGTCCATCAGCTTCTTCACTTTCTTTGATGGCCTCGTCATTCTGTACGTTCACCTCGCTCTTGTCAGTTGGCTCGCTTTCTCCGTTTGGCCCACTTCCTGTGTTTGCATGCTCGCCGCCATCTTGCAGACTTTCCTCGGCACTTTCATAGACATCACTACCCACACTTTCATCCACTGCCCTAGTTACTCCTCCCTCCCTTTCTCTCCCCCTTGAGTGGTCAACTGCCTCCCTCTTGCGCGACGCATTTAACCGCAAGATCCTGCTGTGTAACGGAACATTGGTCTCACCCTTTATTGCCTCCTCGCACGACTCAGCGTCACGGAACTGTACAAAAGCATACCTTCCCTTGATGCTGATCTGCGCTACTGGACCGTACTGGCTGAAAATCCGATATAGATGCTCTTTGGTAATAGTGTTGGAAGGAAGATTACCCACAAAGAGCCGCAGTCCATCGGGGAAACCCCCAAATCCCCCCTCTGCCTCCGCCTGCAAGAAAGCTTGGAAGTCTTGCTGCTCGTGAGCCGTCATGGGAACCGTGAGGTTAGGTCGACGACAAAATGGACCCACAGGCACCAAGGGTATGGGGTTGTTCAAGTATTTAAATGGCAAGTTGTACGAATAAACCTGGTCATAGTTGGAAATCGAACCTGTATTGGGCAAAGCCACGTTTCTCTGAGCCAAATGCTCCAGAATCAAACGCATCTGTTCCTCCTGTGGAAGATGAACGAAATTGGGGTCTTTGACTAATTCACTCTGCATGATTGCAGCAAACGATTCCTGGAGTGCTGGTGGAACTTGTGGAAGTGATGAGGTGGGAAGTGCAGGTCTGGAAGCAGGTTTCGGTGGGAGTCCCGCAGGGCGCGCAGGAAGCAGTTTGACTGGCGCTGTAAACGCTGCTTCTGGATCGTAATCGTCGTCCAGCTCTTTTGCATACCCAGTTTCTGGATCGTATTCGTCGGAAGATTCGTTGCTTCCTTCAACCTTAGCTGGTATATCCGCTGGCGAAGTAACCGAGTGCAATAGTGGCGAAGTGGTTTCTGGGTGAGCTGAAGGTTTGTGTTGATCGCTTACTTTGTAGCCATCACTTTCGACGCTTTCGTTGTTTGTTTGGTCACCGTTATCCTCGCTTTGCTTATCGCCACCATCGCTATCTCCCTTCCCCTCCGTGTCATCCAGTTCAAGATCTAATATGATATCATGCGACTCATTTTCAACCTTCTTATCAATCTCATGACTTTCTATACCAATTGACTGGTCAACTTGATGTCCAGTTGAGGTCGACACATCCCCAGTAATTATCTCGCCACCTTTCTTACTATCTTCCATTTCATTCGAGCGTTCTCCATCCACTCTTGCTCCATTTACTGTTTCTCCGTCTACTCTTCCTCCATAGCCACTCGGCTGTCCAAAATTGCTATCAATCGAGGCGTTTTGCGTTGGAGTCGCTGCCCTCTCTGTATCGCTCATCGTTGGTGACCGAAAATATTTTGTCACGTGTGGATCAACCCGATTGGGCCACAAACAAACAAACTTTGAAACAATATTCGGTAGCAGGTTTGCTAAGACGAAGAATAAACAGCACTGGAATACGCTACAGCTACCAGTAACTGCTAAGAGCACGCCACAGATAGTGATACTAAGGTCTAAAATTGCAAGATCAACAAACGGAATAACCGCTAGTCCCAAGTCTTTTCAGAAGTACTATATTAATATTAAGTATAGCTTTATTTTACGGAAAGGACACAACCCAAGCACTCAAAGCACTGATATCAAATCGGATTGCTTACTAGGACCATTGGTATATAACTGGAGCCACTATTACACTGTAAAAACTGATAGTACCATTAAGTGACGGGCTTTCCAGAGACTACATTACGGACTGCTTAACAACTGCTATTGGGGATATCTTGAACCATTTAAGTTGATAGAAGTATAAGAGAACTTGGAGGTCATTCGGAAGTACGAAACAAGCAACTCAAGCTCAAAAATACACTGAACCATACCCATATACAATGACCATATTCCAGAACTTCAACACACACACGCTCCGGTCGACGCGCGGATTCAAACTCAAACAGTCGTCGCCCATCTCGTCACCGCACCCGGTATCGTCATCCACCTTCCCCCACCCCGAGCTCTCGCTCAACAATGGCCAACCCGTGTCTACACACAAAGACATCCGCAACTACGCCGAGCAGACGTTAGGTAGTGACAACGCCTTAATCCAGGCTGTCAAGCTCCCGCAGGATGAGGATATCAATGAGTGGCTCGCCATCCACGTGGTGGACTTCTACAACCAGATCAACATGTTGTACGGTGCCATCACCGAGTTCTGCTCGCCCGCAACATGCCCCCGCATGATTGCCACGGAGGAGTACGAGTACTTGTGGCAAGAAGCCAGTGCAGGAAATGTGCTGCCCAAGCGTCCGGTCTCATTGCCGGCATGTGAGTACATTGAGAATTTAATGAATTGGGTACAAAGTTTCTTCGACAACGACAACATCTTTCCCCTGAAGATCGGTGCGCCTTTCCCACAGCAGTTCCCGACTTTGGTCAAGACCATTTTCAAGCGTTTGTTCCGCATCTACGCGCATATTTACTGCCACCACTTCCACGAGATCAGCGAGTTGGGCTTGCAGTCGCACTTGAACACAAGCTTGAAGCACTATGTTTTGTTTGCGAACGAGTTTAGCTTGATCAGCCAGAAGGATTACGGACCGTTGGAGGACTTGGTGCATACGATGTTGAAGAGATAACTAAATGAGACCTGAGCTCTCGCTGATGAAATCAGGGACGAGCGAACTTGTTTATCAAGTGATGCCTGAGAGAGCTTGTTTAGTGGCAGTGATGAGAGAGCTTTTTAATGGGTAAGCGATACCTATATAGTTATCTCTTCATTCAACTGATTCCGGCTCTCATAAAACTCATCTCTAACTTTTATACAAATGATTTTACCCCATACAACTTTTTTGAACGATAAACTGACAAAGTCACTGACGAGTAAGCTTAGTTAATAGCAAATGAAATGTTAATAAACAGTGATAACCCTTGACCTGAGGACTATAAGAATAGCTGCTGGTATCAAACCTCCTTGGTAGGTAAAAAAGATAAGAAACTTCATGCCACATTGGATGCAAAACGCTCTCTGATTAGTTTTAGAAGGCTCAAAACTATAGAATATTGATTGTGCAGAGGGGAGATCTATCTGGTTATCCAAGGAGATAATCTTTAACTGTTATTTCGCAGAAGGGCGTTTTCAATCAATGAAAGGGTGTTGGCAAAACCAGTGCAGATGTTATGGACCGTTTAGGGTCCCCAAATATTTACAAAGAATAACACAATGTAATCAAGGTCACAACTGCTCTTTGGGGTACAATATATGTAGAATCATTGAAAAGTATATCAGACTAGCGGCTGGCAGAAGATTTCCTGAGTCAGCAGAAAGTTAAATTAGGCCATGATTGGTGTTCTTAGTCCATTTTCTGTAGATGTCGACTATATTAACTGATAATCCAAGTAACCAAACTGAGTGAATTTGGAGCTTGACTTGTCACGCTTACTATCTAATAAACTGTTTCGAAATAAACAGGTTAAAAGCATATAAATCTACGAACGCGAGACCATATTCACAGATTAAATGTACATAGCGAAAATAGAGAGCAGTTGTATGGAGAGTAGTATTTGACAGGCCCAAGCGCGCCCAATATTTTTGACCTTTTGAGCCCTCATGTTCATTTGCTCTCGAAAAACAGTCTTCAATTTGCAGCCATTTCATTATTGTCATGACTTGGACCTTTTCGAACTGACCCGCGCTGATATTACCTGCTGTGTTTAAATTCCGTTTCATTCGATTTCTTCACTCAGTCAATTCAGCAATTTTACTCAATTGAATAACTTCACCCAACCACATTGCGCTTCTACTAATTTATTTTCTATTGTCCTTTAATCAGGCACCTCGACTGCCTTCTTTGCTAGCATTTAATTTACTTTCCCTGTTCTTCAGGTTCCTCATTTACCAACTCAACCTCCCCCATCATGCACAAATGATCAGATGGATACTCTCCAATCCGCGGCTGTCCTTCACCCATTTCCTCGCGCAGCGGCATCCTCAATAACTTAATCAACCGCACACCCTGCTTCTTCTCAACTTCAGACACCGTATCGACGCGCGCAGAGTAGTCTTCGCCGTTCCACTCATCAACTATAAATATATAGTCAAGCAAGCCCCTCCACGCATGTGCCCAGTTCGAAAAAAACGGCTCGTTGCGGTCGTTATCCACGCCGGCATTTTCTGGGTGCACGTTTTTGTAGCCTACCGAGTAAAGCGAAATCGCACGAAGAGGAATGCTATTGTGTAGATCTTGCATTTGCTGGCATAGAAGTGTCTCCTCGGGAGTTGGATCATAGAACTCAGGACACGGGTCTCTAGGCTGTTCGGAAGATGAAGCGGTTGTCTCAGAGTCTCCATTCGCGTCATTTTCTTTGTTTTCTTCACCGTTGTTTCCAACTTTCTCTTTCTCTTGTTCCTTCTCTTCCCTCTCTCTCTCTTCCTTCTCTTCCCTCTCTCTCTCTTCCTTCTCTCTTTGCTCCTTTTTCTCCTTGTTCGTCTTTCTCTCAGAATGCTGATACAGCAACGAACACGCTAAAACCGTCTTCGCCCTCCCCTTATACTCCACAGGCTTCGCCGTCATCGACAAGTACGGACTGTCGAACGGCTGACTGTTCATGTCACCCGCAAAAAATGTGTAGAACCCCCGCTGGCCATTCACAACAGTCCGCAAGGTGGCCACAAACTCCTGGAACTTTACCAATATCAAGTAGCACTGTCTAGTGCGCTCAAATGTACCAAACGGATGCCAGAACAAGTGCGTGGTCCCCACAACCAACCCACTACGAAGCCCGGGAAACTTCTCATGCACCTCTGGCTGAAACTCTAGGTAGTTGAGCATACCCACATTATCGGTGCTTCGACGAATCTCGGGAACACCCTCGTGTGGCCTGTCGTAGCTGATAAAGCTCTGATGAGGGCATCTGAATAGCTCGCTGCGGAACATGATACATACACCATGGGTCTTATTGTCATTGCGATGGAAATTGCTGCGGAATCCTCGCTTCGCAAACTCCTCGCGCCAGTACAGCTTGTACTGGAAATAGTCCAATTCCTGCATGCAGATCACATCGGGGTTGTAGTGGATGATCTCGTCCAAGAGCGTTTTAGACCGCCACTCCCACTTGAGAGCTGCTCCACTCGTTGGGAAGAGCTTCCGGCGCACGAGGCCCTGTGCTAGCATATTGTACGTCATGATTTTGACGCGAAGGCCGTTTTTGGCGGCGGACACCTCGAGCAACTCACGCTTGATGAACTGCGGGGGGGATTTTTTGGGTTCTTCCTGGTCCATCTGCTTGCGCTGTTTGCGCAAGTTGCGCAAGCGCCGCTGTTCCTCGATGTACTCGGGGGTGATGAGTGTGGGGTCAAAGGGTTTTTTGGATGACATGATGAAAAAACAGATTACTGGCGACAAGTATTGGAAGTAGTGTTTGAGCTATTCGCGACGCTGTGTTGATGAGCTGTTGAAACTTAGTGCAGCTTGTGGGAGTAGTTGTTGGTAATGAGAACAAATCAAGAAAAGACTTTCCGATACGAGTTAAGAAGTGGCAAGGTCTCGACCAGTTACTTAATGTAGAGTGGTCCTACAATAAACTACCAATGAAGGGTGATCCTATTGTAAATAGTCCTGTAGAGTTATCTTGGGTGATCAATTGAGGATATTGAAGAGCGAACTTGTTCATAAGGAGTCATATCTGGAGACGAATTGCAAATCGAGGGTGGTGCACTGAAAGCGAGTTTAATGGAAACAAAATTCGATCACCAAGTGCTAATCACAATTCTCTAGTACCATGATTTACCTATTAACTCTTGCTCTTATTCTCACGGTGTTTGAACTTCAAGGTGTTTCATCTAAGTTTACCTCCTCTTTCTTACACCTTCAAGTTGATTCATAGATTCCTTCTACTACTGGGGCAAAATCTAAAGAGTCTCTAAAATCAAAACCAAATCATTTTTAACTCACCTCCAAAATGTCTATGACCTACGCTCAGTTGGACCTCATACAAAACACAATCTACGACGATATACGCACGCTTGTACACGCATCTTCCAAACTGGAGCAGACGCAGCTTATCAAACGCATCAACTCAGCACTCCTCGACTACAGAGACTGCCTCGAGCTGAACAGAGACTCCAATAGCCACACATACAAAGTCTATGTTGATAGGCTCGGCGAGTTGAAGAAGCGCGTGCGATCCGCACAGCTAGAGGCCCATGACTTGAGCCTCGAAATAACTCACCAGCAAAGATTGGCCAAGTTCCACGTGGAACAACCTCACAACGACACCAACAACGACTCCGAAGACCTTAACGACGTGAGGGCTCAGCTCTTCAGCAGAAACCCCAAACAATCTCCTGATCTTTCGGTAGATCAGCAAATTCTTTCCCACAACAAGCAAATCACATCGTCCTTGCAGGCAACGCGACAATTGCTCTCCTCGTCGATCCTCCAGAGCGAGCTCAACATCGATTCCCTCGACCAACAGACCAAGGACATGGCCAATTTGAACGAAGAATTCCTCAAATTCAGCGACTTGTTGCAGAAGTCAAAGCAAATCGTCAAATTCATCGAGAAGCAGGACAAGGGCGATAAGCAGCGCATATACATGAGTTTCGGGGTGTTTTTCCTTGTTTGTCTCTGGATCGTATGGAGGCGTATTTTGAGGGTTCCAGTCAAGTTGTTCTTGTGGACCTTTTTCCGCACGTTTCGCGTGTTGACGTGGGTGTTTTCTTCCGGCTCTGCTAAGCCTTCGCTGAGCTTTTCGCTGGCTCTTACGGAGGTGCTACTGACCGGTACTGCGGTGACATCTCTGAATACTGCGACGGCCACAGATGTAGTTCTTGCCACTGCTGAGGTGGTTTTGGATGCTGTGGAAAAAGTGGTTGTTGATGACGGTCTGTTGTGGAGTACGATCGGGGGATTTAACGATGAATGATAAGCTAATAATCTTTATTGAGGAGCTAACGGGGTTGGTGGCGTTGATATTGAGTTGATGAGTTCGATAATACACATTGACGTAGATACGCGTTGGTGAAAAAGTCATATAGAGTATGTGTGAACCAAGAAAAAGATGGCCGAGCTTGGAAATGCTTCTGACTACTGGCCTCTTGATAAATCTGCCGAGATATGCTATTTATGTTAAGCACGGGATCAGCTTGCATGCTGCAAGTAAATCCATTTGAAACTACAGTCAACTCTCGCATACACTATTCTTGACATTTTCATGGATACAACAGCGGAAGGTCGGTCGCAAGGAGCATATTTTAGAATTCTGACAAAGTTCGGATGGCACCGTTTTTGGCGGGGTTACTTTGTGATGAACCTCAGAAGATGCGATACCCACCTTTCTCGGTGTGTTGTATCAGCGCTCTGAATCACTCCACTCAATGAAATAGTCCCCGTGGTAATTCTTTCCATGAAAAACGCAAGTACAAATACTCTTGCGGCTTTTAGTAGACCACGTAGTCTTGTACATATCCTATGCTTTTGTCTTGAAGATTCCGAAAGGAGAAATTCCTTCAGTAATACAAAGAAATAATGTAGGAATTATATCCCATCCAGCAAACCGATCACTTTCTCTGACCCTAACTACTTTCAAATATTCTCAAGTTATAGTAACAAACTTTACACTAAGACGCCATTAGAAACAAGAAATCAGGAGTTACAGCATCCACATACCGAGGAATTTGTAAGCTGAATGTTCAGACCAGGCATCCTAAAGCACAGAATTCACAAATAAACCAGATAAGGTAATATATCACTCTTTTATGATCCTTGTAGCTAATGTTGCACTTTCTTTATAATCTTTTCACTTATGTCACTCCTTCATTATCGCAACCTAGCACACGCTCTATATGAACAGTTCACTTTTCGTTCGTCCAGTTGTTACTTGGTTCTTACTGATAAATTTCTGCACAAAGTCCATCATTAACTTCCTAACTGACTCAATCAGTTCGTCTTGCGCTCTCAAAGCAATCATTTCGTCTTGCGCTCTCAAAGCTTTGGTCTTGAGTTCTCGTACTTGATTAAATCCTCTGGGGTGGCCACGCCGTAAACAATGTTTCCCTCGAAATTAGTGACAATGGCAAAGTACTGCCCAGAATTGAAGAAAGACGCCAAATCCTCCAAAGGAGTCATCGGAGTGAGAACCACGTACGACTTTCCGCCGTTAGGCTTAACAATACGCGACGATCTTTCGGAAGTATGGCTCTCACGTTGTTCTTTATACTTTTGACGTGCACCCTGGTGAAACCATGTCATGTAGTTCATCGCTATGGGCTCTATGGATGACTTCTGTATCTGTGCTTGGTTTGTTCTCAATAACTCCACATTCAAGATGCCCAACAACTTCTTGTTCAGTTCGTTCACCACGGGGAGGTAGGTGAACTCGTTTTCAAACGATATTTCCAAGGCTTCATAGACCAAAGTCTTTGGAGTGATAGAGATCGCAGGCTTGATGTCCAAGTCTTCGATGGTGGCACCTCGGTAGTCTCGTGTGTGGAATAAGATGGGGCGAGTCATGAGGAAAAAGTTAAATCAGATTATATCAATTATTTAGTGAGTAGAGTGAAATCAGGTGAGACACAAGATATGGATCGACAATTTAGCCCCAATTTTCCATTACATAATGGGTGTTGTAACTACTGGTGAATTGGTGCTGTTGTTTGAAGGAGAACAATTGATAGCTCTATTGGAAGAGTATTTCTTACCAACCAATTATGGAAGATACTCGTTTGAGGCACGGGAATTTCCACCACCTCAGTTGCGTAATTAAACGGAGACGTTGCTACTTCATTTTTATGATCGAATTAGCACTTTATGATACTACATGTTACTGAGCTATTGTCCCTTTACCGGTACGAGCTTACCAAAACTGATACTTTCATGGCAAACTTTTTATACTGTGAGATCCTGGTGGGAAACAGCCATGATTTTTACGCCAATAAAAGTATCTTATAATTCAAGATCATTCAACATTATTCTAGTGTCTGGCTTAATTTGACAGAAATCTTGGATCTCTCCGGCCGCTCTGCGTGGTGCATTTCTATTTAGGTTCTAGGCTTTCTGCGCGAATCGAAACCTTGGAGACCCCCGGTTTGATCTGAAACAAATTAAAACTCGAATGGCTGCAAATTTGACAAATATTGATTTTTCATTAGCCCTTGGCAGCATCTAACCGATTCCTTGACACTCTGTCAAAGCAGTCAAATGTCAAAATTCATCTACTTATCCTATTGTAGATGCTCGCTACACTCTTGTTTAAATTAAAACCGTAGACTCATTTATTCTTTTAGTATGTCCCGCATTAAGCCTTCTCAACGACCATCTTCTCACCACCCTTCTTGGAAGAGTTGACAGCGGCAACAATAATAGCCAAATGGTGGAATGCAAGCTCTGGAGACACAGTAACCAAAGACTTGTCCTTCTTTTCCACAGCCTCAGCGAAGTTCTTGAACTCCTCGACCAATGGGTCAACCTCGTTGACCTCGAGCACCACAGGTGCGCTGGCCTCCTGCTGGTTAGCACCGGTCTGGTATGTGATGGTTGGCTTGGAAAGGCTTGGAGAGAAGTCGTACTTGATGCTACCATCGGTACCGAAGATGGTGAAGTAGGTGTTCTTCTCGGTGGCACCAAAACCAGAACCGTAGGTGAAAGTACCAATGACGTCAGACTTCATCTTGAAGGTGGAGAACAAGATGTCGTCATCACCGCTGTCTTTTCTCAACTGTCTAGTAAGAGCGCTGACAGACTCAACCTCACCCAAAACACCAATGAGGACAGCCAACTGGTGGACACCACCGTCACTCAAGTAACCACCGATGTGCTCAGGGTTCAATCTCCATGGGGTAGCACCGTACTTGTTCTCCAAGTTGAATGGGCCAGTGGCATTGTAAGTGAAAGACACAACCTGGCCAATCTTTGGCAAGAGCTCGTTAATCTGCACAATGGCGTGACGGAAAGCCCACTGCTCAAGAATCATGATTGGGATGTCGGTGTTCTGGGACAACTTGACGATCTCCTTGGCCTGGTCCAAGTTGGCAGCGATAGGCTTCTCAAAACAGAGAGGCTTCTTGTTCTTGACAGCCAACTTGACAGCGTCCAAGTTGAACTGCACTGGCAACAAAGCATCGACAAAGTCAACCTCCTTGTCCTCGAAAGCACCCTCCAAGTTGTCGTAGATCTTGGAGATGTTGGCCTTCTCAGCGAAGACCTCAGCCTTGGCCCTGGTACGGTTGAAGCAAGAGTGTGGCTGAATGTTAGGAATCAGCTGGATAGTAGGCAAGTGGTCATCGGTGGCGAAGATACCAGTACCAACAACTGCAACGTTCAATGGAGACATGATTATTTGTGAATGTGAAAAAAGTGTGTCGACTATTGTCAATGGTACTTTTAGAGGGGAACTTGCAAGCTACTTATACCCGGATTATTTTGCCGTCTGCCGACAGACACCCACCTGCAGTTTTAGGAAAAACTCCATATTTGTCAGGAATCACCTTCCCCAGTTCTGAATATTACACAAAGACGGATTATTATTGGGGGACATCGGATCAACCTTCTATGGAATTTCTCCACAAAAATTCACCACCGCAAACTAAACTTAGAGAGTGGGGAGACCCGTACGGGCCGGGCACAGAACTTTTCAGGTGGGATGTTACGCTAATCTTTTGATTTATTCCGAGCATTTCGTATTTGCGTTTGGAGAAACCAATTTACATCCCCCAAATACCACAAGTTGATACGAACTACTCTTGATTGGCCGTGAACTGTCTGCTTCTTCTTTTATAGGGCCTCTTTGGGCTGCTTTTCTTTTCCTTTTGTCTCTCCCCAACTCACACAACACACTAATCAAGTTGTATTCTGCTTGCATTCGGATTATCAACTTTTTCAAGTTGGAGGTAAGAATTTCGGACTTGGGCTTTGGAGGCGCAATCTGCAACATTCTGAGGAAATCGTCGTCAATCACTTCATTGATCACCTTTTTGAGCCACTTGTAGTTGGAGCGGAATAACACGCGGCCAAAGTATGAGAACACAAGCGGAACAATTTTCTCCATGGACATGAGCCATGACTGAAGAAGGTAATCAAATCCGGAACAAATGTCGAATAATGTCATCGTGCCTTTCTCAGTAATATAGTGCAAATCCAAGTACACCTGCGAAAGCAATCTTGCTTCTGTTATATCCCCGCGTACAGATTCAAACACCTCGCACTGTAAACATACCTCGACAGTTTTCTCAATAAATACCGACACATGGTACCCAAGTGCTTTCCATAACGGAGATGCGAGTGTTTTAGTAGCAATATCCTCTAACAATCCATTGTAGTCTGTTGGAGTAAGAAGCTTGCTGTTGACGTAAATGTTGAAGTTGATCTATTGTTAAAACACTATTTTTGCAGCAAAATCTCAAAATACGTACAAAAAGTTTTGGGGCTGGCATCACTAGTACAGTATTGTCGGATGATTCCCCACCAAGCTGTGATGTAGTGTATGATGCAACAAGCTGGAGATAATCATATCCGTTGGTAATGTTAAGTGTATGTGTCATGGAAATAGAAGTTACTGAATTTCTTGACTAAGCAGTTCCTATTTCTTTAATAAACGAGCCAGAACGGAGATTACACCGCTAGGGCTGATTCTTTTGGGTGATACAGATAATTTGATTTACTGAGTAGTCAAAGATTGTTACTGCTGGCCTGAACTAATGAATACTGCCAACCTCTGAAACCAACCACTCTGCTGGCACGAATTAATCATTATAGCAAACTTCTGTACACGAAGGCCTTCTCTACCCGCTTTATTTCTCTAGCTGTACTACTGACCTGATCCTTTTGTCTAATCAAACAAAGTGCCTATTTAAATATTTCATGTTCTTTTTTTGCAACAAATGAAACTACCCTACTCGTACCAAAACCACCGACTCATTCTAAATAAGACGGCTGTCAACATCGAACTGCTAAAACGTGAAGTCCTCAATCAAAACAACTTCAAAGAACAGCTTCTCCGAATATACAAAGACTTTTACAAGCTCCGATATTTGACAAGATACCCTGATATATATCCATCACTTCTTAGGCGCACATTCAAATATAGCGACTTCAACCAGAAGCGGGCCATCTTTTTGGACCTCCCACCGATCTCAAACACAGAACTTGTCACGCGCTTAATAAATACTCTAGTGTTCGTGTTCAACTCCACTGTTTCGAAGACAGATACAGTTGACGATAGCACAGCAAAAAGTTACGATGAGATAGAAGGTACGGAAAACACAGAATTCGCCATCTTGACGACCATAATGTACATGGATAAGCAAAATCCCATGAAGTACGACTTCGCATATGACTGGGTTCAAGAACTCGAACGCGATAAGAGTATACTAGAGCAGAACCCGAAAACCAGAATGAAGAGCTTGAACTTGGATCGCATTGGGTACAAAGATTACCATATCGCAGTGATGAGGATGAACGAAACGATCAAAACTTGCTTTTGAATGCGAATGATGAACTGAACAAATCACTGGGGAACCAGGCTGCGTTGAGAAGTGATGACGAAATTACGGAGTTTGAATGTGTGCTTTAAAAGGAAGGGATGGACTAATTAGTCAGCTATATTGCTGAACAATTAGTCAAATTGTAGCTTTCATGGTCCGTCTTGTATATCTTATGATAAAGGTGATTACGGATTGCTTGGCCCCACATCCATAATGTTGATTCTCATGCGACTTTATGAAAAAGAGATCACTAAGTGTGTGTCAAAAATTTTAAAGAAACATTGGAATCATCATTCTAAAACGGAGTGCTCTACACATGCTCTATCTACAACCGTGTTAACTCGTCTTCGGAGGAGCTGTAGTAAGGCAAAATCAGATTGATGTACTGGATGACTTAGTGTTTTTGGAACACCGGATTATATCACTAATGATTGTGTGTAACCTTATATGCTCATTCCAAACTCATCAACTACTTTGGGAATAAGTACAATACAGTCTACTATTAAGTATGCTGCCTAGGACTCAATAAATACGTAGATTAATTTTACTTTCTCATCACCCAAGAAATTACTAAGATAGCATTCATTCACTTTTGCATCTTACTTCTTAAGTTCGACGGCCTTCATAGAGTCCCCTTATTTCCGTATACTTTTACAAGTGCACTGTTCCAGTCCGCCTTATTTTTGCAATAATTTACTTTTCTGCCCCAGATACTAACATGGGCTTATTCTCCTTCTCATCTAGCAAACCCCAAACTCAATCTACACAGATCGAACAACGCTCGCATACGCAGTTGAATATTCCTACGGTGAATGACGGTGACATTGCACAGACCTTGGACCAGCTCAACCACGGCGCTCCCGTAAAGCTCGAGGCTGTCCATGGCCAGCAAATCAAGCAAACAGTGACCGACTTTGTCAGCGCCAAGCCAAACAACATGTTCATCATCGATGGCGAAAAGGACATCAAGGAGAGCATCATCTGTACCAACTCACCAAATGGAGGGAAAAACTGTCTCAAATTGCAGACTCACCTGATTGAGCTCTTTAAGATCATGCAGGGTTTAGAGTATTTTTGCCTGTTGCCAGACGATGTTGACGCCACATACTTTGAGTGTCGTAAGATTAAGTAGGTGGTAGAAGTGGAGAGTAAAAGAGTACACAGAGTGTGACTGAGCTAGGTGTTGAGAAAGCAGTACTTGCCGGTAACCAGGATGCTCTTACACAGCTCAGGGAGGAAATAGGGCACGAGGAAAGGGTACAAAATAGGTCACATAGGGCACTCACAAATCGACAATGGATTGTTAGTTTATTGCTTCGAGATCAGAAATACCTGACTATTACATTTGTAAATATCAACTTCCAGCTTTCATCGGCTTCTTCAATACGGAGATTTTAAGATTTAAGCGGTAGTTTGCAAGGTATTTTCAGCTATTGATTGCTCAGTCCGTAGTATGGCTCCTTTGGTTCTTAGTTACTATTGTATTATTTGTTTAGTTACTCGTTTGTGTCTACTACTGAGTTTGTTTCCTTGACTTTGTAAACCCAAGTAGTCCTGCAGCACTCACCATCCAACGATCCAAAACTTTGTAACTCATGAAGACTAACTAAGCTCATAGTTCACGAGGACTCGCTATCCTCGGTATGTATTTGTCTACTAATTTTGTAGCTTGTAAAATTTAACTCAGCGAGTGACTATCTGTCACTGCTTGGTAGTAAAGTCCAAGCAAATGCGATAATACACCACTGTTTTTCTATTAGGTTCTACATCATCCCTATCCCAATTCATTATGCTATACCATGAACGATTCACCACATCCACAGGTTCCCTTGGAGTTTGGATTCCTGAAGATAAAACGCGAAGAAAGCTTGTCATCTAACCAGTCCATCTCGGAGCCTACAATCGAAAACAAAGCCTTAGAGTCAATCAATACCTTGACTCCATCCTGCTCAATCAACTCATCAAATTTTCCAGGCTTGTCCACATAGTCCAAGTCATATGTGAGACCGGAACACCCTCTGTTTCTGACACCGATACGAATCAATTTGGGATCTGGTTGGTTCATGAGGGCGCGCAAGTGCTCCAAAGCACCGCCGGTAAGCGTAATCAAAGCTTTTCTAGGACGGAGTGTCCTCTTCTTTTTTGTAGTAACATCTGCGTTATTTTGTGTTTTTGGAGTCTCCACCGCCATCTTTGGAGTGGTGACGGAGGCCTCTTGTATTATCTTTGGCTCTCTCTGCAATGTTTTTGTTTGGAATGCGGTTTTCAATGCTGGTGTTGACTCAAAAGAGATGCTGGTTTGCTTCTTGAATCTAGAAGCCCTCGATTTCCTGACGGGTGCTGCTTGCAGCCTTTCTGAGCTGGATCCTGGGAATCCCAATGTGTGTTTCGACCATCTGGACGGACCGGCATCCTTGCTGTCGTAGAAATTCACGGGCTCATTGTAGATACTGGGCAGACTCTTTGTCAGTGTAGGTATAGTCTGCATGAAGCGCTTGGAACCGTTCTTGGTGGTGTCGGTGGACACAAACCGCAACAGCACAAATCTTCTGGCGATCATTGTGAAAGAGTAATTGATAAGTTTGATTTGATGTAAAATTTTGAGTTAGTTTTATTTCCCCCATGCATTTTTTCTCAGTGACCAGTAAGCAAATTAAAAATACGTGTGATTGGACAACCCCATGTGCAGGACCACGAGGACCGAAATTCGGAGCCGCAAAGATCGTGATGATTGTTTGCCGATTGTGGGGCTGATAGTCGTGCCGTGACAACTATATGGTTATGATATGGTCATACTATACGCTTGATACACTTGTGTGTCATTGGGCCAGTCATCTCGATGTACTCTATACAATTGTGTGATATAAGCAAATGATCCAAAGTATACAATGGTGTTATCAATTGATTATTGATCTTTAGTGGTACCAAAGTAGGCTAGATGGAATTCTTCGCTCCGTGGCTCCGAATTGCTATTTTCTTCCTGTGATCCTTGGCTGAACGGATCAGTCCTACGGAGTCCTAAAGTAAGTACTGAAGAATAATTGAATGCCCCTTTGTAGGTGGTGGAAACCCCTACGCACTCTTCATATTATTGGAGTACAGATATCCGAAAACAAAGTTCTGAGTTGCTAATCACCTATAACCATTTACCATCATTAATTCAACTTCTATTATGCTAATAATACAACTGTGATTCTTTCTGATCTCCTCAAACCGAGTACCTCCATAATGCCATGCAATCCAGCATTTCTTAGTCCAATATTTCTTGATTTGGCAATATTTGTCTAACTTTCCATTCTCCTTAGTCGAACTTAAGGCTGATGTTTCGGTACTTAACACATAGATGCCACCGAAATCACCACATCATCCAATAAAAATCGAAATAGGACTTCAAATCCCCTCAAAGAAAAGCTCGGTTTTTCTAGATGTCAAAGTGCATTTGTGATCTATTTAGTTACATTCAACAAATTGGAATACCACTGCACGGCTCTCTTCGTATGTTCTGTATTCTTAATCCTCTTTTATTCCCTCATTATCATTTAATTAGTCATTTTTCCTTCTTTTCATCATATTATATTTCTCTTTCGATTTTTATGCCTGCTTGTCTCCCGCCCATCTGCGCTGCAATTTGCGGATCCACTCCAAATCCACACGCCCCCAGGTCTTCTCCTCAGGAGCATTCAACGTGGAAAGCTTCCCAATGAGGTTTTCCGAAAACAGCGTCTTTTTCGCCACTTTCTTGGGCCGGTAGAAAGAACGCATGGGGCGCGGCTTCTCGTACTTGCGGTCAATGCCACGAAATATATCCAAGAGCTTCTGTCTATCCACAGACCTCTCACTCTCGTCCGCTTGCTCCTTCATCTCATTCTCGTACATCTCGTTGAGGAAATCCTCGTACGCATCCACACACTCCCAACACACAAACTCCGAGTATACAGATACAGCCATACTCTTCTTGGCTTTTTTGTGGTTGTTAATGATGGAACTTATCTCGTAGAGGGGCTTCTCACACAAATCACAGTACTTGAGCATGTCGGTACCGGGTATCTGGCCAAAGATTTCGTGAAGATTTTCACGTTTGGCGGTGTGGGACCCAAACATGTTGAAAGTGGACTTTGTGGGGTAAGAAGGCTGTTCTAGTCTACTCACCTCTTCTCTTCTGGCAGCGTCTCTGTCCGCTACCCATTCATCGTTCGAAATACTCCTCTTCGTCCCTATTTGCTGGGGCCCAAGACTTGGGGAGGAGTCCACATTTGTGAAATCAAAGCTAGGCTGGGCAACTGACTCCTCAGCAATGGATCGAGCGCGGTAGTTTGTAGTCAATGAATCCGCACAGTCGATGCTCACCACAGAGGTTGTTTTATGCTGAAAACTTTCTGGCTTTACAATTGAGTGTGGATTTCCATACTCTAAATTCGCAAGCCTGTGCAGGAATTGACAATTGGCAGTCTCTGTGTTAGCAAATTGCAGAAAATGAGCATTTCCATGCTTTGGTTCCGTTCCATTGCCCGAAAATGTAGACCCACATCTGATGCTCTGGCCACTGCACTTTCTAGACTCACTGAAACGCTCCAAGCAAATCCTGTCGTCCTCCACCCACTCGTCTAATGTGGAAATCTCCGACATCGATGCTATGTCCTGCAGAAAGAGGCGCTTTTTGAAGTTTGCTAGCGACTTCTTACGGCCAATAGTGTCGCCAGGGGTCATGTAGTCCTCAACTAATACAATAGGATCCGCGTCACCCTCGTCGTCCGACTCATCCGAGTGCGAGTGCTCTCTATCCGCGGCTTTTTCTGTCAGTTTGGACTCCAACAGCGAAGATAACGAGGCGGACGATATGCGACGACGCAGTTTAAGCGGCGGAGGGAGTGGGAGAGATGTGAGCGTAGTGCTGTCGATGAGGTCTAACACCGATGGCTGGTGGGAGATGTGGCCGCGCTTCAAACTAGCATGAGACGTCAACCTGCTGAGGTTGACATTGGTGGCTGCAATGACCTCTGAACTCGGTATGTGCGAATTCATCACTAGCTTTTATGTAGTAGGACTAGCAGGTGGTTTTCAGCGTAACTTAACACTGGAGTGTTAGACTTAGCACCGTGGGTTGAGTAGTAGTAAGGTTGTAGTATAACTAGACCGTTACTAGACTGTGGTATAATGTGGTAGTACTATAATGTGGTATAATGTGGTATATTGTAGTATTACTAGTGATGCTGCAAGCGAATCACTTTGGTAGTACTAAAAGTATAAGTATGTACAGTTGAGAGCTCTTTAGGCTTGAGTGGGTAGCAATATAGGCCTAAGTGGTAGCACTAAAAGTGTAGGTGTAGGCGAGCGGATGTTTTGCAACACTAGTAATGTGTAACAGTAGTAGAAATACAGCACTAGGAGTATGCAGTCCAACACTATACTCTCCAAGTCAGTAACAGTATCCAACACAGCCGGATCCTTGCGAGAAAGTCACGATCACCTTAATGTCTTGCAACTGCTAAATCAAACAAGTGTTCAATACCTCGGTTTTCACTTTTAAACTGCTGGCGTTTGTCGCTAGAAATATGCTCACGTTTTAGTTTGGGGTCCCGCACGGCAACCCAAAAAATGCAAAATCTAAATACTTCAAAAATTTCAAAAGAAACTTAACGAGGTGCAGACAACAGTAGTTTTATGATGCTAATGCTTCTTGCCGGAAAACGAGCCAGTAACAAGTACTGCTACATACACCGATACAGCTCGAATTTTACATGTGTAAATCTTGCTCTCCGCCATATTGCTATTTTCTAGGGCTCATGGTTAAGTGCCCGAGGTTCGTATAGACTAGTATCAGACAGCATGCATTACGACAGCGAGGTTTGCTATCTGGTGTTGATGAGTTTGATTTTCCCTTTGAATTTGGGTATGGATTGGATCTTTTTAGGTTTCCGATTGAATAAGGTTCCGATTGAACAAGGTTTGCGAATGAATTGGAAAGGAATTAGGTTTCGCTTCGATTGGCCCGAAGCATTGGGATTTTACTGGATTGGGTTATTGTTTGTGTGGGGTTCTGGTATTTTTGATTGGTTCTGTTGGCGTTGCACCGAAGTGTCGTCGTCATTCTGATAAAAAGTCCTTTCTCTTGTAATCGAAGCACGCCTCTTGCTGTCTTCCTTCCGCATTCTCCGCATAAGGCGTGTTAAAAGGCGCACTTCGGCTTAGCGAACTATTGGGTTCAATAGTAGCGTAGAACGAGTACAAGATAAAGTGGAAGGGAGGTGTTGAGGCGTTGGGGAGCGGAGCGGAGGTCTACAGAGGGGGCATACAGAGGAGTTATCTGATACGGGATTTTCTGGTCATGCTGCGCCAAGTGACTTTTGTGCAGAATTCACACAATAGGTTGCTATAGACGAGATAGCGTTTTATGGCTAGTGAAAAAGTCCATTCATCCACCATTTCGTCTATTCGATACATCGCACTCAAGTCGCCACAAAAGTGAGTGGTGCTGACTTTGTACTCTTTTGTGAACCAGGTACCGTTAAGTTTATGCAGCTTTCATTGGTTTAGCCAGCTTTAATGGCTTCGCTTGTTTGATTTGGCTATCCAATTTTTTTGGAAGACGACTTCATGGGTATAGTTCTTCATCCTGTTGACTTTAGTTTCGCTGACTCTACGGCCTATTTCTTCTGTGTTTTAGGACAATAGAGATCAACATGGTAACGTCGCTTTGTGCTTACGTAACGTATGAATGCGTAAGGATTCGTTATTTAGAACATAAGGCCATTGGAATAAAGAAGGTCGGAATAAGGAAGCTCGGAATAAGGAAGCTCGGCGATATTAATGAACATAATGGGAAATATAACAAGGAACATATTATGGATTTTAATTAGGAGGATTAGTTATAGATTGTAGTAAAACCAAAATAGAAAAAATGATCAGATAATGAGGAGGATTAAGAGTTTATAACAGTTCACCCATCATCAGATATCTAGATATCAAGTATCAGCTATCAATATCTATCAATATCAGCTATCAAATGAACAATCTGACAATCACTTGAGTATTTTTTAACTCTAAAAAACCAGCACTTAGTTACTGTTTTGATTTCACTATGATTGCAATTATAGTTCTTAATCAAGCTCCTAGTTACCCGTATTTCCATCTGGTTTGTCCTTGAGTCTGTTCAATTCTGCTGCCAACTAGGCCAGATTTATCTGCTCTTAGTCTAACCTTATTTTATAGCTTTGCTTCATTCTTCTCTCAATTGCTTTTTCCAGCATACAATCTTTTCTATCAATGCTATTATGCTATGCTATGCTATACTAAATGCCGTCTCCTTCATCAACTTTTTACCCTAAAACCATCGGGCAAACTCTCTGCTCACGCCGCTGCTTGTTCAAAATCCTCCAGTCGCCATCGCCATCCTCCTCATTGACCCACTCCAAAATATCGCGGAACATCCTCTGCAGGATCATTTCATCCATCTCCCTCTCCAACACCAGAATACGGTCTGCCAAAACCTCGCACACCTCCACAAGCACCGACATGCCGCGGTATTCCTGGCGCCTCTTGAACTTGATGATTGGCATTAGGTCGGTGATCTGCTCATTAAACCGTATTTCAAGCACCGACAACTGCCTGAAAAAGTAGTGGTTTCTACGCGACATGATCAACGGTACCAGGTGGTTGGTGAGCAAAGGGCAAGCATTGAGCAGCAACCGCTCAAGTGTGCCCAGGCAGTGGAGTGCAAGGTCCCAGATCGACTTGTCGGTAACGTGGCACCCGGCCAAACCTACAGTAACTAGTTGCCTGTTGCTCTGCACCAATCTAGACACACTATGGTCTGTGATCATGTGGCCCTTAGTCTTGCGACCCAAATTGACACTGGTCAACTTGCTGCAGTTTTTGGCGATCTGATAAACTCCCAGATCAGAGATCAACTCACATGCCCTCACATCCAATACCGCGAGGTTCGGGCATCTTTGCGATACTAAAGAGAGAAACTGGTCGTCTACGACCTTTGAGCCCGTCACAACTAAGCGCCTGAGACTACTGCTCACGAACTCTTGTGGAGGATATATCTTGGGGCACATGAAAAACTCAAGCCAGTGGATGTTTTCATACGTGGCCCCCGTAGCTGCGGCCAGGAACAGGTCGACTAAGACAGATTGCTTGGTTGTGAAAAGCTTGTGGAAAACTACCACTTCAGGCTTTTTGAATGCAGGGTTGTGCGCAAAGCTGCGGAGCTGGTTCTCGTTTTCGAAACTAACCTTGCGGTTAAGGATTTCCGAGGTCACTGCGTGGAAGAGCTTGTTGACAAGAAGACACGCGCGAAGAGGAGAAATAGGAGGAGAAGGAAACAGGTTTTGCAAGAATGGGTTTATTTGCACACCGTCATTCTGGTGGTTATCTTCTACCCTCGCAAAACACCGACCGCAAAAATTCTCAAGCGTATTTTGCAGCCATTTTTTCTGTAATTTTTTTTGCGGCGGGATGTGATGGCTGCAACTGCGGCAGTAGTCAGTGCCCTCCAATGCATCCCTTGCAGATTGGTCGTCGCCGTATGTTAAAATTGCATGGCGAAGCAGAAGAGGTTTTCTGCGGATGGGCGTATTTTCTTGTGGTATCACCGTGTTCTGAGCGTCGACGTACTCCACAATGCGGTGTACGATCTCGGGAACGTCAAAGATTGACGGAGCAAACAGGTTGTACATGCTTCTCAACACAACCTTGGACCGTATTGGTGACGTGATGGGCGTGCCGTCATCATCGGTGTAGTCTGGAAGCGACTCAAGGTCGGAGTCGCTGTTGGAGGCGAGGGAAAAACTCGAGCTGCTTCTTTGTATTGGCATGCGCAAGCGCCGGTTTGGTCGAGGCAGATACGGTGTACGCATTATGCGCGCTCGTTTAGTGGGCAGCAGACTGTCAAATGTGAAGGACATTAAAAAAATATTGGGAAAGGGGTAAACCTTGGAATGTTGAAAGCTTGGAATGTGTAGTGCAATGTAGAAAAGTTGGAATATGTTATACTGTGTAGTTGATTCCAGTCTTTTGTAGTTCTTGGTTGCAGTGGAGTTTCTATAAGTGTAGTTTATTTTTTGTAGTTATGGTGTACCTTATGGTAGTGCACAAAGTGATTTGTTGATAGTTTAGATAATCCTTGACTATGCTGTATGATTTCAAAGGTGGTAATTATATTCCCCGACGTGTACTATCTCTATGGGCCTCGATATTAGTGAATTGATGACCTTCTGTTTGTGGTTGATTTGGACTCGTTCGTGTTCAGTGGGGGCGCTGGTCGTATGCTTGGTGAATGGTTGTAATATGGTATGACTATGCAATGCCTGTCGGCTTTTATATACTATGGTCGATGGACCTCGCCGTACCCCTAATTCGAGAAACCCCAGATATTATATAGAAAGAACACTTTCGAAGACAGTACTGGCTGGCTCCCAAATTGGTTGTATTTTTGGGTGCAAAGATACGTGTTCTGCCCCGCGGCAAAAAAAGCTGGTAAAATGTTTTGTGCTACTTTTTTGCCAGCAAGACCAGACAATTTGCAGAGCAAGCACGTCAATGGAATGACTAGCACATGCGAACAAAACACAAGATAAAGAGTACATGATATGGAGGAGTAGATAGGGTGATAAGAAGAGAGCTGAAACTAGGTGTCCCTCTGGGGTTGACATAAAACGAAGTATTCAGGTGAAACGGAGCACATTTGTGAAACTGAGCGAAATACCTTTGATTCGTAAAATCAAACGTAATGCCTGACTGCAGAGTTCCCTTCTGCAAAGAGCTGAATTGATTTTGAGCCTATCTTTACTTACTTGTGAAGATCAAATACGCGATTCGACGTGGCGACCAGGGGCATATGTCAGTATGTGGCACGATAATTGGCCTCGCAACCACCGGCGCCATACATTCCGTTTTTGCCAAGCTGTTGTCGGTGCGATCTTTGAGACTTAGCGTAAGACCGACATAAAATGCGTGTTTCAAGACTCGTTAAGCTAATAGTTGTATTTTCTTACATGTGACTACTTGGTAAATATCTGCTGAATACCACCTTAAACTTGCAACTGATGCTACTTGTTGAATGATAGTTCTCACCACTCTTTTTAGCTATGAATCCCAACTTCTACATTCAGCTTTTGTAAACAGCTCATGCATTCAGACTTTTTGCTAATGCATTCAGCTTTGTAGCTTTATCCAGTTTTGTAAACCCCTTCCGGACTCCGCTACTGTTCCGTTTCTGTGTTCTGTTTGTTTATATTTGGGACCTTAAATTCTTGTTACCAAGCTTACATAGTACCTTCTAAGCTTTGAACATTCCCGACACCATATTTGCCGAAATATTTACTTTGTGTGGCCCTTCCTCTGCTTTCCTACTGCTCTTATCCGAGGTGCTGGACACCTCAAATGGAAATCCCCAGTTCCATCATGCGCATACCTAGAAAGGCACCTGGATACCTGAAAATAGAATGCCGCATCTTAAAATCGTACGAAGCATTCGACATTTTTCTGGCTCGTATGCTGGCTTTGCCACAAATTCGTTTCTTGCCTACGCGAGTTTATATACAGGAAAGGAACTTTGAAAAAAGCTGGACGTCAGGGGGAAAAGATATAGCCGATGGGTGGATGTAGACGAGTAAATGGAGAAGTGAGATGGTAGCGGATAAGTCTTGCAGGTGGTTTGGATGCTTGAGTGTATTGGCTGCTTGAAGAATGTGTACTGTTGGCAAGTTGGATACTGCTGAGAAATGTATTGTCAAGTCTAGACGGTTGGTAACAGAATGTGTAATGCGTTGACAATAGAAATGCTGGTGTATTAGCAATTTTAGGACTAAAGTTGGAATCTGGATACTGTGTGGTAACTTGAGAGCTGAAGGAACCCAAGGACTAATGTGTTGTAAATGAAGTTTGAATAGCGAAGAGAAAAGGGATAATGCCTCATTCCATAGCTAAAATGACTACGCTCTTTGCGTCTCTATTAGTTGATAAAATTCTACAGCAACAGGAAACGCTCTAGAACCGCTACATCTGGTTTCCCGCATTGTACCTTTACATGCTGCATGGTTGATGAGGAAGATCCCAACAAAAAAGTGCTAGCAATTATTTGCAGATGGTATGCATTAACTAGATTACCTACACCTTAAAATCGTCTCAACAGATCAAGGCCCTACCCAGCAGCAAGACGCATGGTCTGGGGTGTTTCATGTAGGGTGTTTAATCACATACGGTCATTTTCTGCATAACAATAGGATCCCTATCTTCTGAGATCTTCTATATATGGCTTTGTTCATGAATTCGCTTTGTTCTTTTTGTAATCGCGGATTTTTCTTTGTCCTACTTACCCTTTAGGTACTGGATATTAATAGGAAAAAAAAGCATATTTATCAGTTGAAGGTGAACTTATGTTACTTTCCTAAAAGTTCTGTCTTGTAACTCTTTTGGGAACGTCGAGTTAGACTCTACTTGTTGTGATACTAGAAAGCGGAAAAATATTGTCTACCATCTAAAGGCACTATACACAAAACTACCTTAACGAATGTCTTGGCGATCGCTTACAAATGTATGCTCAAGATCTATTTTTCTAGAAGACGTTTCCACAAAGTTTAAGGTGACAAAACTGAAGCTTGGTAATTTTGTATTTGATGAATGTCGGGTCATGGACAAACGAATTCAGTCTTTATTCCATTCAAGGCTAGTTGCCTTTATTAGGTCTCGTGAGTCATTTTTATTTGTAAAAGCTTTGTTTGTCCTCTGTGTCATAGTTCGGCATTAAATCGGATACAGCCGTGCAGGAGCTCTTATCGAGGTCTTTATAAGCGTTTGGCATCGGTTCAGGTTTAGCTCTTATTTAGCTCTCTGTTGCCGTTTGTGATCGGCTCAGGTTGAGATCTTAATAAGTTCTGTGCTACTTCTTGGCATCGGCTCATCTTATTACCTCTGTGTTAGTTTTATAGAATTCTAGCAAGATTTGCTACTATTGGGCAAAATAACTCAGATTTACCCAGACTGGCTGTGATTGTGCGAGGTATGCCCCTTCGCTCTCGATTTAACCTCACATAAGAGTACCTGAGTATTCAACCAAAATAGCTGTCAACTAATTGATTTCATAACGTTTCTGCGAGTCTTCAACTGCCTTTCTGCAAGGGTCTTAGCGTGGGTGCAAATGGAAAACTAGTGAGAGAGTTCAAGCACTTGCCGTATGAAGCTTTCTGCTGATGTCAATCTAATGAAAATCCAGGCCTACAATATAGGAGATCAGGGATCGATAAGGTGTAAGCTGTGATATACCTCAGAATACTAAAAACATCGACCCTCAGTTCATGCTCGACTATTTCAAAAAAGAGACATGTTATGACAGAGTTCGTGATCCCTCAAGTTGATCTTCACCATCCGTCCACACTGATCTTTTCTAACAGCATCTAGTATGATTATTTTTACCGCCCTGCAATAAATGCAGTTCACGAGTCTCCGGCGACTCTGGTAGTATTTTGACCTATTTCAAAGCCTACTATTCTGATCGAAAGTCTGAATTGTATGAATACACGCCTTATCAATCCTATGCGTGCAGTCAGAGCCCTTGTTTGTTTTGGGCGCCGTCTTACGTTTAGTTTCTCGGAACTTCAAAATTGGGAGCCGAATAATCTTCTAAGTCAGAGGTTATTGAATTATGTTCAGACAAATATTACTATGAGGCGAAATTAAGTTTACCTTTATCTGTTAGCTGATTCTCTCTTGAATCCCGAGTAACTAGTAGCTGACTTGTTTATTTGAAAAGGTATTTCGACCATATTATGTAGTATCAGAAGGTGTAGAAGTGTGCCTACATGTGTGCGAATGGTTTCACGAGAAGAATGCAGAATACAGAGAAAGATGTGCACGGTTTAAGGCCAGACGGGCAAGGTTGTATGCCAAACGTCTGGGCCAATACATCGTGTAATGTTTATGTTGTGCTTAAACGGGTAGTGTTATATGCACTCCCAACACCAATAGTCCTTGCATTGGCCAAATTATGCAGGATTTCAGATGATTTAGTTAAAATATATTGTCAGACAAAGGCGGGTTAGTTCATATAAGCTAGAGTATTGCTGCTACTTTTGCTATATAACTCTGGCATCATCTTAGAATTATCGAGTATCTTTGAATTCTCCTATATCAAACTGATTAGATCCTCTTTATCAATTATCTCTTTAACTTCTCAAGTACAATTTGATGTGTCCTCGCCAAATAGCCCATCTAGTAGCTTACCCAAGCTTTATTGCATTAAAGTCCAGCTTACCCAAGATTCCAGCTTATCCAACATCCATTGACCCCCGATCATTCATCAATAACATTATCTTCTCTTTCGCTCGCCACTAAGCAGGCTTCTTGTCCAGACAGGGAGCCCAAAGTGCTAATGAAGAGCCGAGACATTGATATTAGACTGAGAATTGTTTAACCATGGATGTTAAAGGTCACTGATCTCAGCTTTGGACCTACATTCCAGTTTCATCAGTTACCTCTTTTAAACTGGTCAAAAGTCAGTCGAATGTCATACCAAGTCAACTATTCATCAAAACTCCGTATAATTGTAAAAACACCATCACATTTAGCTATCACCATTTGTTCGCTCTGCGCTCATTGTCAGCAAATCGTTGCTACGGTCTACGTGCAGGAAACATATTTGCAAGGCTTTATCAGTTTTAGCAAATTCAGTTTGTGGACTTCGTCTCTGCCATTGTATTTGATCTGTTTACCACCTTTTA
Organism: Kodamaea restingae; assembly: GCA_003707425.3. Lineage (NCBI taxonomy): Eukaryota > Fungi > Ascomycota > Pichiomycetes > Serinales > Debaryomycetaceae > Kodamaea > Kodamaea restingae. The sequence continues at coordinate 562,797 of PPJA03000006.1, forward strand.
ATCGAGGTTAATCATCATTCAGTTAATTCTCCTTTCTGGCTAGTTGGAAAACCTGAATGATCCCAGAGTTAGGCTTCACCACTGGTCAGATATCGCTCTTTGTCAACGTATTTACTATTAAATGACCTAAACTAACGCACAGGGTTATCCATATCTTAGGTCCCACTACTGTTCCCTACTGTGTTTTTTGCGGACCTATACTTCTCGGATAAACTCAACAAAATTATCCGAGAACCAATTTTGTGTTATAAACCTGAATCATCAGAAGGCATGAAGTGGCTCGCTTAGTCTGCTATCTCGGAAGGCGCTGCTTCTGTACTAGTGCAACATACCAACCACAATCCATACATCTGACAATGGTTTGGTATCTTCCATCAACACATCTAATTTTTTCCTTGTGTCTTTCAAGATTCCATCTGTTAACCTTATTTTTATCCCTTATGGTTTATCCCTTGCGATGACATCTACCGTCACCTGTGCGTGTTCATACAGCATCCACCTTAATTCGCTGCATTCTAACTCCATCCGGCTATCAGCCCTCTCTCAGTGATCGCTCAACATAGCTGTCAAAATTAACACATCTTGACTCAGTTATCTTTGATTCAGTTGTCCAACACTTTAAACCCACCTTGTAACCATCAGTTATACTCACCTTGTAACCATCAGTTACACTGAAATAATCTTAAACCACCCTCTCTATTTAAAATATCTACGGACATAGCCACCTGTACTTTATTTAATGCACAGTTGTCAACGTATTCAAATCATTCCTCGTTGACTCCGGCAGAATTTAGTTATCAGCCAAGAGTTATCACTCTTTTTTTATTATTACAACATGCCCAAAAAACCATCCAAGTCCGCGTGTCTCTTCGACATCCGGCTCCGGAACCTCGACCATGATGTTCTAGTCATCAAAGGCGACCCCGAACAAGCGTCGTCGGTTCTTCTTTCGGGAAAAATCGTCCTCAGCGTCAACGAACCCCTCCTGGTTCGCCGCCTCTCCATGAAAGTCTACGCCACCATGCGTCTTAACTGGGTTGATGTCGTCGAAACCGCCAAAGGCCCCTACCCACGTCCACAGCGTGTCGAAAGACGCTTGTTTGAGCACATATGGGAACCTTCTGAAACCCAGGCGTACTTCCAGTCATTACTCGACCAAAACCCCCAGCCCAAGCCTGCTTTAACTTCGAATCTGTCATCCTCATCACTCATGTCGCTCGGCTTCCGCACAAAACTGTCGTCTCTGTTGGCCCTGGAGGCCAAGGCTACTACCTTGGGCCAGGGAAATTATGAGGTGCCCTTCTCGGTAGTCTTGCCAGGCTCCCTTCCTGAGTCGATCGAGGGTCTTCCCGGGGCCTCTGTGGTGTACAGAATTGAAGCGCTGCTTGACCGCGGCAAGTTTCACAACGATCTCATCACAAAAAAGCACCTCCGTGTGGTGCGCACTTTAACCACCGATGCCGTTGAGTTGAGCGAAACGGTTGCTGTAGACAACACATGGCCAAAAAAGGTCGAATACCTGTTGAGTGTTCCCACCAAGGCCATTGCAATCGGATCAAGTATCCCCGTAAGCATGAATTTGGTTCCCCTTCTCAAGGGCCTTCGTCTTGGAAACATCAAGGTGGAGCTCATCGAGTACTACTCCTACGTGGGGAGTATACCACCAGCCCACAGTGGCGAACGTGTGGTTGCAGAAAAACACATTGAGCAGGATACAAGTGATGATGCCCCCATGGACCAGTGGCAGATCGAATGCACTTTGCGCGTCCCAGTGTCTTTGCTGAAGTGCACTCAGGACAGTGACATTTCGTCTCATATCAAGGTGAGGCACAAGTTGAAGTTCTCCATTGGCTTGGTCAACCCCGATGGCCACGTTTCGGAGCTTCGTGCAAACTTGCCCGTTCAACTCTTCATCTCGCCCTTCATTTCAGTCACTGCACGTCACGACACCGATAAACTTGAGCCAGATAGTGCGGATGCTCCGCCGCCAGTCGTTGACGATGACGAGGATGTTTTATTCCGCAGTGCAAGTAACAACAGCTTGACGCAGATGGCTGAGTCAACATCGCTGCCATCGCTGCACAACAACTCCTACACTTCGATGACGGGGTTGATGGCCCCTCCACTCTATGAGCGCCATGTTTATGACCGTTTATGGTCGGATGTGTCGCCAGTAGAGTCACCGCTCAACTCGGGAACCACATCTCCGCGTTACTCCAACAGGCTGTCGTATGTGGACCTCGCGAGCGAGTTTGCTATGTCGCCTATTGATCCACACCGTTTACTGGAGAACTTGCGCATGTTGCAAAATGAGGGTAGAGCTACTTTTAACTTGGATGGAGATGATTACTTTTCGCGTTCGAGGAGAGGAAACTCCGGCAACTCAACTGGGAACCCCACTGGAAATCCAACCGGTGTCAATTCAGCCGGAGCTAATTCTAATGGAGTTAATTCAAACGGAGGAGCAACCCCAACTTTGAACGACCCAAGCAACATGCCCCATGACTCTCTTGGTGGGTTGGCATCTCCGGGAATATCAACACCTCCCACCCATCTCTCGCGCGTACCGTCAGAAGTCAATGCTCTGTTCAGCCGTGTTCCAACTTACTCTCAAGCCATGAAGAGCGAGAGCTTAGATGAAGTGCTTGCGCCCGTGTACGAGCCGCCCTTGCCCGGGTCGGGAATCAACATGGACGAGGTGAACCGCCAGTTTGAGGCAAGTTCAATTTCGAAGCTGAAGCTTACGCGCGGATCATCGTCGCTCAGTCTCAAGAATATGTCGCGCCTGTCGCTGTCGGGCTCTTCGCCAAGCATGTCGCGGGAGCTGTCGGCTGCAAACTTGCGCCGGAGTCCAAGTACCAGCGGGGCAAACCTTGTGGGATTGGGATCTGCGCTGAAGGCGCGTTTGGTGACGCAGCAATCAAGCAGTGCGGCGGACAGGTCTGCTGCTGCGGGGCTGTTGACGAGTCATGGTAGTTCTTTGAGTTTGCATAACTTGCATTTTAAGAGGAAGGCTAAGGGTGCCGACAACTAAGGTGACCGGGAAATGATGGGATAATAGTTAGCGAGGAAATCAGTCAGCATTTAGCAAGGAGTAAAGGGTGAACTAGTTAATGATGAGTGAACAAGATTAATATCTAGACGATATGCTGAGATATCCAACACTGATATTCAAGGTAATGGAGGGAGTAATTGTCGATCAAGCTAGTTAAAAATATAATAACTGATAACTAATAACTGATAACTAATAACTGAGAAACGATATTAAATTACTGAGCAGGACGGATCTTAGAGTATATGAGAACTGAAACCTTTAGATTATGAAAGGCTTGCAAGGCTTTTCCGCAGTAAGGGTTTTTTGGGTGCAAAAAAATGTCTAGCGGTAATCAAATCGAAGAACCGAGGAACAAATCGAGCAAGTATATTCGTAGATACATGGGATTATTTCAAGTGGTTTCCTGTAATTAAGTGAAGTCAGAGAGAGGGTCAAGACACTCAGTTGTCATCGTTGGTCAGAAATGTGAAGCCAATTTACAGGAGAGCAACCATTTCTCGGCATCTAATACTTCCATTTAATAAAGAAGAATGTCAACATTGACTGAAAAAGTGTTTTCAGATTTTTTTGGTGAGGACTAGAATAACATCTATCAAATGGTACTATGTAAGGGAGATTTTTGTTAGTAGATATTTAACATTCCTTGTAATCAATATTATAATCCAAAAACGCCATAATTGACCCGACGGACCTGTCGCCTCTCCTGTAATGTTGTAATGAGCATTGTTTTGAAGTTAGCACTTTAACGTGGGGCATCTTGACGCAATGAAAAACAGGTCCAAACGCGGGTTCCAGACCCATCTGTCTTCATCATGTGTATTTATACGCCAGACCGACAGTTTTATTGCTGTACAATGGATGATGTGCTTGAAATGCTCACAATACTGGCAGTCTTCCCTGTAGAAGTATAATTACAAGTATTAACTGGAGGGTAGTGCAAAAACGTAGCATCGTTAGAAAGAACTTTTAATATAGTAGAGGAACATGATCTATGATTTTAGAGGTAGCGGATTGAAGAAAGTGGCAACACGAGTCTAATTACTAGAAAATAATTATCTTAGACAATAGAATAATTTCTGAAGCTCCCTAAAACATTTAGGTATTGAACCGTATTATTTCCTCAGTTAGAACTTCTGTAAATATTCACTTTTGATCACTTGCAAACGAAATGAACTATTAGCGAAACAACAGAGTATACACTCCTGTTGAAGACTCGCTACTGATAAAGTTCAGACGTAACCAAATTTTAAAAAGTACTGTACACCCAATCTACTCAGCTCTATAAAATAGAACCTTAAAGATAGAAATCGGTTCGAGGCTAAAATACCTTCACCCCTACATCAGCACAAATTAAGCTTATCGGTTGGAATTACGAATGAATTGTTGTCGCCTGGTATGTCGACAAATCACAAAGACAACAAAGAAAATGCAATAAGTAAAAGTTGTCCTGCAGTATGATCAAGTATTTTTTAAACCATTATTGTTAGTTCATATTCAACGCCATAAATGTCAGGAAAATGGCTATTTACAAGGGGCAAATGTAATGGCCAGGTTCTTTATTTTGGAATGGAAACTATTATGTGTCTATAGTGTTCTGGTGCTTATCTTAATGATAAGGTAAACTAAAGAGAAATTCATAGCCGTTAAAGTTGTGGTGCACACACATTGTACACATGACATGTAAGGTTATGGTGCACACACGTGGTACACATGACATGTAAGGTTATGGTGCACACACATGGTACACATGACATGTAAGGTTGTGGTGCACACACATGGTACCTCGACATGTAAGGTTATGTGCTCTCTGAATGTACTCTAAAACCTTACATCACAATATAATGTTAACACCTACTGTTGGCAATAAAACTGTGTAAAAACCCATCCACTTAAAGAGATTTAATAAAGCGACTTTTGATCAAAGTCAGAATGAACCAGAATATGACTTCATCTTCTTATAAGTTCAATTTACATCGTGAATGACGTTACTAAGGGAGTGTTTCACATTTTGGTCAGGGGGTAGAAAATATACCTCGTATCTTGCACGACTTTGTGACCCAATTATGGTCATTTTTATTCGTATCTCTAGCATCTTTTTCCCCACAATATCGATCTTAATGTCTGGTAGGAACCTACATAAACCGATGTATATCTGGATAAAGGATTATAACTAAACTGAACTAAATTATAATAATGGCTTTTGTACCCGCAAGTGGAAAGGTTAGTGATATTGTCAAGCAGGCCGAAAAGTACTTGCAGAAGGACAGGATTTCCTGGTATTCTGTAGTTTCGAAAAGTACGAGAGCTCAATGGGCTGCCCAGTTGTATGAGCATGCGGCTAGTATTTGCGTGAACAATAATGATCCAACACAGGCAAGCGAATTGTTGGTCAAGGCGGCTGATGTGCAAATTCTGTTGGGCAACATAGATGCTGCTGTGACTGAATTGCTTGAAGCCGCTAAATTATGCGAAGACAAGTTGGCGAGTCGTGAATTGGGTTTGCGTGTTATTCAGACTTTGAGAGCTTCAAAAAATCCTGAACACAATAAGATAGCAGATGACTTTGAAGAAGCAGAGCGCAAAAAACAGCAGACGAGCTAATGGATGACCTGGTTAATAAATTTTAAGTGGAGCATCTGAAATATCTTATATAGGCGATCTAAAGCCTTAGCCCCAGTATATTAGTGTTGGAAGTGGGTTCGCGCGCCGAGCTTCATGAGACAAGTAATTGAAATTGAACAGTTTGCTATCGGATTGTAGAGGAATACACAGACAGAGCCCGCAGTAATGTGCTATATTAGGAAAAGTTGCGGGTGGGTGACGCGGATTTGCTTCCAATTGAATCATACAGAGAGCCATATATACAGGCAAATAAATTATGATGGAATGAGTCGATAGTGTAAAGCGTAAGTTTCAGAATTAAGTTAGCTGCTGAAGTTTTGCTCGGAAATCATTAAAGCGTTAGTCTTAGCACGCTGATTTTTTGGCTGCGAAAAACTACCCCTTCAGGACACGCCAGGAAAATATCTCAATTTCATCAGATATATGATCGTAGGTTGATATATGCTCACAATGTTCAAGAAGGACAGAGAATAAATCATTTTACCAAATCATAAATTGATCACGCCTAATGTGGCGAGAATTACGTCGAGTTCAGTTTGAACAGTTTCGGGTTTCCCGAACATTTAGCAGTACTTGACGACGAATTAAAGTTCCAAATACACTGCCGCCACACAATACCACTAACTTCAGGTCACTTTCTTGGTGTATTTATATCATTTTGTTAGAGCATAGATTGACTGGGTAAAGCCTGACCGAGGTGTTTTCCTGCTAGCGTTCCAAAGGCTCTGTTACGTATTTTGCCTTTAGATACTTCCGTCTCCTTCAAGCTTAATTCATCACACACCTGTGTTGCTTGCCCTTATATAGTTACATTAACATACCCTGTTCAATTCATTTTTCCGACTAGCCGTTCTTGACAACAAGCGGGTATTGGTAGAGGTCGGTTTTCGATTACCTTCGTGTCCTCTCCATATATGATCTAGCTACGCTAATGAGGTCATTTGACTTACAAAGAAGAGAATATTAGATACCGCTAGGCAGAGGTTAGTTCAGTTTTTGGTAAAGTGGTTTCAATCAATATTAAGTTGCGTTATCTTTAATCAAATTGTTCTTGAGAATTTGGAATCAAATAGCTTTGATACAAACATCATCTTCAATCAAACAGCTCTTGATAAGTATTTATACTTCATTCAGTTTATTGTATTTCTTTGCCACCTTTCTCGCTAAGTTTTCGTATTCGCTCAGGTATCACTTGCAATTAGTTTTATCTTTTCTTTCATTTTCTTTGTAGGAACAAACTTTCGAATCAATTGCTCATGTTCCGCGACAGAACAAACCTATACCTCCTGTACCGCCGGACGGTTCCTCGCCAGGAGAAAGACCACTTTGAGCGATTTGACACACTCGACAATGAAGAACAGGGATTGATGGGCTCACGAAGACCCTACAAGGACAACAACAATACCATCGAAATGCAACCCATGATCCCTTCGATATTCGACATCGCCAAGGAACTCGACCACAACCTCACGGGAATTCGCGCGGAAATCAACGACCTCAATTCCTTGTACAAAAAACTTATCATTGCCAGCAAGGCCGACCGCAAACTGGTCGAGGCTAGAGTGGATGACCACAATTACCAAGTACTCCGCGATTTTGAAAAGTGCTATGTTCTCATTAAGAAGTTTGAGTACTTGAATAGCAATTGGCGCAAATTACACTTGAACTACACCGAGAACGACTTGGAAATTCTCAACAACTTTAAGCGCAGCTATGCCACTCAGATCCAAGAAAACTCGCTTGTTTTCCGCAACCTCCAGAATAATTACATCAAGTTCTTACGAGACGACGATGACGAAACTGATACCTTGATAGCCGAATCATCCACAATGAACACAGACCCATTGCTTCTCGAAGAAGAGGCCGGAAAGTCGTCACAGATTGAGAATTACTCGAAACAGGTGCTCCAGCAACAGCTGCGGCTGAATCCACTACTCCAAGAGCGCGAGCGCGAAATCTCCAACTTAGCAATGGGGATTTTGGAGATCCTGACTATCTTCAAAGAGATGGAGCTGTTGGTAGTAGACCAGGGCACCCTTTTGGATAGAATCGACTATAATTTGCAAAATACTGTACAAGACTTGAAGCTGTCGGACAAGGAGTTAACCCAGGCACGCGCATACCAGAAACGCACTACCAAGTGCAAGTTAATTATGTTGATGTCGTTGGTGGTTTTCGCCTTGTTTTTGATTGTTTTGGTGAAACCGCACACTAGGACCGTTTATAAGGATGTCGAGGGATCCGATCTGCAAATTGGAGCCGGTGAAGTTTTAGGGGAGGACGGTGTTGAGCGCTTCACTGCGACCAACTAATGCAGTAAGAAGGAAAAGAAGAGTGAACTGGTGTGTTATAAATGGTTTCTAGTTACTACTTCAGGAGATTATTCCTGATAATTGTTGTTTTGGGGCGAAATGGTTGCAACATCCTATTGTTTCCGGGTGATGTGTTAACTCAAATGGCAGTAGTACCCGATGAGTCAACTAAAAGATTGATTGCTGACCTTAGCCTGAAAGTATACAATCATGTTTGGCTTCAGCAGAAAGGAGCCCAGAATATTTGCAATGACTCTAGTGTGGTAAAGTTGAGGAAGAATTGCCAATTGGCCAAGCCAGTACGTGATGACTTGAAAGACATTCACGTTGCATACAAAGCACTGACTATACCGATTAATGATCTTTTGCCAAGTGACTCAAGCCTTCAAAGAAACCAGATAGACATAGATTTTTCGTCTCAATTTTTGAGGTTAGATGATTCAAAATAGTGAAAAGCATTTATGCCATAAAGGATGGTATAAACGAATAACTGGTGTGGAACACCTACCAAGATGAATTCAATTAATATTACAGAGGCAGTCACGTGTTTTGTGTCAATATTATAGTCCAATTGGTGAAAACTTCCAAACAAGGACCTGTAGATGACCTTGGCGTTAGCGAGACAAAAGAAAAAGGATAACCGCAGGAGACTTATATCTCAATCTCATTTAGATTAATACAAGAGTGACATTGAAATTACACCAGAAGCAACAAAATTTCTGGCTATAGACAACATACATTGTTCACTCTAGCACTTTAACCATTGCTCACTTCACATAGATACAAAGTGATCAAGTATATACATTCCAACTAAGATATAAATTGCAAGGAAAAGACCTCAGATATGGCTATTTATCGAGAAAGTTCACTTTTCATTGACCTCTTCAGTGACTCCGTCAGTTCATCGTCGCAGAACTATTTATCCAGTAAGTTCACTTTTAATTAACTTCCTCTATCAATATCCACTACTAAAACAAACAAGAACTAAATACTAAATCATCCCATATGGTCCACTTCTACCACGACCCATCAAACTGCTTGCAGCAGCGTTCTTGTTTCCCTGGAGCTTGGGGTTCCGTTTGGCTCCCATGCCAAAGTTAATGTCAGGGTTGCTCTGCAAGACGTTGTGCGACACAGTCGGCCTGTACTGCTGCTGCTGCTGCAATTGAGGGTTGTATGGCTGTTGGTGTGGTGGAGGTGGTGGTCCCTGCTGAAACTGCTGCTGATACATCGGGTTGATAGCCCTTTGGGACACAGAAGTGAAGTCCAGCTCTGTGTCGGAGTCCTCTTTCTCCTCCTTTTTTTCCTGTTCATAGTCATCGTCCATCTCCGTAAATGGCTTGTGACCCTCAACTACCGGATGGTGCTCAAACACACTCGCCTGCTGCGGGCTACCCATTGTCGGGAGCAGCAGGTCGCGAATAGAAACAGGGTAGGGCAACTGAGGCTTGTCAGGAGAGCCACTGCGTGAGTCGGATGGTGTAGCGCTCTTGGGAACCAAGTTTGGTGCCATTTGCGTTCTGACCTGACGAGGAGTAGCGGGGGACTTTGCGATGGAGATCCTGTCGCTTGAGCGCTTAGGGTCCCCCTCGTAGTACAGAGAAGAAGCATAGACGGAGGGGCTTTCAAGGGTGAAGTCGTTAGCATCCTGTGGTTTGGAGTTGTAGAGAGAGGCTTCATCAGGCTCGTGAGATTGCGCTCCGAAATTGTGGGTCCGTGGAGCATCCGGCGCACGGTTCAACGAAATTGGGCCGTTATAGGCCGTGGAGTTTGGGCCATTATAGCCCTCACTTTTGGCACCGGGACCTGCGAGGCCACGGTTTGATGTTTGGTAGCGGTTTCCGTTCGGTGCATTCCCAAAGGATGGGTTCTGGCGGTTTTGACTAAAGGGGGGGTTTTGGCGATTCTGAGCAAACTGTGGATTCAGGCTATTTTGACCAAATGCTGGACTTTGGTTATTCTGACCAAATGGCGGATTCTGTATGGTTGGACCGTTTTGCCTATTTTGACCAAATTGTGGGTTTTGACCAAAGGAAGGATTTGGGCTATTTTGAGCGTTCTGTCCATTCGGTCTAGCTGCACCGCCAAAGCCTGGTTGGCCATTTTCCCGGATTCCTGCACTAGGCGCGTTAAAAGGACTCTGTCCGCTCAAACTACCTTGACCGTTAGAGTATCCTACAGTGCCCACATGCGCAAATCCACGCGAGGCCTTCAGGTCAATATCGCTCAGACTATAGTTGTTGACAGCTGCAAAAGTGCTGGTGAATCCCGCAACCTTCTCGTCCTTGGAGTCGAAACGTGTTAGATCAAGAGACTCTTCCTCGACTTCGGAGGTGTCGCGGAAAACAACACTCAACCCAAGGATAACCACTGAAACAAGACTCAAACCAGCGGCTGCAACAAGTAGCCACCCAAGCCAGCTCACGTGAGGATGGAAAGCAAGAACCACTGCAATGGCAATCAACGCCGTGGGCAAAAAACTCAAAATGTTCGCACCCAACGCAACAAATAAAACTGTGGTGCTGAAGTTGGCGGCAATTGTCGTCAACAACGTCACAAACGTTAAACCAAGCGCGATTGGCGCCACAATAAACATCTTCGACAAAGTGGTTCTAGCACTGTCGGACATAAACCAGCCAGATGACCCCGTCACATCATAGGGATATTTTGCTGCAGAACACGCCTTGCCGCAGAGGCCAAAAATTCCATAAGATGTTCCGTCATAGGAAGCGAGGGCAAAAGCCTTCACAACAGGCGCTGAAATAGTCGCCAATAGGAGGAACACAAACGATGCTAGCATCAACACCAGCGAGATGCTGTGTATTCCAAAGGCCATGATAATGAGTGTAAAGAAAAGTGGTTGGTTTTTGTTATTTTACCAGCTGCTGAAAAGGGGTAAACAAAATCAAAAGTTACAAAAATGAAAGAGATAAGGTTGTTGATTTGGTTGCCAGCATACTTACAAACAGTGTTGTAGTTAGTCCGATATTTAGGGCTATGCTACTATTGTATCCTTCTTTATTCGATGATATTGATGTACTTTGATTTCTGTGCTTGATTTCTTCTAAGCTGATGCGATCATGGCTTATGCTGGTCGTCTATCTCACATGACTGGCTTCGTCTCTATCGATAAACAGAGAATGTGCTGTTTGTGAACTACATATGATTTACCGTCTCTTGTATCAAGCGTGACCATCTATGGATACGCGCTTCATGTTGTCTAATCAGCCGCTTTCTGGTATGGCTGATCCTCGCCGTGCGGCTTATATTCGCGCACAAAATAAATTTATCTGGATTTATTGATTATGGACGTTGGGCTCACTCTAATCACGCTCAAATAGGAGACGGTTAGAAATGTGAAAAATTATAGAGTATGTGAAATGGATGAAGGAAATGTGATAAAAGAATGAAATGGGCTCATGGGCTTAGTGAGGACTATTGGGTTAACACAAGATTAATAAGCTAAATGAGTAAGAATCTGTAGTGACACAATCTGCAAAGGCCTAAATAATCAATAGGGAGCTCAGGGCTATGCAACATGCTGTAGCTATACAACGTGAGCCCATAAATTGTTGAAATATCCATGTGTTCGTAATCTAGTTGAAACATTCATGAACCGTTTAAATTGATCTGATAGTAAAACAAGGACGTCCTTGGAACGAAAATCATTTGGGCATTTCTCTCGGTATTATGATCCAGTTGTACCTAGATGCAGCATTACTGTGGTCTACTTCAGCGCTATCTCAGCAACATCATTTACATTGCCATGAAGAATTCCAGCAACATAAAACAGGCAGGGTAACGCCTCATACTGCCGGCTGTGTAGTATATTCACGTGACATACCAAGGACTACGTATCACGTGTGGGCGTCTTTTGAGATATTGTGACTGCATATAAGCTGTCAATCATACAAGCAATACCGAATAGGACTGTCCAACATCGGATTATCAAACGAAGTTCACTAATGGCAAAACTAGCCCTTTTTAGAATGCCCCTGTTTAAAGGCAAACAGAAAATACTTACCGGTCCACTTTGAGTGATGAATTCAAAGGCATCTATTAATCTTTCTCCATTGAAAGTATGGGTAGCCACCAATTCCCTCAATTCACTGGCAAATCATGGTTTGAGAACATCCAATGCGTTTCGAAATACGCCCCACTAATGATCTACATATATGCTCGACCGACTGACTGAACCGTGAAAGATGGAACTTCGTTAGTCACAGATTATTAAAATCAATTATAAAACTAAACGAGAAACCTCGGTAGATGCTACAACCACACTTAACGGTTCTTACCTTAACTTAAAATTCGTAAGATTGAATTGCCGCAAAAAAATCCTCTGAATTATTCCTACGAAAAGTCAATTACCTGTTTGTTCGTGACAAATATAAAAAGCAGAAAATATCTTCACAGGTCTTCAACTGGGCGCATCTCAAGGAACTCAGTAGACTCTTACCGACTTTCTCAGTATAAGTAACCGAGTATCCCAAAATTTGCCCACGAAAACACTGAACGAGTTGTAGTAACAACGGCTTAATACGTGTCTACAGACACTCACTGACTTGCTCAGTAGAATTAACGCCAGAAGCATTAGACAACTCTTTGAAGGTATCACACATTGTCCCAGATACAGAGTTCACAATGCAGAAACATAAATGAGTTACTGTTTAGGTATCGCAGAGATACTGTAAGTCAACATCGGTGAAGAATATCAGAGCACCTTGGGTATCACTTGTAACAACTAGATTTCATAGACAACCAAGTCCAGTTTTCCCTGAGTCCTCGCCAACTCCGCGCTTATATTGTACCAACGTCACCAGTTCTGGTCAGTTTCTCAGTAATCACTTTTGTCCCTCATACCACACGTCTGGGACCTCCAACAAATACCTCTCCATCGCCTCCCTGAACCTTGTCCTGTACTGCTTTGGAGTCACGATTGTCGGATCCTTGCCTTTCTTTCCACCAATCAAATTATTTCCCTTCACCCAGTTCTCGACCTTCTTGTCCCAAGTGAAAGTCCGTAACCAATCAATGATTCCAATGTACAACTTCTTGCTCTCGTTGTCGATACCAACCACCAACGAGTAGTCCATCACGTCCATCGCAGACAAGAAAGACGTGTCGTTGAACAAACTTCCGCGGAGAAGTTTTTTCAGCTGTTCCTTGACAAACACTGGCGACTCATAAATATACTCAATCATGTTTTCGTCAAGCAACACCTCGTTTTCTTTTCCTGTCTGCTGAACATGTCTGTTCCTCATCGAGCCCTTCAAGTCGAAGATGCGGCTGGTTTTGTTGTCGTAGAATAAATTCTCCATGATCAAGAAGTCCATGCGATAGACTTTCCCGGTAATGTTATTTTTGATTTGGATTTGGTAGAAACCAAAGATCTTTGCAATGGCAGTGGTCAACGTGTTGAACATTGACTGTGCAATATACTTGAAATAAAACGGCGCGATCAGCACAAACAGGTCGAGCTCCAGCTTCGAGAGCTCTTTCACAATATATCTGTTGTCCAAAGTCTTGAGAAAATTGGATCCAGACTTACCTCCGCTGGAGTTCCACTTTATGCAGCGGGACAAACTCTGTATGAAATTGTCGCTGTTGCCACATGCTTTACGGAAAGCCTCAAACTGCTCTGAATAGAAAATCTTGCACGAGAGACTAGTTGATCCGTCCTCAAACCTGTACTTCAAATGGTTCAGCATGTTCTTGTGCATGATTCGCTCATATTTGTTTTCAGAATGAACGGAGTTCTTCTTTTTGAACTTTTTCTCAAGCTTAACAAAGTTGTTGATTTTCTTTGTGTTGACCTCGTTGGTCTCCAAATCGAACCCGTCCTCCCAGCTGTCCCCAGGCTCGCTCTCCATTGCGGCAATCTTTTGCACATAGTCGGCACTCGATAAACAGAAAGCCACCAACGAGCTCGGTTCGTCCTCACGTACAATCACATCGGAGTCGGCGAACGTGTGCTCATGAGACTCGAGAGGATACGCTAACGGGTCCCAAAGCTTGGCCGACCTGTCAGCCCAAAAGTTGGTCAATGACTTCAACAATGAGGTTTTCTCTGTCTGTGGGATATCGCTTTTTTCTTTCGTCTCAGGCATCAGTGGGTTTTTAGTGGACTCTACTATAGGATCTGACGGAGAGGTCTGCTTTTCACGCCGATCATCCCCAACAACATCCTCAATTTTGTCGTAAATCTCCACGATTGGTTTACTCTCCACAATAGGCATAGCCTTATAGTGCGACTTGCGCTGCATTTCCTGCTCACGCTGTTTCTTAAACTCGTGCGAGATTTTGTCGATGTTCATTCTGTTGAAGAGACTGGCAAGCTGCACCACCTTGTTTGGCTCATCAAGCGAGAAAGCCGATGCTTTGTTGGTTAGGTGGTGAAGAGGTGCCGGTGGAGGAAGTTTTTTGTTCTCTTCGTTTTCACGCTCGTTTTCAAGCAACTGCTCTATGCGGTTGATTCGTTCGATTATTAGTGACGAGGGAATCATACGTCCGATTTCCTTGGTTTTTTCTCTATTGATAGGAAGAGTAGACTTGGGGGAGGAGTCTGCCGTATTGATACAATCGACTTGCTTTTTATCAGCAGAGCTATTTGCGTTTGCATCTGTGGAAGTATTGTTTTTCTGCGAAGTGCAATCTTCCTGCTCTCTCTCTCCTTGATCTTTTTCATCTTCCTTTTTGTCAGTTCCCTCCGAATTTTCTTCTCTTCCATCTTCCCCATTCCTTTCCTCCATCTCCGCATTTCCTACCCGGTCAAGTATCTCGTCCAACTTATCAACACCACTAACATGAACATCGTGGTTTTCTCCTTTACTATCTTCCTCTCCTCTACCATCTTCTCTCGCATCGTCCCTCTTTTCATACTTGTCCATTAAAAAGCTCCTCAAGTGGAACTGCGTGATCTTTGTGATTTCATGCTCAGACGGTAAAAACTTCTCCTCAAAATCGTTGAAGTCGCTATCCCAACCCACACCCAAGTCCTGCAACCGCCGCAACACCGCATTTAAACTGAGGTGATCTGTCGGGGCCGTGCGGCTGTAAATTTCCCTGGTCATAGAGTCGATAGCAGCCTCTTGTGAGCCTAATTTTGCCTTCAACTGCTGAATTCGCTCCAACCCCTGATCTGCCTTGTCGAAGGTGTCCAATTTGACTCTAGTGAGTCGCTTTGAAACACTTGCAAAAAACTTCGCGGACTTTCCTTTAATAGTGTCGTAGGCTTCTAACTTCAACTGGATGTCCACCTCGGGTTTGAAGTGGAGCTTCTTTTTGGGCACCACCACTTCGTATGTGTCTATCGGTGAGTATTCCAAGCGTACTACCAAGTCGTTCAATCCAAAGCAACGAATGTGGTCACGGAAAAAGTCGTGGTTGCACGGGCTGTGGAAGATGTTCTGCGAACTGCCCCGTGAAATCACGACGTTCTCCCCGTAAAAACACATCTCTAAAAACTTGCCTATAGAATACAAGTATGTTTCATCCCTCATGGGAACCGGCTTAGTGGAGTACTTGCACTCCTTACAGTACAGCCACATCATGCGCTGATTCTTTTCACCGGGTTCCGTTCTTGCAGTTATCATATCCACCTTTGCGTTGCCATGGACATAGGTTTTGTAGTGATTTAAAAGCGAGTCACCACATTCAACGCATGTTTTTGAAGACTCGTGGTAAAGCTGGTCAAGAAACAGTCCTAGACACTTGTCATTATCAGTATAGTAGTCGATGATAACTGTATTGGGGCCAGAACACGGGGTGGCGTGCTTGATCAGGACAGCAGAGTACAAAACGTGCAAGCTCTTGTGGAAGACAGGATATAATTGGTACAGAGGAAGAGCCAGGACGTTAGACCAGGCGCGCGAACGGAAGTGGTATTCGATAGCGAGCTGTTTAAGGTGTGCATCGCTGGTATATTTGAGGAAAGACAATAGGTCTCGTTTTCCGTTGGGGAGGAGTTTGGATATGATGGAGGCCAATGAGGTCGGAGAGGTGCTATTGGACAAGACTTGCAATGAACCGGCTTGTTCTTTCAAATCATTGGATTTCGCTGGTTCAAAGTTGTCTTGGTTAGCTCCTTTCCTTTGATCATTCTGGTCACTTTGGAAACTCTGAGCACACGTAGGGTTATTGTTGCTTTCATTTCCATTTTCATCTCTTTGAGCACTTTGGTAACATTGACCTGTTTGATCTGTTTTGTCCATCTGACCGATACTTTCATTGCCACCTGAGTTACTCCCACCACTTACCTGTTTTTTTGGCTTCAACTCGTGCTCCTCGTCCTCCACTTCCGCCTCCGCATTCTCGTCCTCTCTCTCGTCCTTTTTAAACTTGTTGTCTTCCTTTACCTCCTCCATTTTCTCCGTCTTCTCCTTCTTCTCCTTCTTCTCCTTCTTCTCCTTCTTGTCCTTCTTGTCCTCCTTTTCTTCCCTCTCTTTCTCGCCCGTTTCGCCTATCCTATCGACGCGTAATTCCTCTAACCATTCATCTTTAACTTCATCGCCAACATCCAACTGCTGTATTTCTGCATTCTTCACGGCAAAACTCTGGTATCGGAAATACGCCTCTACCAAATGCATCAACTGCGAAGGAAGCGGAAACTGGGATACTGGCGAAATGCTCAACTGCCGTGTGTTGAACAAAGATACGTAGTTCACAACCTCCGGCTCAAGCTGCTCCATCTCGAACCCCATCTTCTGTATCTCTAAAAGCCTTTCATTGACGCACCCAACCTTGCTGTTTGGGCGCTCCGCCGCAAACTCCAAGTGGTGGTCCTGGAGCAAACATGACTCGTGCTTTGCATTGAGGTACCCAGGTACCAATGTCTCGGCTGCATACTTTATAGAAGTAAGGACATCCTCGTTGCCTCCACGGAGAGAGATTGTAAACCCTGTCTCAATATCGTTGCCTATAAAAAACAGGTACGTTCTGATCACATTGCGGTACAAATACTTCCTCACCTCAAACTTCTCACACGTGCCCAAACTACCCTTCTTGAAAAACAAGTCGTTAACGGACTGCAAAATGTCTGCCTTTGTGTAGCGCGAAATGCGCTCCACGACCTGCGGCTTCACGTTGGAAATCACCGTAACCCCAGCATCTTCAAGATGAGCCTGCGCCAACCCACACACACTATCTCCAACCACAATGATATCGGGCTGTAGCGAGACTAACCGCGATACCAAATTCAGAATATACACCAGCTGTTGTGAGTGGATGATGCGCAAGCTGATAAACTGTTCTTTCTGCTTAAGATATTCAATGGGGAACATGAGGAGTGCGATTTTGGGGTTCTCGATCCGAAAAGCCATCCGGCGTGAGTCAATATTCTTCGTCATATACAACCCATTGAGCACCGCTGTCTCTTCAATTTTGCCACCAAGATTCTTCTTGATCTTAACATACTGGCGAATGTCGAGCGTGTCAGTGATTTTTATACGCCTCACCTGATCAAGCACTTTCTTGAGCACCCCAGTCCAGCGGTCCCTATCCTCATGGATATCGCAATCTGCTAACGACTGCGCGAGCACAAGATCAAGGTATGATGAGTAGATGGATGAGATACAACCGTCGGGAGACTCATAATGATCCTGACCACCCTGAACCTGGCCATCCTGAGTACTTTTATCCCACTCAACTCTGACTGGAGAGCCCAAGCTCGAAACTGCAGATATAGGCAGTGATACAAAGTTATCGGCAAAACGATCCATGTGGGAGTCTATGCGCAACTTCTCCTCCCTGAGCCTCTCATCGGTCAAACTCGGAAGACGCAGCAGCAATAACGGCAAGTTGCGCGAAGTCTTAGTTTTGCGCCGCGATCGCATGCGCTCAAGACTCGCATGTGCACGTTCGCGCGAGCGCAGCGACTCAGACTTGGGGATTTCTTCGTAGAAATCGAGATGGTGGTCTGTATCAGTATTCGAGGGGTCTTTATATCCTGAGACTTCTCTATATCCGACGTCTCTATATCCGGAGACTTCTCTGGGATAGAACTCTTTATTATATGAGAACTCTTTGGGGTATGAGAAGTCCTTAAATGAAAACTCTTTATGATATGAGGGATCTTTGTGCAACTCTTTGTTTATCTCCTCCTTCTCTTCTCTCTCTGCAAAATCATAGCGCGGAAACTCACCCAATGTGGGCATCTGCGGCTTCGGCAGCGTGCTCACGTTCAACAAGGTGTATAATGACATCGCTTGTTCGTCCTCTTCCTGTGAGTGCTCTGAGTCGTCTCCACCAAGAATCCGCATCCGCAGACTCGACGCTGACCTGTCCTGCTCAGGCAGAAAGTGCCTATATTTGAACCACTTCTTTTCGGGCGTGTGCAGGTATCTTGTCGGCGTCAGGAGCGTCTTTAGGTTGACGGACCCGGTTGTGAGGCTTTTTGCCACTGGGATTTCGACTGCCTCGCCAGTGCGTGTAGTGGGGATGGCTAAACGAGGAGCTAGCGAATATGTCGATGCGGTTTTGGGGATGAGGGGGTGTGAGGGGGTATCATCTTGGTGTTTTGACTGGGCAGTAGACTGCTCACTTGAGTCCTCGCTGGACTGGCCCATCTGCTCTTGTATCGCCTTGGCACTCCCAATAACCAGGTTATCGACATTGATATCCACATCCAGGCTGTCCACAATCACATGCTCTGTATCTTCATTATTTACATTCGCTGTGGTATCATTCTCCTCCTCATCGGACAGATTGTCACTCAAATACACAATAACATCGCTGTAGCACGGCTTACAAACACGCAACTTGTCGTAAATCCGTTCTTCCTTCTTCTCTTTATGCTGCCCCTTTTGAGCTTCCTTATGCTGGTTGTAGGAGATAAATAAGGTACACTCCAGACAGAAGATCTGCCCACAGAACCGGCAGTGATGCTTGCGGCGAAAAGCCGTGAAGGGCTTGAAGCAGTTCAAGCAGTCCAGCACAAATGCATCGTTCATCCAGTACATGCGTGGGATTCCACCGTTCTTCAACGGGTTGTTGGATGCCCGCACCTTCTTCTTGCGCTTCTCAAAAAGCACCGCCGACAAATTCGACAGCTTTTTACGCACATCCTTCGACTTGAGCGCGTAGAACGACAGTAGCGACGGCGACCCTGCGGTGCTGCTGGGCGATGCGCGTCTGAGTTCGGCTTTTACGGGCGAAGATTTGGCAGTCGACTCCGCGTAGAGCGAAAAGTCCGGTACTACACGTTTGCTCGTGAGCGACGTCGTGTACGTGGGTTTGAGTGAGCCATAACTGGGGCGCTTGTGAGATGGTTCATTTCGCGAATCGCTTTCTTGCGCTTGGGTTAGCGATTTATACTGCTCGGTATATTCAGGGTTAAGATCTGGTGTTCTCGAGTCAGTTGAGTCGACAACTGAATCAGGAATTCTGTCATACTGCTCATCGTATTTCTGATCATAGTTTGTTTCATGATCGTATTTGTTGGTGTCATATTTGTTTGAGTCGTACTTGTTGTCATACTTGTCAAAAACGTCTTTAGTCCGCACTCTTTTCTCCCTCTTCCTATCATACTTTTGCAGGTCATGTTTTGGCCCCCTTTTATCTTTACCCTCACTCTTGTCCTTCAGGCTACCCTCATTCTCGTAATTGTAGTCCTTTCCATACTCGTACCCATCGATATCCTCGGTACCCTCCCTATCGTCTGCATTATCCCTCTCGATATCATTGTCCGATGCCGAGTCCTCCGAAACCTCAATGTCATTGGGCAAGTTGTTGAACATGGACGATATCCGGTTCAGTAGCGCAGAGCCCCGCTTTCTCAACGGGCGCGTATTCCCCACCGCCTTAGCGCTGACCAGGCTCGTATTGTTGGTGGCACGCTGCTTCGTCAGAAGCCGCAACAGGTGGTTGTCGGAAGTCACACGTGGCGTAGTATCCGCCAGCGGTATACGAGGCGACTCTATGGGCTTGCGCTCGTGCTTGTACACATTGGTCACTTTGCGAAGCGTTTTCGAGAGCATTCGCCCAAGAGTTTGCGTGTTGTCTAGTTCTGGGTCTGGGATCGTGGGAAACGACACGAATGGAGGGGTTGGGGTATCTTCATCGTCGCTGTTGTTTGTTTGCATGTACGCGATTAAAAAAGATAACTCTTCGCGACAAAGAATAACTGAACTCCTCATTGACAATAAACTGAAGAATGAACTTAATTAGCAAGTGCACTCACCCATGTATCAGACATGTAGTTACGAAGCCACTGAAGATTCAATTGACTCAATGGTAGTAATTCCTTCTCTTTCGCTGACAAACTCACACAAGGTTGAATTGACTAGATGGGACGTCTCGACTCTTCCTTAGTGGCAAAATGATGAGTCAAAATGGCTATACCTCCTAGACTGGATCGCTTATTCAAAGAGATGAAAGTATTAATGCAATACTGCTACTCCGTAATGAGCTGCTCTATATTGACAGCCTGCATATAATATGACGATAACTGGTTTTTGCCGTTAATATCTGGGCTCTATTGAACGGGCGTTTAAAAGCAAGCTTCGTGCATGGGAAGATCGTGTTCAGGGACTGAGGTTCACGAAATCATTGGAAACTATTCAATTAATAGTCCAACTGCGAAACTATGAAGCCTGCTACACTTTGGAACCCAAACTACGCTGGCCTGCATATACCATCGGTTATCTGATGGAGTGACAAATACACCGAAGAGAGAATTACTCAGAATTATCACTCAAGATGGAGTTTCTGAATGGCCAAATACTTGATGCTGAGGGAGTATTGGTTGCATTCAATGATAAGTAGGTAGACTATGTACCTATTTCTTGTTTCGAGAAAGGGATATATCTAACCTTGGGGTCTTGATAGTACCACAAAACGCGCGAAGCGAGCCCTTCGCTGACGAAGTCAATGAAGGTGAATTCGTCTACAATGAGTAATTACTTATTGAAAGAAACTCGCCTGAGTAACAAGCCCTTTAATAATTAACTAATCATCTGAACCACTCAATGAACGAGCCGTGCTTGTCACTATTTCGAGTGAAAGGAGAAATGATGGGGAAGCTATTTACGTTGGGTTCTTGAATAAAAACACAAAGACGAGTTCTGAACTCGCGGAAAATTGAGCATCAATGACGGAAACACGTTCGAGTATAAACACAGCCAAGGTAATTACTAAAATAATAGCAATGCCATAGGCACTGCAACCCTAAAAAGAGCTCAGTGTTGGTACTGCATATAGCGTCTTGGAGTGTGAAGGACTACCGATGAACCAACAAGCTGTGAACGGGATAATAACTGAAATGGATTAAGAAAGAGCATATAATGAATTACTGATGAGGCTAAACAAAGCGCATTTCCATAAAGATAAAGCATTAGTAAAGAACTGACCGGGTTGGGAAAAGCAGTGTAGTGAGACTGAGGTGCATCATAACAGGGTTTTAAGGATGTGATTGGATGAAATAAGTTCTGATTGAATTGGTGAAATACGGTGATAAACACAATTTACCGAGGATAGATATACCAAGGACCGACATTTAGTGATTAAATTTAGGCTTTTCCAAAAGCCACTTGGGGATTTTTGCCATATCAAATTACGAATGATGACATGCAGTTTTGATATTTACCGCTGTGTAAGCTACTTCTAGCAAAATGTTGGGTAAGTCTACTTAGACCCGTCTGCTTAGAACTTCACCGCTACTTGTAACTTCATAAATGTCCACTTATAACTTCCAGATATCTACTTATAACTTCCAGATATCTACTTATAACTTCCAGATATCTTATAACTTCCAGATATCTTATAACTTCCAGATATCTACTTATAGCTTCACTTCTACTCATACTCCAGATACATGTCGATAGATATGTTTTCTGTTTAATTCCAGTTGCTTGGCTTTTCATTATGTGCAATTTGGCATTGGAACAAATGTAACAAATTTGCAGCCATTCGAATAAAATACTTCACGGGCCAGAATCATACTTCAAAATCAAACCAGCTTAATCAAGATAAAACTGTCTCCCTGCCTAAAAATTTTCGGTTACTAAATTCTTTACTAATTGGGTGTACCAAATTCGAAGCGAGAAATATTTTAAAATGATGTGCAACGATGGCTTTAGTGTATTGTATTTTGAGTCTTTATTTAAAATGGTGTTTAAAGGTAATCTTAGAACTTTCTGAAACTATCTTAATTGTATGGCATTCAAAAGTGTCTGAGCTTACTCA
This sequence comes from Kodamaea restingae, assembly GCA_003707425.3. NCBI lineage: Eukaryota > Fungi > Ascomycota > Pichiomycetes > Serinales > Debaryomycetaceae > Kodamaea > Kodamaea restingae. Next base: position 584,967 of record PPJA03000006.1, read on the forward strand.
ACACACATTGATTCTGAAACTTTGTCCTATTTTCCAATTCTACTAATTACACCAACTCGGCTAATGCTAATGACAACTCTCTTGACTGTTCCAACCCTCATAATTACACTACCCCCTACTTTCCAACTTACAACCCACTTCTGCCGAATGTTCATTTCGGCAGTACCGATTCTACAAATCCCGCCAACTCTTTCTTTGTTGACTTCACAAATTATATCCTACTTATATCGCATACAATCCAACTATCAATACCATCACTTCACTACTTGAAAAACTCTTTCACTATCTCTATCATTTTAGCTGTGTTTGTGCTCAACTTCTATCTCTCCTTATTCCTATCAGTTCACTCGCCTGTTGTCTTTCTCGGCCTTCTCGAATTGAACCATTCTCGGTCCACGGATTGTCAAGCTCTAACATGCACCTGAACTCTCCTGAGAATTGTGCTCTTTTTCGCTCACGTTAGCTTATCTCACTCTTTTGTACGCTCTTGCTACATTCGCTACGCTAAGTGACTTATCTCCCCTGCTCTTGGGCACTGATACATTCTTAGCCACACACCCTCTATCTATCCCTTTTTGATTCGATTAACTACTCGTGCGCATATCTTTTCGCTGCATTCCCTACACCGTTCAGTAACTTTGACTTCTTTTTGGTTTTTTCCACCACATGTCCTCTCTTCAACGGCGCAGAGGACCTAAGTCCGAATCAAACGATCCATCCATCGGCGTGGACTCACAAGATATCGCCGACCCCAAATCACTCAACCTCCCCCTCCTCACCCTCATGGAGGAGGTGCTTCTTTTGGGCCTCAAAGACAAAGAGGGCTACCTCAGTTTCTGGAACGACAACATCTCGTACGCACTCCGCGGCTGTATCCTCCTTGAATTGGCCTTCCGCAAGAAGATCTCGTTGGTAAATGACCCCGCAAGAAGGCGCTTCGAATTGAGCGAGCGTTTGGTCGAAGTCATCGACACCGAACCTACCGGCGAGGTGCTTCTCGACGAGGCACTCCGCACCATGAAGTCTGACGAGTCAAACCTTTCCGTGACCAACTGGATCGACTTGTTGAGCGGTGAGACCTGGAACCTCATGAAAATCAACTACCAATTGAAACAGGTGCGCGAGCGTTTGGCCAAAGGCTTGGTGGACAAGGGCATTTTGCGCACAGAACGCAAGAACTTCTTCCTTTTCGACATGCCAACCCACCCGGTGGCCGATCCTACTGCCAAAGAGCATATTAAGGCGCGTGTAGTTGCTCTTTTAGCATCCAGAACCATCGATATTGATGCCTACGCCTGCACTCTGTTCGACAAGGATGTTTCCTACAAGTACCTCAGGTCGATCTCCTTGGTTTGCGCTGCGTACGCTGCCAACGTGTTGGAAAACGTGTTTCCAATGGTGGTTTCTGGCCGCGATGAGGCTTTTGCGCGTGCAGACGAGTTGTTGGGAACTTTTAGTGAGTATCCATTCAACTTGGCACAGCGCTCGCCGTTGGGCATTGGTACCAATTTGGGCGAGGAGGTGGAGAAGGAAGTTGGCGATGAGTTACAGATGGAATTGATTGCTGCGGTTGTGAGTGTTTTTGCGAGAATGGACAGTCTCTTATAAGTGGTATGAGTTGACTTTGTCCAAAAAGGTATCTGAGCTCTCTGGTGAATTCACTGAGGGCTGAGCCGAGTAATAGTTGTCACCAACAGAAAACTGATAAAATCTGTCTGTGTTGGCTGAATGATGGATGACTGGTGGTGCTTGTTATGTTGATGTATGAATGATGGTGATGGGTGACTGTGACCTTTTATAGGGTGATTAGAGGCAGAGTTGAACATGATGATGCCGCGTATTACTTCTGAGTACGAACCGCGAGGGCTATGAGGTGTAGTCTTTTGTCTGCCGAACCCAACCCGAATCTTCGGTACTAGTACAGCGATCAATAAATGAATCTGTAATTTTACCCAAGTGACTTGAGCATAACGACATGGGAAAATTACAAGTGATTAGCAAACCGGTTGTATTAGACAGTGGGTTCTTGCCGAGGCCCAAATGTCTGGTTATTTTTGAGGCGCAAACGTTTGATCTGATGATTCGAATCGAGTTTCTATCCGGCGCGTTTGGTTATTTCTGATTCTCCAACCATCCAAGGATCGCCTCTTGTAGACAGTAGACCATCTGTATGCATGCCTAGTTGACTCCTGTCGGAAAGGAGCGAAATGGCAACGAACTTTAAATAGTGAACTGGGATACGAGAAGTCGAGAGAAGTTATAAAAGGGTATATAAGAGTATTCTGGATGCTACTTTTATAAAGACTGCACTCGTAAATATTGCTTTCAAAAGATAAAGGCTACTTTAAGAATACTTAGAATGCCACAAGAGAATGCCACACAGAATCCATTATAAGCAAAGACTACAAGTAACTTTCTCTAACTGGCCCAACATTCACTAGTCAAACAGCTGGAAATCGTAGCTGACAAGATCTTTTAACTACTTCAATCCTTCTGGCCAAAAACTTGGCTGCAATACGATCCAGGTAACCTAAAATCTATAAACAAGTTTCCAAATCCTCCTTGCTCCCTAGACCTCTGGGACTTCTAATTATCACATTAATTATACTAATTAAGTAAGCATAGCAAAATAGGGTAATACCAGAACCCATCCTCTTTGATTTAAGTCTTAATGATTGCACCCGTACTATCTGTTGGAATATGTCACTGAGAATGATAATTCTCATGATCATGTGATGGTCATGTGAGCTAACATAAGACCGATATTTGGAATGAATTGACATGGGCGTGCGTCTTGTGTCATGTTCCAACAGACCGTCAACCCAATTGCACGCAAACTCGACGTAGACGAGTATCATGTTTGTGTACAATCGTATGATTGACGATGGACCTGTCATAACAAATAGACACTATAAATAGAGGCCTCGAGATCTTATATTGAGAGGACACACCAAGAGACAAGCTTCGCTTTCTTTAATTAGATCAAGTGAACTTTCGTAGGACAAAACTATTATAGTCAATAGAAACCAGACCATATCTTCTCGGACATTCTTAGCAAGCATCGAATCTATCTATTGAGGTTAACCAGAGCATTCGACTAGAAATAATTTAGTCAGCATTTCTATACTATCCATATCCACTAAACTGAATAATCTCCCATCTACTAAGATTTAGACGTCAGTTTCTCTTGAAGTCTACTTGCACCCAATCATTTCTCATCTTTTCTGGGGCAAACTGGTGAAACCCAAGTAGTTGTGTCCACAAACAAGTAACATTAACAATCCCTTATAGCACCAGCTAGGATAAAAAGCTTGAAAACACTGCACGATTTCTTTCTCCCACCTCTTGTTTTGTTCGGACCCCACAATTTTTGGCTGCAAATTTTCTTAAGCTCGCAAAATCACCTGAACCCTTTCACGATACCTCCTGGCCTTACCGCGCTCACTTGACCTTTATAATACCCAAATACTTTTACGTTGATCACCTAGCACTCGATGATGCTACTTAAGTACTTGCTTTCTCCGTACAAATCCACCACATTCTCCGTGGTATCCAAACCAGCCTGTTCAGCAAAAGCCTCAATCAAACTCTTCTCCTTGTGGTCACCCGCACTGTCCCACCACATCCCCCCACCATACCCATGCAGCTTAACAAACTGAGCTTTGATCCGCGCAGTTTGCACATTGTCATACACAATAAACCTGTCTCCATCGTAGCAGTACGCTGCAACCTTCCTCAAATCAACAAACTCCTCTCCAATTGGAAGCTTCTTGTAGTCAATGATGTCGTTACCTTCACCCTCTTTCCGCACAAAAGACTGCCCAATCTGCGGCGACTGTACCCCATGGAACTGCCGGCCATACAATGGCATTCCCAAAACAAGCTTGTTAGAAGGGACCCCGGCAGCCGTGTAGCGTTGTAAAACGTCTGCTCCATTCAACGAATTATCGCCGTTTTCTCCAAAAAGGTTGGCATGATACGCAGTATTCGACGACCAGCCCTGTCCTGCAAAATCGTAGCACATAACGTTGAAGAAGGAAACGTACTTGTTGATCGCAGCCAAATCGAGGATGTCGAGCTGCTCGTTTCCAGCCGGCAGCGCTATGCTCAAAAGCAACCTTGGGTCTGTTTCGTCGAGTTTCGCGCGGATCCGCAGCAAGAGCTCCACCAATTTTGCATTTTCGCTGCCATTTTTAGGATACTCCCAGTCGATGTCAATGCCATCAAATCCGTATTCGAGAACAAATTCCACCACACTAGCAACAAAGTTGGATAGCTTCCTCTCGTCTCCCACTACGGCCTGGAAGAGACCCTCGGTGCCCCATCCTCCAATGGACATGAGTGATTTGATGTGTCGGTTTAGCTGCTTGATACGGAAGATTTGCTGGAGGTTTCCCACGAGTTTACCGCCGTCTGGAGACTGTGTTGGCATCTGAACGTCGCACCACTCGTCTGTTAGACGTACGCGCCCTGTTTCTGTGTCGATACCAAGGAATGCGTAGAAGAGATGCGAGGTGTGTTGTGGGGGGATATCAATGGCAAAATGTTGGCGCTGGTACACAGACCAGTTGGAGAAGTAGACAGAGGAGATCATAGAGTACAAAAGGAAGAGTAAAAAGATAGAGAGAAAAGAGAAAGAAAAGGGACAAAAAGCAGAACCAAAAATATACAAAATAGAGACGAAAGGTACAATGAACGGAATGTTTTAAAAGCTTGGAGGAATCATAGCCAAACGGTTTTCAGGATGTCCAAGAGATACATATGGTGCAAGGCGTACAGGTTTAGCTAATAGGCCGATATGGGCTAGAGAGTATACTATGGTTGCGAAAATTTAGGGACCCACCTCAAAAATCGAATTAACCTCTAATCGATCAGGCATTAAACTTACTATATCTATACCCTCTTGAACCCAATAAGACATAGAATAGTACTGAATGCTCTTGCTCTCAAGTGATAAAAAAGTGAAAAGTCAATTCGATTGGGAAAAGGCTTAAATTTGTGGATGAAAAGAAAACTCCTACTGCAAAGGTTTAATAAACCACTAAAATACAGGTGAATATAACGATGGTAGCCCAAATAAAGAAACCAGATTCTGCTGTCACAATCCATGTAAATCTGCCATTTTCATGGTTGTAAGCATAGTTATTAGGTGTGCATATAAGACTACCCGTCTGAGTAAAGCCTAAGCATTACAAGATGTGCAATGCCCGCCTACACGTTTGGAATACAACATTTTGGCCACAAACCCTACACATCTGTGGGTATTCTGGTGTCTATATCACTTGTAAACTCATTCGCCGACTCCTACACACATCCGTACGCATTTGTTTACTATACAATCTGCTTGAAATACCCTCGTGTATAACATCAGTTACGAGCGGATCCCTAAACAAGAGATAATGACCTAACACTGGGCACTATTCTGAAGAAAATTTAGCCATCGACTGTTCATCATTATCTCACTTGCTGTTTTGTAAAATTTCAAACTCGTAAAGGCAGGATCCTCACCACTGGTATTTTGCAGCCATCATGCTTACGTAAGATACTCTAAACTGACTAAACTGAGCGGGCGCGTGAATGGCTAATCGATGGAACATGGGAGAATATATAATAACCTGTGTTTGAAGGCGAGCTTGGGGTGTAGTGCTTTTGGTTTGCTCTTCAGTCTTAGCTAGCCTCTTTTACTTTGCTTAAAATTAGCTCAAATTTTGGAAAAACCACAATGATACAAACACTTATTGTGTGATTTCTTCATGTCACAGCTTATTCGTTCAGAGCGATGGAATGTCTGTTCAGAATACTGCCCAAGTATTTAGCAAATCCCTTTGCAGCATAAAGATAAGAAAGTAATTATTCTTCAGCTGACCACTTATACTTTGCATGATTCTGTAAGTTTTCATCCCTCAATTTTAATCAGTACAAAGTATCGCCATACCTATACCGAGACACGTTTTTGGGTATCGTTCTGATTCGTGCAAACCAGTTCCAAAAAAGAGACAACCTCACGAACTTAGTCATGGTTTTGTCAGTGCTGAGTTTTACCATCTCGATTAGCTAAAAGTGACTGATATACCTCATGCTATAAATATATCATTATCTCTTCAATTGAGGAGTTCGTCATCTAGGCTTTCAGCGTCGAGTTTGATTACTAGCTCACTTTCCATAGGCTTTACCGCGAGCAGACAGCTGCAATCGTAACTTCAGTCGATCGATTGAAAGTCAGTTGTTGTAATTGGGTACAATTGGCTAGTTGAGTGATTATTGGTGTTCGTAAGATTCACTATTGGTATTTGATACTCTCTTGCTACTCCCTCACTACTCCCTCGCTACTCTCCCACTACTCTCTCGCTACTCTCCCACTACTCTCTCGCTAACTTTCTAGTCAACTCCTCGCTAACTTGCAGCTCGTCGTTAGTACTCTCTTTTCTCCATATTTCTCCATATTCTATTCCACATTCTTAATGCTCGACGTCCCCCTCTCAATCCCCCTCAAAGTTCCCCCCAACGCCTCCATCTACAAAGATGACTGCATGTTCAACTTTGATACACCCGAAAACAACTCCAACGGGCTCGACATCGACCTCATCTCCTACCAAGGCTTCTCGCGCAGCAACTCCTACAATTACACCGCGGACAACTACCACCGCACCGGCCACAACTTGTACCTCAACATCACGAGGCACTTGAAGCCCGAGTCTGAGCGCAAGGCATACGGCGAAGATGGCGCCACTCCCAAAATGCAGAAGTTGGAGATCAGGGATGTTCCTGACGAGGATTTGTACACGACATCTTTGGCTATTTACGACGCCGCTACAGACTCCTCCCACGCATACAGCGACATTTCACCGCGGTTCCAGGCTTTGGTTGATCAGATAATGGCGAGAAACTCGTCGAACTTAGCCAGTGAGGTCCAGCAGTGGGAGCAGGAGATCAAGGTATGTGCTCACTCGGCAGAAATCGACGTGAAAGAGAAGAAGGAAGATCAAACCGCGAAGCAGACCAATGACCAGAAGCCTTCTTTCCAATGTGCTCTCTGTGAACTCACTGAAAACCTCTGGATCTGTCTTATCTGCGGTCAAGTAGGATGTGGCCGTACCCAATACGGCCTGGACCTCAAGGGCAACTCCCATGCATTGCAGCACTTCCAGGACTCGCACCACTCTGTGGCCATAAAAATCGGCTCTTTATCTACAGAGTCAGCAGATGCCTACTGCTACTCATGTGAGGATGAGGTCAAGGTGCCCAATCTCGACGCCATTCTCGCCAACTATGGCATTGACCTCGCAAGCGCGGTCAAGACAGAAAAGAATTTGATCGAGTTGAACATTGACCGCAACTTGAACTGGGAATTTAGATTGGACGGCGCCAACGGCGAGAAGTTGCCGCCAGTTTTTGGCCCTGGACTCACCGGCTTGAAGAATTTGGGAAACACTTGCTACCTTAACTCCACCTTGCAGTCATTGTTGACCATGGAAGAGTACAGAGCGAACTTGCACACGCGGTTGGAGGCTGCGGGGGTCAACTACGCCGATCCCGCACGCGACCTCCCCACGCAGTTAACCAAGTTGTACGATGGCTTGTTCAGCGGAAGGTACTCGCATGAGTTTGCTTTGAACGACGGCTACCAGCAGGGTATCAAGCCTGTGGCCTTGAAGAATCTCATTGGGGAGGGCCACGAAGAGTTTTCCACTCAGCGCCAACAGGATGCCCACGAGTTCCTCACCTATTTCTTGGCCAAGGTGGAGAAGAAGTTGGGTGTCGAGGTGAATGAGCCTTTGAAGTTTGTTTTGCAGAGCACTGTGTTATGCACTGCATGCAATGGCGGTAAGGTGAGCAACGAGGTTGCAGATAGCATTGTGGTGGGAATCGAGGATGGAGAAGAGGGGAAGAAGGAAACGGAGGAGAAGAAGAGGGAGGAGGAAGATGAGAAGGAGAAAGACCAGGGTGAGAAACCATCGTCGTCCCTTCCGTCGTCCCTCTCGTCGTTCTGTTCCCCTAGCCCTATCGATGGCTACAAATGCAGCAACTGCGGGAAAACAAGCACTGCATCCAAAACTACGGGCTTCAAAACATTTCCTCCCAACCTTATTGTGGGTGTCCTGAGAATCAAGTTGGAAAACTGGGTCCCCACCAAAATTGACACACCAGTCGACATCCCTTTCTCTTTGGACTTGTCGCACCTCACCGCGCAGGGCCTCCCACAGGGCGCCACTGAAGTCAAAGAGGACTCGAGCTTCTCCCCTAATTCGCAGGCCTTGGACACTTTACTCGGCATGGGCTTTCCCGAGCCACGGTCTGTCAAGGCCTTGTATAACACTGGTAACTCGGATGCTGAGGCAGCGATGAACTGGTTGTTCCAGCATATGGAGGATGCTGATATAGACGAGCCTTTGAAGGAAAAATCCGAAGACATACCTGCAGAGCTTGTGGCCAACCTCGAGCTGATGGGCTTTGCCACAAAGTTGTGCAAGAAGGCGCTTTTGTTGAACGGAAATGATGTGAGCAGATCGGTCGAGTGGTTATTCAGCAACCCTGATGACGATGGCCAGATGCCTTCGACAGGCGAGGATATTAGAGAGAGGTTGGAGAGCAGGAAATCTTCGGGGAAGTACGAGTTGCATGCTGTCGTGTGCCACAAGGGCACGTCGCCGCACACGGGACACTATGTTGCCTTTGTGAAGAAAGAAGGGAAGTGGCTTTTGTTTAATGACGAGAAGGTTGTTGAGGCTGGTGATTTGGATGAGGTGAAGAGGAATGGGTACATTTACTTTTTTAGGGAAGGTGCAACGGGTGAGAATTGAGGACGAAAAATTGAGTCAGTTAACACGAAGTAAGTGAGGTGCACATAGAGGAAATGTGAACGGATGAATTATGGATGGAGAAACTGCAAACAGAGTAAGGCAGTAAGTAAACAGACTAAATATTTTGAGTTGGTACTGAGAGTAAACAACGAATAACACGAATTGTTGAAATGTCAACAAATAGGGGAGGAGTACCCAGAAAAGAGTGATGGGACAGAGTTTGAGATCGACTCAATCAAAAATAAGCAAGCGGTGGGAATGTAACAAATTAAGTGTTTTAATTGATTTAAAAGTAGCCAGTGAAGTCGATGATAATTGAGTGAAGTTTTCAAGTGATACAAGTAAAGTTGGATTAGTCAAGTAGAATCACAAGTAAAGTTCCAGTATGTTTAGGTTAGGCCAAGTTTGGAGGTCTTTAAGAACAAGATTTTATAATTATTTCCCATCAAATGAGGAGAGTAGTTGGAAGCGAGAGAGTCCCAAAAAAGCTGTATTTGAGTACGCACTTCAAACTTACAAGCCCAATGTGGGCTCTTTTAAATGGTTTTGTAAGATGTCTGCAAATTACCATATTTGTGACCTTTTGTGTAATAGTCGCAAATTTGCGATAAGCAGGTATGCGGCATTTATCTCCCGAAAACCTCGGAACAAAAACGGCCAATAACATGAGCTCGGGCAGCTCATTTCATCAATATATCATTTACTCTTGTTCAGACATTCACGACCTGAGATCGTGAGTCAGGTACTTGTCAAGTTGTTTAAGGTCATTCATGGTAATTACGGTTTGCTCCTATTGGATTCGTTTGTTCATCCAAATAATAATATGTCTGTTCAGCTGTGAGTGATACCTCCTTTTATCCTGATGAAAGAATCAAGAAGTCGTCTGGTTGAAATTTAAATGAAGCAAGGGGCTAACTAAGTACAGTAAAAGTTCAAGTAAACCTATTCAATGTTCAACGAGTCTAGTCAAGGTTCAACCAAGTGCCGTGAAGTTTAACTAAACCTATGAGTAAAGGGTCAAATAAGTTCACTCAATAACTCCGTTAAACCTTCACTGACCTCGTCAGCTTAGGGTTCAGATATCATAATTAATTTGTATGGCTGCAAATTAATGACTGCATATAGAAATTAGACTACAAATGGCTAGCCTATAAATCCCACGTCATAAAAGCAACTCCCCAATTGTAGTTGGACTATTTGATTCGATCGGCAACCCCACAACCAAATTGGAACTATACAAATAACCACACAACAGTAACCACAAAACCACAGTAACCACAAATAGCAGACCAGATAATCGATCATCGTCTACGTAGTACCGCCAGCTTCAGGCCATACAAGCGTCTTCATATGCATGCCGTAAGTGCATAAGTAATACTGATAACGCGATATTGTCTCTTATCAGAATACGCACATTCTTCGTCAAAAGTCCGAATTTACCGCCGTGCATTACCTGAAATTTCTCCGGAACAGGCACGAATTTCAAAAGGCCACACAAAGCTCCGAAAATAGCCACGCAGCAAGACAAATAGCAGTTAGAGTCAGATGCTGTTGATAGAAATAGACGCACATGACAAGTTCCGTACTCCCAGCCAAAATTCACATCTTCTTAATTTTCTGTCCAATCTTCACATTCGCTTCTCTCCCTTTGCTCTCTACATTTTTTGTCCTCCTTTCATGTCGATCAATTTTCTCTCCACTTTAGTTATTATTCCTTCATGTTCCATAGTACCGAGGGCATCCCAGCTTAATGAGCTCTTGAGTTTGCATATCACTCCGCAACAACCATCGCAATCTACATACATCCCTAGATTAGACTAGCCTCTAACTGTCCATAATTACAAATCCCCACGTTCCCGTTGGCTGGAGCGCTACCAAATTATGACTAACCGCACAAAAGTATAAATTTTTCAGACTGCCCACAAATTTATTCTGCAAACATGTTCATCACTAACAAGAATGTCGGCGACAGGTCCCGTATGGAGGACTGGAGAAGTGAGTATATTTAGTTGTCAAGAGCAAAAAGAAGAAACTCAAGATCTGGTGGCATAAAGAAGGGTCAAGATTTCAACAGCGGCTGATCGATCCAGCATGCATTCGGGTGTGAATTCTACTGAATACCGACGAGCATTTACAACTGAGTGGGAAATTACAGCTTGGTGGTGAGTTTTGTTGCACTTAACAGCCAGTGTTCTACAAATCCAAGAGAAGAAGACGACATTCTTTCACCGCAGTGTGGCACTATATGTCATTTTTTGCCGCATGCACCAATGAAACTTGATAATATATCCTTTCCATTCATACACAACGTCTGTGTTGAATGTATGCAACATAGCTTGGATTCACAACTACTCAGATCTGATGTAATGCCACCCCTTACAGCGACCAATCACCTCAGCTATGACTACACTCAAAACATCACTCCATGTTCATTTTGTGGCAGAAAAGACCAACCACCATCTCTATATCCAATCTACCTTGCTCACATCCAATCGAATCTATACTAACTTTAGTTCGCGGTTACGATCCATTAACCCCCCCAGATCTCCTCCAGCACGAGTACCCAATTCCAGAAGCTAACCAGAAAATCATCTTGGATGGTAGAGAACAAACCTGCGACATCTTGAACGGTAAGGACGACCGTTTGGTGCTCGTTATCGGGCCATGCTCGATCCACGACCCTGCTGCTGCCCTCGACTACGCTTCGAGATTGCACAAGCTCGCTGAAAAGTACAAGGGCGAGTTGCACATCGTCATGAGAGCATACCTCGAGAAGCCAAGAACCACCGTGGGCTGGAAGGGTCTTATCAACGACCCTGATATCGACGGAACCTTCAAGATCAACAAGGGATTGCGTATTTCCAGAAAGTTGTTCGTGGACTTGACCTCTAAGTTGCCAATTGCAGGTGAGATGTTGGACACTATCTCGCCACAGTTCTTGCTGGACCTTGTCTCTGTGGGTGCTATTGGTGCGAGAACTACCGAGTCTCAGCTCCACAGAGAGTTGGCCTCCGGTTTGTCTTTCCCTATTGGTTTCAAGAACGGAACTGACGGTACTCTTGGTGTTGCCATCGACGCTTTGCGTTCTGCTTCCCACCCACACCACTTCCTTTCTGTCACTAAGCCTGGTGTTGTTGCGATTGTTGGAACTGAGGGAAACAAGGACTGTTTCGTGATCTTGCGTGGTGGTAAGCAGGGTACCAACTACGACGAGGCCTCCGTGAAGGCCTGTAAGGAGAACTTGGCCAAGGCCAACATCGGCCTTGGACGTGAAGCACGTATCATGGTTGACTGCTCGCACGGTAACTCCAACAAGAACCACAAAAACCAGCCTTTGGTGGCAGCCGAGGTGGCCAGACAGGTCTCTAATGGTGAAACCGCCATCTGTGGTTTGATGATCGAGTCCAACATTGAGGAGGGTAGACAGGATGTTCCTGCTGAGGGTAAGGACGCCTTGAAGTACGGTTGTTCCATCACCGATGCATGTATTGGCTGGGACGACACCGAGGATGTGTTGAAGGTGTTGGCCGATGCGGTCAAGGCAAGAAGAGCGTTGTAAATAGGATAATAAATAAGGTGTGATAAATGGGCTCTTTGCTGAAGAAGTTGGTGAAGAGTGAGCTTAAGTATTAGGGAGAGCGGGCTCTTTACTTCAGTAGATGCAGTGGCATGTTTTTGGAAAGTGGACTAAATAATATATAAGACGCTAAACCAATTGGTAAAAGCTGGTTACTATTTGAATATCTATAAAATTAGAAATACATAAAGCCCCAGTAAACGTTCTAAGAGTCGCCAGTTTCATGACTTCTTAACGAAAAGAAATGGCTGATGGTGGTGAACAGAAGGAATTGTAAAGAGTAAGTGAAAAGAGCTTATGAGTTCAATAATCAAAGCACTAAATAAATAATCATGAATATTAGCCGAAGTATTGAAGTTGAATTCAGTAATAAGCGTGTCGAAAAATGCGTGTTGAGATCGTAGTTTAAGACTATACGCGGGAAAGACCTATAAAACTATTATAAGTTGAAAATAGGCGACTACTATTTTGCACCCTACCTTCCACCTTTAACATTTATAACACTCCTAACCACAGCAGCTTTCCTTGGCCACAAAAATTTATACTGCCAATATGACAATTTCGCTCGTTTCAAACACTATTCTTGCCATGCATATATCTTCTTCGCAATAATTCCGATGTTTCAGACACAGATTCAGAATACTCCCCTCGCTTCAGTTTTTTTTTGTTGTAATAATACATGACCTACTCGTAATTAATGCAAATAACCAGGGGATTTTGATAGGTTTTATTAAACGACAGTCATTCATTTACAATCTTCAAGAAATTTTAAAGCTCCATTATGTAGCCCGCTTTTCTGAAAGCGATTGATGCAGCGTTTGTTAGTAGTGGGCACCAGGATTTTGAAACACTTTGGGGTAAACGGACAAGCCTAATACATTTGTCAATTGTAAAAATCTGTGCGATTCTGTCGCCAGAGATTTGATTCGGATAACTGCTGACCAAATTCTTCGCCTTCAACCCTGTTGCTTTCTTCGTCTTGAAAGAAAATCCAGAAGAAGCATAATCGTTTAATTTTGCAACCACTTATTTACTAATGGACAGTATATTATTTTCGACCCTTTGCGGAACAGTCTATTGGCTGCAAAAAAGTTTAGGAAACCTAGAAGGGAAAGAGTATAGTTTACATGAACCTAGAAGGTAAAGAATATAGTTTACATAGAAGGTAAAGAATATAGTTTACATCCATAAAGATCGGGAGATGATAATTCCTTTATATCTTTTTCCAAAGACTTGTTCCTTCATCGGACACCAATTTTGCGAGTTGAGTTGTTGAAGGTGACAAATGTGTACCGAGATGAGAAATTCACACAAATCGACAAAAAACAGCGAGAGATAGTGTTGATTCAATGGAGAATGAGTCTGATTACCAGTGATAACTGAGTCTGAAGGATAGTTTTCATGGAGCTTTTCAAATCAATGACCCGCTAATCGAATCATAAATCAATACCAAACTTATCTTGAACGGGCGACAAACTGAACTATAAAAGAGTTTCCTCACTAAAACGTTCACTGAATCACAGTGTGTTGCTGAACTGGGCGTAATTAGGAAGTACCGTAAATGCTGCACCTGCAAATACCTCAATTATCTAAACCTCTCAAAACTACTACATCACTCAAACGCCATTCATCAATCGTGTTCTATCAACTCATTTCGCCCTTCAGTCACCTCGTCAGTTCTAGAAAAGTCTCTGCAATTTTTGCCAGCTTGAAAAATCTAGAAAAGCCTCGTTGGTTCCGACCTGCATAGAATGTTCCAGTAATTTCTGTTGGACATGGCTGCAAAAAGTATATAAATGGTAGTTGCCACTTCATCTTCATCAACAATAACAAGAACAATATGAGCAAAGCAATTGGAATTGATTTAGGAACCACATACTCTTGTGTGGCTCACTTCGCTAACGACAGAGTTGAGATTATAGCAAACGACCAAGGTAACAGAACTACTCCAAGTTATGTTGCTTTCACCGATACCGAGAGATTGATCGGTGATGCTGCAAAGAACCAGGCAGCAATGAATCCAGCAAACACAGTCTTTGACGCCAAGCGTTTGATTGGTCGTAAGTTTGACGACAGTGAAGTTACTGCTGATGCAAAGCACTTTCCATTTAAGATTGTGAATAAGGGCGGAAAGCCCAACATCCAGGTGGAATTCAAGGGAGAAACCAAGGTTTTTACCCCAGAGGAAATCTCGTCGATGGTTTTGGTTAAGATGAAGGAAACTGCAGAGGAGTTTTTGGGTGGAACCGTCAAGGATGCTGTTGTCACTGTCCCAGCATACTTCAACGACTCACAGAGACAGGCCACCAAAGATGCAGGTTTGATTGCAGGTTTTAATGTGTTGAGAATTATCAACGAGCCCACTGCTGCTGCGATTGCCTACGGTTTGGACAAGCGTGGTCTGGAAAAGAATGTTCTCATTTTCGATCTTGGTGGTGGTACTTTTGATGTTTCCCTCTTGTCTATTGAGGAGGGCATTTTCGAGGTGAAGGCAACCGCTGGTGACACTCACTTGGGTGGTGAGGACTTTGACAACAGATTGGTCAACCACTTTGTGCAGGAGTTCAAGCGCAAACACAAGAAGGACTTGTCAACCAACCAGAGAGCTCTCAGAAGATTGAGAACTGCCTGTGAGCGTGCAAAGAGAACGTTGTCTTCTTCTGCTCAGACGTCAATTGAAATCGACTCTTTGTTTGAGGGAATTGATTTCTACACCTCCATTACCAGAGCAAGGTTCGAAGAGTTGTGTGCCGACTTGTTCAGATCCACTTTGGACCCAGTTGAAAAGGTGTTGAGAGACGCCAAGATTGACAAGTCTGCTGTTGATGAGATTGTTCTCGTTGGTGGCTCGACCAGAATCCCTAAGGTGCAGAAGTTGGTCTCTGACTTTTTCAACGGAAAGGAGCCAAACAAATCCATCAACCCGGATGAGGCTGTTGCCTATGGTGCTGCTGTTCAGGCTGCAATTTTGACTGGTGACACTTCTTCGAAGACCCAGGACTTGCTTCTTCTCGATGTCGCACCTCTTTCCTTGGGTATCGAGACCGCTGGTGGTATCATGACGAAGTTAATCCCCAGAAATGCTACCATCCCTACCAAGAAGTCGGAGACTTTCTCCACATACCAGGATAACCAGCCTGGTGTGTTGATTCAGGTCTTCGAGGGTGAGAGGGCAAAGACTGCAGACAACAACTTGTTGGGTAAGTTTGAGTTGTCTGGTATCCCACCAGCTCCAAGAGGTGTCCCTCAGATCGAGGTTACATTTGACATTGATGCTAATGGTATCTTGAATGTCTCTGCGTTGGAGAAGGGTACTGGAAAGACTCAAAAGATCACCATTACCAATGACAAGGGCAGACTTTCTAAAGAGGAGATCGAGAGAATGGTGAGCGATGCTGAAAAGTTTAAGGAGCAGGATGAGGCTGAGGCCGCCAGAGTTAAGGCCAAGAATGACTTGGAAGCTTACACTTACTCGCTCAAAAACTCCACCGAAGATATCAAGGACAAGATTTCTGCAGAGGACAAGAAGAAGTTGGATGATGCGATATCCGAAACTATCCTGTGGTTGGACAACTCGCACTCTGCATCCACGGAGGAGTACACTGACAAGAAGAAGGAATTGGAGGGTATTGCCAACCCTATTGTTGGCGGTGCTTATCAAGGTGGTGTCCCAGGCGGAGCACCAGGTGGATTCCCAGGTGGAGCCCCAGGAGGAACTCAGAATGAGTCTAGCGGACCAACTGTTGAGGAGGTCGATTAAATGATGACAAGTTTGAGGCTGGAATAAATAAACCTCCGAGGTAGGAGCTTATAGAAATAACAATTAATTAATAAAGATTATAAAAAGACTATAAAGACGGTAGTAGAATCAAGAGGTCCAGGATTTAAAGGTATGTACACATTGTATAATTAATATTAGTACTACACTATAATAAATTTGTACACTGTTCTATAATGTGCTCGGTCACACCCTTTTGTAAATGTGGAGTTGCAAGTTTCTAGAAATGCAAAGGCTGCAAATTCGTGACACAGAAATGTATTCATCTGTGTTCGTTCAAGTACAAAGAGATAGAATTGTGCATTATGAAGTTTACATTTATATTCGGCAGATCAAAAAATCCCTTGGTTAAGGCTATAAAGGACTACCTATAATCGGAGTAATGAACTTGAAAATTCCGTCTTCAGTCGAATAATGTGCCCCAATAAGTAAGAGATCCTGTGTTCACATAAAAGAGTAGCCCATTAACAAAACTATCTATGTAGAGTTTCAGCTGTTACGTTGTGCAAACAAAGCTGAGCCTCAAACGCAACTTATATAGTACTCTGCTCAGTTCGTGCTACATACATTTTATCCCCTTGAATCATATTTTGCAGCCGAAGGTATTACGTAATACCTTCAGATTCAAAAGCAAGCCATCGAAGCAACCGGCTTGCTAAGATGTTTAATGACCACCCGACAATCTAGAAGAGTTGAATAAGTACATGACCAACTGCTTTTCGCAGTGGTCACATTAGACTGCATATAATCTGAATATGAAACAATAAGTTCCACAAGGCCTTGTAGTGACGCGCTCTTGCTAAAAAAGGCAAACTCATAATGCTATAGTTGCCAGAAATCTTTTGTGGTGATTAAATTCGTATTCCGCATGTCAGTAGAGCTCGCTAAATTAGTTCACTCATAAAACCCAAGAGTTTTAAAGCCTGTGCAGATATTGGCGTTTAGATTTTGGCCCGGGACGCAAAAACTAATTTGAATGATAAGCCAATGTTTTGATTAACAGATTTGAGCTTTTTACGGACACTAAACCAACGCATCACTCCTATTTGGAACAACCCTTTTCTGGTATGAAGTAAACTTTAATGTATTCATCATCAGCTGTATATTCTTATTATCAGTACGCTAAATTTCTCTTGTACTCAAACCCTTTTAAGCCTTGCTTGCAATCCTTTAAGAAGCTTAATTTACTCTAGCTTGTCAATCATTTCTTCAACTTGTATTCTTAGACACATACTCTTGACTCCACAATTTCTTTCTGACGCCAACTCACTTATCCACTAATCTCATCCAAATCATCTATCTTTCTAAATCAGTTACTCATGTACACCATCCGTCTCTATCACTGATCAATATGTTGTCTCTCCTTCCCTTACTCTGATATATTTTTCTCTACTTGCTTCGCTCTTTTGAAGGTCTCTTCCATTCTTTATAGAAATTCCTCTTTTGTCTTTATGCGCTCCTTCATCAAGTCGCACAGGCGAACAGAGTCATCCAGCTCCGAAAACAATGATCTCGACCACCCATCGCTCCTCATAGGTGTGAACCACAAACATATGCCAGTCAATCCCCCACCATCGCATCTGCTGGTGCCGCGAAGTGCCAGTCTCGGGACCATCGCCAACAACAACATCGACAAGTTAAAGAGCGTTCACAGTTCCACAGGCATTAGCACCTTGCAGATGCGATACGAAAGACGCAGTGAAGATGGAGCAAGCGATCTGAGGTTGAAGGATCGAATCGACCAAAAGGAGAGAAATGGCCAACAAGACAGCTACGTGGGTTTCCAGCATGGATGGATAAAAACGCCAAATAGCCAGAACCAAAACCAGACCCAGTTCCAAATTAGAGGCCAGATTAAAACCGTAACGAACCAGAGTTTGGCAAATGGGAATGTGAAGAATATACATAGGGAAGTGAGTGAGACACAGATGAATCAGAACATCAATGTACGAAACCAGTCTAATATTCAGGTTGATAACTACCAGAGAACTCTAAGTAACCAGAATTTACCAAGCCACACAAGTTTACACAACCAACCACACAATTCAAAGCCTTCTACCCCTACGATTCCACACAATTCCAAACATTCTGCTTTCGAAAACAAAACCCACATCCTTCCCCAAACCCCGGACCTCCCAACGACATCACTTGGCCTGCCATTCTCAAACCCATCCATTCCTAACCAGTCTTCTTCTGTTTTGAGCAGTCCGTCGCACCTGAATATCAGTTCCCCCAAGAAACTCCTTACCCCCATCAAGAACTTGTTTTCGTCAGAGAAGGAAAAGAAGAAGAAGCGCGACAGTCACGGTAGCAACCTTTCGAGCTTGTCACTGACGAGCTCGATGCAAGATTCGCGGGATAGGGAGAGAAGAGAGAAAAAGAAGAAGGAGAAGCTCGAAAAGAAAGAAAGGAATGAGAGAGAAAAATCCAACAGAAAAGGCGACAATAAAAAGGAATCTGAAAGGAGAGTAGACAGAGAAAAGACGGAGAAGAAAGGCGAAAAGTTCCTACTTGCCAAAGATAAAATCTTGGAGGAACCAGAAAAGAAAATCACGCCAAAACAAGACAAAACTCAACAAAAGCTTAACCAAAGTACATCCAAGCCCTACTCTCTCACTCCCAAACCGCCGGCGAGTAGCTTTAATGCAGCCGCAGCTGCAGCCGCAGCTGCCATGTCCACATACAAGCAGCTCAAGCCTAAGGAAGAGACCCTCAAACCACCCAATAATATGAATGCATCGAATTCATCTATTCGGAGTGAAAATTTTGAGGTCAAGCAGGTCAGTTTTGACGGCGAAGATAGCGAAGATTCGATGGACTCTCAGTTCTCCTTCATACAGGACCGTAGAGGAGGGAGAAACACCTCGGTTAAGTACTACAAGACAAAAACAGCTCCGGCCACCAACACTTTTGAACACGACTTTGGCTCAGATATCGAGTCTGACTACGATTTTGAAAACAATGGGTATGACGATGACGTGGATGGTGTGGATGATGTGGGGTACAATGGGTATGACAATGAGTACGATGATGGGGAGGATGATGTGAACTATAATGGGTTTGATGATGAATATGATAACGTGAAATACAATGGGTTTGATGAAGGCGATGACAATGTGAACTATAATGGGTGTGATGAGGGCGACGATGTGAAATATAATGGGTTTGACGATGATGGTGTTGGAGAGAATTTTGAAAATTCTGATTCCATTCCATGTCGACGCGAAGACCGCCTCAGCGAGCCATTCGTTGCCAAGGATAACCGCTCAAAATCCATCACCAAAGAGGTCACTCCCGACGATTACCTGGAGTTTAGCTTTGAAAGCCAGAGAGATTTTTCCACGGATCAAATAAGTCTGTTTTCTGAAGTGAGCGGACGACCAAATATTAAGGGGGAAGTAAAGGACGGACTCAAAACCGCACACTTCAATACAGCCCATCACAATGATTTTATCAAACCATCCCAAGAAGAGGCCTATGACGAGGCAGAATGGAAAATAAGTGATGACAAAAACGGCCACGGTGATGCAAAATCGCCGGATGAGCAGCGCGGTTTGGGAATTGAGATGAATGAAACTCTACAAGAGAACTCGAAAGCTTTAGCTAACACTCAGAATTTGGATTATTCGGATTTAAATGATTCAGGTTCAGCGATTTCAAATTTTGAACCCTCTCAGAGCATTCCTGCCACTGGTGTTGCATTCCCAAACAACAAGGTACATCTGCAGCCATCACCAAACCCCCATGAATTGTATGAGCCTTTCACACCAGAGTCAGGTGGCTCCCTCTATGAAGATGACATACTCGAAAACTACCTTTGCTTCAGCCAATCGCCATCTGTTCTCTCAGAAAACATTGCATCGCCCAACAAATCTGCCAGAGCAAGTGCAGAATTTGACGGCACCATTATCGCTGGCGACTTGGACAACAGAAACTCAGTAAATATTCTCATGGAGATGTTGAGCAGCCTCGGTAGGAGTGAGGACGCCAATGATACAATATGCGAGGAAACAGACGATGATACTGAGCGCGATATAATTGTGGAAAGAACGTTGAAGAAGATGGAGGGGGCGACTGATGACAATACAAATGAAATTGATGTCGAAGAAAAGACTCAATCATTTCATGAGGATACAGAAGAACATTCACAGCAAAAGACTGAACAAATTCCCAACAACATAGTTCAGCGAAACTCCGTCTTTAACATGATGAAGTTGCTCTCCAACTTGGAAAAGCTGCAGGAAGCAGTTGTGAAAGAAAACAAGTCATCTTTACAGAAGGCGGAACTGACTCGCAAATCCATTGCTGATATGATGTCAACCCTTGCCAACCTTGAGTCAAAGAATCCAAAAGTGAAGAGGGACTCGATAAATGATATGTTGCAGACAATCGCACGGTTGGAGTTGCAGCAACCAAAGCGAACTGTACCAAAAGGGGACAATATAAAACGAGAAGGCGCAGAACACAAAATGAACAAGGACTCTTCAAAGGGCTTGGGTGTTCAAAGTGAGGTACCATTGGCTAAGTCAAACGACAATGAAAATCTGGTTAGAGAGAGAGAAAGCAACGAAAATAATGACTTGAGCAAGCAAAATAATGGAAACCTCACCCATGGAAGCTCAAACAGCTCTTTTCATGTAAAACTCAAATCAAATCTCAAAGAATTTCCTCCTCCTCGCTTGCACAATCAATCCGAAGACATATGTGCAGAAGATTCCGATACCGAGAACAACAGGACTTTCGATGAAGACCTCATCGATGAAATTAACCAGGTCCCCGAAGACTTTGACTTTGACGAGTACATGGCAAAGAAAACCACTCCAAGTCCTGTACGCTCTTTTTTCACATCCAACTCCTACACCAACAAGCCCATCATGGCACTTAAAGAAAGCAGCTACCAGACCAATAAGATTGAGACGCAGAACAAGACTGTTACATTTTATCGCAGCAACAGCACCGGTTCCGGAAGCGCGCTGGCATTGGATGTTGCGAGAACACGTAGTGTGAGCCGAGCAGCATCGATGAGACTGATGAACCTGTTTGTGGAGGAGGAAGAAGAGGAGAGTGATGGCTGAGTAAATGGTGCTGAACTGTTTATTGAACAGTTAAGAGTCATTTAGTATGCGAACTGGAGAAGTTTCAACAAGAGTTAATTGAGTCAATTTAGAATGATGAGGTTTCTTCTACCGTTTATAACGTTCTACAAGAATAAAGTACTAATTAATTGGAAAAAAGCATTAACGGTGTTTATTTTCGCGTACTCTATATAAATTATTGATATCTCAATAATATTGATACATCTGTATGAATCAATTATATCCGTGAACGCGCCCAATGGCCCAACTTGTTTGTCCCTAAGTAATCTTATTTAAAAATTAAAAATTATGTCAGTTTTAAACTCTTCCGTAAACTCCGAACCAAGCGTTAATTTTTTACTAAATCAATAATGAAAGCATATGTACTTACCATTGCTGTCAAGCAATAGACCATTCCTGTTCAATTGCTGCGAATGGCTGCAAAAAGAAAACATAATTACTTTTACACTTATAGCACTTAATTACTCATTTGATCCTTATATAATATACATACAGTAAAAGCTTACAAATCCTATTTTACAACCACATTCTAGGCTTTCACTAAGCTATCAATACTCAATTACAAATCCTCGCAAGTGAGCATCCCTCAGGAAACACATATCTTGAACTTTTATCAATAAGCTCCCTTTCTGTTGATGTCAGTTTCAATCAACTGATTCACTATTCAATAGTTCATAAGATCAAATACCATTGAATGATGAAACTCCCGACAAAACATGTTTAGCTGCCGTGTACGGAGGCTGCACCTGTCCCCTCTTTGGTGGCTGAATTCTCCGTGAGCTGTAAGAAGCACTGATGCCCGATTTGTTCAGTGCCATAGAACCCAACCTGGATAATGCAAAATCCGACCTGGCTTGAGACTGTGTCCTGAAAAGATATTCGTTGTGCCTGTACTTGGAGTATAAACTCAGCAAATCAGAACCAGCATCGTCGTCGTCGTCATCCACAAGGACAACCTCCACCTCTTTACCACCAGTTTTCTCAATAACTGACTTGTAAGACGAAAGGGAATTTGTTCTGTTTACCAAACAAACATCATATCCATCTTTGGTCAAGTCAATCAATACACTCTCCGTATCAGAAACCGATGAAATAGAATCAGGCTTGGTGGAAACACTACGCTTGTAGCTCAGACCGGAAGTTGCGGAGACAGTCGCACTGTGAGTAGCTCCACGGTCTTGGTAACGAATCTTCATCTCTGTCAATTGCCTGGTAATATCCATTACACGGTGGTCATCTGGAGCAGCAAAACCAGTAAGACGGTTCTTCGAAATATCTCTGATAGTTGGCGCCGCGCTCCCAAACGACGACTCCTCGTCCT
Organism: Kodamaea restingae; assembly: GCA_003707425.3. NCBI lineage: Eukaryota > Fungi > Ascomycota > Pichiomycetes > Serinales > Debaryomycetaceae > Kodamaea > Kodamaea restingae. The sequence goes on from PPJA03000006.1 coordinate 607,540, forward strand.
GCGAAGCAGCCTCCTTGAAGTCAACCGCATAGTTCACCCTGGGTGGGGGATTTGCAACCACAATGTCCATCTTCTGCGGATTTTCGAGATTACGTAAGTACCTCGTGGTAGCCGTAGGTAAGTTGTTAGAAGTGCCAAGGTTACGTAACTCTGTTGGAATTGCTTTTGTGCCTATTGTACCCGTTCCCACGACGCCTGCGCTCTTCAGCTTCCTCATTGTTGGCCGTGGTGTCGGTTGTGGTCCTGCTAGCGACTTCGCAGAGTAGTGAGACGACTGTACGGAGCTTGGGTGCGATGAAGCAATGCTGCCAACATCGAAATCGATACTGTACATCAGCCTATGACGCTGGTGCCTTACTGGTGAACTTGGGTTGGACAACATTGGCGTTGACTTCAGTCTTGTGTAACCAGAGTATGTTGTTGTAGAGTCATCAGAGTCCAGGCCGTGGAACTGTTGTATAGAGTCTCTAAAGAAACTCTTTGCTTTCTTTGACGGGACTCCGATAGGCTCCAATTCCAGCTCCGAGTCAAAGTCATCATATGGGATTGATGTTTGAATATTGCTGGTTGACTTTGATCTGGAATACGCAGAGTATCCATCTGACAGTGCGTAATATTTGCTGACATCTTCCCTAAAACCCATGAAGTTTCGGTGCATAGAGTCATCGTCAAGATCGGGAATTTCAATCTCGCCTTCGTCATTAATGAAGGAGTATGTCAGGGGGCGCGGTACAATTGCTGGCTTGTTTTGTATCTGTGTAGAGGTTGTACTAGCAGGGAAACTGAATCTACGGCCTGATCCCTCATTGTCGCTGTCAGAAACAATACGATAGCTGTTGAGCTTTTGAGTTTTTGGCAAGTGCGACATAGCCGTCACCTCCAGGTAGTTTGCGGTCAGCACACTGGCGCATTCATCGAAGTAGTAGCTGGGAAGCTCTATAGACGCATCAAACGATGAATCAGGGTTCGGTGCTTTAGGTGGAGCTAGGTATGTTTGAGCTGTTTGGAGAAGGCTGGGAGGTGTCTGTACAATGCTGGATGATACAGTGGTTGTGGTTGGTGATAGGGATGCTGTTTGAGAAAGACTGACCGTTGCTTGTCTAGTTTCGCCATAGGCGTTCAACTGTACTGGAGTTTGAGATCGATCCGTCAGATTAGGAGTTAGAGTGGTATTTACATTTGCCAACTCCAGTGAGCCTGTTGCCTCCTTCAGTTTTACCACCAAGGTTGAACCCCTGGTGATATTCAATGGCTGTATGACATCTTCCGATCTCTCAAACGATAATGAGGCATCGTCTTCTTCATCCTCCCAGTCGGATTCGTGGTCATCGATATGTGGTGTGGGTGGCAAACTTTTATCGAGGGCTGCTCTTTTTTCGTAAATCGCTGCAACATTTTTTTTCGCAGCCATCTGCATAGACCGATTTTCATCCTCAGCAAGCGAAATATCGACAGACCTCTGGATAGAGTTCCACGAAGATGCAGAAGAGTCAGATGTGTCTGATGCAAGAGACGAGACTCGCGTTGTCTGAATGGTAGAATGAGGGAGATCTAATTGAGGGGCCAGGCGCGGGATTTCAGTCTGACTATCCAGAACTTCATTAATATCTGGTACTTCCGGGGCAGATTTCTGCTCTTTTATACTCTCGACCCTGATGATCTCTGGCAAAGGTTTGTCGAGAAGCGGTTTTTGTTTGAGCGGAACTTGTTTGTCCTCGGGGATTTGAATCTCTGTGTGTTCATCTTCGGTCAGGTGATCTTCGGTGAGGTGATCTTCGGTGAGGTGGTTGATGAGGTGAGGATCTATATCGTAGTGGTCCAGAACAAGATCTTCAAGAAGATCTTCTTCTTTTTCATCTTCTTTGTCGTGGTTGATTTGAATATCTTTCTCGTAGCTTCTCAGCGCTTCCTTTTCGTGGTTTACTTGATCACCCTTTTCTTTCTCTTCTTCTTGCACACATTTCTTCTCCTCCGTAATCTCCGCCTTATAAACCTCATTCTGTGGTTCAGCTTGTACAATATGTCCCACAGGCACGCCCATCGAAATTGGCTCAGCTATTGGCACTGGAATTGTGACAGGAATTGGGGCATAGGAAGGATATGAAGCCCGATATGAAGCAGGATATTGACTTATAGGGGCTGCAGCCACTCCGTATGCCCTATCGGCACCCCAAAACTCCTCGGAACTTGCTTCCCAATTAGATCCTCTACTCTCCGTGTGTTGAGTATTGTCCCCTGCACATAGCCCAGAGTCATCCTCTATATGCAGACCCTCTTCTTCTGTGTTGTGCCCCTCTTCTGCCCCGCGACCAAGAGCAATGTACGGTTTTTGAAGACCTATAGGAGGGTCCACAACATCCTTGAACTCGTACAAAGGACTAGGTTGCATTGCGCGGTCGAGATTATTTCCCACCTCGGCAGCTTTATCTGAATTGTCCTCATTGTAACTTATTGCTTCACTGATATTGTTGAACGAGACCACACTTGAACCATGCGACTCCGCTCTGCGCTGAACTGGAGTCAAATCAGACCCGATGGAGTATTCCTGCGAATAACTCGGGTGTCTGGAACTTGCCTGACTATTGGACATCTCCTCGAGGACACTCAATTCGTCTGCAGACATCATCCGATGCCCCATTCTTCCACGCATGTTAGATCTTCCGCGGTCTATGTTTTTCGGCCTTGGAGGAATTGGAGGCATCACGGAGATGGCGCCCTTGAAATTATACAGCAGATTCTCTTCATTTTCGTCAAGCACGCTATCGAGCTTTTCGTACTTCGTGCCTGTATACACCAACTGAACAGGTGACGTCTCTTTTTCAGGGCTTGAATTCCTCACTGGCGATAGAGACCGCGAGCGTTCCTTCTCAACATTCTTGTGAGAGAGCTTGGGTGGAAGTTGAAGTGTAAATGGGATTGGAATCACGTACTTGGAAGCTTCGCCCACATTAGAGATGTGCAAACGTTTGGACATTGGAGACTGCGACAAGCTTCTCAATTGTGTCAGCGACACTGTCAGCGCATTACTTGAAACATGTGATTTGGTTTCGAACAGAAGCCCAGAACTTACGCTTGGTGGGGCCGATAGTCTGTGTTTGTTTTTTTCAAGCTTTCGTGAGACTTCGAAACGGGTAGGTTGCGACATCAATAGTTTCGTGTGATCAGTGGTATCTACTGCTTCTTGGTCGTCTCTATTAATGTAGTTTTCAAGTTGTTGTTTATTGGTGAACTTTGGGGTGATGTTTTGTGAGTCTGCAAAAGCTCTGGGTGTACCGTTCAGCACACTTTTCTCTCGAGTTTGGTGGTATGGCCGGCAGGTGTTCTTCGCGCGTTATTCTAATGCGTGATATATATTCGGAAGAGATTGTAGATGGCCTCGTCACTGTGTTCAGTTATAGTCTGTTGACGTTTCGTCCCAAACGAGTAAGGTAGCAAAATTGTCCAAATTGGGAAATTGATGTTTACAACCTGGAATATGATGGGATTATGCATGTATGTTTGGTGTATAATCAAGGAATTGTAGAGTAAATGAGCGTGTGCTCAGAGAAGCTTGAGAGAACAGCACAGGAAGTATACTACTTGTGCTCGTCTTTACTTGATCTGTTCTGTCTGTTATGGGCTCATTTACGTTGTGGGGAATAATCAATGACTGAGTGTTTTGCATGTTTGGCTTTGTGAAACCCTGTGCAAATATTGGAGAAATTCATGGTCAGCCTACAGCTACTTGACATTCTTGGCACCCACATACAGTGCTAGCTACGTAAGAAGCAATGTCTTGCGTGGGGAGCGTTAATACCCAAGTACTAGAAATCAACGATGATCGAGGCGTTATCGTTTGTGATGTGTGATACTTTTTTGTGCATTGCGACATGATGTCTAAAATCCGCCTTGTGAAAGTGCATTAGCCATGTAGGAAACGATCATTCTCTCAAAATGTACAAAGATTTTTGAAACTAGCCGTTTTCTGGCATGGAGCTTTATTGCAGATAACCTTTATCAATTCTCGATGGCTTGTATCTAAGCTTGAAAAAGTGCCAAAAACCCATAGAAACTTTCGATTTGTTCTGTTGCAAGTCGGTTAACATAATTGCTAATTTTAGGTTAACCTTTGTGTTAGACCACGCGTTGGACAACTGCAATTCAGTACAATGCTAAATTGATCCAAGAAAACTTTTTAGCACATAAAAATGTGAAAGTCAACGATCACAATAGTCGTTTTGTTCGCTTCCATTGGTGGCTCAAGAAAGTCTTTTCTAGAACCGCTTGGATGAGCCTACATTGAATCACGAATTTTGGAGGTGATATCATCTTTCTAAGAATATAGAAATCTTAAGGGCTTTATGAAAAGAGTATGCCCCCAACGCTAGGCTCTTTCAATCGTTTTCTTTTTAGATAGGAAGGATCTGGCTGCAAATTCACAATTATTTCTTCGCTATTCTTCAACAATAATTATCTGTTGGTGTGATATGATCTTACAAAAGTTATACACTATTCAATTATAACATCTTTGTAACTTTGACTTTGATCTTGCAGGAAACACGAGTTATTCACACAAAAAAGTTAGATCTTTATCTGCAAGGAACTTTTCTCTAATTAGCTCCACTTCCTGAATGTATGCTTTTTCTTGTTAATGGTGACGACTAACATTGAACTAACTTTCCTAAATTTTCGCCCTTACATTAGTTGATCTAACTTTATCGCCCATAATATATTATCCTCTTTGATGGCGATTAATAAACAGGAGCCCTTGCATTATGTTCTGTTGCGATTATATAATGTATTATTATGAATTGCATCTAGATTATTTACTGTTCCGTTGTAAAAGTCTATTTTTTGCTCAGGCGGACAGTTTTTGACATCTTTTTCTTCTGAAAAACGGACTTTTCTATCCTAAAATATCACAGTCACACTTAATCGAGCTAGCAGTGCAAGGAATTCTCAAATCGCATCGGAAGCTTTAAAAATAGAATTCTAACAGCGCACGATATTCATTACACCTAATAGTGTACTTCTTTCATACGGTTAACTTGACTTCGCCACATTCGTTCTTATTATCGCTTGGGTTTTTTCTTGTATTACCAGCTTGATTTTCTTTTTTTTTAATTGTTGCAAAACTTACCGCTATGAACGACCACAAACTGGTTTCGACCTTGGTGAGGTCTCTCGAGCACGAAAACCCCAACTCAAGTAACTTAACATTGACAGAAGATAGGAGCACTATGGAAATGTTCGACGAAGATACAAGTTTTTTTGCCCAGGAGTTCAAAGACTGGCATGGAAACAAGCCTGTCGAAGCTGAAAGCCTTGTGAAGAATGCGATCCCTAAAGTCTCAGATGAAGTGAAACTAAAGCATCTCAATCAAGAAGACCAAAAAAGTGCAGAAACTGTCATAAGTGCTTCAGCTGTTCGTGCTGGCCCAAATAACGAAAACTCATCCAAAGACAAAGAAAGCACCGATGCGGCACCACAGTTGAACTTGACCGCTAATGAAAGCCCAAAACATAGTATCAATCTTCCCCTGTCTCTCAGTACTGTTCCCCAAACTCCTCTCCCCCTGTACCTTTCGCAATCTTCTGCCGCATATGCCCGTATCGCGGCCCTTTCTGATCAGAAACTCGGCCTTTTCCAGTTACCAGATCAAAGCATGCTGCTTTTCAAAAAGAAAGGTGCTTATTTTACTGTTATGTTGGCAGGCGGTTCTGGTTGCGGGAAAACGACTTTCCTCAACTCACTTTTCGCAACCAATTTGGCTGCGAAAGTAGATTCCACAAAATATTTACAACTCCGCCGCTTTGAGCTTGTTGAAGAAGATTTTAAACTTCATTTCACCGCAATAGACACTCCTGGTTATGGAGAACAGATAGATAATTCTATGGCATGGTTTCCGCTTTGTCGTTTTATCGACCAGCAGTTCACCAGGCACTTGTTCCAGAGCGAGCAGCCCAGGAGGCACAATTTGGTGGATAGAAGAGTCCATTGCTGCTTGTACTTTATAGAGCCAACTGGTTCTGCCCTCAAGCCAATTGATATTGCGGCAATGAAAGATTTGGGCTCAAGAGTCAACCTCTTGCCTGTAATCAGCAAAGGAGATACATTGTGTGCAGGTGAAGCGAGAAGGTTCCGCGAAATAGTAAAACGCACCTTAGATTACCACGATATCCAGATATGCTCATTGGTATCCGATGCTGGATTTCAGCAGTACATTGGAGAAAAGGTCCCAATGGTATTGGGTGGTGCAACTTCTCGCACAACAGACGACCCTGAACAGCGCGACATTGTAAGCCACGACATTTCACCTGATTCTGAACACAAAAGGGGCAGAAAGTACAAGTGGGGCACCTTCGAGCTTGAAAACCCACACCACTGCGATTTTTCGGAGGTGCGGGAGTTCCTCATGGACAAATATGCGCTTGAGTTAATTGCTTCTACTGAGACTCACTATGACACTTTTCGGGCGCAGTGTCTTGAGCGGCGGCTTGAAGAACAGGGCACCTTTGATATTGCTGCAGACGGAATTTCGCAGTACTTGCAATATACCAAGCTCGGGTCAGAGGTGTACGCGACGGTGGCTTTGAGTTCTGATGGTTATTTCGAGGCTGCAAAAAAGAGAATGTTGCGCAAATTTGAGGAGGATGTCGCCGAAAGAGAGCAATATTTTAAAAAGTGGAAAAATCAACTCATAGAGAGACAGGCGGAGTTGAATCTGTCAATACGAGAGAAACATCAGGAGTTACTCGGTTTGCAAAAAGAAGTGGATTTGTTGGGCAATCAATACTGTTAATTATTGGATTTTGAGGAAATTTTGGAAATTACGTGGAATGAGATCCAAACCACGGTTCGTAACAAGCAAAATCGAATACAGGTGGATAAAACAGCTAGATATGCTCGAAATAATTACAGCTAAATGAAGATGATCAATTTTTAGTTATATTATCAAGTACAAGGAGAAAGGATTCTGTGTATTGCTCTTCATAGTTTAGAATCCAGCAAACTCATGATGATTTTCAAAAAACCTACTTCTGACTTAGGCCCATGTGTCAAATCGTTGATCTCCATTGAGGATCAGAAATGCAAAAATGCCTTGCAGGGTACTAAAATGTACTGCGATCAGCACAAACTCAAACTATAAACGAAGGAAGAGCGATGTATACTGCTACGTATTATTCTTTGGCGAAATTCAGTACCAAGTTCAATCTGCGTATAACTGGTTCCACCAACCCCTCTAGCTTATTGCCAGCCATCAATCTTCAACTAGTTCCTTTTGTGTTTCGTAACGACCTCTTAGGGCTCAAGGGTCGTGCACAGCACAATAAAACTCTATAAAAGGAGCCATCGCGCCTTTTTTTATAACTCCACACACAACAACAGGTATGTTTTGACAGTACAGTTACAGGACGAATCTTTTTATTTCAATAGTATGTTTTTCTGGCATCTCTAATGTTAGGGCTTTTCAGCTCGATGAATTCAACCTATGACACTATCCGATAACTGTTTTTCATATAACACATGCTAACCATCAGTCAATATATAGACAATAAAGAAGAAAACAAATTGACATGTAGACATCTCGGTTGAAGAAACGAGGCCGATGCGTTTAAGCTTCAAAGTGTTTTATACAATACTCCGATAGCATAACTGACAAATTCTCCATAACCACCTGCCCAATCGCTATTTTTGGGTCCGCTTCCTTTCTAACTTTGTCATGAATATTTTTGTATCGCCAGATCCCCATGTCCTTGAGTTATTCTGGCCTAGATCTTGTTGAATCAAACAAGCGAAGGTTACTCTATTGCGAAATGTCACACCAGAGTAGTCTTCTGACATGCTAATGGATATTCTCTACGCAAATACCCACATACTCATTACCCCCCGTTGGCTCAGGTTGACAACGCTCAGATCCTTCTTTCACTTGTAGCCTTTTCACACGCCTAGTTGATTGATAGAGATGTTCACGCTCATTAGCTATCCATACCCATTAAAATTGCACCTCTTTATGCTGTTCTCAGTCCTTTGCTATTTTATTTTACACTCGACTTCTCGTTAATAGTTTTTTCCACCTCCATGAATGATGAGCTAAGCAATGGTCAGGCGTCTCTCCCCGAGACCCAAAAACTCGAGGTGAACTTCATTCTAGACCAATCCGCCTTCGTGCGCGGATTTGGTAACATCCGCCGCTGGTTCAATGATGAGTATGTCATGAAGAACATACAAGAAAGGCGACAGAGCGGCAAAAAGGTCCTTAACCTTTACGTCCCCTCATACACCCTCCACGCCTTCGAGTTCTCCAAAAGGGGCGACTCAATGACGGCCACAAATACTCGTGAAGCCATCAAGTTCATCGACAAAACCTTTGGTGAAGAAGTGGAAAACGACCACTTCATATATCGCTTCAGTATTGAGGACAACCACGCTATGTCGTGGAACGAGTGCTTGAAATATAGGGCCCGTGTCCCATTGGTCGCAGAATTTCCAAACAACAAAACCACCTTTGACTCTGCAATGTCGGGGTTTAGCGCTCCCGTAGTGAAAGTGGACGAATTTGGCGTAACGATCGACCGCGAAACAATCCAAGACTCCGAGGCTGAAATGCCCTCCCGTTTGCAGCACCTTTTCCGGTCTTGTTTACACCGTCAAAAGTCCGGAAATTGGCATTTGGTGACCGAAGATCCGATCACGCGTATATGGGCACAATGTTTTGGAATCAGCTGTCTCAATGTTAACCAGGCCGAGGTCTTGATTTTCCAGAGCCATGATGTTAACCAGTTTCGGAAGTACAATCCACACAACGCTTTCGATGCCGGCGATGATGAATATTCGCACGAGAGTGATGTTTTGCATGGCGTGATAGACACGTCGAGGTACTCTGGCACCAACGAGCAGCATGCCGAGACCGAGAGTACTGAAAAAAAGGAAAAGGCCAAAAAGAGGGGGAAAAGAAGAGCAAGGGAGAGGAAAAGCACAGTCAATAATGGGCAGACTGTCCGGAAAGAAAAGTTCGACAGTATAACTTTTGCTCCTCGCGAGAAGGGTGAGTTATGGACGCCCCCAGATATGTAATGGATCAAAAGACAGAAAGAAAAGTACATGCAGTAGAAGGATATGACAGAGCTCAAGAATCTACTATTGAAGATGTTGATACGAAATAAGATAACAAAGGAACAGAATTAGATCGAGAGTAGTATCAATCATGATAGAAAATTAGAGAAAGGATGAATATATGAAGTAAGGAGTTCAGAAGCAAACAGGGAGACGGTTCTCCGTTGTATTCGTTTAAAAGCTTTTCATTTGACATACCTTTAAGTATTCTGTATCCATACGCTCTTGACTGTCTTCGTCAGTCGTATACCCTTCACTTATGTACGAGTTGCTTATGTGAACCAGTCATAGCTGGGTACTTCCAACTTTCTCACAAACTGTTTTCTTTCTCTCATGCATAGTTCAGTAGCACTCCATGGCTGATATTTTGGCTGCAAAAAGACACCACTCTTCCATATCCCCAACCTTTTTTTCCTAGTGCTTTATATCTTTTGTGCACCGACTTCTATTGCCACCGAGGAAACATTAGCACATGTGCAATTTAACGCGTCAACTTTTTCTCTATACTCCTGAATATCCAAATCAAGGCATTTAACTTAGCCTCCTAGTACCCAGCTGCAATCTCCAACCCTTCCTCCGAGGTCCGTAGATTGATTTTTTTCGCCCTCCACATTTTTCGCGGCTGCCTTACATAATCCGTTCTCGACAATTTGTTTTAAAAACAACCACGATGAACCGGCAGATCACCAGGGAGGAGTTCCAAAAGATCGTACAAAGATGGCAGCAATTGCGCAACCAGTACGGTGACCAGGCCATGCACGTGCAGGAGTTTGTGCACTTGAGTAAGATAATCAAGTTTCTCCAGCAACAGCAGCAGAACCAGGGTCAAAATAAAGAACCCTCGACAGATGGCTTTCCCGCACAGCCATTCCCAAACTCAGCATCCAATGTAGGAACACAACAGAGCATGGGTGCTCAGGGCATGGGACAGCCACAAGGATTGGCAAATGCACAAGGATTGTCTAATACACAAGGTTTTTCACAAGGCTTGTCCCAAAACTTGGCAGGATTACCGCTGGCAGGATTACCGCTGGCAGGACTACCGCTGGCAGCACCACCACAACCCCAGGGCGTACCAACAATGCCGGAAGTACCACTGAACCAGGAATTCAACCCTGCAACAGCCTCCACAGAATCTCCCTTCACAGCACTGCAGTTTCGTCTTGTGAAATCGCAGTTTGAGGCTCTCAAGCTACTTCTCAAGACGCCTGCAACGTCTGCTGTACCCCAAAACTTGGTAGAATTTGTCACTAATGACCGCAACTCTTTTCCAAACGGTCCATACATGCCCGCAACCCGCCCCAAAGCCGAGGTCCAAGGTCCCCATGCTGTTCCTCCTACACAGCTAGGTCTTCCTTTGCAAACTCAAGCCCCTCCACCGGTGACAAAGCTGGCAGTACCTACAAGAACTCCGAGCGCTATTCAAACACAAGCTGGTCAGGTGAATCAGGCAATTGGAGTGGATGCTAATCAGCTTGTTCCTGTATTTTTCCCGTCACGGCCACCTCAGCGCATCGAGAAGTTAATCCCAGACAAGCACAAGAACAACAAGGTAGTGATACCAATCAGCAAACCGAATGTGCAGGTAGACTGCTATGAAGTTCCGGACATTCTTGGTGAAAATGACAAGGACGTGCCATTCATGCAGTTGTACAGTCCACACAGCAGATTGCAGTTTCCGAGCGTGCTCCCTGAGGGAACACCTATGAGTGACATAGTAAACAACAAAGAGGTCTTGATGATGTTGCAGATTGAAATAGCGAAGGACGAAAAGCGCAAACAGTTGGGTGGCGAGTTGAGCAATGAAGAGCGAATGAAGATTGCCGCGGACTTGGCTGGTTTGGAGTTGCTTGCACATCAGAAGCAGTTGAGAGGACACGTCTTGTCACACTTGTGGTTTGGCAGATCGCTTTTGCCTAATTCCCACCCGAACTTTCTCGCAAAATTCAACACCTTGACTCTTGAGAACGTCAGTGCAACCCACGACTTGTATGCGCATCAGTTGAAGTCTTTGATGGTTGCGCAAAATCAGAAGCATCAAAAGACAATCAATAGCATCTTGGGATTCCGTGACCGTCGCAATCTACAGCTCACTAAAAGACGCGAAAAGTTGAACCGTTTCGAGACCAAGATTGCAAGTTACCACAACCAGGTGGCTAAAGAGGAGCAAAAGAAACTCGAGCGCATGGCCAAACAACGTTTGCAGGCCTTAAAGTCCAACGATGAAGAGGCATACATGAAGTTATTGGACCACACAAAGGACACGCGTATCACGCATTTGTTGAAACAAACAAACCAGTTTTTGGACTCGTTGGCCGCAGCGGTTACACAACAACAACAGGAGTCTGGAAGCAAGTACGCAAAACCTGTTGATGAAGCTGCTGAAAACGAACGCCGTGAAAAAGTGGACTACTATCACGTTGCGCACCGTATTAAAGAGGAAGTTACGAAACAGCCATCGATCTTGGTGGGTGGAACTTTGAAGGAATACCAAATCAAGGGTCTTCAGTGGATGGTTTCTCTTTTCAACAATCACTTGAATGGTATTTTGGCCGATGAGATGGGTTTGGGTAAGACAATTCAGACTATTTCCTTAATTACATACCTTGTGGAGGTGAAAAAAATCTATGGTCCGTTCTTGGTCATCGTGCCATTGTCCACATTAACTAACTGGAACTTGGAGTTCGACAAGTGGGCTCCCGCGGTCAAGAAAATTACATACAAGGGTACACCAAACCAGAGAAAGTACATGCAGAATGACGTGAGAAGCGGTAACTTCCAAATTCTTCTCACAACTTTTGAGTACATCATCAAAGACAAAGCTTTGTTGCTGCGAATTAAGTGGGTGCACATGATTATCGACGAAGGTCACAGAATGAAAAATGCCAACAGTAAGTTGAGTGAGACGTTGACGCATCACTACCACAGTGACTACAGATTGATTTTGACAGGTACCCCATTGCAAAACAACTTACCTGAGTTGTGGGCACTTTTGAACTTTGTGCTTCCTAAAATCTTCAACTCGGTAAAGTCTTTCGACGAGTGGTTCAACACACCATTCTCAAATACTGGTGGCCAGGACAAGATAGAATTGAGTGAAGAAGAAACTTTGTTGGTGATTCGGAGATTGCACAAGGTTTTGAGGCCGTTCCTTCTTAGAAGATTAAAGAAGGATGTGGAGAAGGACTTGCCTAATAAGGTCGAAAAGGTCGTCAAGTGTAAGATGAGTTCCTTGCAGTCTAAATTGTACCAGCAGATGTTGCGCCACAATGTGTTGTATTATGCAGACCTGGAAAAAAGCGAAGTGCCAATCATCATCAAGAACGCCAACAACCAAATCATGCAGTTGCGTAAAATCTGCAACCATCCGTTTGTTTATGAAGAGGTCGAAAACTTGATTAATCCAACAGTCGAAACCAATGACAAGATCTGGAGAACTGCGGGTAAGTTCGAGTTGCTCGATAAAGTTTTGCCAAAGTTCAAGCAAACTGGCCACAGAGTGTTAATTTTCTTCCAGATGACACAGATCATGGACATTATGGAGGACTTTTTGCGTTTACGTGGCCTTAAATACATGCGCTTGGACGGTGGTACTAAAGCCGATGACAGAACTGAGTTGTTAAAGTTATTCAATGCCCCAGACTCGGAGTACTTCTGTTTTCTTTTATCAACACGTGCAGGTGGTTTGGGTTTGAACTTGCAGACTGCAGATACTGTTATCATCTTCGATACCGATTGGAACCCACATCAAGATCTTCAAGCACAGGACAGAGCTCATAGAATTGGCCAAAAGAACGAGGTCCGTATTTTGCGTCTCATCACAGAGGACTCTGTCGAGGAAATGATCTTGGAGCGTGCTCATGCAAAGTTGGAGATTGACGGTAAGGTGATTCAAGCTGGTAAATTCGACAACAAATCGACTTCGGAAGAACAAGAGGCTTTGTTACGTGCCTTGATAGAAAAAGAGGAGGAAAGACGCCAGAAGGGTAATAACTCTGACGACGAGGACATGGACGATGATGAGTTGAATCGTGTGATTTCTCGTAATGATGCGGAGTTGATGACCTTCCGTAAGTTGGATGAAGAGCGTATCCGTGCTACTAGAGACGCTCCATACTCCACAAGGCTCTACTCAGAGGCAGAGTTGCCCGCGATCTACCGTAGGAAGCCCGAAGAGTTGATCAAAAAGGAGAACATTTCAAGTGACGACTACGGGCGTGGAAATAGAGAAAGAAAGACAACCAACTATGACGACAACATGACGGAAGAGCAATGGTTGAAGGCAATAGATGGTGTTGAGAGTGACAGTGAAAATGACTTTGACGACAGACCGCGTAAAAAGAGAGGAAGAGGAAGGCCAAAAGCAAAGGATTTTGACGACTACAGCGATGATGATATGGAGTTGAAGAGGCCGAGAACTAACAACGCAGCAAGAGGCCGTGGCCGTGGCCGTGGCCGTGGTAGAGGCCGTGGTGGTGTTCTGAACAGGGTGGCTCCATCTGTGGATCCTTTAGATCCGGAGGAACGCGCGAAACTTCAATCTGTGGTAGAACAAATCTTCACCAAGATCATGTTGTATAAGAATGAGGTCGGGCGTACTTTGTCAGAACTCTTCTTGGTGAAGCCTTCCAAGAAATTCTATCCAGATTATTACGTGTTGATCAAAAACCCTATAGCTTTGGATACGGTCAAGAAACGCATCAACTCACGTACGTACACCACGGTCAGAGAGATGTTAGAAGACTTGCACCTCATGTTTACGAACGCTAGAATATACAACGAAGAAGGCTCTGTTGTCTTCCAGGACGCGTCGATGTTGGAGGACATGGCTAGCCAAATGTTCCGCCAGTTATACTGGGGCGGAGAAGAAGAAAAAGCCTCGATTCTTGACTTTAGAGAGTTTGACGAGATGTACGGCTTGAGGAGAGAGAAGAAGGAAGATAAGAAGGCGGAAGAAAGATTGGACGCGGAAGTTCCCAAAAGAATGGACGAAGAAGTTGCTAAGAGATTGGATGCGGAAGTTCCTATGGATGTTGGTTTGGACGCCGGGCTTGGTGATGACAAGATGTTTGACGTTGGATTGTTGAACGACGATTTAGGGGATGACCTGGTGGCGAACTTGTTGGGGAATGATGATTTTGGGATGTACGATGGAGAAATGGGATTGTGAGCAAGCAGGCTCAAAGTTAAAGACAACAATGCTGTATTATAATGAATGCTTGGTAAGTAATAAATGTACGGAGTTTATCGAGAAAAAGTTGAGTGTAGAATTTTGCTGAAAGCCCGGTGAAGAAAGTACGCTGAGGGCATACCACAACGCCCAATGCCAATAAGCTTAACAGTGCTATGTAATTGGCTCAGCAGTGAAAAGTGCGTTTTTATGGGCGGCTGCAACAACGTCATTCCTTTCGTCTATGGATGAGAATTGAAGATAAATGTGCCATTGTGAACACAAACCTTTACAGCATATGTGTTTGCAGAAAGAAAAAGTATTATGCTTAGCCATAACTTGGTGATTTATCATTCAGATATAGGCAGACGTTAGTTCAGGAGCCATACATTTTTAGTAGCGGTCAAACTCGGAATGCTACTCTTACTGTTAGCATAGCCAAGTATGGAGCCAATATAACTTCTTATCAAGAACTCTAGAGTAATCATTATCAAGCCCACATGATGATTTCTTCATCGACTATGTCATCTTACTAAGTATCCACAGGAGGTGATCTTTCCTTGACTACGTTGTTTCTGCCTATAGGTAGTGCTCATTTCTTCGTTAACAGTGTCATTATTTCTAAGCAATCTTGCTGTAGGATTCAGTGATTGTAGCATCTTATCATTTTTCTTTTACGTGATCATGAGCTCAAGACTCATACCGTGGTAGCTCCTCATCAACATCGCGATTATGCACAACATCATTCAACACAGTATTCAATCTTTCAACAAAATCAAACAAACCACCATCACTGAACCGTACTACTCCTTTGAAATGCTCGTTCTTCGGAAAACCGTCACTTGCCACGCTTGGATTCCGGGTGCTGTAGAAAAGAAACTCCCAGTAATTAGCCCCGAACCATGGTGCTTTGATCTGGTGCGACAACTGTAGCGCTGGAGCCAATAATAAATCAATCAGGAAAGTGGCAATATCGCCCAGTTGGCCCGTGATGTAAACTAAGCGCTTGGTAGTAAGATAGATGTGGCCGTCATTCGCAGAAATATTCACCAGTCCTGTAATGTTCAACGTCTGCCGTGGAGTTTTGCTGTAGAAGACAAGCTTTTCAAGTCCGTCGGGGGAGGTTTCAAAGGGTATTGTGGGTGATCCCACCAAGTCCGTGTAGTTAGGCTTGAGTATGACACTGTTAATTGACATCAGAAGTGCAGTTGGTTGTATTAGACTATATGAATTTGTTTTCCCTTGGGTTGCAAATAGATTGGATTGACAGGTAGGAGAAGAATGTCGTTAAGTTGAAGCTTTAAAGTGTTTTTTGATATTCAAGATACGAGCTTACGTAATGTCGTCATGCAATATCAAGATCCTTGAGTGGCCACTACATTAGGTCTGTACGCTATAGCGTTCCAGAATTCACTTGGAGGTGTACATTATTCATTATTTGTTGTTTAGCTATGTCGGTTGATGCTCGCTAGTTATCAGATCTGAATTTGCACCCGATATGCAAAATAAGGAGGCTAGTGTGACTATTCCTTGGTGTGTTTTTCAGTGAATAACGTCACCCTCAGTACTGTATCTCATGAATTTCCGTTGCAGTTGGTTGTGGCTGTTTATGATTTGGGTGAAATTCAATATGCTCTCTTTTTAACCAAGCTCACAGTTTGCTGAAGACTGGCTGGGTAGGTTCATTAGTACCTCAGCTCCTAGTTTTATCTTTCAGTCATCTCAATTGTGAATCATTCGCACCTTGTTCCTGACTTATGACTCCTTCATTCTCATCACTTATTCAGCCCCATTCTTTACCAAAGAGCTCATAGCTAGATGTACAAAAACGCAAGCAAAGTTCGGTACTCGGATACACCACTTGTTACCTTGGCTACTCATCATGTCTAACTAAACCACGAAAAGCTCACGTAACACTTTCTCAAAGTTGGCTGCTAACTTCAAGAGTCAAGTGTAGCTAAGATTTCCAAGGTATACACCATGCTTACCTTAGTCATCAGATACCGTCAACGTATTGGGATCGACTGCACTTCACCCAAGTTCTATTTTCTCGAGATGCTGCCGCCAGATCTGGTAAATATACTCTTCCATTGCACTTATTTCCTCTCATCCTGTTCTGCTTCAATTACCCAGAACACTCTTCGCTTTCAATAGCGGACATTTACATATCACAGTAACCACGCCGCCTTTTAGCGCACTAGTTGTAGACGCTGGTTCATTTTATCCAAGTTTGGTCTTCGCGTCTGTTCGTGAAGAGCTCAGAATTTATCCTATTTTTCGATATGATCAACCCAAGACTCGCATCCTTCTTCCAGGGGGCTGCCCCCAAATTCCAATATGGTTTTCGGCACCTCGCAAAGCCCGAGTCTTGTCGTGCAATACTTGACAAACTCAACCTCAAAGCAAAGTACTCTCCGAACGTGGACATAGTCGATGTATTTGCAGGCTACGGGCTCTTCTCCACAATGCTCAACCAGGAATTGAAACCGCGCAACCACGTTATCATCGAAAACAACAAGGTCAACGTGGCTCTATGGTACGAGCGAATCAAGCACTTGGAAGAAGTGTCCAACAACGAGGAAAACTTCCGTTTATACCCACTCGATGGCTACAAATGGGAAACGTACGAAAGGTTAATCAAAGAAGGCTTGATCGCGCCAAAAACGCAAAGTCGTGACAAAATCAACGATGAGCTCTTGGTAGTTGGCAACCTCACGCCTGCAAAGTTTGGTGAGTCGCTTTTCGCACAGTGGATCATGTGTTGTATTTACAAGAACTGGTTACAAAAGTATGGGCGTGTGCGTATGCTTTGTTTTGTACCCGACGCCACAGCCATGAAGTTCATGTCGGGTGCAGGATACAGAAAGCGTAACAAGTCCGCGGTGAAGCGCGAGCTTTTCACGGATTCACGTTTAGTGGCTTTGACAACACCCGCTGATTTTTACGAAGCCGATGGAAAAGGCTACGACCCGAGGTTGGTAATGAAGGACGACCCTGTGCCACTTGGCAGTGCAGACGTATTACCGACGAGTGGTCAGTTGGCGTTGATTGAGTTGGAGCCCCGGGATGTTTCGTCGGACAATTTTGACGAGTATGACTATGTGATTCGAAGTTTGTACTTTGGCGCCTCAAACAAGTTGCTGAGTGCTATAAACAACGTGGGCCATGGTGCAGTGGAAGACTTGACCCCGCACTTTTCCGCGGAGATGTTGGACAAGAGTGCGAAGGAGTTGACTTTGGATGAGTGGAAGAGGATATTTGAGGTTTACGAGAAGTGGCCATTCAAGCCGAGTTACATCGAGACCTTGGATATTGTGAGTGACGGAACTGATTAGAAGTGTAGGGCTTTAGGAAGGTGGCCTAGGGAGACAAGGAAATGGGGATGTAATGATTTATGTCTATTCATGTATATAGATAATTAGAATTTGGGTGCACAACAAGGTACATAGATGAGGTAGGTGAAATCACTCGTTCGTTTATGCAATTTTCATCAAAGTTCATAGATGGTAAATGATAAAATTATGTGTTTTCTATGGTGTTAGTTCGCTGTACTGAAAATGCTCTTGTTGGCTGAATATTCACCGTGAGGCTATTGAAGCAACTCGACTAGAAATTGATTGAAACATACATTTTTCCGGGAAACCAGAAAATAGGGGCGGTCTCGATCATTGTTTTTCAATATAATGAGACACTAAAGTCTGTATTGTGCGACAAATGCGTTGTACTACCATCACCGTTCCAAATATTTACAAACACAGTTTTTCAAACTAACGTATCACGACTGCATTTATCTCGACCTCTTCTTTACCTAACTTTGCAATGTGCTTTGATTTTCTTGTATTCACTTGCTAATTCGTTATGGTCGATTTTCTACAACACATCTTTATCCCCTTTCTATACTAATCTGCTTCACTTCCTACTTCCCCACCCTGGATCCGCGCAGATGATGAAAGCGCTACCGGAGCCACCCGAATACTACCACCTACCGACAGTACATTCACCGGGGTGGCTCGCGAGAAGCACGTATTAGGTGAAGCTTCAACTAAAGGCAGCGGACAGAGCGTACAAGGTGAATTAGCAAGTTTAACAAAAGGCAACATTGAAGCCAGGCCGGTTCTCTTATTCTCGGTCACTTCGCTATGCCCTAGCATATTATATGAAATGCCTGATTTTTTTGCAGCCAAAAAGTCGAGGTCTTCAATAGGATCCTCGGGGTATATGTTGCTCCCGATTTTCTTTTTCGTTCCAAAAATCTCCAGATCAAAGGTGCGGGCAGACCTCCCTGCAAATTTCTCTCCAAAACTCGCTGATTCACTTTCACATTGCGTCTCGTCATGTTTCTCTCTATATTCCAGTTCTGCTACCTGCGTGGTGTCAGAGTGAGAGTTGGCAATAAAATCTGCAGGTCTGCTCTCAAGAGTTCCCTCCTTGATACTGTCAAGATGCCTTTCCGCTTGTGCACTGTGGTTGCGAAGAGGGGGAGCCAGATTTGGCTGGAAAACCAGAATCCGGAATGCAGGCAGAGGAGACGACGTTTTGGAGATAAGGACGGGTGAGTACAGCTTTTGAGAAACCGGGGAAAAGTTACAGCTCAGCTTCCCAAACCCTACCAATTTTTCTGTTTTCCAGCTAGCCCCGTATTCTTCCTTGTTTGGAGAATCCTCGGCCTTTGGGTCACTTTTCTCCAAATCGCTATAGTAGCTTTCTTCCGGCGACACTACAAAACCCTTCATCAAGCACTTTTCCCGAATAACCTCTTTTTTCATTCGGTAAAAAGGCAAACTAACAGTCCAGAGCACAGTCGCAAACATGAATGCCTCCGCAAAGTAGCTGCCAACAATAGCATATTGCAGCCAAGAAGGGTATCCTGCACACAAAATGGTTGCAAAAACCAAATTCGCCACAGTTGCAGCCAATGCCACCAAAGAGGAAAAGGCAAAAACGGAGGAAGAGAGGGCGAAAAACGGTTTGCAGTACACTGATCCAAATATGAAAGCGGCATATCCAAGTATACATATTGCACTCAGAAAAATGACGATAGCATCAAAGATGTGCATGCAAAACACCGCCAACTTGGCGTGCTCGAGCGAGTATGCGCCTGTGGGAGCATTCGAATAAGAGTAAATAGCAGTGAGATATTGCTCCAAAAGATTCAATGTGCCAACTCTCAGCGCTGCGTGGAAGGGTTGCGAGCCTTCCCAAACCTCTACCATTGTACGATATCCGATCATCTGCTGGTGCACGGTGCGATCTTGCGAGTAATCAAAAACGTTGTCCACAAACTCAATAACAATTTTGTGCGAGAACCAAGTGAGTTTCGGCTGGACAACAACAGTGAGCGAGGCTGTATTAGCAATGTACTTTGCTTCCCATCTCTTGTAAACTGCGCCAAAAAAGTACAAGAGCGAGTTGTCCACAAACACTTTCCCGTAAGAGTCTACAAATGTATTCGGCATTTTCTGAGCCTGTAGAAGGGGGACGACGTCGACTGCCGGAAGAAACACTGATGCTTTTGCTGAAATAAAGTTCAAAAGGTTGACGAGGATAAGAACAAGCAGTGGTACTGAAAAGGCTGCCGCTGGCGATTCGAGAAGCTGTTTCATGTGCCATCCGCAGAAGGTTGGATTTGACATGGCTATTTTCACAAAAAGATTTGCAGCTATTTTTTTCTAGGGACCATGAAATGATGAGCAATCGTTTGAGAGCAGACATGGAAAAATGGGATATAGATTGAGAAGTTACTTTAAGATTAGAAAATCCCGAGCTGTCGAAGGAAATAAGTCAGCGCAAGCAGATTCAGAGGATATCAAATCCAATACTAGAGTAATGTTGTAATTGACTTGAATAAGACTATTACTTTCCTTATGCCTGGTCACCTACATACTTTCAGAAGAAATAGTTCCTACGGCAAATATCTATATTTAGCATTAGCTACTGGTGAAGTGTTGAAGATTGCTGTGCGATAGCTTTTCACTGATTTCAGCCTTACTCTTCACCTTCAGAACATGCTGCAATACCCCGCTCTATATCTCTTCACGTATTCTTTCGGGCCACGAAGCGTGTACTAGTTGCAATATAGACTTAGTTCATATTTCCAATTAGGCCTTTTATATAAGCATCCTGTGTCCCCCCAATTTGAACTTACCCCGTCTCCACTTTATCTACGCCCAGGTGAGTTAAAGAGTCTAGTGTTCACCGTCTTGTTTTCATTTTGCGAATTTTATATTATACACCACTTACTGATTTCAGTTCGTGAATACATCCTAGCTAATCAAGTAGCACATGCCAAGGAAGTCGTAATGTGAATAAGCGACTCTTGCGAACTCATGCAGTCACTGTCTATTGAAACTTTCAATTTCTCACTGAGTAGGAACTTTTTAAAGTCGCCGCCAGTTTGTTCATACTTCTTCATGAAGGAATGGAACACTCTTTCTTAAAAACACTGCACTCAATGACTTTGTTGGTGAGCCAAATCACATTTTAAAACCTCACTTACCGAAGTCAGTGCGTGACCTCATAATTTTAAAACACCTGCCCCCATTGAATTGCTTAGTTCGTAAACTCACTCTTTTTTCTTGCCTTAAGCGTCCATATGTGCCAACATCTCCACCAACTTTGCCGAATTAAAAGTACGCTCTCCAAAATAACTTGAATTCGGAAGCGCATTCATCAACGTCACAATTGTCTTGCCAACAACATTCTGTTCCACAGTCTCCTCCTCCTGGCCAAACAACCCCGCTAATGCACTGTCTTGCACCGGTGCCTGTACCGGTGCGCTTATCTTTGCCTTTTTTGTTTTGGGCTCCTCCTCGTTCTTCTCAACCTTCTCCAACTCATACTCCTTAATCACATTCACACCGCCAACACGGTAGCGGTCCGTGAAAAGATCCACAGGGTCCTGATCAGGAAAAAGCTGCTCGTATTTGGTCGTGAACGAGTGGGCAACATCAAGCGAAAGATAGTCCGAAGCATATGAGATATACACCTTGAAGAGCTTGCGCAAGTGGCCGCGCATATCTGCAATTTCCTTCTCTTTCGCACTCCTTACATAGGTAGGCATGTTGTCGCCGTGCATGATGAAAGATTCCTCTACGCTTGCAATCTCGCGCGCAAAGTTGGAGTCCGCAGTTTGCAACAACTTACGAATGTTGTCCACGTCGTTGCTCAAAATAAGGTACCTGAGATACAGCAAGAGAAAGTCCCCATTCAAGCCAAAGCTCTTCATTGCCAACTCAAAGATCTTGGTGGCAATCTTTTTGTTATCAGAATAGTACTCCAACCAGGCATTTTCCGTGTAGAATTCGTGCCCCATGCGTGCGAAGTTCTTGCGCAACTTGAAAACATTGCGCGCCTCCTTGATTCCGTGTTGACGCTTCGTAGCAACCAAGTACTTGCAGTAGACGCAGGTGACCAAACGCACACAACGTTGTTCAAGAAGATGCGCAGCTTGCAACCGAGCAAACTGATCCGCAGATGGATACTTGATCTCATCCTCCTTCTTTTCCGGCTCCAATAAGGTTATCTGGTTCGTCACCTCCGTGTGTTCTTTGGTAAGCACGCCAATCAAAGCCTCAAAGGTACTCTTGCACTTCTCGGCGCTGTTGTCCTTCTCATACAACTCCGTGAGTTGGAAAGTCAAAAGAAGACTCTTGGGGTTCATCGCAAGCCCGCTTTGAAGGAGCTCGATACATCTGCCGATGTTGGCCTCCTCATTACTGAGCAACCAGTACTTGTTGAACTTGAACCAGAGCTCCGGCACAAACGGCAACGAGATAGTGGCCTGTCTAAAGGCATATGATACCCGCTTCTCAAGCTGCTCCAGATCACGTATCTCCAACAGGTTCTTCTTTTCAAAATCTACCCACTGGAGCCACAACCCAAGCTGCTTCTTGACATTCACATCGGATATTCCATTCGCGTGGATCTCCCTCCGCAACTGCTTTTGTATCATGTTATTCCACTCGACATTCCAAGACCGTGCAAGCATGAACTCCGCAGACTTGTCGGAAATGAACTTGTTGGCGGTAATACTATTGGTCTCGTTCTCCCACTTGATGTACTCTTGCCACGACTTTTCAATCTCCTCTGTGGGAACAACCAAGAACTTTTTGTACACTTTGCGGATGAGGTCGGTCTTCTGCTGCTGCTCCCACGAGGCTGACGGAGTCCACGACTTGAGAAACTCAAGGTAGTCACGCCATAACTGACCTGACGCTACGTCAATACCAACCTTGCCGATCGCAAACTCAAAAGCTTGGATGACAATGCCTCGTGCTCTCTCTCCCCCAGTGATGACGTCGTTCACACGTCTCACATAAGATACATAAAGCCGACACAACTCCACGCTGTCAGTGACGCTGAAACATTCCTGGAAAAGCGCCTCCACTCTTTGGAATTCTCCACGATTGAGCTCATAGTTGATGTAGTTGGCCCATTGCGAGCCGTCGAACTTGAATATGCCAAGGTACCGCGTGAAAACGCTGCGCACCTGTTCCTCCTTGTCTTTGTTGGTAACTTGCTTAATGAGCCTGTTCCACTTGAGGTAGTCGAGGGGGTTGGCCTCGACGTCATCCTCGAGTTGTCCAATGACGTCCAAAGCGAGTCTTTTCAGCATTGTATCGTTGCCTGTACTTTCAAGTGTAGTAGAACTATTCTGCAACACGGCGTAATGTATGTTGTTGTCGTTGAACTTTTCACGATCTGGTTGACCTTTTTAAGGTGTATAGCTACTGTTCCGTAGTGTAGTGTGGTGAAATTTCTTCTCTATGAGCGGCTTCTGGTCACTGTTGATCCAATCCACCTATTCTCGCAGTCCAAAATATAACCTTGTTGTCGATAGACTTGAACTGGTTCTCGAATGATTCTAACTTGCCCAGATAGCTTCACAATTCAGATATCTCGCCTGTAGATGCGCGTGTCTTCAGTCTTGTGCTATACTCTCGATCTGTAGTGTATACCCCGATCTCTTGTAACTAGAGTGCCTTTTTCTTTGCTAGTCTTCTTGAATCTTCCCTTTTCTTCTCTTTTCCTCTTTGATCCGTCCTTATATGATCCTTGTATCTCCAACTTCTCTTCTCTTTTATCTTTCAATATTTAATTATTTTCGCCCTCCACGACCATGCTCACTCTCCACGTCTGGGGCAGCGACCGCAAACTATCCATAATCTCACCCGAATGCGTGGCCAGCGCATGGATGTTGCTGAACTCTACCGAGGAATATGAAATTGTCACCTCGTCCAACACAAACATGTCTGATATCCACAACTTGCCAGTGTTGATAGTCACAGACAATGACCCCGAGGCTGACAAGAAAGCCTTACAGGAAGCTGGTAACCACCAAGTTCCAACTGCAACCGCTAATGTCACCCAATCCAATGCTCCATCTGTCAAATATGAAGGGTTTCGTGCCATTTCGGCCTACCTCCAAACAATTAAGCCATCGCCCTACGACCAGCTTCTTGATATCGCTATTACAAACATCCTCATCACAAAACTCAGCCTCGTAAATGAGTACAACCTTTATGTTTGCACGCGCAACTATGAAGCCTATACCAGGAAACTCTTCTCTACTTACTTTCCTTTTCCCATGATGTACAACCAACCACTCAAGTACTACAACAACGCGGTGGAAAAGGTACGCCTCATCGGACTCGGCTCTAACAGCTCGGGCTTTTTCGGCTCTGGGTCGGAAGTCGCCGAGACTGAGCACGTGAACGATGATCTCGATGAGTGTGAAGTTCCAATTAGTGCTCTACACGAGGCGCGCATTTTGGCTAAGGACAAGGAAAAGAAGATTAAGCGCGAGCTGAAGAACTCCCAGCTTTGTTTGCGTGTGTGTGGTGAGGTTCTTGAGAGGGTTCTCCAACAGAAAGAGTCTGGAGAGTCTGGAGAGTCTAAAGAGTCTGGAGAATCGGAACATCTCGACTCCGAATATGCGAAATCTCAGTCATCAGAATTTACAAGTTCGGAAAAGTCATCAGAAACACAGTCTCTGTTCCTTTTCAATGACTCTCCTTCGCAGATTCTCTTACTAGCATATCTTCGCTCTCTTCTAAGCAGCGACCTTCCAGACCAGTTTATCGGCCGCTACTTGCGGTTGAGGTTTGGGCCTGCAGTGACTTTAGCTGAGGCCAAGATAGCCGAGAAAATGGCTAAGATGGAAACAGCAAATGTCCGTGGACCCGTTGGGGAGGAGATTCCTAGTTTGCTTAACGAAGTGAGGTATAGGGTGGGTATCTAACTGTATCTGAACTGACGAAGTTGACGAGAGGTGAACGTTGATGGGAAGTACGTTGGCAAGAAGTGAAACCCTTGATATTTACTCCTACAACAATTTGCTCGCTGGCATTGCACCGTCAACCATTTACTCACGTTGGTGTCCCCCACTGTCCGCATTCCATTTTTCCTGCACCGTAATAACAATATTCAGGCACAGTTAGTACCTTCACTAGTTCCTCACTATTAGTATTCACAAACTCTCAGTGAAACGTGAATGGGGTACTGCGAGCAGTATACTGATCTACATGTGGACTAGAGAAAAACCCGAATAATTTGCTTGTAAAGGACTCTGCATGTGTTGACCTTCAATGAAGGATAGTCCACCACTCGATGCAATCAATGCATCTTCTTCATGTGCCTGTATATACGAAAATCTCAAGCAATTATAGACTTTAAACCAAGTTGATGTATTTCGATATCATAAGCAATGCAAGATTATTCTATAAAGAATAGCCTTTAATATGAACTGGTTCGCAAAGGTATTTTATTTCAGGATCAGACCTCATAAGGAGTCGAATAAGACCTAGCTTGTTGAATGGGTGTAGTACAACACATTACTTACCTGATCAGTGTTGAAAAGGCGAGGTGTAAGTTTGTGTGTACTTTACAACACTATGTACTGAATAAAGGCCCGGATTTTCCAGTAATAAGCCATATTATGACTATAGAAGGGGTACTGGAAGTGGTATGTTATTGTTGCCCAAATGATTGCTGCTAAATCCGAGGTTGGAACCTTCTAGGAACCAGCCTAAATTATCAGACGGTATCATCATCTACAAACGTATTGGTAGTATATGCGAGGCAACTTTATTTGAAACATTTTAATCTCATACCCTCACAGGCACGTCAGCGGTTATTGAGTCCAGAAAGGTGTCAATAATCTGACAATGTACCTATAAAACTATCATACCCTTCAAATGAACCCTGTTTTTCGCAGCCACAAAATACAAACCACCATTATCATCTCTCCACAAACCTCTAAACCAATAACTTACCTCAGGCATACTACTACTACTCATAAAAGATCTCTTTTCATTATGCAACACTTGAAACCCAAAGGCCAGATCGTTGTGTCGACTACCCTACAAGTTTAATACCCAAAAATAAACACACACGTACCACCAACACCTAAAAGACACACACAAGCCCTTCAGATCCATGCTCTTCTTACCCACCAGCTCCCTCAAACCACCACATATACCCGGGCCAGCCCCCGCGCGGCCAAGCTTACCCTGTACCTGCATATACGCCATTTACCCGGACATGAGTATATAAGGCCGCGATTCGCACTTTTTCAACATTATGGCAATCTCAGCATAGTTTCATTAATACTAGCCCATGTATATAATGATGGAATTTTCTTGCCATAGATCAAGTGTTTTGCTGAACAGTGTCCACCGCTTAGATAATGAGGGGTGGGGTTTTAGTGCTGATCGGAAGAACATACATTGTAGATCACACACCGATGCGCGCGATGAGCAAAATATCGTCGAGAATGTGTAACCCTAGAAGAAAGTCGGGAATGTGAAGCGCATAATCAATGTCCTTCGCCTCCTTTCCAGTCTAAGTATGACATCTGTATGCCTTGCTTCTCTGGAGAGACTTCGTTGTTTTTTTTTCCCCTCTATTGCCCCTCTTCTTCCACCACTTTATGCTGATTGATGTCTGAAATGGTTTCTCCTCGGTACCACATCTTGCATCTCTTGATGCGCTTCCTAATCAAGCTCTTTTTACCGTGTGAGTACTCCCTATTGTTGCCATATCGCTGAGTACACTTTATCTATTGTCACCTCATAACCCCTGCCGCAAAATTAAGCAGTGCGCATACAAAGCCTCCAGAACTGAAAAATGGAGACTAATTAGGTACCTTATTCGCTTAGCTATGAGCGCCACACCGTTGTTCGCATTCATTTCTCTATTGGCTTATCATAACCAGTATCAGTACACAAAGCCTTATCTGTAGTCAGCTCCAGCGTTGATGTCAAAGTAGTCAGGATGGCTTCAGTCCTGAAACTTACTTCTACGAATGCAGCATACTCTTTCCTGCTGGCGTTGTTTCACCCAGTAAAACCCCTTCATACTCTCATTCCACTCTTAACCTCAGATCAAAGTAACGCAAAGATATGCAACACGATTTTTTGTGCAGGACAATTATTGCAGCCACTCATCGCAACCTTGTGAATGTTCCTAGAGAATGATATAAAAAGGCATTCAGTTCCAGAACTTCATATCCAACATGGTTTCTTTCATTACTTACATCGTCGCCCCTCTCTCCCTTGCCTTGGTAGGCAGTGCCATGTGGGTACCAATGAGCCATGGCTCTGACGACATCAACCATCTCGACTACACAGACAAAAGACTGTTCAACACTACGGGCTGGCGTGACTTCACTATCAAGGACACCTCTGTTGAAGCCATTTCAAAACGTCACTTGATCACTGCGCCCAGCAACTGCTCCAATGGCTCCAATGGCACCGTTCCATTATGGCCATTTACATTTCTTGATAAAAATGAGTAATAGAAATTGATATTGCATAAAGTTTTTCCGGTGCAGTTGAAGGCTGTTATTGGGTTATTATGGTGGTTGCAGTGTTTGATTGTGCGCTGCTATGGTTTTTAGAAGAATGTGAGAGTATTTTATTTATGAAATGGGTTTAGTGGTCTCGTGTGACTGTTAGGCCACAGTGATGTCCCTACGCACCGTAAGGTAGCCCATAAATATGTTATTTTTGTGGTTTATTATTAAATGATTTTGAGTAAGTGTAAGCTCTTGTGACGATAAAGCACAAAAGAAATGTTTTCGCATCGGTGTATTCTCGAGTATATTTAACTTTTGCGGCATAGCATCCTGCAGAAGGTATGTTAATTAACTACGGTTTGGGCAGATTCGACTGCATGATAAGTTGACTTTTTTATGAAAAAGATATTTTCATTATGCGTATGTCAACGGATGTGTCAACTAATATTTTTCACCAAAGCGTATGTGATGGTTCTTATAATTGCCTGAAGTATTCATAGCTCATTGGGAACTTATTACCTTAACTGCCTACCAGACTGTTGAAAGTGAAAGTGTACTATATTTACTGAACTTTAGAACTTTCATTGGTAGTTTGTATTGAAAAATCAAGGAGATAAGTGATCAATTTGCAACTGAACTGAAAGAAAATGAATTCTCACTACTTTTTCAAAGCAGCTTATACTTTGAATTGATCTGAGGCTTCTACTGTTGATTAGTGCAAAGAATTGATGCCAAAACGTATTTTTGTGAATACACTTCCACATACATTCAACCATCCAGTCTTTGATTGTCAGCTCACTTTGTGCGTTGGATGAGCTATTTCAAGCTTTTCACAAACGTATGTAAACTATTTTTTGCAGACTTCTGTTTGTATGAGGTCTTTAGTAAGGAAGGGAGTGTTTCATTTATGTATGTTGGATGCAAAAATGTGAACGTCTGGAAAAAACGAAAAAAAGGGATTCTTGATTATCACTACCCGGAAACACCTGCTATAAATCACCATAAACCTGCTTCCAAACAGATCCTTTCAACTCATTTTAAAATTTAGAGACTCCTCTGTCGGATACTGCCCTGTAACAATATTATCTGTTGGGTTTGCTGTTGGATCCTACTTTTCTTCAATTCTCCACCTTGGGGGGTCGGAAATGTACAGTGCCAATACTCCCTAATATATATTGAGGAAAAACTTTGAACATCAATTGAAAGATGTATACTTGGATGTAGAACGTATTAGACCATTGATAACGAATAAAGTAGTTTATTGGTTTTACTTCTCACTACACAACGTGAGATACTCAGGCTTTCCGGTAAATCAAGTTACAATTCACCGATACCAGAAAAGTATGTACAAATCTGAACCTGCTGATTTACCTCTGGATAAACCTGAAGATTCTAGACTCATAGAAACAAATAAAAATAATGCCCCAGACCAATTACGAATTGAAACCCAATACAGGCCAGCGGTGAAACCCCATGTCTCCAAAACTGGTCAGCTGTCACATAAATAGACATTGGCCGAAAAGCACCATCCTGTCAACTTCTGCATAAATAGACATTGAAAGGCACCAGCCGGGCATAAATAGAAATTGCACCAAAACTCCGGTTATTTTTCAAGACATCGGCTCCAAAAATTCCCGGCCAGTCAATCTGTCAGTAAATAAGCACAATCTACTACACGACCTTTACCACTCACATCAAATTATCCTCAAATAACCTCTTAAACATGCAAATTCGATCAATAACCACATTTATCCCCCCAATTGACACCAATACGCATATTCTCACACATCTGTGACTGTATACCATTCACACCCAAAATCGGATTAAATCCACGATTTCCTTTTCCGCGACTTCCAGGAAACAACGATTGCACGCGTATCTAACTCTAAACTCCATCATTCGTGTACAAATTATCTACACAACTTATTTAGTACCCCCACTCACGTTCTATCTTCTTAAACCTTATATTAACATTCTAGTCATGTTTTCTTACACACTTAGCTCCGGATATAATGCCAAATCAACTTTCTATTTTTTTATTTTTCTTCCACCATGAAGATCTTAACACTCCTCACCTTCACCGTCGCAGTAGCGGCCAACACCGTGGAAAAGCGGTTCAAGGAAAAGATCATTGCCGAAGGCTACAAAAAACAACAAGATGCGCTTCTTTCCAGCTCAACATCCGCCACACAGACCCCTTGGGTCAGAACACTCACCATAGACTCCTCAGAACACGTTGAGATCATCACCCCAACAGTCATTGCCGGAGTTACATTTTCTGCCAAACCACCAAAAACAACGGACGGTCTCGAGCCATGGATTTCGCTCAACAAGGACGGATCTCCCAAGACCATAAAACCAGAGTTGAATCACGGCAGGACTAAAAACGCTAGTCCAACCTACGGGACCTATTTCGCCACAGCAACCACTGTGACCTACAACAAGGAGCAATTAAAGGCACATAACATGGCGGAGGACGAGGTGTTTGAGGAAGTCCAGTATGTGGAGGAGGATGCTGTCGAACACTCTCTCAACCCATTGATGAGATGCACCCCGGAGTCTTACGGCAAAAAGGGTGTAGCAAAAGACAAGAGCAGTGAGCCTTTCTGCTTCCCACGCGACAACTCGGTGTTGAAGGTCGACAAAAGTTACTTTGTGACGTGGTACTCAAGGTTTTTCAGTGAGGAGGTGAAGAACGTGCGTGTCCACTTTAGCTATGTCAAGGAATCTGCAATGAAAAAGGGCTGGAAGAGGGACGAAGGAGAATTAGACGAAACAATTGACCCTGAGTCCTCTCTTTCAAAGCGTTCTTCTGTCATCGAAGAAGGCGGAAAAATTGAGTCTGCCTCATTCCATGTTTCTCCTTGGATTCCCAAGTCAACCGGGTACATTCCCTTGACGATTCTTCGCGAATGGACTTCCTCAGATTACTACAAAAAGGTGCTTATTTCCATTCAACCAGACAACGTTGAAATCGAGGACTTTGACCACCTTGCAAACTCCGTGGTGGTGGAGTTTGCCCAGGGTGCTAAGGTCAGCAAGGGTCACATGGAAGACTTGAAGAAATTGGATGCCAAGTATGCTGGTGAGTACGAGGTTGTCGAGGGTCCAGACTATGAGAAGTACTACATCATCATGGGAATGCCCACTGCGGTGGCACTTGCAGCATTGTTGATGTACTTCTTTGTGTGGGTCAACAAGGGCAACACTGACTTGAGCCATTTGAAGAAGAGAAAGTTTGCAAGGGGCAAGACTACAAAGAAAATGTTTTCTTTCAAGAAGAAGGAGCCCACTTTGCCACAATATGAGTTGAAGGGGGAATAAACTGACGAGGATTCACTAATGTGACGATGCAGCCAATGAACACAGCGACTCAGCTCAGTTGCAAAGTCAACAAATGGGGCACTTTTGAGAGGATCGAGCGACACCTTGTTTTATCTTTACTTTATTGGAGCTCTCGCTGATGTCCAACGAGAGAACTGCCAATGGAGCCCATACACGAGTGCTGAGAATAATTATATCTGAGCATTTAAACTGATTGAAGCTGACTTAGGACTTCGTTTATAGCGCATAATATACCAAAGTCGTAGAACAAAGTAACCAAATTGTACATCTTTTCGGGTGCAAGCGTTTACCAGCGGCGGGTTCCTAATGAAAGAACCTAGGAATTACGCGAGGAGAACAGTTTATGGGTCGATAACAGGTCAAGTGGCTAACAGTGGTACTGACATTGCATATTAATGCCTGAGAATTGAAGTGACAAAGCCAGTGTAGAAGTTGTAAGTTATTCAATTTTAGCAGGTCCTTTCTACCTATCAATGATGAATAATACATTCGTTGGTGTAGCGTAAGTTCTCACGAATGTGCTCAAAGCACACTTTATGGGATCATTACAGATCAGACAAACAACTATTGACACCAATATTTCTGGTTGTGTTGAAAAAAGATGATTTAACTGAAAGTAGAAGAATGATAGCCCATTCAGCTTCCATCAGCCATATGTGTAGTTTTCTTTTTAAGCTGACTTTCAGGTTGTGCATTAAAATTATGTTCCATATAATCACCTAAAAGTTTGAAGACATTAACTAACTAGTCCAGCATCTCCATCAAGTGAATAATATATCCATCATTACTGATTCATTAGCAGCGTTTGCTTCATTCATTCGACTCTTCGTGCTCTTTTGTCGTCCACTTTGTTATTTCACACTGAAAAAACTGCTAAGCCCCGAACGCACTTTTGGCTGCAAATCATGACCTGCATAAAGTATATATGCGTCTTGAGAATAATGTGACAGATGGAAGAGTGCAGGCAAAGAAGGCATCTTAGAGTGGCTACATGGATATGCGGAGTATGGTGTATCACCCAAAGAATCAATGGGAATAATCATTAATCATAAAAGCAAAGGCGGTTATGAGAAAACACTCGTAAATAATAAAACACCATACATCAACAGGCTAACTGGCTCTAAAACTTCATCTTACTAAAAGCCCCAGGATGACAGTAGTTGTATTTTCTCTTGCCCTAAGCACACTCTCTTTTATTAAAAAACACAAGCTCGATTTGCATTAATAGAATGGGCCAACTATTCCTGTTCACAAATTAATACAAAGTAGCCAGAGTCTTGGAATTATCAACCATCTTTAAGTTATCTACAATCACAAAACTACCCATCATAACATCAAACTACGCACTCAAACTCCCAAACTTTCCACCCAAACTTTCCACCAAACTTCCCATCCAAACTTTCCACTGAAACCACCAAACTTCCCACTCAAACTAACAAACTACCTAACCTATCCACAACCTAATAAACTCACCACATCATCAACTCTCAACCTCCTGAAATCCACAAAATCACCTTTTTTACCTCCCAATACACCCAGTCACCCCACCCCTCATTTACTTTTTTGTTCTCTTTTAACCACTACAGTACTTTTTCGCCGCCTAAAATTTGCTTTGGTACTTCATCATTTTTCCTTCTCCAACTTCCCTATGATCGACAACGTTGTCCAAGGCTGGTACTTGACGGCTATGCTGTCTGTTCTCTGTGCAGCAGGCTGCTTTAGCATCTATGCGGACGACATCTACTACCTCGTTATGCCTCGAGTCATCACATCACGCTACCCGTTTGTAATCAAGGAAAACTACCATTTCATGACAGGTTCACTTGCATTTAGTGCTGGATGTCTCCTTTTCACCTCGTTGTATCGATTATTACCAGAGGCATTGGCTTGTTTGAGCACCGCACAAGGAGACCACTCCAACAAGTGGGCCCAGGCCCACTTGATGGGGTCATACCTCGTCGGAGTTTTGGTTTGTGTCGCCATGAATTGGTTGTTGCACGTCTTGACCAGTGAGTCAGTGGTGCATTGCAATCACGGGGGCCATGGCCAAGAGGATGGGAAGACCTACTATGACGTGGGGGTCGGCGAGAGGTATAGTGACGACGACGATGAAACTACTGAGCATGAACGCATCCATGAGGGAATTCAAAGTGAAACACCCCACACCAATGGAAGATCTCAGAACCATCATGAGCATTTCCATACTCACGAACATCAGCACACTCACAAAAATCACCACTCCCACACACATGATAGTCATCATGATAGCAATCTGAACAATGCTCATAACATTGATTACCACGGCGCTCATACCCAATCTCATCAGAGCCATGACTTTCACCATCGAGAGCCTCATCAGCACTTTCATGGTCACGATGCTCAGCAACTGAACCCGATTTCTTCTGCGCACTCAATCCACTCGGTCCACTCTGCAGTATCTGAAAACACCCCTCTAGTCCTCAAACCAAAAAAATCGCTCCTCCACTACATTGTGCACGAAGATCTGCCCTCGGAATGCAAGGGCTACTCGTCTGCAGAGCGCTGTATGTACTCGACATCTAACAAATCCCTTCACTTCTGCGAGATCCCTGAAATCGTCGAAATCACCAACCTCGCGCGGCTGAACACCGAGTTGGATTTACCCGAGCACGACCCTTCTGAGGACCATCACCACCATGTGAGTTCGCCTTTATCTAGGTTGCTTTTGATTGGTGTCCAGACCACGTTGGCCATTACCATTCACAAGTTGCCCGAAGGGTTCATCACGTTTGTCACGTCAGAAACCAACCCTGAGTTGGGGTTCCAGATTTTTTTCAGTCTTTTGGTGCACAATGTGACTGAGGGTTTTTCAATGTGTCTTCCGTTATACTACTCTTTCTCCAACGGCGCTTCGCAGCGCTTTGCAAAGCTCAAAGCGTTTGGTATCAGTGCTTTCTTGGGAGGTGTCTCGCAGCCTTTGGGGGCATTGGGAGGTATGATGCTTTTGCGCCTGAGGGGTAAAGTTGACTTTGAAAGTTTGGGTTTTGTTTATGGTGTTTTGATGGCCTTTACTAGCGGTTTTCTCACAGTGATTGGTTTCTCGATGTATGGCCTGGCTGTTGGTTTTGGTGGGTCGCCCAATTGGGTTTTGTTTTGGTGTGTTTTTGGTATTCTGGTGATTGGCATAGCAAGTATAGTGGGTGCATAGAAATGCAATACGATTCTAGTTGACTGAAACGGAGTGTAGTGATGTGCGTAGTAAAGAACGAACGATAAGGAAACTTAAGCTTAGTGAGTAATAGTTATAGTTTTTGAAAATCAGTGCGCCTGTGTAGGGGAATACGAGCACTCGATTCACTTAAAGAAGTTCTGATAACCCACCCATATTATTTCTAATTGAACCCTTGTTATTAAAGTGTGCAAATAGGTTACGATGATGAAAATATGACAGTGGCTGCAAAAAAAATAGCCTATAAATTGGTGGAGTTAAAATTCAAGAAATAGTCTTAAACATAGATAGCTGGCAAGATCTATGCAAAAGTAGTGTAATTTGATATGGAAGAAGCTCCCTGGACATTAAAGACTCTTTTGAGAAACCTCAAGTCCCAATATCTACGATTGTATTTTTTTATCAGGAGATAGCATGGGCTTACATGTTATAGAAAAGTACTCATATGATGTCCTCTGCTGTTGCTAATTCCTATTGTAAATGAGCACAACACTAATTGAGAACTTACTATGACAGTCTCTTCTTTCTTTTTTTCCTCTTTAGTAGGACAATAAGTACTTCCAGAGTGATTGAGTACCCTTTACTTTAGTAAATAATGTCTTCGTTAATACATATGTCAACTTGCATTATTTCTATTTCAAGCGATAGGATCTAATCAAATACATAAATTTTGGAAGTGTACCCCTGAAACATATTATCCTTTCATTCAAACATTGAGGTAACTCTCACTCAGTTTGTACTCGGTTTACATGTCCAAGACTTAAAAAGTCGTAGTCTTTCTCTCCTTGGCTGCAATCTTATATCGAACGTAAGATTCAGAATACTCTTAGCATAGTTCAGGAATTATGCTACGTATGTAAACCCTATCATAGCATCTGTTAAAGCTCTCCCCATTGGTGCCTACAGTGAGCTCCGAAATCAACAAATCATAACATGGTAACACAAGAAGTACCATGTAGACGAAAATATTATAAAAACAGAGCTTCTGTCAGGTACCAAGGATGCTGGGTAATGCATATAAGACTTTCCCAATATCAGCCATGATCTACTGTTTGGACAATGAAGGCTGCTGGTCCGTCATTGTCCCTGTCTCCCATCGCCTCTGGCCCGACAGTGGCTATACCTACTCTGGACCTAAGCTAAACACCAGAGTTACTATATAACCTCCTCAAATTTCCTTATTAAATAAACATGTTAGTCATAAGCAAATCCCCTCATTAACAAGAGAAGAACCTAACCGCTTCATGAATAATAAAATGGTACCTTCATCCGCTCTAGTATCAACTCTCATGCTGACACCTCTATTACGTAACTATTATGCCATTGTTACGTAATCCTTCAAAGATGAAGTTATCCCTTAATCTAGATTATGTAATCTTAAGGATTACATCCACTATATACCTCCCCCTTTCGAACCTTTCTCATATAGTCTGATGAACATCAACTCATCTACCACACTAGAGTACCATATGTCAGTATCCTTAAACCCTTGGCAAAACATGTTCGTTGAGCGCAGGGGCAAATTCAGACTTGCGTACTTTTCCTCCCGCGTAAAATTCCTCCCAACATTTTCCTTTTGTAAATCTTCTAAGCATGGCCGAGACCGTAGAACGAGCACTCCCGTCGGGAAAACAGCCGAATTTCGGGAGCAAAAAGGAGCCTCAGCTCCCCAGCGGCCAGAAGCCCAACTTTGGCGACAAAAAGAAGAAGAAAGACAAGAAGCCTGCGTTGCCCAGCGGCGACAAGCCAGTGTTCAAGAAAACTGCGATGCAACAGCTGACATCAGTGAAGGGCAAGAAAAAAGAGGAAACGTATGCGGGCTCGTCGTTTCACTCGTCTCCAGCAGCTTTGAACCTCCCCAAACCCTCGTTCAAGAGGGAAGAAGATGTTCAAGGGGGGGATGCGACTAGAAATGAAGGAAACAACGGCTTTTTGGGTGATAATGGGGGCTTTCCAAGGGATATACTGAAAGACCCTGTCCAGAAGCTGAATCTGAACATGCCAGGTATGCAACTGTCCAACATGCAACTGTCCAACCTGCAGTTGCTGTCGACCCCAACCCACCTGCAAATGAGTCCACAAAACCTGCAAAATGGGCAACCGAACATGCAAAACGGGCAACCACCCAACCTGCAAATTAGTCCCCAACCTCAGTATCTCCAGTACGGGCAAACCAACCAGCAACCGTACCCATTCTACCAAAATCCGATGGGGCCACCCCGTTATCCTGTCACTATGTATCCTCCACAACAAGGGTATATTCAGCAGCCCGGATTTGCGTACAACTACTCGCCTAATGGATACATTCAGTATCAACATCCGATGAACGGGTCCTGGCAGTATCCGGCGCCGAAGGAGCAGAAAATATCTTTCAATGACTTGCTTGGCTCAGCTAAGTAAGGATGGGAAGGGTGTTTATATTGTTATGACTAGATGGATTCCAGTTAAAGTTTGACTAGATGGACTTCCAGTGACATTTTGACAAACGGGCTTCCATTGCTAACTTGACTAATGGGCTTCCATTGCCAACTTGACCAATGGACCTCCATTGCTAATTTGACTATAGTACCTCCAGTAGTTTCTGGATGTGCTTTTAAAACTGATTTTTTGTCGAGGATGACAATCTATATTAAAGTGTTATAGACACTGTTCTATGGTGATATACCATGGAACTTTACATTGTGAGATACAGAGGATGTTGTTGAGGAAATGTGGTGAAGAATTGTTTTGAGGTTGTGTTCATGTGTTCATATTTGAAGATCTGTTCATGTATGACATTATATCATGCTAGCAACTGGTTTGTTGTGATAGAGTTGAAGTCCAATATTATTGGTCCGTTCACTTAGATACCAGAGCTGAAAGATTGCTCTTTTTGAGAAGATGTTGGTGAGTATTGATGGTGTTGTGAGGTGAGTGTTGTAAGTGGGGTTTTTTTGGTGAGGGTGTTTTTGGTAAGTTCGAACCTCAGTGTTGAGGTATTCGAACTGACCTTTTTTTGTGATCTTTGAGTTTCAGTTGTTTATTGGAAACTTTTCAGTTTGATTTTGAGTAGAGTTCGAACTTTTTAAAGTTCTTGGCTCCAGGTTACTCACATTTGTGCGGTTATATTCAAGCCGCTAAACAGAGTTTGATTATTGGCTGATCAGCCACTATTTATGATTGTGATTCTACGTTGTAATATTCAAGTTGCGTGAACTCACAAGAGGCCTACTTCTACTGGCCAGATCTGCATCCAATCATTGTTTTACTAGAATGCGAATCAGCCACCACGGGTTTTATAGGACCTTCAGGTCCATTTTTATTGGCTGCAAATTCGCAAAATTATTGCCTGTTACAGGATTTCCGGCGGTTTCATTGTCCTATTGGGATATAGTTCGCTGCGTACACGAAGCATAGTGAGGTTTATGATTTTATGAGAAAAGTGAATGAGACATTAAGACACAAGAAACTGTAGTGCATAGGCCACGTTAATAGAGAGCATATTGTATTGTTCTCCCAGGAGTTAACTTCCGAGGGCCAGTAACCCAAGTACACGAGGCTGGGCGTTACCTTAGAAATTGCGTAGCAAGAACCCTATCATTCAAAGATACAGTTTTGTTTTACAAAGGTACCAAAAATCTACTCAACACTGTCTAGGACTGTTATTTTAGCCTATGTTCCTGTTTACCCAGTCTCCTCGCAACTGCCCGTTTGGTATTTTGCAGCAATTCCAGCTTACATAATAGATATAACTAGAACACACTCAGCCAAATCCTGCCCATTGGATTTGGTAGAACTGTTTGTCAGTGGTGTTTTCTGCGGTATCTTCCTTATCTCCAACTAACACAAAGTGCTTCTTTACACTCGTGGCAAGACGACCACCCACCAAGATGTCGTTTGCACTAGCCCTATCCAACTTCACAATCGCATATGAGTGGAATTTGAGTGGATCTCCGGGGTAGATGACGAAATCACCGCCAAACTTGAGACCAGGCAGCACAAAATAACCTGCACAGCGAAGTTTGCGGAAAACATAGTAGTGCTCGCGGACTTTGGTGAAGCCAGTTTTTTTAATGTAGGTGTTGATGTACGACTCTAGAGAAATTGAAAATGGATGGTTTGTTGGGTTTGTTGCTTGCTGGTTATTGTGAGCCAATGCTGTTTTTTCTGTGATTTCTGAAGTCTCCTTAGATGTAGTGCTCTGGGGCTCTTCAATATTCGTATAGTCTGATTGTGCGTGGATGTTTGTGTTTTTTGGTTCATTCGGAACCTTTGTTATTGGCTTATTGATCTCATTTCTCTGTGCATTTTCATTTCGATCTTCTTGTTCATCAGAAGGAGTTTTGTGGCCATTAGGCACTTGAGTTTCAGTTTCCTGTTTCTCACTAACCTTCTCGCTAAAATTGTCGCTAGTATCGTTCTCACTAGAAACCTCTATAGTAGTGATTTTTGCATGCTTGCTATCATCCAACTCGGACTTTTGGACAGTTTCTTGATTAGATGTATCTTCTGTCGCAGATCGAATCTCACTAAGTGTATTCTGTGGACAATTTGGTGTTATAATAAAGTTGTCCTCTTTTGAGTTTCCTACTCGTATCCTGTTCAGCTGCTCCATTCTGGTGGACTTTCTGTACTTCACGTAGTCGATCAAGATCGCTCCATTCTCCACCAAATACATCACCTCCCACATCATCAACTTCAACGGCACCAGCAAGAAAACGTTCTGCTGGGGATATTGCGGAAGCGTACCAATGAGCGTGCCGAGAATTCCATATTGGTCTCGAATGTGTCGAATGTCCTCCACATCGAAGACGAGGACATCCAGGCCGATCACTGGGAGGAGCATCTTGAGAGAAAAGAAGTGATGGTTGGTTACTAAGAGATTATGTAAAGGTAGATATCTAGGTTTACGTAAGCTCTGCTTGTGGATTATGTCAGCGATGATGGTGAAAATGAACACTAGGAACGAATTTGTATGGGAACTAAGAAGGTCGCTTTCAAGCCAGGTGATTCAAGAGTAGGTCAAGTCTATGAATACTTTGGAATCCAAATCCTCTAAATTAGATAGTGTCTTCCCATTTTTGTTGGCTATCTGTTTGGCGCCCTTGCAAAAGGTTAAGGAGATTGAAAAAGACACCGATTGGAGCATGTAGGCTCGGAACTGAATCTTTGCTAACTAGTATAGTTTGATTAACTGTCATACTTATTGACAGTTGACTCAGATATACAGATAGAAGGAAAACTAATTTATTGTGTAAAAGGGATAGCAAGGAGATGACCATTACCCTTTAATATCTAACACATCTTAGGAGAGGCTTTTTATTGTCAGTATATTCTTGGTAGGTTATTCTTGGGTTTTTCTTTCTTAAATTGGGAGATTAGCTTGTAACTGAATTTATTTGAGTAGGTATCTTAAACGATCATAGAGTAATCGAGTAGGCTACATTTTCGGGTAGTATTTCGGTTCAGATATGTAAGAACATATGTGTAGTAATATACGCACTCCTAGTCCCTATGGTACCTGACAATTCTATGATATCACGTGTGCACAGTATCAGATTCCAGCTAGAATAACTGGGCGGGAACGTCAGCCTCAAACATCAAATCATGATAATACCACTTTAACTTTTACAGTTCAATCTCCACAACCCCATAATGCGGGTGCTTATGACCTCCTCACTCTAGTGAAGCGACATCACGAACCCCCAGCTTACATAAGATCGCATCAGCAACAATGGCTGCAAAATGAGGTCGATCGAAGGTTTGTCTTGGGCCTACAGCTTCTATCATCAATTATCTATTATTCGCCCTTACTTTATACATAACCCATCTCTCTGGTATCCCCTGCATATAATGATATCATATCTTCTTCTCCCAACTATGAATCCTTGAAGAAACTGCCCAAGTCGTGAATCACCATACCGGCAGTGGCAGCGCTGATACTGGTGGCAATACCACCACTGATCAACGCACTGATGATGGTGAGCGAAATGTCTCTGGCCCTCAAGTTCTTGGTCAAGGTGTTGAGCACACCAATAGTGATACCAAGCGAACCAAAGTTGCAGAAACCACACAAAGCGTAGGTGGCGATTAAAGTACCTCTCTGAGACAAAGCATTGTAAGGTGCGTCGTTGATCAACATCGAGTAAGCAACATATTCGTTTTGGATGAACTTGTATGCAATGAGCTGCGCAACATGGAAGATCTCATTACGAGGAGTTCCCAACAAGAACGCAACAGGGTACAAAATGTAGGAGAAAATCATCTCCAACGAAAAGTGGTGGATGTTCCAGAAGTTACCAAACCAGGTGAGGATACCGTTGACCAACGCAACCAAGCCAATAATACACATGGTCTGTGTCAACATGGTGAGTGCAATACTGATACCCAAAGTGGCACCATTGGAAAAGGCGTGCAACACATTCTGTGGCTTGTCCTCCTCATTCTCAATAGACTCTGGGACCACAGCCCTGCCGAGCGAAAGTGGCGTCTCAACCTCAGGGTAACGCAACTTCGACACCGCAAGCGATGCTGGAATCGACATCACACACGACGAAACAAGGGCCTGGGCATTAAGACCCAATCCAATGTATCCGACCAAAACAGCACCGGAGATAGTGGAAAAACCGGAGCACATAACCTGGTGCAATTCCGCTTTAGTCAAGTGGGGCACAAAGTCCTTAATCAACACGGCAGACTCACCAATACCGATGAAAGGCGATGCTGCAGCTGTGACGGCCTCAGCACCACTCACGTTCAACGACCAGTAGAAGAAGTACGCAAACTTACCAATACCCCATTGAACGGCACCCAAGTAGTAAAGAATGTGCACAAACGCAACGAAAAAGATCACTGCGGGAAGGACAGAGAAAAAGAACATTGGAGTGGCAGCAACATCCTTGCTGGTCAAGAAAGCAACACCGGCTTTGGCGAATCCAAGCAATTCACGAGCCAAGGTGGAGATGAAGTTGAAGATGTCGTAACCTGCCTTGGTTCTCAAGACAAAAATCGCAATGATGTACTGCATCAACATACCGCCAATAACGGTTCTCCAGTTAACCTTGGATGGGTTACGCGAAGTAACGAAAAGAGCAAAGACCGCAACCAAAACTCCGAAAAACGAAACCGCACGGTCCTTACGCTTGGAGTATGGCGTCTCCAGCGGAACAAAGGTACCCAAAAGCATCACACCAATAGTCAACGCACCACCTGCAACCAAACGCATCCAGTGCTGTGGGAACAATTTTTCGTAGATTAAGTGAACACCAAAGCCCCAGATTTTGTAGACAAACTTCATGAGGAATGGGATGATACGGCAGTTCCACGAGATAAGACGAACCATGATCATCATCCAGAGGATAGTGGGGATCAACCACTGGTGACGGTGCTTGTCCTGTATAATGATCGACAACCACCATGCGGTGAAAAAGCACCCGGCGAAAGCCTGAAGTGCCACCTTCCACCATGGGCATCTGCTCTTGACCTTGTTCTTGATGGCCGAAAACGAGAAGTTGTACTTGTTGCTCTCATCGCTCGAAGTTTCGTGCGTCGAAACAACCTTTTCGAGGTCTGGGAGGTCCGCGTTATTCGTCTTAGACGGTGTGGGTGTGAGTTTGGTAACGTCCATGTCGAGGGATTTTTGGGGCCCTTTGCTTTATATATGCGATGGCCAAGGGTTAAAGGTTTTAGCGTTCCTAAAGGTGGAGAATCGCTATTTTGCGGCGCTTTTTGGCTCTACTGGCTGGAGTGTGGGGTGCGGTTGTGCGAGCTGAATGCAAGGGTTTTAAAGTATTCCGCACTGTTTTTGTAAGGCGCGATGCCTCTCGAGATAGGAATTTCACATCGGTCTGCAAAAGAAATTTAGCGCCGTAGATACGGGGATGAGCTCTTTTTGTGAAACAAAAGAGTACATAAGGGTAGCAGTAGACGATCGAGGAGACGCTGCTGTACTCGATGTAGTAATCTGGGGACGTAGAGATTTGGACGAATAATGATACAGCTATTCCTATGGATTTAGAGGCTAACTGATTTACTCACGGTACTGTTGGTGGGCACACTTCAGTGCTCATCAGCAGGTTTGTTGCAGCACAAAGACGTCGTTTCTTTTTTTCAACATAACCCAACAGACCCCGCAAGAAGTCTTGTGAGCATCCTGCTTCTAGCATCATGTTATCATTATGGACAAGTTATGTGCCGCAGGTGAGGTTCGCCTGTTCCTATATCTTGCCACTTTCTCCATCATGTCATTTCTTAAATTTATCTTTTCCTTCTTATCATTTTCTACTTTTCCTATGCCTTTTGCTTAATCTCATTTTTCTTCATTACAGATTCCTTTTCCACTTTGGGTTAATCGTCGACATCCGATTGACAACGGCTCCAGGCGGGGCCATTCTTGTCCACATCGTTGCATACTGTAAAAATGCCCGGCGGAGGACGGCCGTCCTCTTCTCAGCCACGCGGATATTTTATACCATTTTCGCTTCTAGAATTATTATCGGCGTCAGTTTCTCAACAAGGAATTATGCATCGGGATTTTTATCTAATGATCTGGCCCCGTTCCCGACATTTCGGATCATCAAACAAATACTAGTTATGATAGGAGCTTCATTTTTTGCTCGCCCTATCAACGCCCTTCCTCTTCTGATGCTTCTCCTTCTGATAATATGCCACCAAGTCAGTAGTAATCAATGCCAAGGTTTTTGAAAAAAGTATGCCAATGCCAAATTGCCGACCTCACTAATTCTTATGCAAATTCCACCGAAAGTATAATGTTCACCGTGCTTTTTCATACGTAGCTGGATACCTTATCGCTAAATATGCCGAGCATTACGTCAAGCATCCGGCAATCGCTGTCACTAATTCTTAGTCAATCAACTGTCACTAATTTTGACATAATTTGAACATGTCTTCTCTACTTCTAAGCCAATCTGCTATACATCTTTCGTTACCAGTATCCCACTCCTGTATTCCCCAGCCCTCTACTAAATCTTCACAAATGAAATCTTATTGTCTACATATAGCGTGCCCTGTTTGTACTCCATACTCGTACACCCGCCACATCCTATTGAAAGATCTGGGAGGTCATTAGTAGTTACCTGGTTCGAACACAAGTTTTTAAGAATGACTTAACAATAGCATGATGTTGGGTGTATCTTAAACTGAATAGATACCTGGCGCTACTTCATCTACTAGTTTTAAAGTATCCAAAGCAAGTCCCATCCATAAAAATTTACACGTTAATTATGAAGAGAGCTACTGAAAATTCTTTTTCCCTTAAGGAAGAAGAAGATTGCCTTTGTAGATTTCGCGAAGACTAGGATTTAGTGGCATTTATCGGATGTTAAGCGAAACATTTGAGCTTAGGGTGCAAAAAATGAATAGTAGACAATTTTTGGAACTACGTGATCACCTGAAGCATCTCACTCAGGTTTACTTAAAGTTTTGAAACCAGCAGGCCTATTTGAATGATGTACCTTCTCGACCAACTTTAGCACTTGCATGTCAATCTAGATATCCACATACATACCGTCCATGTCATTAACATTTTCACACACATGGAATGTCAAAATTGAGAAAAACCATTTCATGAGCTTTCTCAAAAACATCTTTACCGCAGCGATCAATAATCAAAAGTGCGATACCATCTGAGTATCGTCTACACATAAACCCTTGGAAATATTCAGCTAAAATTTGAAAACTAACTCTTCGGTCAACCAGACTGTTTTTATCTATATTAAGCCTTGATTTCTGCTAATATTTAAGCCCTCATTCTAGGTCTCTTGAGCCCACATTCTCTGTAGATTGTGTCATCTGCATGGATATTGTCCTCTTTTGTGTATTAATGAGAGAGAAAAACACAAAAGATGGCAAACATATGCGGAACATAATACTTCTGTTAAAGATTCATAAATCTGGTACCTGCGGATCTAATGTGCATTTCACTATTGTGTAGTTGTGTACCCGAAAGCTTTACGAAACATCTCACTTTTTGCTCTTTTAGTCATTCCTACTTTTCCTCTTAGGCACATGAAAGCTATCACTTTTATTTTCTCAACTTCAATTTAGTCATTTGTTAAATCTATTTTCTTTGTAGTTAATCCGAAAGTCTGGAGACAAACACAAAAAGGCAGCAAAAATTTGCCTAATTTGATGAGTGATCATCGGCTCATT
This sequence comes from Kodamaea restingae, assembly GCA_003707425.3. Taxonomy (NCBI): domain Eukaryota; kingdom Fungi; phylum Ascomycota; class Pichiomycetes; order Serinales; family Debaryomycetaceae; genus Kodamaea; species Kodamaea restingae. The sequence continues at coordinate 651,305 of PPJA03000006.1, forward strand.
TTTTTGCCTATGCTATAGCGGTAAATGATTTCATCTATAGGTTGGTTCTGTTTCGGTAAATTCAATAACTTTGCCTGGCGGAAGGTTTTCTTCGAATCTTCACATTTTTTCTGTTTTCGACAATATTTTGCAGCATTCGAAAAAAAGCTCACAAGAATGTAGTTAGAGTGCCGGACAATTCTACAAAATCTATAAGCATTTAATAAGCTTTATTAAGCTTTCATCTGACACTAAAACGAGAGGGTTAAATTTATGAAAAGTATGATCGAGTAAAAGTCAACCTACCAAAGTGTTGGGGTTTCGAGTAGCTATATACCCAAAACAGAACGTGGTTTGTACTATACATTCTAAATCGGTGATAACTCAGTAAACTCTTGATAATGTTTGAAAATCGCCTAACAATCAGGTTCCCTCTTCACTGACTAGATCAGTTCATTTATTCAGCTCACTCTTTACTGTAATATGACTTTCAATTAACTTGGGCAGCGCTTCTATATCTTGAACGAGAAGTATCACTCATCATACTCAATCTTCTTTTTCCCCGTATTTCATTTTCGCCTCATTCAAATAACCCCCATCCATGTTGTTCCCCAACCCCATCAAAGTCTTCAGAATTGCTTCCGTCGTACCAATCACTGGCCGTAACAACAACAACGGCAGATTCTGCAAAACTATCTTCATCGTGTCCTGCATCGATTCGGCATCCTCTAACTCCTCCAATAAACGCATTACATGCTTCTTGGTCACCTTCATGTTCCGGCCTAGAGCCTCGTATGCATGTTGCAATCCCTGCTCTATGTTTTCTGGCTGGTTCAGGTAGTTACTCACCGGCTTATACGCTTCTTCTGACCCTGACAGGTCGACCTGGTTGTCAATGTCAATGTGCGAGTACTGTCGAGACTTGTTGAACTGGTTGCGTTCATATCGCGTCAGAGAATAGAGAAGCTGCGAAGTTTCGAGAACTCCGCTTTTCTTGGACTTTTTCTTAGGCTTTTCTGGTTTTTCAAAACGGCTCTCGCCCTGTTCCAATAAACCTTGTGTGCCTGTGCTCAACTTTACACCCAAGCGTATCAACTCCGTGCCTGCAGAACGAAGGAATTTCATGCTCTGTTTCTGTACAGCACGGAGCTTGTCTTCGCTCTTTATGGGCTCCACAACAAGATCACGAAGATTGCCACCAATGTTATAGATCAGTTTGAAAAGGCCAAACCCAATGAGGATCTTTACAATCTTGCTGTTTTTGTTGCGCACGAAGGAGTCACCCCAAATCTGACCAAGTCGTGGTCCTAATTGGTCCGCGCTCACTCCAAATATCGCCACACGGTCCAACTTTACCTCAGATCCTTCCAAGCTGAAAAAGTTGAATAATTCTGCATATTGGCCTCCTCGTATCCCGACATAGTCTACGTTCTTGGGCTTATAATCAACACGAAGACGGATTTCATCCATTTCGACCTTTTCGAAGTACATCACCTCGTCCTCACGGTCTACCACAAATCTTTCATCACGGAAACAGGCGAACCGCTGAAGAAACATAAGCGTGTCCTGATCAAGATAAATGCGCACGGGCATGATGCTTAGCTTGAGGATCGCCTCTGTAGCTGCAAGTTCAGAACTGGCCACATTTGTGAGTTTAAGTCTCACCATTTGGGTACCAATTTCGCGCTTTTCGCCGTCGTATCCAAGAAGTTTGTGCCACAGCGAGCTGGGAACATTGTCGATAACATTGACCGTTTCCACACCTACCTCCACGATGTTCAGTATGTAGGGAAGATCACGAGAAGAATACGAAGAGTCGTCAGGTTTAATGCCTTGAACAGATTTGTCTGCTTTTTTATCCACTTTGAACTTATCTTTTTGCTCGCTTTCTGTTTTCTCGAAAACATCCACGTTAACTTCCACATTCGCTAACTCAAGCAAACATTTATGGACGTTAGACCTGCGTAACCTAAGATGGTCCACAGAAGTAACATCTACTGTTACTTTACTAAGCTTATCGGTTGTCGTATTATCCGTCGTTTGCATCTCCACTTGCTCATTCACCAAGCTGGCAAAGTCTTTGTCATAAGTTTTGTCGTACGTCGCACCCAAGAAAATTGACTGATATAAATTCTCTTCCACAGAATCAGACTCGTTTTCCTCGTCTTCCTCCTCGATATCCAAGAAGTCTACCGAATCAGCGAGGTTGTTGAACACAAGTGGATCATTGAGTGAGCGCTGCTGCACCATGCTCTTTTCCAAAGCCTTCTTCGCGCGCGTCTTTCTTTTTGATGACAACTTCTGCTCCATCTTCTCTACGACCCCGCGGATAGCATCGCGAGTATCGCTCCAGTCGTATCCATCATAGAGATAAACCTTTGACCTACTTAAGTTCACGTGAACCTTGACCACGGCAGTATTTTCAGCCGTCTCTTGGGCATGGTCAAAGTGATCTTCAACAAAATGGGGAGTGAAGATTGAATTTGCAAGAGAATTTTTTGCAGCCAAAAATGCCTGTGTAAGCGGTTCGTCGGCAAGATCGACTTCATCACCAAAGGAGTCCTCTGCTTTAATGTAATCTGCGAGCTCATCACACATATCATTGATTTGATTGGTTTGATCATCTTTGAACCCGTCATCTTCGAACTCATATTCTTTTTTAGGGCCATTGTTTTCTTTGAATTCATCATATCCCTTAAATTCATTCTCATCAACGCCATCCAATAAGTTAATTTCTTCCGGCAACACGACCTTCATTTTCTCATCATCCTTGAAAATCACCTCGGGTTTCAAGTCTGTCAAGAACAGAATTAAACAATTAGCTGAATCAGCACAGAGTTCGATCTTCTGTTCATCCAGATTTACCTTCAAATCGATGGTTTTAGGATAAAACGTAGCCCCTAAATGCAACAAGTTGACTGATAAAATACGCACATATCCCCGCTGGGTATAGAAATCAGAAGGACTCACATAGCCGGGAATCACGTTGATGTGTTTCGAGCCTTCATTGGCAACATCATCGATCAAGAAGCCGCTTATTCCTTTGAGTGTAGATTTGAGGTATGTTGGACTGGCAATCGTCACGTCAACCTGGCACCGATCCACTGAAGCATAGAGTTTTGAGTTGAGGGTAAGTGGGGTGACACCTACTATGCAGTCAACAAGAACGATGCGGATGTTTTGCTGGGGAGTAGAAGAATGTTTTGGTTTTGAAGGAACGGGCTTGGGTTGTCCACTCTGTTTATGATTATCTGTGGTTTTGTGAGACTCAGAGAGATTTTGTTGAAGGCCATTAATCTCATAGTTTTCCTTTCTTCCTTCATCATTCACCTGGTTGTGATTTCCTTCGCTTCTCTTTTTTTCTTCGTCTTCACTTTTGTCTTGCACCCAATTTGCATAGCAATCCACCAAGAAATTCCTCGCAGTTACCTCAATGCTCCCGTTTTCTTGTCTTATCATCACCATAGGCTCGCTTAAACTCTTCTCAGTATGCCCTTGGTACTCATGCACGACAGGCTCATCCCCACGCAAGACACCTGCGTATAAAATCGACCCCACTAAGTCGCCTTGAATCTGCTTTAAACAAATATCACGAATGCGCAAATCAAATTGACCAAGCCCAGGGGTTATGACGGAAATAGCAACTTGCTTCACAAAAACACGCAGAGAACAAACCCCAGGAGCAGCGCGTTTGCGCCGTGCAAACACTGATTTGTCCATTTGCAGCAAAACTTCCTTTTTCGGTTTATGGTTTTGCAGCCGTGTTACATGCAGGACAAAAACATCAATGGCTGCAAAAAGCTTTTGCACGAGCCTGGTGGCGATTGGAGGCGATACGACCAGGTCTATTATAAAGCTGAGTGGGGTGGAGAGGTTGGACTCTTTTGGCAGACCGCGAGGGGATACAAGGAATGAGCGGAACTTCGTCTTCGAGGTGAGGAGCTGGAGGTTTGAGAAGGTGAGGAGGGTGGTGGGTTCGTTAAGCCAAGGACCAGCTTGGGTATGTTCTTTGAATTTAGAATCGGTGTGTTGGACAAATTTGGATGGCTCGAGGTCGGCTTGGTCTGCAGAGTCTAATGGTTTTGCTTCTGAGGCGTCGTAAGTTTTCTCATTATCAGTTTTCTCTTGCCGGGTCTTCTCTCCCTCTTCATTTTTCATTTTTTCTTCACTAATCCCCAACACAACCTCCTCTATGCCCATCTTCTCCTCAACCAGGTTGTACACGCACGGCGAAACTTTAAGCAACAACGACAATCCACCCAAGTCAACACTCGCCCGCGAAGTGCTGGTCTGGAACATCACCAGAAAGTTCCCCTCTTTCTTTTCTTGAAGCAGACTTAAAGTGGAAAGCTTGGTAAGAACGGGATCGAGATCGGCGAGGAAGTCTAGAACTCGCGCCAGCGACTCCGCATCCAAATCGAGCCGTGCCTCTTTCGAGCATAATATCGTTAGTTCTGTCCCTTTGTCCTTGCTGAATGCCTCAAAACGGACATCCGCCTTTGCTGCACCTGTGCTGGTACTTGAAAAAGAGAATATGTTCCGTTCGCTACACGAGACTCCCACCGTTTCAGCGCCACCGTATATGCTATCTTCACTCTTCTTGATGTTGACATTTCGGAGAAACATAACGAGAGAATCTGCCACGAATTGCGTACCTACTAGTGCAGAGCTGGTGCTGAGCTCCACACTTGCAACATGGATCTTGTGAAAAAAGTCGTCAGACACCTGCATGTCATTATCCTCCACACTGTCATCTCCGTGGTACTGCGGAAACCGCTGGTTTGGCTGCCGCTGGTAATGCTTCTTGATTTTTAGACTGCGTGTGATGCTGTCAAGAATTGCACATACAGTGGGGAAAAGCGGCGTACTGGCGACTTTCAAGTTTCCCACATCCACCTTGAGGTTCGAGATGCTCAGAAGACCCTTGAATTCGACACATATCTGGTCCAAGTATGCAATAACAGGTGGATCACGTGCGGGAGACACATACAACGACTTTGAAGTGGCGCTCATGTAGATCAGGCTCGCTTCTTCGTGGGTAAAAACCATGCTGTCAAGAAGTGACGACGGGGAGTCGGAGTCGGAGTCGGAGTCAGACCCGGAGGAAGTTTCGGAGTCTGAGTTGGCATCAGTTGGTGCTCCACTCTCTGAATTATTTTCACCACCCTCAACACCCTCTTTCAAGGCACTAACACAAACATCGCCAACCTCGACTCGGCGCACACCATTAACAGTGCGTAAAGTCAACTTGCTGACTTCCACAAGGAGCTCTGCATTGTCGCTCAACACTTTGAGCTTGATTCGGTGAACATTGACGTGGAGCCGCAGAAGCGCCATTTCCACCGCGCGTGCCATGACCCCACTCAATGCAGATGTTTTCGGGCGGTCGGCGGATTCATCGCTTGATGGGGTTGATGGCGGGCTCTGTGAGGGACCAGAAGTGGATTTTTCCGGCGTTTGGCTATTTTGCGGACTTTCATGCATTGAAGGCGTTTCGTGCTGTGTTTGGTGTTTCGCTGTTTGGGGATTTGCCAGTGCTCTTCTGTAATTGGCTGTTTCCGATCCACTTTGGTTAGGTCTATTTTGAAATTGTATCCCTCGTCTTTCCATTTCCTTCAACCCTGTTGGGTCTCTTATGGTGTCTCTCGCTGACTGGTCAAACTTCAACCTATCGGGAGTTTGTGCACTCCTCTCTAATCCCTTCTCCCGATCTTCAAAAACACTTCTATAAATATCACTCAACGTGTCTGAATCCTCCATTGGATCCATAATCGTGTTGGCCAAGTTGGCGGTACTCTGCGCAAGCGAAAACGCCACAGATTGCGAGATGTCGTCCACGACGTCTGGTGCAATCACCACCTCGACGTCATGGGCATCCACCGTGACGCCGCCTGAGGTCAGCGTGCCTGCGGAAAGCTCAAAGAGCCCAACCTGGCCATATCGGAGGTTGATTCCTGGCAACTTGCCTACCTTTTCTGGATCGAGGCTCACGTCACGGAGCACAATGCTGTTGAGCAGTACTTCCTCGAGGTTTGGGAGATCGATCTCCGAAAAGAGCGAGAGTTGTTGGAGCACATAGAGAAGTAGTCGTTTCTGTATGTTTTGAGGGATCCAGGGGGCCATATTGTAAATAAAAAATGATAAGGATTGTTAGAATGTACAGTACACTGCTTCAGAGGTACAGATAGCTAGAATTGTATAATCAGTTACCAGGGCGTATGTGGCGTTAAGAAATGGAAAGGGAGCGACGTGGGGTATACATAGTATATATTCGCTTACAAGTATGCGCTAGCGAGATCAACTAAAGTAGACAGCAATATTTTACTGATTTCAGATGGTCGAAGTAATTACATCAGCACTCACATTAGGCCACTCATAACTGTAATGAATTCCTCACCATCATGAACTCACAAACTTTAGTGAACCAAATGTTGACATCGTCAATTCAACTCATTAGCTTCGTTCTTTTTATGTACCGAAGCACTGCTTGTAATTGAAATTGTAAGAAACTGAAGTAATGTAGAAACTGCTAAGCTTCAAAACCAGAGGTTGTGCTGAGAATACGAACTGGAACAAATAGAGACAGTCCAAAGTACTTGTGGTGACAAAGGCACCGACAAATTTAGTTTGCTTCTTCGCACACTGAATGTTTATTAGTCTTGATATATGGCTGAAGTACGTTGGCAAATGCACTCATTATGGAACTATCTAGATTCATAGACAATTGTATCAAAGAGCTTGTGCAGATAGTGATCCATTGTACATGTACGCCACACTTTGTTCATTCACTGCTGTCGCGTGCTGACGTCATCACTTGCACCGAGTCATCACTAGGTTACATCCCGCTCGTTCATATCGCTGTCCATCCTACCAGTCCCTGTTACCTAAGGCTCCACCAACGTAAATCTCGACTGCCTTGCTCAGTCATCAGTTCCTCTATACATTAGTGAACCTGCATACAAGCGGCTGCAAATCTCCATTCTCGTGATTTTCGGGCATTGCGAATTCATGTTTTGCTTTTGGTTCGTGAGTTTGGGTTCTCATTGTGCGTGCATTTATATGGACAATTTTTACGGCGAGCGTGCAGCCTACTTTTCGTTCTGTATCAAGTAGCTCAGCTCTAAATGAAGGCAGCTAGTTTTTATTACTCTATATTAGTGCATGATCAATCTCAGGAAGTTCATGTCTCACGTATGACTCTATAATTGAGTTGAGGCGCCACACGAAACTCAACAACACTCTTCGCAAACCCCGTCAATGAACAGCCATTTTGTGGAGTTTTTTCATCAAACTCAATCTGTCGCCAGGTCCTTGTAATCCACGCCTATTGGCCTTGGTGTCCAGTTCTTCACCTCCTCAAACAAAAAACCTGTGCGCCTCTTCTTTGTTCCCAAAATATCGTCCAATGATGGAGCGACATACGCCAACTCCTGCACCAGCTTGATCTTGTTGTGGAACACCTCGACCGAAGTTTGTGATTTTTCCGAGAAAACACCGTTTGATATGAACTCTTGGACAGCACCGCATACTTTGGCAAACCCTTCCAAGTTATTGACACTTCGAGAATATGCCTGGGTGAAACGATCCCAAACTAAACCAAAGAGTTGGTCTCTAGACTCGATGAGTGTAGCGGATTTTTCTGCTTTTTCCGACACATGCGCGATTCCCAAGACATATATTCTAGGAATATCGACGCCACGAGATTTCCCATCGCTAGTTATATCTTCTCCACTCAACGGAGCATTATCTGCTTTTTCTCCCTTGAAATCCACCTTTCCTGGTTTACTTGTTTCTGCTTTTCCTGGTTTACTTATTTCTGCTTTTCCGGCCCGTATCTCACCCTTACCCCCCTTCATCAACCTCCCTATCATCATCGCAACCCACTCCAACAATTGCGACACCTCAACATCATCCTCGATTGCAACTCCAGCAGAACGAAAAAAACCGCCGCCGCCACCAATCTGGTCCAAAATTCGCAATAGTAACAGCACCTCAAATGCAAACCCCAACCCATCCAACAACGGCAGGTAGAGCTTGAACCAAATCGGATTGAAGGGATTCAGAGCCCCGATCTTGCGCAATTTCTCGTGGTTGTAAATGAGAAAGTCGCGGTGGATGAGCACCGCAGCCAAAATGTCGCACAGTGTCGCAGCTTCACCCTGTAGGTGCCACTTTTCACGTGAGTCCAAAAAGCTTCGTATCGCACTCACCTGCTTCACAACACGCGCCAGAAAGTCCTGTTTCCGCTGCTTCTTGTATGCCTTGACAAGCGCACTCACCTTGTCCATGCGCTCGTTCACACTTTTGACGTCGTCCTGCATATTGCCCCTCATCGCCGTTTCCGCTTCCATCAGATACGGAATGTAGTGCGAGTCCTCACCGTCGACCTGGACCCAGTATCTTTTGAATAGCCATTGTAATGCTTGCTTAGCAGTGATGCGACACATATCCAAGCCTGGTAGCGAGTCATGTGTGGCATTGTTGCGGAATTCCACAAAGAGGAAGGGCAAGTTGATATGCTGTGCCAATGCGGCATTAGGGATCACTCCCTGACCCAGTTGTAAGGGATCAAGAAGCCCATTGACAAATCTGACCAAGGCCGATGCATACGTCATCTGCACAATAGCGGTTTGTGTGGTTGGCTGGTCATTTAGTATGGCCAGTGTGAGAAGCTGAGTCGCTTCGAGCCCATGTGGCACTTTACCCCGTGTTAAGAGTGCGGCTGTCCGCTGGACGGCACGGAGTCTGAAATCATGCGTGGAGAAGTCGTAAAACCAGCGTTTGAGAGTGCGAAGTTCGTCTGCAGATTTGTATGTGCGAACCTGGGGGTTTTTATAGGAGATCATGTTATTTTTCACTTTTACGAACTGAGAAGTGCTAGTGTATTGGTGAACAAATATGACGTCCAGATATATCTCACAATATCTGCTGAGGCCGAAAAGCAAATATAGCCCTTAAACCACTTCCAGACACTTGCTAACTCGTGTTTTGGTCCAATGTGCTGTGTTGTTAATCACATACTGCATATAATCTTGCTTGATTCACTTTGGTACATATAAACGGTACTGCACCTAAATGGGTGTTGAGATGCTGTTCATCGCAGAATTTCTGAAGGAGCTTTGGTAATAAGTAGCCAGAGAGCTGTCTTGATTAGCAAGGCATACTTATCCAAAACCTTTCAATGGTCTGAAAATTCTTATCAATTACGTTGATTTTTCAGTAGCTGAATGGCGACTGTAACTGTTTCTGTTCAAGTAGTGAAGAGGACTCGCTGAATGAGTTTTTTCAACGTCAAAATCAAAATCAATGGTTAGTACAACTTTGACATCAAAATCAATGCCTAATTTGTGTTCCATTTTTGGGCCGCACATGGCTGCAAAGTGCACGCCTGATTGAAACTGGTGCAGTTAATGTCGAAGAAAATGATTTCACCAATTGAGTTAGTAGTAGTGAGAATTGTGCAGTAAGGAGAAGAAGCTAAGACTTTCTCAATTACAAAGATGCCGATTGTTTCACTCATTGCATTAATTACCAACGCAACATAAGTATACATTTAACATCCACAGCAAAAAGCATCAACAGCACCAGGGTATTGTGGTATACGACCTGGCAATCCATTTAACAGACTTTATTTTATTGTCTATGAACTTGTTTTATATCACCTTGTTTGATGAAAGGTCTTTTAATTCACTTTCACTTGTCTGCACAAATGAATCAACAACTCATAAGTACCGATAAATTAACTTGTTGGTTTAGCTGCAGTAACTCGCTTACAAACCGATCAACATTTGTAAATCAGTTCAGACATTTAATTACTCAGGTGTTTGATCCATTTCGGGTATTACGAGATTGTCTACGAAGTCACCAATATTCTCACTAACTCGGACTTTCAGCTATTACTGACTTCTCCTGTAAAGATCTATAACCTGACCACCTCTCTATTTATAAAACATTCTAGTCATCAAGTCATAAATGGTTCGACCAATAACTTTTAAGCAATCTTAAAATCTGCTCATTTCATAATCCCACAATGTCTGTTCCGCAAGCTTTACTTCAAAATTCCACGACTAAACTATTTTACAGTACCTTTCAAAATCATTAAGTCATCTTGTAACCAATATCGTTCATTTCGGAACGTTTCTCAGTTCGCTTCTATTTTTTTCACATTCCCCATCTGGTCGCATTTTTTGCAGCAAATTCCAATCTATGGATTATTTGCAACAAGTTTCCCTCAGTTTCCTTTCATTATGTTCCTTCTCTTCAATGGACTACCTCATCTAATCCTCCATATCCCTCACTGAGGCTGCTCAACAACTGACTCTGCTCAAACGACAACACACGCTTTGGCGGCAAAGGCTCCTCCTCGCCAACAGCAGCATCCCAACTGATAGTGACGACCCCAAATAAGACAGCCAGTAAACCCACCACTATCCAAGTAAATTGGGAATAACTCATCTTATGTTGCGCAAGAAGTGAGTTGAACACCAAATCATTGACTAAGTTGAATACGTTGTACACCAAAAAACAAAGCGGATACAATATGGACGTCAGCATTTGCTTCAAACCCATGTTGAACGCACTCAACTGCAACGCAATTATTATGAGCATCGCCACAAGGAGAAAGTACGCCGTAGGATGGCGGAGAATACCCAGAAATCCTCCCATAAGTATGGTTGCGACAACAACATCAACCAAAGACTTTGCAAAGAGAAATGTATGGGCAGTCAAAGTGCCACTAATGACACCATAATAAAACCCCTTGGCGATTTTGCTGCAAAGTCTAGTCGCACAGACCTGTAACCCAACACAGAAAAGAAACGTGCTCCCAAACCACGTGAGAAATACAGGGGCAGTGAACCGGGTCCACACCTCGGCGAACCTTTCGTCCAAACTACCCCCGGGAGATTCGGCCTGGGTGGCGCCGTTGTATGCGATGACGAATGCTCCAATAGCGATGCTGATTGTACCGTAGAGGAGTTTGCGTGTGAAGTGTTCGCCGAGAAGGACACAAGATAGTACCGAGTTGAAGATGAGCCCGATGGATTGGAGGGGCAGGAGTATAATAAGCGGGAGTGTGGTGATCTGTACCACCAGCCCAAGGATATTTGCGGTGATGAACATGGAAAAGCCCGCAATCCACATGTTGCGTTTACTCTTCTGATGGCCATGGTGGTAGTGTTGCTCAGGGACATACAGTTTGCGCTGGAGTGTGATACCAAGTGATTGCACGGCAGAAGATACCACTGCAACAGAACAGCCTAAAGCGATGGACATATCGTGCGCAAGTATTCCGATGGAGATCTGTTTCAGTTCTGCGAAGTGAGCTTCGAAGGGCAGAGGTTAATTTGTGTTTGTGTTTTCGACTCTTTGTTGAGTGTTTCGACTTCTGCCAGGGTTGTTGGGTCGACTGCTTTTAGTGTTGGTTGGCTGCTTTTAGTGACTCTAATGGTGTGGATCGGCACAGCCTTATCTGTTTCTATTTTCTCCGAAAATAGAAGCATGATCGACCGTGTCAGCGCGGTGATTGAGGCACTCGAAGAAAATCCACAACATGGCCTCGAATTGTTGGACGCATTGCTCTACCTGTTTGTGCCGTATATAAAGCTGCCTATATCAACAATAACGAATTCTCAGGTTCTCCAGTTCATTGCGCTTCAAGATGATTTCCAGTACAATGTGGCCACGAGTTTGGTGAGGTGCTACGCAGATATAAGAAGAAAGGACGTTGCGTCTGAGAATTCTAAATCTTCATTCTCACAGGTGAGAACGCCAGCAGCGGCAAATCAGTCGCGAACCACAATGTCCCCATCAGTATCGCAATCTTCTCCATCCCCACATTTTTCTCCATCCCCGCTGGCTCCGTCAAGTTCGACCTCATCGACGGGTGGAGCCTTATCAAGAAAGTACTTGCTCACAGTTAACAGGCTCCTCCAAGGGTTATTGCTTCTCCATCCGAAGTCGCGCGGCCTTTTCCGTCGCAGCAGCAATATGCGCTTAGTGCTTGGACTTTTGGACGAGGCCACATGTGCAGGTGAAACGATATCGCTCATTACCACCTTGGTGCATATTCTTTTGAAAGACTTGGGGAATTTTCGGGTCTTTGAGCGTGAAGGAGGCTGTACTAGCGTGATACGAAAGATGCAGGTGGCGGGTGATGATGAAGAGAAGGTAAAGTATAAAGTGATCGAGTTCCTTATATTTTATTTGGTAGATGAGGGAAATGGGAAGGATTCCCGAGGCATAAAAGAGAAGCTGGAGCTTTTCCGTGCCGATTTCCCCGAGATAGATGAGTTGGTCGGGAGTTTAGTAGAGTTGAAGGGTGGGTGAAAGAAGTCAGATGGCCAATACAAATGTCGGTATCAATTCCATCAACTGATATGACTCGAATGAAATCAAAATAGTTGGAAATAAATGGGACACATTTGGTTCGCAAGTTGGTTGACGTGGGTAGTACTGGACACAAGCAAAGTCTAGGGATCAAACCTTTTCTTTGGACTCTCTCACCTGAAAGCATATATCTGCGGGCATTTTTGCGGAAACACCAAACTAAGATGATGATCTTTTGAAAGCATTCTGCTGGATTGAGAAACCTAACAAGAAGAATATACCAAAGAAACTTTTCACGACATTCATTATTTATTCATTGGCACGCCACAGATCAATTGTTTGATGCAGACCTTGAATATCAAAATACAAGACTGCAAAAATGAAAAGGAAGACCCTGTGAAGGATTTCGGTTACATGTCGAGCCTTTTACGTTGCTGTCATTGGAATCCCCTGTTTTGTCATCACATATATCACATGTCCCACACATACAACACAAATATAATACATAAGACAAATCACTTCTTATCATTCAGCGCACGCTTTACTACAATTAGCTACCATTGTGAAATAGCTTGTTTCAATAACTAGTCATTAAATAGTTTTCACAGCCCTCGGTTCACCGCTCCGGTCCTTATCGTTACTTTTTCAACTCAAACTTTTTTTCCTTTTTCGTAATACTGAAAAGTGTTCTAAAACCGTTGAGACCACGGCTTTGAACACCACAGCAATAGTCTCTACGACCAACCAGATCAAGAGTAATAACCCCGTCAATAATCACTGATAATTGAGGTGGCCATCTTTCATATCGACAGCACAACTCGTGATCGCCACTCTGTTTAGCGAGAATTTTACTCGAGTGAAATTTGAAACATACTGAAAAGTGGCCGTATACATTGTTATTTGTCAAGTTCAGGAACTTGATTTAGATTGTGACTAACCCCAAAGTCATATTGCCAGGTTTGTAATTAGTGGTACTCGTGTGAAAAGTTGAGTGTTTACAAATCAATTTTACTGAGCTAATTAGCAAAGCAAGAGAGCCACTGAGAGTGATCTTTGGTTCATACTCGACGTATTATAGGTTAATTGTTGCGATTTGATTTGGATCAGTGAGAGATCAAACGAAGGAGCCAAAACTCATCTCAAGTTTACGTCCAATCCTAGCAAACCCACAAATCGCCATACCTCATTGAAGAATCTATTCACAAATTATCCTTGTGAGCTCAGCTGGAAAGACACTTGACGACAAAGATTCACCAACTGCTCACAAGAAAGCATCAAAACCGATATAAAAGTTCAACTGAAATTACCAACATAGCATTTAAGCCCTTTCATTACCTGAGACACAGGCACATTCACCCCAAATTTCCAACTAAAGATTAAAAACAGCAGATATCACACAACGTATCATTCGACCAAACTTTGAAAACACTTAGCAAAACCTCCAAAACAATATGTCATCCCTTTACAAACGCACAGAAATCATCGGCCGAGGCAAATTCGGTGTCGTCTACAAAGGTTACAACAAGCAAACAAAAGCGGTCGTCGCTATCAAGGTCCTCAATCTTGACACGCAAGAAGATGAGGTTTCTGAGGTTCAGCAGGAAATTCAGTTCTTGACCGAACTCAAAAATACCCCCAACGTTACCCACTACTACGGTTCCTTCCTCAACGATACCAAACTATGGATCATCATGGACTACTGCCTGGGAGGAAGTTTGCGTACACTCCTCAAGCCCGGTGTTTTTGAGGAGCGGTACATTGCGGTGATTTTGCGCGAATTGCTCATAGCCCTCTCGCTGGTGCACAAACTAGGGGTTATCCACCGTGATATCAAAGCGGCAAATGTGTTGATCACAAAAGAGGGTCATGTGCAGCTCTGTGACTTTGGAGTGGCTGCAAAAATCTCGTCGAATGCAATAAAGCGCAGCACCATGGCTGGGACTCCATATTGGATGGCGCCGGAGGTGATTCGTGAGGGCGATACCTACAACAGTAAGGCCGACATATGGTCGTTGGGTATCACTATATACGAAATTGCGACCGGAAATCCCCCGTATTGTGACAAGGACGCCATGTGGGCCATGCAACTCATCTCCAAACTGACCCCGCCTCGACTAGAGGGCCGTGAGTACTCTGCCGGCCTTAAGGAGGCCATTGCACTCTGTTTGGACGAAGATCCAGAAGAGCGTCTCAGCGCAGACGACCTCCTAAAGTGCAAATTGGTGCGCGCATACAAGAGTTACCCGAAACTGATCTTGAAAGAGATTGTTTCACGTTACTTGGTGTGGCGCGACCTGCACTCATCACGGGACTCTGTGTTTGTGAATCTTGAGGACGAGAAGGAGTCGCCAACCGCGGCAGGTGAAGCCGGTAAATTCCAGCTTAAGTGGGACTTTGACTCGCTTTCGCTGCGCGAGTACATTATTGAGAATGACATCGACTTTGAAGAGCCCTCGGAAAACTACGACGACTCCGACTTCCAGACACTTCCTACTTTTGCGCCCAATACCGCAGGAAGCGCTACACACAAAACAATCAAGCAGCCGATACAACCCGCCGAAATCCCCAAATCGCTCCAGATGTTGTTTGACAATAATTCCAAGGACGAGTTAACGGCACCAAAGGGCCACATTGAGCGTATGGAGTCGCCCACCATCGAGATTCCCGACATGGACAGCATGTCGTACAAGGTACAGGAAGAAACACTCCGTGGGCCCAAGTTGATCCATTCGCATTCGGCTTCGGGCGGCTTGGATCGTATCCGGCGTAAGAACACGATATCCAAGAGTGTGACTTCGGGAAAGAGCACTTTATCCGGCAGCACAGGTGCCGAGGGCCCAGGCGAGTGGGGGGCCGCCACGATTGCAAATGGTTCTATTTCTGTAAATACTGCAAACGGCTCCATTGCCCCGACAGGAAATACTCCCAACGGTGTGACGTCAACATTGGGAAATACCGCTAATGGCGGTAGCTCTACATTGAGCAATACGACGAACGGCGGGCTTACGTCTTCGGCTGCAAGCGGAAATGTCATTTCTGGAAATTCTCTTGCAACCCCAACCGCACCAAACCACAATTCCTCCCTTTCTCCCCATGGAACGCCCACTAAAACCCCTCTGCCCAAACCGCCGACACACGTGACGGCCCCGTCTTCTTCTGCAAACTCGCCCTCAAAGTCGATGAAAGCGTTGCAGTCGACAACAAACCCACTTTTGCAGCCAATCAATTTCAAGGCCGAAGACAAAGAGAAGGAGAAACAGAAGGGCATGCGGCCCGGGTTTCATATTCAAATGCCGACTCCGTCCACAGCAGTTGTCAGTGCGTTGACCAATGAGAACTTTGACGGAGAAGTCAACCAATTTGGCATAAATCCATCCCAAGTGCATAATGTGCCCTTGTCGATGACTCCGGTGACCGAAAAAGACGAGCTGGAGGCGACTTCTCGTTTCCAAAAGAAGACCCGACCTCGGCATGCTTCTTCCAGTGCATCGATATCGGCTATCCCGACCCAGCATGTTCAACCTTTTCCCGCTATACCGCCAGTGAACCCAGATTTTTTTATGGATCTGACCCCGAAGACCAAGTTGGTGAGTGAGTTAGATGCGATGATCAGGACTTTCACCGGGGGATTGGCTGCATTGGAGGGCAGCTTGTAACGGCAAGAAAAGACACAAGTAAAAAAGAAAAATAAGAGTAAAAAGACATGACGAGTAGTAAAAAAACAGCCTTTGGGGTCAAATTGAACCTGAATTGGTGATACAAGTAGCAGGAAATCAAACTACATTTTGTTCGAATTATTAGTTGTGTTGGAAACAATCGGTATTTATTTCGGTAAATCTTTTTTGGAACCATGTTGGACTATAATAATTGCAATGCAAATAGGTTTTATTGTACTAACACATTCTTAGAAGTTTGTCTGCGAAGCTTAGTTTATGAAGCTGTTGAATGGAAATTTGCTGAACGCGGGTATTCCATAAACTTGTTGTATTGGTAACCAAGGCTGGATAAGGTTGTGTGATGTACAATACATTTATGTTGTCTAGTAAACTGATAAACTATTAGTGTTACATATAGGTTACTGTACAAAGTTTTAATTTGGGACAGTATCTAGAAACATTGCACAGCATCTAGAAATCTAAACCATCTTCTAGTACAGCCGGTCTAGCCACAATCGCTTTTGATCCCTAATGGTTCCTTTGACTAGATTCAAAACTTTTGTTCAAAGTGGAAATATTCTTGAGAGCCAAGTACGACTTTAGTTTAAAACGCCCTTAATGAACCTCTTACATTTTCCACAAAACCACCCGTTGCTGTGCCAATTCTCGCAACTTGGGAAAGTTAAAATTAAATTTATATGAGAATATAACGAAATCTCAAGGAGAGCCACATTCATTCGGTTGGCATTTCTTCATGAAATAGATTTCTTATCCATGTTAATTCTTGTGTAAGTACCAATGGTTGCAAAATTTTAAAAATGTTGTAATAGGTTACTAATACATGGTGACATCAACACTTTTCTAGTATTTGTGGTCGAATGAAGTCAAGATGTATATTTAAGAACTTTCAAAGTCAGGGTTTCTAATATTGTACTAAGAAGTTCATATCCTCTATATAAGGTAAACTCCGATACAATTCATTATTACATACCTGTGGTCTTCCTAATTTTAACAAATATGACCATCGGAACGTCCAGGCAACACATGTACAACAAATTTTATCATCGATTCAATAAGTGTTGACAAACGAACACGGAAAGCCACCAGGACGCTGACCAGATAACATTTATTATCCTAAAATCAGGTCACAAACCACCCCAACTTGGTTCTTGCATGCCAAATGAACCAACTTCTCCATTTAAATTCACGAGTCAATAATCATCCGTTAACTCAATAACTCAATAAATATCAGGTTCTCGATTAACTAACTCCAACACAAATCTTATTACCCAGTCCGTTCTTCACTGCCTCATCACAAATCAATCACGCACCGCCACAATTTACTAACTTATTATCCATCAAGTAGTCGCATTCTCACTGGTAGGTCAGCAAAGAACTAAACTACTTAAAAGCCCAACGGAAAATCAGGCCCAAGGTTTTGCAAGAAAACACTTTTCACGGTGGACTTCAAAATACTGTAAAGTCCGAGAGAAGTTCCCGGCAAGAGTAAGTTATTTGCACGGTCAGTACGTTGACACCCCGAGATAGCCTGTCCACCATTCAACATCTTTTCAAGCCACGCAACGGCACCAGAAGCACCACTAATATACTCCAAGACATGAGCATCAAGAACATCAGTGTTGAATTCAATAGAAGGAGCACCAAGGTCCTTCCAGGTGTTGAAGGCTCTTAAAGCCTCTTTGAACGGTGCAACCTCATCCAACTGTGCTTGGAAGATAAAAAAGGGGAATCTCGGGTACTCGTCCTTATTTTCCGGGAGCCCCAAAGTATTGTCTGCCATCACTTTTGCGACCGAATCGAGTTGGAAAATATCCCATCCAGTGCGCACACGAGGGTTAGAGCCACTAAACCATCTGACACCAAGAAATCTGAGTACAATCGGAATAAGACACTGTTCGTCGGCCCAGTACATTTCCAGGACTATATCCTGCGAAGAAGCGTATTGCGGAATCAATTCTTTAAGCTCCGCGTACTCGTTGGCCAAACCATTCAAGGCCGCTGCGGTGATACCGGAAAACGGAGTCCCATCAATAGCCACGGCAGTGGCAGTGATGTTCGTGACAAGACCACCAAAAGCAGCTCCAATCAAATTGGAAGCCAAATCCGGTGCATACTTTGGCTGCAAAACTCCGGCCCAGGCAGAAGCAATAGCACCTCCGGAGTACCCAAAAAATACCGTCTTCGCGTCTTTTCTGAGGCCAGAGAGACCAGAGCTGAGAACACCTTTGATGGTGTCCAAAGTTGCGTGTCCCGACTGTCTTCCACAAGTGAAGGCGGCTTTGGGCCCCTCGTAGTCTGGCATTGATACAAACCAACCTTTATCGAGATACGCCTGCACGAGCACCATTTCGACCTGCGAATTTGCCGTGGAGATAATTGGAGCTCCTTTCTGGAGACCGTAGGAAACAGCACAGTTTGGAGAAGGTGAGTCCTCGGCAACCTGGTGCGAAATCAACTTCGAAGTGTCAGCGTTGAATGGCTCAATCAAAGTGGTGACGACTGCGTTGGGATTTCCAAAGGAGTCCGTGGAACGCACAAGCAATTGCCAGGTGTTTTTCACCTTGACAGGAAGAATCACAGAACGCAACTCCTCTGGAATTGGTCTTTGGCGAAGAATTGTACCCGTAGTTTTGTTCTCAAATCCGATTGGGGGTGCATAGAAGGGGTCATCAGAGGGCTGCACTGCAAACAAAGCAGACGGTGCAGCAAATGCACTGGAGAGGATCAGCAAGATAACCAAGAAGACAAAGTTCATAGTTGACCGCAGCAAAAATGCAGTATTTGTCGGCATTTATACAGATTCCGGTTTCTTCAATTTTTGTGTGGTTGCAAATCTCGAAATTCGTTACGAGCACGCGTTTTACCGAGCGCAAAGTAGACAGGGGTAATTGGCTAAGATCGAAAAATAATACGACAATAGACCATGAGGAGAAGTGAATACAATAGGACGGAAAGAGATGATCGTAGTATGGATTCGAAATAGACTGTATGAGTGGAAATTAAGTGGGATCTGAGGCGTTGGGTGGAGCGAATACACTACAGCTGATGCAACACTAAATTTTCTTTTAAGCTTCTTGGCAGAAGTGAAGATCAATAGGTATGCACTAGATCTTATTCAAGAGCACGCCAGCTAATAGAACACTGCAGATGTCACAGGATTGCGAGAACTTGCTCCTTAGTTCAAGGACTAATTCAATATTTTTAATGTAACCTCAAATTCTAAAATTCCCCATTCTGCACTTATGTAAGCGTCTATGGGCTTCAGCTATCGATGCAAATACGAGCAAGTGGTGGATAATACGTTAACGATCCCAATGATGAAAAATATGAATGGAATAAAAAATAAGAATTGGGTGCCAAAAAAGCATGTGGAGTAATGGGAAAATGAGCCAATTGTGACGTGATATACGTGACACAAATGTCAGGTGGTATAATAATTACTTCTAACGACCACATGTACTATGAAAACAAATAATATTATAGAATGACTTAACGCATTTGCAGTAGAGCAATCTAACTGAATATGCGCAGGTGCTATTTACATTGATATGGCTAACACAAGAATCGTTGAGTCAATTATTGACCCACCAGCCTTAAGCTCGCCTAAAACCGTTTTTAACGGCTGCTTTCAAATGTATCAACTACCTTTGCGTCATGTCGGCAAACTTATCCAACCAGCACAATTTCGGCTTGAGAAAAAGGCTTAACAAAATATAGGGCTTAACAAAAGTATCCCAGGGCTTAACTAAAACTAACCAGGGCTTAAATTAAACACTCACATGGCTTAAGTACATCAAGAGTCTTTGAAGAGCCATTACTTTTTAATGTTTTTTGTCCCGTCTCCCGCTTTACATTTGCTGCACGGGCCAAACGCCTAAAAACTACACCAGTTGTGATGCGCCATTATCGGATGTTGAAGTTCTTAGTTTTGGCGGCGTGGAACGGTATTACCGTTGAAAATCGTTGATACCAACCACTTCTGCTCGTGGAGTATGTAAATTTGTTTTTGCACATGCGTAAAGATCGGTTTTATTACATATGAAGAAATAATGCACGTTTACAGCTGCACCTCTTAGCTGTACCATGATTTTAGAATCATACTGGACTTCTTTCCATTTTCTTTTCTTGCTTCCGTGGTTTACTTCTTGCTCAGTACTGCACTGTGCCTTTTGTACCGAAGTTTTTGTAATAGCGGTCCCTGGATTATGGGTACTCCATCTCTAATGGATATCTCGCTATCTCTTGCTGCAAATATAGACCATAAAAGTATACTATTCTACTCACTACTACCAGAATTTTTTTTGGCACAACCCTGCGGAAGTAATATTGCCGGGCAGCCACTTTTTCCTAGCGAGCCTGCTTTGTATTTTCTATTAGGATTCTTTTAAAAGAGGAATAGAATATTGGACCACCATACCCTAATATTGGACTTGTCAGTCATTCCTCCAAGTCAAAAAAATACCCCACAACTATCAACTATCTATAACGAAAGTACTATAATGATCAGTGCTGGTGGGCACGAAAAAACACATTGGCAAAAAAATGAATTTGACTTTGACTAATCACCGTGACTAATGAGGACAAACTAGCAGACACTTATGGAACCATCTCTGAAGGTAAAAACTTGTGCTAAAGTTTTGATACCGCTCGTTAAGAATTACCATAGGCTATGCATGAGAAGCCCTCCTTCAATCGCCGTTGCTGAAAAATGGGTACTTAGATGTACAAAAGGCTTTTTTTGATATATTCTGGTACAAAAGCTTGACTACGGAAAAACGGAAAAATATTCCTGGTACTTCAATAGCGTATAATTCCGCTTCAAATTGCTTTTTCCCTGGCTAAATGATATTCGGCAAAACTAAAAACACTTAGAAGGTAGACTTAAAAAATTGCCAAAAGGATAGTATTTTCTGTCCTAGGAATGGTAAAAAAGTAATAAAGTATGGATTGAAACTTTCGCAATACTTATCTAACCTAAGTACTTAATGCCTACCGAAATATTAAAGGCAATATTTAGCCAATATTTATATAGCCACCTCAGGGTCTTCACCTCGAGACTGGTGTAATTTTCCTGCCACATTTCAGGACAATACTTTACTGTACCACAACCCAGCGTTGCAACTGAATTGTCCATAAGAGCAAATCGAGTGCTAAGGCCAATTGGCTCTGAGAACAAAGGCAGAAATAAGAACAGGTTGAGAGCTAAGAATACGCAAAGAGAATACAGTCTTGACCACTTATCATCTCAAACCGTATTAGTGACAGCGAAGACTGTACTTCTTTGTTTGATTTGAGAAACTTTTGGGTCCACAAGCTTAAGCTCTTGAATCAGCAGCGGCTGCAAAGATGTTCTGCAAAAGGATAAAAACTGAACGCTTGAAAATAATGGCTGCAAATTTCTCCGTAGCTTATGTAATCGATAAAAAGGGTTGTTGGAAAAGATTCATGTAGGTGGGTGCCAAATACCAGGAGTTCTTAGTGGTCTGGGCTTTTAAGAAACATTAATGGCGTATAAAAATTAGAACTGAGTACTGTATAGTCAAAGCAGCGATGAAGCTGTGGTGAAGATGCTAAGTGCGAAATTGTACAAATAGAACAAAAATGAAATCACAGCAGTAGTGGAATTTTCTTCTCTTTACTTTCAATAGGATTCCTTTTCGTACTATTTTCGCTCATACTATCCCCCGGGTTACTATCATCCACCAGAGGTCAACAATAACCAAACTATCTACAACCCATTGATTGAAATAAATTCCAAGTACAAAATAGAACTAAAAACAACTTAAACACATATTGACTAAGCAAAACAGAAATTGACTAGTTAGCCAGAACACTAGTCCCACTCAGCTCTCGGGTGTTACTCTTCGCTAACTAGTTGACCCATCACTGGTTTCTTCAGGATGGTTTCTTAAATTCCCAAGGGGAAAGTTGGGCCGAGGTGCTGCAACAAAACACTCTTTAAGGTCGACTTCAAAATACCGAGGAAACCAAGCGAAGTCCCTGGCAAGAGCAAGTTGCTAGGACGGTCAATACGCTTACATCCGGAAATAGCTTGTCCGCCGTTAATCATTTTTTCGAGCCAGGAAATAGCACCAGACGCACCATTCACGTAGTCTCCAATGTGAGCATCAAGGAGACCGACATTCAACTGAATAGATGGAGCTCCAAGATCCTTCCAGGTGTTGAAGGCTCTCAAGAGCTCATCAAATGGTGCAATTTCATCAAGCCTACCGTGGAAAATGAAAAATGGGAATCTTGGGTACTCGTCCTTGTTTTCTGGAAGTCCCAAAGTATTTGCCGTCATAACCTTTTTGACGGTCTCGTCCTTGAAAATGTTCCAGCCCGTACGAAGAAGAGGGTTCGAACCACTAAACCATTTGGCACCGATGAATTTAAGCACGTTTGGAATAAGACACTGGTCGTCGGACCACTCCAAGTTTTGGCGCACCGAATCGGTAGATGCGTATTGCGGAATCAACTTCTTGAAGTCAGGATACTCGTTGGCCAAACCATTCAAAGCAGCAGGGGTGATACCTGAAAAAACACCTCCCTCAATGGACTTGGCAGTGGCAGTGATGTTGGTGACAAGCCCACCAAAGGCAGCTCCAAGCAACTTCAAATCTGGTGCATACTTTGGCTGCAAAACGGCAGCCCAAGAGACAGCAAGAGCACCACCGGAGTACCCAAAAAGAACCGTGTTAGCATCTTTCTTGAGACCAGAGAGACCAGAGCTGAGAACACCTTTGATTGTGTCCAAAGTTGCATGTCCCGACTGTCTTCCAGCGGTGAATGCAGCCTTTGGTCCTTCATAATCAGGAAGCGACACGAACCAACCCTTGTCAAGGTATGACTGCACAAACACCATTTCTACCTGAGAATTGGCGGTTCCGATAACTGGGGCACCTCTCTGGAGACCGTAGGAAACAGCACAGTCTGGGGAAGGTGAGTCCTCGGCAATCTGGTGCGAAATCAACTTCGAAGTGTCGGCATTGTATGGCTCAATCAACGTGGTAACAACAGCATTAGGGTTACCTAACGAGTCGGTGGAACGCACAAGCAACTGCCAAGTGTTCTTGACCTTCACTGGAAGAATAATGGAGCGCAACTCAGCAGGAATTGGTCTTTGGCGAAGAATCGTACCAGTAGTGGCATTTTCATAGCCTGGTGGAGGTACATAGAAAGAGTCTTCGGAAGGCTTGGTTGCAAACAAAGCGGATGGTGCAGCAAAAACACCTGAGAGGATCAGCAAGAAAACTAGAATGAGAAAGTTCATAGCTGGGGACTTAAAACTGTTCTGTTTGTCTGTATTTATACTGTTTCTTCTATGTTGATATCTTCTGGCTGCAAATCGCGGAAATGGTTGTGAGCCCTCATTATGTGGAGCCACGCTTGCAAGTACGCGAGCGTAATTTACATGACAAGAAGAAAATATTGGCGACGATAAGGTTATGAGAAGCTGTCAGTGTATTAGGTAGTATGCAGATAATTGTGGTGTGATGATATGGAGAACTTATTGGAAATTTATCTTGGGGGCTTAACTAAACCACATGAAAGCACTAATGCGAATGGCAGAAACGTTCAGCAATGTTTTCTTGCCGCGTCCAATATGACTACATAACGTCGGCTGCTTTCGCGGTTAAACATGCCTTTTATCCGAGTTTGGCTTTAGGTTAGTTACAATTGTGACCAAATTTTAAATAATATAATACTGGGACAGAGAAGATATTCTATTGATATATTTTTACGGAACTACCAGCACAAAGAATACGATCGAATACAAGACGCGAATAGGACTCTTCAAATTTCGACAATACGAACAATTGGAACGACGATTTAAAAAAAATGTGCTGACATAACTAAACCAACCCTGTTCCGAAGGTTCTACTACCCCTCACAAAACATGTCATCCTAAAATAATCATACCTGCCTAGAACAATTCTCTTTAGTGAAAATAAGACTGGGTGCATTTGGGGAAATGAGTGAGCCAATATTGATTTGATTTATGACACAATGCGAGGTGATTTCAAAACATTCACGAAAACCATAGAACTAAATATTGCATAAGCGAAACCCATGAAGAAACAATTTGAATAAGTTGAGCTCAACCAAGTTATCGTGTTGTAAATCACTTGCTATCCATAATTGTGTAAACTATTGAATAAATACGCTTTGGTTGTGTAATTTGCACTTTTCACTGGTTTTCAAAGCACGTTAACACTTTTCATTCGCATCGGTTAACGTAACCTTTGCATATTCTCGACTAGAAAGGCTTGGCTAGAATCCTTGGCTTCACCAGGGTATAGAATACAGAAGGTTTAGTCAAAGTACAGTAGGCTTAGCCGTCTTACCATAGATATACTGGCCATCAATTGTCGAAATATAACCTCCAACACACGTTTTGAAACATAGCGAAGCATTCCAACCCAAAACCATCTCAAAAGATTGACTACAAACTGATTTGGCGTGCATTTTGCGTAATAGTATCCAGCGGTTATGCAGGGCACTTTGTTATCATGCAAAGAGAAACCTAGACTGTGCACTTGAAGAGGATCCCTGAAAGCGTCACTTAAGCTCAAACATTGCACCATTACGCACTTAACCTTTAGTACACTCAACTCACCTGGCACTCCCTTTCATGCGTCGGCACTTACCGCTTATGTAATCCATATGTCTATCAATCTTACTCTAAACCGTACGCGAAAAGAACAATTACACTAGCGACTCTGCAATAACTGCAACTTCTTTGCTATTCCCGAGTGCTCATACCACTGCATAGTAAAGCTTTGTTACAGGGTTTTTTTCTATTGTTTAGCGTCTTTGTAAAATTCGACGCCCTTGAGCCGAGGACTTCTCACGAGTTTTGTGTAATAATGGTCGTTCGATACTGCGTTTCAAAAACCGAAAACGGCCCTTTCAAGTTAGACTTTGTCAAAGTCGGTTAAAAAACGAATTCGGATCGCGTCTGCTAAACAAAAGTTGCGCTTTCACTGCGCAACTTTTGGTTGTAATTATCTACAAGTGCATAATCTAACCCATATCTCTGTGCTCCCATTGAGGGCAGCTTCACATGCACGAAACCATAATTGTCTTACGGGGGCACAGTGGAGTGATGTATGTATTTTGTTACACGAAGTGTCGTATAATTCGACCTTTGAACTTAGCAGCCGCTAAAAACTTCTCTTAGAAATTTGAGCAACGATATCACAGCAGTTTCTTCACAGTTTAACTTCCAAGGTACAATGCAAGCTCCAAGGTACAATAATTTCAACCCACAGTTTCCGAAACTTACATATTAAGACCGAGCTTCGGTACAGCTCTACCAAAAAAATATAAACGCCACAAAGGCGATCCTGGAAATACAAGCTGAGGAATAGCGCACTAGTGAGGGATTTTTTTAACTATAAGAGATTAAGGTAAAGTAGAAGCGAAAAATACTGTTACGAATCTTATTTTCACAGGAATCCGGATTCGTATTGCTTTTGGAAGCTCGGTAAAACTTGTTTATAATTGAATTGTTAGCAGACTTCCTGACATCTATAGTTTCAAGAAAACTCAGAGCATTAAACAATTTTATACATGCCTCAGTCAGTTTGTGAACTTGTGGTGCTTTTTCTAGTCTATTGGTCCAGTTTTAATCTGCATCACCATCCCTCAAATCTACTTTCTAATTCCCACACCACTAAGGATGCCTTGAATTATGCTAGATTTCCTTCTAAATCTTTAAAAAAAACAATACACTAGCCAGGTACAAGCGGTCAGAGTTCATATGCTACGACTATATGCTTAAAAAACGGCCCACCAGGTTTATATTGTTTGTTCTAATTCTTTAAAATCCAAATATGCGACTTCTCGTATGTTTTTACAAATATGCCACTTTTCATATGTTTTTAGAAATATAACACTCTTTTGTTTCATCACCGGCTAACACCATTCAATCAAAGAGTCACGATGTATCATGGTGCGTCAATTTTTCACTGAAACAAGAGTTTGCTAGCTAAAACGTGGATTTGCTAATTTTTGTACCAGAGAAATCGTTTTGCATAGATAGTTGTTGTGTTTTTCACTCAGAAAACTTTATTCTCCCATCCTACCAACTCTTTAGACTCCTTCGTTACTACTATCATAAATGTATTGCGCTTGCAATAAAACTTGTCTCATAATTTACAGCTTATCAGTGTTTGGTTGGAACTGACTTAATTTAGTTGGCAGGTAATTGAACTGCATTCCGGAGCATCGCGTAGTTGCCGTCGTGTATATTAGAAACAGCAAAAATAGCGAATGGGACTTGGGACACGAAGGTGTGTAAAATGGCTTTTTTATCTTAGTAAATCTCCTTAACCAAGGTCTAGTTGCAGACCATTGCAAGCATAAATCAGGGGTTTAGCTTATATTCAATAACAAAGGGAGAAAGTTGAAGTTATTTGCACTCATCAATTCCAGCTGCAAGTACACTTAGCACGCTGCCGCGCCTGAATAGTCGGCAGAAAGATAATCACGGCTGCAAAATTCGCTTACGGATAAATTACGTAAACTAGAAAGGCTACAAACCTGGCCATTTTTTTGATTACCGAGTTCATGTGGGAGGCGGATAATGGAGCTTCAGAAGTCTTTTGAGTTTATTCATGTACAACTTTCGTCTGAGCTTCGAGGTCTCTTTTATATAAAGGGGTGTTATAGAAACTAAATCTCTACAAATGAATGCTTGCAAAGGCTGCAGACCATGGGCCAGAGGGAATAGTACTAAGCTGGAAAGTTTTGGCTGAAATGCACAAAACCATAAAAAAGCGCAATTAAATTCGCCTGATGCCAGACTATAAAGTTAGACTAATACATGATTACAAGTATTGAAATTAACGTGAAGCCAAAAACTGGATCATGTCATCTTGTAGACAAAAATGCCCCGAGTGAGACGGAACTAGGAAAACAGAGTACACATCCTACAGTAAAAGTCAATACTGATCAAACGATAATTTGGGTTATCTGATAATCATTACTTGTATATTCTTCTCTTGAAATAATCATTAAACTGTCATTAAAGTTTTACGTTTTCAAAATTCATTATGGGTATGTTTCTCATATATTTAGTCATAGAGTACAGTTCACTTTTTTGAGTAATTTTACACTCCATTAAGTTAATCCATTGAGTAATCATCAAGAGTTACCACTAAAATCCCAAAGGGAAAGTGGGTCCAAGGTTTTGCAAAAATACACTCTTCACAGTCGACTTCAAAATATTGTAAAGCCCAAGTGAGGTCCCCGGCAAAAGCAAGTTACTCGCACGGTCAACACGCTGACATCCCGAAATTGCCTTTCCACCACCGGCAATGTACTCAAGCCAGGCAAGCGCACCAGAAGCACCACTGACGTACTCAGTAATGTGGCCGCTGATCAAATCGGCATTCAACTGCACAGACGGAGCTCCTAAAGTCTTCCACGCGTTGAAAGTACGCACAACCTCCTTGAATGGTGCAAGCTCGTCATTCTGCGACTGGAAAATAAAAAAGGGGAATCTGGGATACTCATCGGAGTTGTCTGGAAGTCCTAATGTATTTTCCGTTATGACTTTTGCAACCACGTCCACGTGAAAAATGTCCCATCCAACACGGATAATTGGGCTGGGGCCAGTAAAAAACCGGGCTCCAAGGAACCGGATCACGTTTGGAATAAGGCACTGGCCATCCGACCACTGCAACGCAGAGACGTCGTCGGGAGAACCAGCATATTCTTGGATGAAATTTGAAAGTTCCGAATACTCGTTTATCAAGCCATTCAACGCTGCGGCGATAATTCCAGCAAAAGGACCCCCCTCTATCGACTGAGCGACGGCGGTGATATTGGTAACGAGACCGCCAATTGCCGCACCAAGCAAGTTGTCTGCCAAATCCGGTGCGTACTTTGGCTGTAAAACGGCTGCCCAAGAAGACGCGATGGCACCACCAGAATAACCAAAAAAAAGAGTTTTTGCTGTTGGTTGAAGCCCGGAAAGTCCCGAACTAAGAGCACCTTTGACCGTGTCTAATGTGGCATGACCAGCTTGTCTGCCAGCGGTGAACGCAGCCTTTGGTCCTTCATAATCAGGGAGCGACACAAACCAGCCTTTGTCGAGGTATGCTTGGACAAGTACCATTTCTACCTGAGAATTTGCGGTCGCAATGACCGGCGCACCTTGCTGAAGACCGTATGAAACGGCGCAGTTTGGAGACGGCGAGTCTTCGGCAATCTGGTGCGACACCAACACAGAGGTGTCGGCATTGAACGGTTCAATCAAGGTTGTGACGACGGCATTGGGGTTTCCGAACGAATCACTAGACCGAACGAGCAACTGCCAGGTGTTTTTCACCTCGACCGGGAGAATTACAGACCGTAACTGCTGTGGGATTGTCCGTTGCCGGAGGATAGTTCCGGTGCTAGCGTTTTCGAAACCTTCTGGTGGGACATAGAAGGGATCGTCACTAGGCTGCAAAGCAAACAAAGCGGATGGGGCGCCAAATGCACCAGAAACAACCAGCAAGATAACCAAGAAGAGAATGTGCATTGTTAGCAGTTTAAACCGTGCTTACTGTTTGTATTTATACTTTTGAATGCTGACTTTCATGTGGCTGCAAATTTCCAAATGTGTTACGAGCACGGAGAATCGGAGAAGTAGACAGGGGAAATGTGGGGAAATAATCAATGCAAGAAGGTGTAGTGTTGTAGGCTGACTAAGCGGAAATAATTGTTTTGATGGATAAGGGGAGCTTAGGGTGAGCCTAGGAGCTGAAAAAGAAAGAGAGTGTGCAATTTATGCCACTTGGGACATATTACGAATGTTTTACGCAAACAGCAAGTTTCATTGGGGTTCAACAAGGATGCAGCCTCACGAATTGAAATTGTCACAAACCTAGCTTGTTCTGATATTCGTTTAGTTTAATCTGAGCAAGCATCACAATATTGAATGTTAAAGTTTACCAGGTATGACGAAAATATCGGAAAGTTGTGTAATAGCGCTTTCTTCTAAATTGCGTTAGGAGAACCCACCTGGAATCTATACTATCACCTTCTCGATCAGAATTTACCACGAAGCAGAGATCCCTCTATACCGTATGCAATGTAAGATTTTTACGAAATTCAAAATTTACGTGAGCTTCTCACTGATTCTATTTGACGTCATGCCGCTGACCCCCAAATTTACGTCAGCCAGTCACCGAATCAAAATCAGACCCGCGTAGTACAAAATGCGAATATGCGTGCCCTACGTGCTTATAAGTTCGACGTCGGTTCGGCGATTGGTCAAGCATTCCAGTACCTTTAGTACATGAATGTGAAAGTATGTTTCCAGATGGGTACAAAAATGCATCAGTAAAAAAAATATTTTGACCCAATTGCCACACTTGTGAAGAAAACAACTACAGTATCATAGTAAAGCACTGCATTCTGTGAAAATGGACAAAATAATTGAGTGACTTAAGAAGATTCAAAAAAAGGTGACACCTTTGGTGCAGAGGAATGTGTGTGGGGTAGTGACGAAGTTAAGTGGTGTTGAGATATCCCTTCATTATATGGGGTGGTTAGTTATGTTTTTGAAACTTTCAGGTAGTGAGATGTGGGGTAACGTCACTTGTGGGACTTTCTAAGGACTTAATTCAAAATGGTTAGAATCTGCAAACATAGTGCTGATTTTACTTAGACCGAGAATTTGGGGAATCAATTACTACTCTGATAATATGAAAACCCTTGAGTTCTTGAAATCCTACCAAAATTTTGAATACAGGAAGCATTTTTAGTGTCTATACCGCGTATATGCTCCACAAACGCTTGGAGAGCGCATCAACGTCTATATTACCTTCGGATTCGCTGTTATAATCATCACTACCGACTGAATCAAGAGGAATAGTTTTGATGTGCGCGGATGCGTCCTCAATGCTGTCTAGTA